>CM035839.1:9577977-10310477 GCA_020510985.1 Pholidichthys leucotaenia | reverse complement strand
TAAAGGCACAGGAGTGGTTAATGGGTTTTAGCTACATCTCTGCATGTCATCACTTCAAAATCTGGTATGGTGGATTCTACCTGAAGGCTAGGAGGATGGTACGTGTTGCAACTGAAGGTCAACTGTCTGGCCTCGGGGGATTGTCTTGCACTGGGAGAAGGTTTATCAGGAATGTCACCAGCTCACAGGGTGTGACAGAACTCACTGGGCGGTTGGCTCTCTTGTGAACCTCATATTCTCAGAGAGGATGTTGTAGAGGATTTTCTTTATATCAATAAATGCCCCTAGTTGATGTGGTGAATAAATAAAGTGCAGAGTTAAAGATGCCTTTTCTGGGTATTCATTTACATATTAGCCAAGGAAGGAGAATATCATGTCCCACACACTGGTGAGTACCACAAGAAGATTCAGAGTCTAAGAACAGAGCAGAGCATTTTAACACAGTAGACCAAACAGATAAGTAATGTTTTGAGAACGCTGAGTCAGCAGTGTTCAAGGCTGGGCTGGAGCCTCACTGTCTCATGGGAAAAGTACTGGGTGTGACGTCATTTACGATTACAGCAGAGAGACGGACAATATAAAAAACTGTCATAACAATTCCTCCTTTGAGTGCGGAAGTACTCATATCCTACCTTAAGTTGCCGTCACAAAGATTCTTACAAACAATGCGTTCGTAAGAATCTCACAGTTCCTACAAATTCTGGAGTTCACAGACATTTGTGGAGGGGGGCATAGTTTCTTACAGCTGCCGTTCAATTCACAAGAGCAACTTGAGGCATTCTTGAGGAATTAGGTGCTTTTCTGTCGTACGATGGTGTCATGGTCTGGTGGGTGCACTCCTCCCTCACCCGTCCAGCTCAACCTTCACCTACTCCGCGGGCAATCATCTCCACCTGCGTGATGAGATGAACCTGCTCCTCTGATTTGCCAGTGCTTAATAGACCTCCTCTTCAACGTCTCGGTGCTGGCTCATTGGGTATACTACCTGAATTAGCAGTATTATCTATTTTCCTTACCCTTGAAAAACCCTTTAATCCTCTGCTTGCCTTTTCACAGGTTGCTACCTCCTTTGTGGTGTGTCTCCGGGATTGTTGTGCGCTCACGTGCCCCGTCATCACCACAACATCAGCGGCCGTCATCACCCGGTCAGACACCTCACCCAGCTCTATGTTGCCATCCTGTTTCAACGTGAGGTTCGCTCTAAGTGCTGGGTTCTTCTGCGGGGTCCTCAATTACTACCACGTGAGTGTAGTCCTATTTTCCCTGTGTCTCGTCTTCCTCCTAATTCACCTGCTCTCATCTCTTATTTCAGTCTGTGTGCTTCCCCTGGCGAGTGGAGTTCTTCTCTTTCGGAGGCGTTCTTTGCAATTA
This sequence comes from Pholidichthys leucotaenia, assembly GCA_020510985.1. Lineage (NCBI taxonomy): Eukaryota > Metazoa > Chordata > Actinopteri > Cichliformes > Pholidichthyidae > Pholidichthys > Pholidichthys leucotaenia. The sequence goes on along the minus strand of CM035839.1, from coordinate 10,309,106 downwards.
ATAAAGTTCACTCTAAACTTGTTATTCTGTGTCATTGTGTGTTTCCTTTGGTGTCATTCCCTGCACGTGAGCTGTCTAATTACAGCCAATCATCACAGATGGCCCTAGAGTTCTTAGCTTCTTCGTAAGGGGGCCTTGGGATCTTCCTACGGCATACTTACTGCCATCTTACGAAAATTTTTGTGCAACTCACGGCACTCTCAAGTCGTTGGTAGGAAGATCTTACAGCTTTCGGCACATTTTGTCAGCACAAATGTCGCATGAATGACACACTTCTGCCTTATGAACACTTCACTATCGCCTTAGACATGCTGTACGAATCGCCACACAAACAGGGATTTGTACAGCGTTTCCTACAACCGCTGTAAGGAGCCCTCAAAAACAACTTAAGGTGTTCTTGAGGCATATTTACAGCTAACATCCTGCGTAGTTCTTACATTGTTCCTACGGCATTTGCATGGCCACCCTATGATGTGGGGTTTTCGTGGGGCATTCATAGAAATCTTGGACAAGACCATCAACCTGGCCACGAACTTATGAACAGTTTATGAATGCTGGATTCTTCTACAGCCACCTTAAGAAGACTGTATGAAGTGGTCTAAAATCATGCGTACAGTGTTCGCAGCTGTTCATAAGGGTATTTGTGACCATAGCTTTAAGTAACTTTGCTGCCAAGCTATAGTGCCAACGGTTTTGCAATTTCCCTCCATTTTTAAGAGCGAAAACCCTAGTTTATATTTCATTGATTGCCACCTAAGCTCATCAGGGAAAAATTCTCTCACGGCTTTGAATCAGGACAACTGGACTAGCTTATTTCATCGTATTGGTGTCTGTCAATCTGACACAACATCTATGCTTCAGCAAACATGTATTAATTAAATGCCAGATATGGCTTCACAACCTCATCTGAAGAGCATTTCTAAAAGTAAAAACCTCATTAGTTGAGATAAAGCATTGGAATTACTAAAAAATGGATGGAAACATGGCAACATTAAGAATAAAAATGTGAAATTGAAATAAAAATCACTGGAAAGAACAAAAGGGAAAAGTCAACGCTGAGTCAGCAAAGTTCACAGCTGGGCTGAATCCTCGCTGTGTCATGGGAGAGGCACTGGGTGTGATGTCATTTATGATTACAGGAGACAGAATGAACGGACATTATAAAAAATTGCCATAACAATGCTTTGAGTTTGTGGTCATGAAGAAAGGAGTTCAGCCTATCAGCCACTTGGCTAAGATGGTAACATCCTGCCAGGCTACTCACCATCTTGTAAAGAGCTTTGAATTGTCTTGCCCACGAAATGTGCTATACATATAAACTTGCTTTGTCCTGCTTTGCCTTGCTTTGCCTTGAGAAGCACGCAAGAAGAATCATGGAGCCCTGTATGAAGTCTGTGGGTGCAAAATCAACAATCACCTGCTAAATTGGTTGAAGGCAAATCTTAGCCACTGCTCAGCTGCTGGTTCAATAACCAGAATACCAAGATTTATACAATAGCTAGTTCAGACCAAGCAATTTGATTGGACACCAGGGATTCCAGGAGTTACTATATTACCCAATAACCACACCTGAATGTTTCACCAGATGTGTATCAGTCCACTTCAGTGGTGATGAGCTGAGAAGACATGGCCAAGGGCACAGAAACTAATGCGGAAATAGGCTGGCGCTAAATCACGGTTAGCTCAGCCAATGACAAACTGGACGAGCTGAAGTTGGATTTATTATCTCACTCAACCACTTGTAATACTTATATGGTAATGTTCCTGTAGGGAGTGGTCCAATGGGGCAGCAGCATCACAGCGTCTGACAGGAAGAGACTGAATGGCTCTGTTCTGGGGTGCTGCCTTGACCCAGAGGAGGACGCTGAGCTGTCATCTCTGCCGGAGTCCAAGTCACACCTCATGCGGAACATGCTGAATGCACTGAGCAGCTCATTTAGCAGCAGGCTGCTCCATCCAAAGTACACGAGGGAGAGGTTTCATCAACATTCTCATTCAAGTCTGAAATATACTGCCAATTTTACTTTAACTTATTGCACTGTGCATATACTGTTTTCGCCATATTTCATTATTTATTAGATCTCTGAGTGCTGCTATCCCTTTGCTGCTGCAATACTGTACATTACCACATTGTGGGACTAATAAAGGCTTATCTTATCACATAATCATGGCTTTGTCCAGGGCTCCAACAACACAGCTATTTAAGCTAACTGTCAGGAAAGACCGGAGGGTCATTCCCACTCTGGAATTTATTCCAGTTTCATTGTTTTTGCTATTTGTATTTTGGTTCTAGTCTGGCGATCATTTTGTTACTGTTATTGGCCTTATGAGGTCTGTTGTGTTTCGAGGTCTGTCATGACTTATATTATGTTATTCTGGTCTTGTCTTCCCTGTGGCTCTGTATCTTGTCTGTCTCCCTTCTGTGTGGGTGTGCAGCCCCACCTTCTCCTGTCATTCCCATTTGTCTCAGCTGTCTGTCTTTTTTGATTTCCTCACCTGATCTTGATTTCATGATTATGTTGTGTCTTATTTATAAGCTGCAGCTCCTCGGTTTGGTGCTGCATCATTAGTCTATCTGACCTGTTTTGCACAGTTTGTCCCGCCAGACCTGATTCATTCTGTATCCTGGTTTTGCCTTGCAGTTCCCATACTGCTTATTTTGTGTTGTATTAAATCATGTTGAACATTCGCTATGCATTGGAATCCTGCTTTCTGCCCCGCCGGGCGCAATTCATGACAGAATGACGCAGCCAGTTTTGGATTCCGCTAGCGAGCTTGGCAAGAGGAGGAGGAAATGGAGCCACAACGAGCAACGGATGGTGACCGAGGTGGAGGACCTGGTGGCCGCCGCTCAAAGCAGCTCTTCCCCGGAGGATGCTTGGGATTGCTGGGGGGGAGTAGCGAACTATCTGGCAGTGAGACCGAGCTTGTACTCTCATCCCCGTATTCGGAAACTGGCACTTCCTCCACTACCTCCATTACCAACAGACTCCTTCTTGCCACAGCCAGCTTCCCGGCCATCTGTTCTCTCTCCAGCGGAGCGGAGGGAGCTTCTCGGCTGCAAGTTGGCATTTGAGGGCCCTGAGTGAAGAGAAGATTCGAGGATACTCGTCGCTCTGCCTCTTCACCCACACCTCCCAGCCAGATGATCTCCAGGGCCACCCAGAGGGAGAAGTCTGGACTATTAGCGACAGCAGAGGAGGAACTCAGGCAAGTACCTGTTCATTTTTTAACATCAATAAATGATAGGTCTTGCCACGCTTCCAGTATGAGGGGCCGGTGGCGACCGTCTGCCGCTGCTGAGCTCTCACCACCCACCTCTGCCATTTACTCTGCTGCCTGTTCCATCCCTCAATCCTCACCTACATCCCCCGTGTCTTCTTCTGTTTTTTTCCAAGAGTTTGGCCATCTTGGGTGGAGACCAGATTGATTGGGAGGAGTGGGTTGCTTCAGAGGGCCCACAAGTAGCAGCTGTCTCCACGTGGATGCCATAGGACGATGAGGAGGATCAGAAGGAGCATCGGCAGGCTGTGCTAGTTCCTGAACCTGCTCCACGGCGCCACCTAGCTCCTGAACCTGGTCCATGGTGCCACCCAACTCCACCATCTACTCTGGCAACTTAACTGCCTGCTCCTGCTACTCCTGAGATGCACATTACAGCCCCAGCCACTCCTGAGGTGCACACAATGGCTCCAGTTGTCCCTGAGGTGCACATAATGGCTTCCGCTGTCCCTGAGGCACACGATGTAGCTCCAGCTGTTCCCACAGTAGGCACTCCTATTCCTGTTCAGCCCGAGGTCCACGTCCCAGTGCCTGCAGCTCATCTTGAGGAGGTCACCCTTGCAGCAGAGGATCAGGAGCTCAGGCAAGTACTTTTCTTCACTTTCTTAACATCAATATTAGTTAAGTCTTGCCTAGCTCGTGATGTGTTTGATGACGCCTTACCCTGCCTTTCTCCTCCATCTGAGGTGGCCGTGTCGAGGAGGGGGTCGCAGGAGGATGATGTTTCAGCCATCGTTCCAGAGGTCAGAAGAACTTCAGCCTCCACTCCAGAGGTTGGCGCGCCACCACCTGCCGATTTGGAGTTCAGTGTGCACCTGTTGGCTGTTCCCGTGGACTGTGCATCTCAGCCAGCTGTTATTGACCCGACAGCTCTCCTGCCATCTGGTTGTGATTTACAGCTTCCTGTATGTGAATCCCCTGAGTCAGAATTTTCTATTGTTATGTGCCCTGAGTCAGAAATTTCTGCAATAATATATCCTGAATCAGAGATCTCTACATTGATGTGTGTTGAGTCAGAAAGTTCCCCAGTTACATGTCCTAAATCCGAAATTTCTGCAGAAGTGTGCCCAGAGCCTATAATTTCTACAGAAATATGCCCAGAATCTGAAAATTCTGAAATCTTCCCATTTGTGTGTTCTGGTCCGGAGGTTAAGGTTGCCATGTCTTCTCCTCCAGAGGTCCAGTTAGCCATATCTTCTCCAGAGGGTGAGACTCCCACGTCACCACCTAAGGTTAGGTTGCCCATGTTTTCTCCTGAGGTCAGGGCTTTTTTGTTGCACTGTTCTGGGGTTGCAAGTTTTGGGTTGCCAGCTCTAGGGCAGGTGGCTCCTATGTTGTTTTCATTCAAACCAAGTGTTTCTATGTTCCTGTCCAAACAAGGGGTTAATTTGTTTCCCCCCTCTGTTGCCCCATGAACTTTGGAAGGCCCCCTGACCCACTCAGTTCTGCGATCTGGTGGCCTAGGGACCGTGGCAGGCCACCCGATTCGTGTCGGGGTTCCATGGATCTGGATCGACCCCTGATCCACTTGGTTTTAGGATCTGGTGGCCTAGGGACCTGGGCAGACCACCCAACCCACTCTGCACTTTGGTTTGGGGCCCCGTGGACCTGGGTCGCCCCACGGACTCACTTTGTTTCTTGGTTCTGAACTCATGATGGACTTTTGTGTTTTGTTTTGCCTGCCCTGGTTGATTCCTGTATTTTGTGTTTCCCACCGTGCCTTGCCCCCCTCCACCCGCCCATGTAGTTGGTACTGTGTTCTAGTTTTAGGGTGTCTGGAATCCACCCCTTAAAGAGGGGGCTCTGCCGGGGCGCAATTCATGACACTAACTAAGCGTGGTGGTGTGAAATTGGTGCGCCTGAGAAGACGTCAGTTTGGTAACATTCCTCTTCCTTCTATGATTTTTGGGAATGTACAGTCTCTGAGAAACAAGGTGGATGAAATTCAAGGGAATGTACGCTACCAGAAGGACTTTAAGAACTGCTGCGTCATGGTCTTCACCGAATCTTGGCTTAATGTGCGTGACCGAGACACAGACCTGTGGACTGATGGCTTTGGAGCCCCGCTGCGCTCGGATCGGCAGGAAGAGGTAACAGGGTAACGTCAGGGGGGCGGCGTATGTTTATACATTAATAAGCAGTACTGCACATCTGTCACGGTCAGAGAGCGCATCTGTACACCCGATGTGGAGCTGCTGTCTGTGTCACTACGCCCCTTTTATTTGCCTCGCGAGTTCCCCCAGCTTTTTATCACGACTGTGTACATTCACCCGAGGGCAGACGCTGACTCCGCCTGCAGCACAATCTTTGATGTGGTCCAGCAGCTGCAATCAATTTCTCCAGAGGCGCCAAACTTCATTCTTGGGGATTTTAACCATGTTTCTTTAAAGAAGACACTTAAAAACTTTTATCAGTATGTCTCCTGCCCAACCAGGCGAAAAAAGACACTGGACCTGTGCTATGGATCCATAGAGAGGGCCTATAAATCACTCCCCCTTCCTCCTGTAGGATCCTCAGATCACAACTGTGTACATTTGCTGCCCACATATAAAACTGTTCTCAGAAGAGGCAAGGTAGAGACGAGAGACATTGATGTGTGGACAGAAGATTCAGTGCACAGCCTCCAGGAATGCTTTGACTGTACGGACTGGGAGATGTTCACACTGGCCTGCGGGGATGATTTGGACTCTTTGGTGGACGTCACATGCTCATACATGGCTTTCTGTAAAAATAAGATCGCTCCACGTAAATGTGTCAAAATATATTCCAACAACAAGCCATGGGTTACAAAATCAATTAAATCCTGCTTACTGAGGAAAGCACTTGCCTTTAAACAGGGGTCTGTTTCTGAGCTACAGGTTGCCACAAAAGAGCTGAAGTCCGAAATTTTAAGAGCAAAACAGAATTATAAATCAGAATTGGAAAGCAAGATGGCAACAAAGAAACTTGGTTCAGCCTGGGCCAGTATGAAAACTATTGCAGGCCTTCAGAGCACAGAGCGCAGTAATCGCGTGTTTTTAGATGGTTTTAATTCAGACACAGAGCTGGCTAATGCTCTTAATTGTTTTTATGGTCGTTTTGACTCCTTTGATTTTAGCACAGAAACCCAAGATTTGAAACAGAAACTCAAAGACAATCAGCACTTTAATATTGAGGTACAGGATGTTAAAAGGGAGTTCTGTGCTGTAAAAGTGAACAAAAGTCAGGGCCCTGATAATATATGTGGGCGCTTGGTAAAGTCCTGTGCACATGAACTGAGTCCTATATTTCATTACATTTTCAATAAGTCCTTACAAACACAACATGTGCCTAAGATCTGGAAAGAAGCCGTAGTTGTTCCCGTTCCAAAATCCAGCTGTCCTAAAACGGTAAACGACTTTAGACCAGTTGCTTTGACTTCAATTTTAATGAAAATTTTTGAAAAACTGGTCAGATGTGACGTCCTAAAGCAGACTGAGCATGCATTGGATCCTCTGCAGTTTGCCTATAGGCCTCACAGAGGAATGGAGGATGCCACTGTCACTCTGTTTAACATGCTTTTTAAACATCTGGATTTTAATGGGACACACGCCAGGCTTTTATTTGTGGACTTTTCCTCCACCTTTAATACAATCCAACCTCATATCTTAGTTGAAAGGCTCCTGCAACAATTTGATTTGAGCAATAATCTGGTGGGTTGGATTCTGGATTTCTTAACCAACAGGACGCAGAGAGTAAGGGTCAATGGTACATTGTCGGACCTAAAGTGCTCTTCTACTGCCTCTCCTCAGGGGTGTGTGTTGTTACCACTACTCTTCATCCTGTACACAAACATGTGTCGGAGCAGACATGACAACAGACACATCATAAAGTATGCTGATGATTCAGTTATTGTCAGTCTCCTCCAGGATGGTGAGTGTGGCCACGGCCCAGTAGTTGGTGATTTTGTTCACTGGTGTGAGGATTCCTACCTGCAGCTGAATACGACAAAAACTAAAGACATGATTATTGACTTTAGGAGGAAAACTCCCAGGCACAAAGTCACCGTACTAAAAGGCCAGACCACCGAATGTGTACAATCCTACAAATATCTTGGGACGATTATTGATAGTAATTTAAACTTTGAAGAGAACTGTGAAAGGGTGTGCAAAAAGGGTCAGCAACATTTGCATTGCTTGAGAAAACTTGCACGCTTCCAAATTGACCGAACCATAATGACAATGTTTTATCGGGCTTTTATTGAATCTGTTTTATCCTTTTCTTTAGTGTCATGGTTTGGTCAGATAAAACTGAAACAGAGGAAATCCTTGGATCAGGTAGTTAGATGGTCCAGTCGTTTGCTTGGTGAGTCACAGCTGAGCCTGACATCCCTGTACACCAGACAGGTACAGAGGATGGCTACCTCCATTTTAAATGATGACTCCCACCCTTTGCACTGCAACTTTCAGCTTCTTCCCTCAAGAAGGAGGTTTGCTGTCCCAAAAAGTAAAACCCAGCGCTACAAAAACAGCTTTGTCCTGCTGCTGTCAAAGAGTTGAACAAGCTGTAACAATATATTGTACATAATTTAGGTACCTATTTATTAACTCCATTTTATATTTACTTATTTTTGTAGGATGTTACTTGGGTTCTAAATATTTTATTGGGTTTTAGACCTTTGAGTTTTTAACCTCTTTGACTAGTTTTTAATTTTTAATATGACTCTTCTCTCTTACCTCTGGTTTTTCTCTCATCTCTTTGTCTTTTTATACCCTGATTGATGGAACCTTGAGTATTTTTATCATGTTTATAGTCAGCTTCATGTGTGCCTGTGTTTGTGTCTATGTTGAATGTAATTTGTGGCTTGTAAATATGGATGTCACCAGACTGCAAAACAAATCTACCTACGGGTACAAATAAAGTAACCTGAACCTGAACCTGAACCTAACTAGCAACCGGCTAAATGGCACAAGTCACATGACCCTTGGGCAGGTATATACTAGAGATGGAAGTTATCGATTAATTCATTAATATAATTCATTCATTCATTCATTAATATATTCATAAAGTTGATTCATCTTATCGATTGATTAATGATTAATTGACAGGCAGCAATTTTCCAGAGAATCTGAATTTCCCTCGGTACAATACAGTCTTTCTGTCTTTAACATATAAAAAGTTAATTACTGTTTTTGATATACTGAATAAAATATGAACATCATATTCTTTATTTATTGTACCATTTGCATTTTTTTTTACTACAGACAATGGCATTTTTGTAGTTTAACAAATTCTGTACTGTATAGTGTGTACTATTTGCTGGTGTATCTGTAAATTCCAAATGTCATGATTTTTAATTTATTTTGAAAACTATTACCAATATAAAAATTGATCTTTTTTAGTTATATTACAAAAAATAACTTTCACATTGGTCTAATTTACTGAGATGCACTATTAGACTTTTTCAACAGGAAAATAAATTGTCAGCTGCTTCAACTGTTACATGTTAAACATTAGCAGAGAACCCCCGGCAATCCAGGAAAACCCAGTACAATCTGGGCTGGAGAACGGAATGGAGACAGTGACGTAATTTTTGTCACACAAGCCTCGTGGTCAAGCGGACGGGGACAGCGGAAGTGCAGCATGAACCCAGCTTTAGTCCACGCTGAGCTCCTCTGCTGCTGTCTTGAAATGTTACCTCAGTGGTAACTTGGTCTGCTTTCCTATCTAGGGACGGGTTGAAGGCAGCGCGGGTGGGTTTTTACGCTTATGTAGTCTTTTTCCTTGCTCCGGTCCATTCCTCCATCTTGCTGATTTGAAGCAGGCGAGTGGCTCTTCAAGCTTGTGTACCATTGGAACTTGTTTTGGCTCTCCGACGTAACCCGGAAGGACAAGGTTTTTGCTCTGCACAGTGCATGAGCTCTGCAGGCTTGGCATCTTCTTCTGTTTTTTTCTTTAGCTTCGGTTGAAAGGCGGCAATGGATGACCGTGTGTGCCCCGCCTGGACGGTGATGTCACTACATTTTATAGAATAATCTCTCACTGAAAAAGACTGCTGAGTTGTCAACTAATTGGCAACTAATTTAATTTAGTTGACAAAATTCTTATCGACAACTAATCAAAAGTCAATTAATCACTAATGGGGGTGGCTGTGGCACAGGTGTAGTGTGGCCGACCACTGATTGGAGGGTGAGGGGTTTGATTCCCGCTCTGTCTGCAGTCTGCATGTCGAAGTGTCCTTGAGCAAGACACTGAACCCACAGTTGCTCCTGGTGGATCAGACCAGCGCCTGTGTACGGCAGCTCCGTCACCATCAGTGTGTGAATGGGTGGATAGCAAGATTTGTAAAGCACTTTGGTCATCTAGAGATGAGAAAAAGCGCTATATAAGTGAACACCATTTACCATTAACATCCCTAGTATGTACATATAAAAACAATGACTTCTGCACTGCAAGACATACAATTTTATTGTAGATGTGTATGAAATGAAAATAACCCTGTTCTCTTCCATATCGTGCTCATTGAGGTGTTTAGTGACAGTTAACTGGGTCCAATTAGGACAGACTATTGTTCACAGTGGAGCAAAATAATCAGTTAAGCAAACAAAAATCTTTTTTTTTTTTTGTCCTGTATTGTTGTCAGTTAATGACTTGTAGTTGTAGAACTGTTGTATAGAAGCAACAGTGGTGACATACTCACTGATACCACACCCGGTCTCCTGTAATCCTGCCTAATTGCCTTAACTCACGCAAAAAAATGTATTAATCCAAGTAACAGAAACATCCTTTCTGCCAAATGAGATGATCCCCTTCCTCCGTTCCAAATGTCCCCCAAATCAACAATTCTCCATCCAAATGAAAACCGCTAATGAAGCCTATAGTTTCCAAATTTAACAAACAAACTTTCAGTCAATGATGTTTCCCCAGTCATTTGATAAAGTGCAGATTTTTCTTTGTTGCTGTGTTGGCTACGGTTCAGCTTCATACCAAATGTCAAGACAGTTATGTGGTAAGCCAGAAAAGCCGAGCTGTGGCAGCTCTTTGGAGAGAAAAACAACTGCTGCAGCAGCATGGTGCCTATCAGACGAGATGAATGCTGAAGAAACGTGGAGTAAACCTGACAGCCAACACCTGCTGAAGGCATCTAAGCAAACACCGGGGGCTCTGCAGAAATACGCTTGACTACAGTATGTGACACTCACCCACATGTATGGGGAAACATGAAGTTGCCATCATAAAGAAACAACACACTTGTGATTGTGGTCAGATCACATTTTTCCCCTACATGCAGAGGTAAATTTCACCAGCATTTATGCTAATCTATGTGTGTGCTCACAAATATGCAAATTGCCCCGTTTATACTGACACGTGCCACTCCCTCAGGTGCCAAGGTCATCTCGGTTATCAGGGAGAGTCTAGCATTTCTCCACCGCCGTATGTTCATTCGCTGCTCAAGGGAAACGCTGATAAACAACTTGGGGATTAAACCCCTCCAGTCATGAATACTGGGGTTATTTTCACTGCTGCAAATATGAAGCAATATCTCTTTTCTTCCCCACCACTTCTCATTTCTTCTTCCTCATTGCAGATGTTATTTTCCCACAGTGAGATGCCCCACAGTCCGCTGGTCTGTCCTTGAGGGAAGTGAGCTATGAATCTATTGGAGAAGTGCCACTGTGGGCTCACTTCCTCCTTCTCTTTATTTATTTTTTTTCTTCTTTGCCCATCTCTGGGACCAGTCCCCTTTCCTCCCTGGCCCTGACTAGGATGATGTCCGTTACGACATGTCTTAACCCCTTAGCATTCCAGCTAGTTTTCCTAACAAGGGAACTCTAAGATGAGTTCAATACCCCCCACCTCCTATTTCTTTGAAGATCCCAATACATACTGACAGAGAGCAGTTTTCAACTTTTCAATATAATTACTGTGGCAGAACCAAATTATTTAAATGCATCATCCACGAATATACAACAAACTACACAACCCATAGTTGTAGGTCAGGATCCCGAGGTGAACCTGTGTAGCAAGTTTGGTGACCCTCGAGGGCTTTACATGTTCTATAGTGAGAGAGCATAGGGAGTGCCAACCTTGACCTTTGCCCTTTTGACCCCAAACCTGTAGTCAGAGGTCATGGTCTCAGAGTGAACCTGTGTAACAGGTTTGGTGACCCTAGCTTTCTTTGTTGTTGAGATATAGTTTATAAGCCATTTTGCTGTTGACCTTTGACCTTGTGACCCCAAAACCCCAGTCACACTTCAGGGTCACAGGGAGAACCTGTGTACCATGATCAGTGACCCTAGCTTCACTTGTTTTATAGTAAAAAGGCATAGGGAATGTTAAAGTTAACCTTTGACTTTTTGACCCCAAACCCATAGTCAGAGGTCAGGATCCCGAGGAGAACCTGTATACCAGGTTTGGTGGCCCTAGCTTTACTTGTTTTATAGTAATAGTAAATTTAGCATTTAGCATTTACCATAGTACAAATGGAATGGGAACTTTGACCTTTTGAGCCCAAACCCATAGTCAGGTCAGGGTGTAAATCGTCCAAGATGCGTCATAGATACAACAACTGTATTGATTTGAAAAGCCTTCATAATTTCTTTCAATAATTATTGCGTTTTGAAGATTTAGGGAAAATTTGACCTCTGACCTTTGACCTCAAAGTCATCTGATGAAAGTCAAATTGCAATATGTGCATCATCAGAGTATATCAAACCATGGTACCAAGTTTCAAACCATTTGGAAAAAACTGTAGGAGGAGTTGATTTCACAAGACAGTTACTGTCTATGAAGTGCAGTAAAATAGGAGGTCATAGGCCAGGGGCTACAATTCCTGCAAAAATCATTGGATAAGAACCAAATTGCAATATGTGCATCATCAGTGTATATCAAAACATGGTACCAAGTTTCAAAACAGTCAGAACAAAATTGTAGGAGGAGTTGATTTCATAAAAGTGGGACAGACTGATAGATGGACAGGTGGATGGACCGACTTATAACATAATCCCCCTTCGGCTTTGCCCAGAGGGGTCAAAGAGCCCTTCGACCCACAGGGACAAAAATGCTTAATTTTAGCATACACAAAGAAAATTGAATTCTTGCTTGACTGAGTGGCAGTACAAAATTTAAAATGTCCCACCAGAACTTTAAGGTTAAAAAAGTCCCCACATGTCATGAAAAAAGTCCAAAATTAACATAGAAACAGTCCCAAATAGACATGAATTTCACAAAATTGAAAGAAAGTCCTGAATTTATATGAAAAACTCCCAAATTTACATGAAAAAGTCCCAAATATATATGAAAACCTTCACAACATTAAAAAAGCCCCAAATTTACATGAAGAAGTTCCAAGTTTAGATGAAGAACAAAACTAATTGAAAAAAGTCCCAAATTTACATGAAGAACTTAACTAAATTAATTGTTAAAACAATCCCAAATTCACGTTAAAAAAGTCCCAAATTTACATGAAAAACATCCTAATTGAAAAAAATGGTCCAAGTTTATATGAACTTCTCAAAATTGAAAAAGTCTCAAATTAACATAAAAAGTCCCAAATTAATTTGAAGAACTTCATAAAATTAATTGAAAACAGTCCCAAATTCACGTTAAAAAAGTCCCAAATTTACATGAAGAACATCTTAAAATTGAAAAAAGTCCTAAATTAACACAAAAATGTCACGTTAATCGAAAAAGTCCCAAATTGACATGAACATCACAAAATTAAAAAAAGTGCCAAAGTGACATGACAGAAGTCCCAAATTTGCATTTAGAATTTTACAAAATTGAAAAAAGTCCCAAATTTACATGAAAAAGTCCTAAATTTACATGAAAAACTTCACAAAATTAATTAACCCCTTATTATCCCAGCCAATTTTCCTAAAAATGTCTAAATTTAGCATATGCAAAGAAAATCAAATTCTTTCTTCACTGTGTGGCAGCAGAAAATTTATTCTGTCCCACCAGCGGAACACTGGAATTTTAAGAAGTCAAATAGCCAAAGAGCTGTACTGCAATTCGCTGCCATTTCTCTCCTCGTAGCTCCTCCCCCCTCCAGCACTGATGATAGCCATGTGCTCACGTGAAACTGCTCACACACACTCATACGTTTGTTTCTACCATTCTATTCTACTCATTTCTGAAGTAACACATCTGCCTCCATATCATCTTTTAAGCAGATACAACAGATTTTAGAACAGACGAAACCTGTTTTTATGCTGTACTATGTTTCAACACTTATTACAGAGCCTTAAACTCAGCAGTCCCCTTGTGTAGCCATCCATGAGCTCGATCCTATCTGACAACTTTTATTTTGTTGTATCCATGCACAGAGATTACATGTTTGTCCTAACGTGACTGAAACTAACACTTACATACACTATAGCAGAATTACAGAACAAAGAAATTCATATTGTTGTGAGAGATGGTAGAACATTTGATTTTCTGTAGCTGTCACATGACAAAACAGCTACGCTCCAGGGCTACAAAGAGCAGCAAAATTAACAAGCTGGAGGAGAGAGGGAAGGGGCGATAGAGGACGACAACAAAGTCCAAACAATGCGCTGAGAGGTGGAGAAAGTCTGGGCTGACATTATGCAGACTCTTGCAAACAGCGGAATTACATTTGCTTTAAAAAAGCTCCACCACTGGCAGCATTTCCACTGGGAAGCACAACTGACAGCTTCTTGTGTCTTATTCTCTCCGTTTGAAAAGGGAGCTGCTTCTGACACTGCGGAGAGCAGAGTGTGCATGAAAGCTCTTAAAATACCAAGGGCCTGAAAAAAGGGAAAGCATTTCAACCGCAGCAAAACAGGTGCAGCAAACAGCTTTTTAAGAGTCTCACAAAGCAGTGGGATATGCCTGTGTTTGGGGGGAAAATGGCCTACATTTCAGTGGGTTGTAATTGCCTAGCACAAGAGCATGTGAGAGGCATGGGGCCACACAGAAACAACTACAAATCTCAGCCATTCTGGTTTTGTTCTGCCGATCACCGCCAGGAGACGCAGAAGATAATGGTGCCATAAGTTTACATCCTTTGAACAGCGCGGGGTGTTGTCGCGTTAAAACGAAAATGTATATTCATGTCGTGTTGGTGTGGAGTACTTTAAAGGAGTGTCTTCTCGGGGAAGTAAAGAGGTTTGGATTTTGCAGCTTATCTTATTCCACCAAGGGTTTCCATCCTCCATAATAGCAGCAAAGTGACCTCTGTTCTGTCTGCACGGAGAGATATCATGATCGGAGATGCTTCAAATTCTAACGTCTGTAGCAAAAACAGGAAGTCTCTATCTTTTCCCATTGCTCAAACATTTTGTTTTTCTTATGAGAGGTATTTAATGTAAATGGAGCGGAGCCTTACAAGGTCAGCCCAAAGAATACACTACCCTCTGTTTAATCAGCAGCTTCTGATGAGATGGCTGTCAGTAGGGCTGCAACGATTACTCCAATAGCTTGAGTAATGCGATTACAAAAGTTCCTCGATTCAAAAATATATGATTTGAAGCTTCATATAACGTAGCTCTTCCGGTCTATATGACCGTCTTCCGGTCACACTGTGTAAACAAGATGCAGGTTTGTTTAATGGTGTGATGTCAGGGCGATGGCAAAAAGGAAGAAAGTCATAGAAAATGACAAAAAGTATCTGAAATCTGGGATCATTTTGAGCTCAGATTGAAGGAAAACATTGTGCAGTGTGTACACTGTAAAGTCGAGCGGTGAGCTAGCATCCCATAACATTGTCACTACAGTGTTTCGGCAGACAGCATCCAACCACACATCATGCATGGGCAGCACACCCGAGACAAAGTATGTGATTAAGATTTTAAATTAACACGAATGGAATGCAGTTGGCGATGCTAATTATGCTTATATGGCCAAAGAACAAGCGCTAAGCGGTAGCTGCTATATGTTAGCTATGTTGCGAGTTGAGGCTAGCGCTACAAAAAGGGACTTTATGGAGTAACATAACGTTTGAAGTTACGTTATATGCAACAAATATTGCAGTAAGCATTGCAATAAATGTGGAACTTTGTTATTGAGTGTTTGGTACAATTACTACTCCTCTTTAGGAAAGAAAGTTCCAGACATGTCGGTCAATGCAAGTTTCTTCAATACCAAAAAAAAAGTATCCAATTATTTATTTATTTGATTTACTGAATTAAGACAGTGCACATTAATCAACATATCAGCATTATGCTTCAATGTAAATGTGATGTAATTAGCACAATAGCTAAATTTCCTCCATAGTCCTAAGGCAGGTTTCACACACACAAAAAAAAAATACTTGAGTAATCATGCAATTACAGTAACAAATCACTCGATTGCTAAAATAATCGACAGCTGCAGCCCTAGCTGTTAGGTTGTTGGCAAAGGAGAACTGCTTTTTAACCACTGCTGATACGTCCAGCATATTTTTTTTTAAAGTGTGTTCACACCAAACGTGAAGCAAATTTTTCACGCGTTGTGAATACATGTAAAGTTACTGTAAACATGTGGAAGATATGTGAATTCATGCGTTCATGTCCAAGGGATAGCGCTAGCTTGTAATGGCCTTGAGATTCTGCCATCACTGGAGTAAAAGAATCAACACTGGAGAGTAAACTAGTTTGAAAATGAGAGCGACACTCACCTGGAGGCAGATGGACCAGGAGCTCTGCTGCTGAATCGGAGTGTCGGAGTTATTTATTCACGGAATCCTGCCACGAATGTGCTAACAAGGCTAGCATTGTAAACAACCATCATCCAGGTGACATTTTTGGAGGCAAGGACAATTTTTCCAGGTGAGATCCCGTCGGATAACACAAACCTAAACAGCTAAACACCTAAACCTACAACAGTTAGTTAAGAACGAGCAATTTGATTGGACAATAGGGATTCCAGGAGTTACTAAAATCCACAATAATTGCACTCCAACATTTCACTGGATATGCATCACTCTGCTTCAGAGGTGTTCATGTAACCGTTAATTACGAACAGTGATTTACTCTCAACTCTCTGAGAATTGCAGTACTGTTTTGGATACCTTAATTTCCACAGTGAGGCACTGTTTGACAAGAAATTATACATCTGTGACCCGAAAGTCCCACCCTTTTGAAAAAATCTTTGTTATATGTCGGCCCTTGTATAAAGCTTAAAGTTTAAAGTTTAATGTTTATTTGAAAGGGACATACAATCTAATGAAAATTAATACAAATGTAAGAATGCCAGATTTAGCAATACTGCTAATTTGCATCTGTAATCCCCCAGCGGGTCACAAAAACACACAAACAATCATACACGAGCAGAACAACTGCAATAAAACTGTACAAAGTGGATATGCTAAACTGCAAGAGTTAAGGTGCTACAAAACAAAACATTCAACTGTCACATGCATGAAGTGCTATGTATGCGTACACACACAGACATGCACCCAAGCACCTCACAGCAACAACAAACAACAGCAACAAACAAGAGGCGGGGCATATGTGTGTGACGGACAGGTACTGTACATATATACAGTATATGCGTATGCCGCAGAGCAACAACGAGTTATGGGTACAGTTTTCAGTCCCTCCAGGATTTTGCAGGATGTTTTTATGATGCAGCCCAAAATGCTTGAATTTGCGGGAGCTTTTTTAAAAGTTCCGACAAAAGTTGAGATGTTTGGAGAGGTTTTGTTGCACTAAAAGTTGTCGGAAGAATTACAAATTTTAAAGCAGATGGTTTTTCCAGCTTACTACAGTGATATTCTATAAAACAATACAAGAAGAGCACAGGATTGTCAAACATTTCCTATAACAGTGATTTGCAAATTAAGCAGAAACTTCTGCTATACAGAAAAACCTCTTGTGCAACGGCCAGTACAGACTTTAACACAATATCCATTACAACAGCTAAACTGCATTGAATGCATGTAAAAGAGTAGAGATTTGGAAATTATTTGCAGCGCCTTCATTTGAAAACTCCCTATGGTCCCCAACCACTCGGTACCGAGTGGAAAAGCCAGCCAACTTTTACTGTCATTCAATCCATACAGCCAATCATGTAGAGTAGAACGAAATTACGTTTCTCTTATCTACAATGTTAATCACATCCAGAATCAGAGGGGTCGCTGCCATGCAAGGCGCCGCCACAAATTTCCCTCCTCTGTTCCATTATTGCTGAGCACCAAGCTGGACAGCAGGAAGTTCCACTTTTATATGGTCTTCAGCATGACCCAGCCGGGATTTGAACCCAGGCCTCCCAGGTGTGGAGCGGATGCTCTACCAACTAGGAACACAAAGGAAAAAATAAATAATTTATTCTGTTAGTCTGTGTTGCCTATTGGAGTCTGTGTTTTTCTGAAAAAAAAAAAAATTGCAAACAATATTCCTATGCCTAACTCCTACCTGCCTGCCTGCTGTGCGTCTTCACACACACACACACACACACACACACACACACGCCTCATCAGACGCACGTCTTTCATTTACAGGGGGAGCAGGGGGAGGGGCTTTGTCCGTGTTCAGACCAAAGATTCACAGCTTTAAAGCTCACTGACAAGATGAAGTAATGATTTTACCTCTAAAGATGCATGGAATGACTAAACACTGGCTGTCGTGCTAGACTTGCTCGTTTGTTTGAGTTTATGGAGTCTCTTGTCACGTGCGCTCCAGCAACGGGCTGCTTTTGGGTCAGGCGGACATTTTTCAACACAAACCCAGCACTTCATACACGTGGTCAGGACGGATACGTCCACCGGCAGGCTGGGGGAGACGGAGGAAGGGACGGTGTTGGAAACCTCGTGGGTGAGTGTGTTTTTTTTTAATCACACAGTTTTTTGCTGAAGTGTTCCGTTAATACTTACTGTAAACACGGAAGTGGACGTGACGTAGCGATGCATTTGGTAGGTTAGACTGAGCCTTTCAGCGCCACTCAGCTGAAATTTGATTGGTAAAATTGGCGGAAGTTGACGAGGATTGGCCAAAATTGCGGGAAAGTTGCAGTGATTGGATAAAGTTGCAAGGTCATGCAATAGTTGCACAGATTGGCTGATTTCGCGTGAATTGACGCGATCGCAAAATCCTGGAGGGACTGAGTTTTGGTTGTTTAAAAGCCAATTTTTACAGTGAGTCTTAAAAGTGTTTCGTGTGGCATGTTCTCAGATTGCAGGTGGTATATTATTCCAGATGTTGGTGCCCCTCAGTGATAGCACAGATTGAACAAATGTGGTGCGTCTGTGGGGGACCACATAGTCTCCTCTAGTGATTGCTCTGGTGGTTGTACTGGTGCCAGTCCTCAGTTTAACATATTCTCCCGGGAGAAGGGGGGGGGGGTGCATAGCCATTTAACATTTTATAAATTGAACAGGCAAATTTGAGAGTTTTATAAATGTCATCAAGCCATATCACATCTATTGAAAAAAACAGGCAGTGCTAGAGTTGGATTTATTGTCTCGATTAACAAACCACAGTACCGTTGTGGTGATGGACTCTTTGTTACCTCCGCCAAGGAGGTCAGGTTTTTACCGGCGTCTGTCTGTCTGTCTGTTACCAACATAACTCAAAAAGTTATGAACGGATTTTGACGAAATTTTCAGGACAGGTGTGTAATGATTAGATTTTGGTGATGATCTGAGAGTGCATACCTCCACCAAGGGCGTTTTTGTATTTGTGCAGCAGGATTACACAAAAACTACTGGGTGGATTTGGATGAAATTTTCACCACAGGTGGTTCTTGGCCTAGAGAGGAACCCATTACATTTTGGTGATGATCTGGGAATGCATACCTCAGCCAAGGCTCTTCTCACAGTGTGTCAGCCACAATACTCCAAAACTAATGGACAGACTTTGATGCAGTTTTCACCACAAGTGACTCTAGGCCTACACACAAACCCAGTACATTTTGGAGGTGATCCATGAGAGACTAAAGGAGCCTTGGCAGAGGTATGTGCTCTCTGAGTGCTTTTCTAGTTTCAAATGAAAATACCAAGGAAAACATTCATTGATTCCACACTCGTATAATATATAATAAAGATGACAGTGTTTTGGGAATTTCCACAGCAGGTGGATCACAGCTGCAGAAGTTATGAAGGCAACTCCACCCGTCTGCAACTCCCTCAGACAGTGAATTCACTTCTATTTGCGTGTTTACATTGAGTTAACATGTAATCGTGCCATCTCAAACAGGTTCTGTCATAAACCCTCCCGTGGTGAAAGGACGAGGATTTAAGCACTGGGTTTACACCACACACATATTTATTAGGCACAACAACTGACAACAGTTCCAATGCACAACGTTCACATTCAGTTGTAAGGGAGTCCTCCGGGACGCTCAACAGTCTGGGTGAGGATCACCGGGGAAAACACACACAGCAATTACTCACAATTCTGGAGCTATCCGAGAACGTCCTAGTGACACCCTGAGGAAACACAATCCTTAGTTGACCTTAACTTCCAACAACAATAGACGACTGCACAAGTGCAATGATCCAGCAATGCATGACTGGGAAAAGGATCCTAAAGTACACGCATTGTTGGGGATGGTCAATTGGAGGCAACTGGGTGAGGACCAGGAAGGATGATCAACGGGGCTGAGAACAGCTGATGGTAATCAGTGAGGGGGTGTGTGGTCGGACCGGCAGACTGTCAGCAATACACACAGCTGCCGGCCCCAAAGCAGTGGCTATGGATACGGTAACACACTGGAAACACATACTATACAAGCATACACAACGGCACCGAGACCCACAGAGAGATCAGGACCAAGCCGGGGGAACCCAAGCCGGCTCGGCTCCTGACAGGTTCATTTTGTCTTCTTACTGATAATAGAAGAATAAACACAGCAATAAAACCCCACACAAAACTGCAGCAGCTTTTGCTTCACCCCAAGGACAAAATACAACCAAACAAAAAATGCAAGGTAATTTATGAAATGCCATGTAAATCGTGAAAAAACATAAATCGGCGAAACAAGGAGGGTGTTCAAAACATGGAAAAGGGAACACCAAAAAGAATGTGAAAAAGAAGCAGCAGGGCGACTCACAAGAACGCAAAAAGAAAAGGCAGAACAGGAAAACCTCAAATCAACAATATCAGACCATTACAAGATAAACTACAGTGGTGTGAAAAAGTGTTTGCCCCATTCCTGATTTCTCATTTTTTGTATGTTAGTCACTGTTTCAGATCATCAAACAAATTTAAATATTAGACAAAGATAATACAAGTAAACAGAACATGCAGTTTTTAAATGGAGTTGTTAATTATTTGTATTTTATTTGTTAACTGCAGGTAGCCTTGGCTCAGGTCCAGTTTGGAAAAAACCTTCAAGCCATGGAACGCCACTGTCAGTTCCTCCATTGTGGGCAGGGGATATTGGTCGGGGATCACCGCCTTGTTCACAATTCTGAGATCAATATACAGTCGTAGGCCGTCCGTCTTCTTCTTTGCCACCACCAGTATGGAGATCCAGGGTTAGGTCGGCCCCTGGTGCATCACTTGGAAGGTGAACGATGGAACTGCCTTAGAGCCGTATCGCACAGAAAAACCGGCCATCCCTACTATACCGATTCTGGCATGGCCATAACCAAATAAGTCCTCCGCATTAGTCACGATGGTCTTCCGCGGGAACAGCTTCCTGTCTATAGACATGCTCAGAAGGGGCCTTGAGGATGCCATATCCAGCAGCAGCAGCATGCCGACGCTGTCCAGCTCTACTGTGCACCACCTGAACGGCCAGTTTTTGGTGCCAACTGAGTGAATGGTGATTCAGCCTGGTGAGCAGGCCATTGAATCTGTGAAGTTTGAGCGACAAATTAGCAAAATGGCTTAGCTTCTTAGAGTGGTAACATTTCACTCCCCTGGCTGGGCAGGTGGTTGATTCGGTCTGATGTCTAAATGAACCACAGGCGTCCTACCCTTCTTCTTCCGTTTGTAGCAGGGAGAAGCGGTGCCAGCTTGCTGTGTGGTGGCAGTGATGGCCTGTGCTTGTGGGGCCGGATGAGGGGCTTGCTGGCTAGGCGATGTTAGCTGCAATAATAGCTGGTAAGCCATTTCCATTTGGGATGCCATTCTCACATCCTCGTCTAATTTTAGGGCATCTTCTGCAAAAAATAACTTATTCAGCAGCCATTTGCTATTAGTATTCTACGCTAGCTTGTCGTGTATTAGTCCATCCTCTAAGTGGTCAAAAGCACACCTGCTCGCTAGGGCTGGAACTCTGTGACGAACTGCAGGGTCGTCTCGTCCACACACTGATAGCGTCAGCTGAAAGTCGCTATTTTTCCTGTTAAATTGCATCTGTCAGCAAAAAACATGCTCATCACACCCACACAATCCTCGTAAGTGTTCAGCGGATCCAGGGTTTGAAGCAGACGCAGCCCTTCGGTGCTGAGACTGTAGGCTAGCATCCCCTTTAGCCTCTTGTCGTTAGCATCGGTTAAGCCAGCAGTGGCGACAAAACTCTGGAATGTCTAGTGCCAGCGAGGCCAGGGAATCGACAGATCACCTGGTGGAGTGAGGAACGGCTGCAGGGGTGCCAAGCATGCTTTTGTGTCAAAGCTACAAGGGTTTATCCTTGTCGTCATTTGTTGTGTCTGAAAATGAGGCACTGACAACAGACGTGAATCGAACTCTCCTTTATTCAACTCACAACTGACTATATACAGAAGGATGGTGCACGACCAGTTTGCCACGTGATGACGTCACCTACGACGAGCCACCGTGTCCAAAACACCAGGGCGTAACCGGCTTGGCAGATCTGTCAAATCTGTCAGGTCGGTCATGCCTACGGAAAGGATAAAACAGCTGATGTGACACGTCACGGACATCAGATGATACTTTCTGAAGAGGACTGCAGATAACAGTCAAAATGTCAAAGGTATGAGACATCTCTTTACTTTGTCTTAATAGAAGAACAAGATCAGTTTTATGTAATCATGCCGTGTGAAATATTTGGCTGTTCGCGTTTGGTCTGAATGCAACTTCATGCTGGTCTCTCTAGGGCAGGGTGTAGGATATGGACATGTTAGCAATAGGCAGAACAGATTTGGGGACGCATGCACCAAGTGACATCATCACACCATGCCTACATAAGGGGACTGCTGGCGGGGGTCGTCCTCTTTGGCGCTCCGCCTCTGTATGGTTAACAACCTGTGTAGCTTAGAAATAGCTTGTATGCTATATGATACAACACGTGTACCATTATAGTATTCTGAAATAAAGTTATAGTTCGGTACAACTATAACTTTACAACTATAACTTTATAGTTATACAACTATAACTTTGTGGGCAGCACGGTGGTGCAGTGGTTAGCACTGTTGCCTTACAGCTAGAAGGTTCCTGGTTCGAATCCCCAGGCTGGCAGGGGTTGGAACCTTTCTGTGTGGAGTTTGCATATTCTCCCTGTGCTGCGTGGGTTTACTCCGGGGGCTCCGGTTTCCTCCCACAATCTAAAGACATGCATGTTAGGTTAATTGGCTGTTCTAAATTGTCCCTAGATATCTGTCTCCTATAGGCCCTTAGAATAGAGGGTTAGTACTAGTGAAAGCACTTTGAGTGGTCTTTGTGACTAGAAAAGTGCTATATAAGTGCAGGTTAGTTAGTTAGTACAACGCCTGCTTCTGCTGTCCTGTTTTACAGACATAACAAATGGTGACAAGGATAAACCCTGATAGCTTTGACATGAAAGCGTGCATATCACCCCGCCGCCATTCCTCACACTACCAGGTGAACTGATCCCCTAGCCCCTCTAGCACGAGATGTTCCAGCGTTTTATCACCGCTGCCGGCTTGAACAATATGAAAGTCAGGCCGCTAAGGTGGATGCTACAATACTGTCTTGGTGCCGAAGGACAGCGGGTGCTGTATGCACTGGGCCCTGCGAAGACCTCCAATGAATGGCTGCAACATAGTGGCAGAACAACCCACTCATCAATCCAGGGTTAACCGGTGGTCTACCCGGTGCCCCAGGTTCTATTTTCACTGCTTGTTGTAAAAAAAAAAAAAAAAAGAGAGAAGAGCTGTTGTGAATTGAAAATTGATAATGTTTTGGGTTTTACCAGGGGGAGGTAGATGTTGGATATGGACATGTTAGCAATAGGCAGCACGGACGTTGGGATGCACGCATCAAGTGACGTCATCATGCCATGCCTACATAAGGGGACTGTTGGCGGGAGTCATCCTCTTTGGCGCTACGCCTCCGTACGATTAACCAGACAGACAGACAGACAGATAGATGTACTTTATTGATCCCAAACTGGGAAATTACACGTGTATCATTATAGTGTTCTGTAATAAAGTTGTAGTTCGGTATAATGCCTACCTCCGCTGACCTGTTTTCCAGACACAACACAGTGGTCTGCCACCTGTGGCTCTGGGGCCACACTTGGCTATTTTGCCCATAGATAGTGGCTCCCTGAGGTAAGGAGAAAAAAACCCATGTTCAAGAAAAGAAGCAATGAATTTACAAGGAGAAAAGTTACACATTAATGAGAAAAATTATCCTAAAAAGCAGACAATGAGAAAACCTGAAAATTTATGCAAAAAAAATGTCACAACTTCAGAGAAAAATGTTGCAGTTGTTTAATTTAGCCCACAAACAGACTGTTTAAAATTGGGCTGTGTTGAGTCCATCTAATATGGACCATATTTATACCAAAAATAGACGTTAAAAATTGTGTTGTGCCTGACCATATAAACCAAAAAATAGTCCAATAATTGGGCTGTTTAGTCCATGGGATTTGGCCCAAATTTAACCTCAAAATAGTCTTTGGCATTTGGTGATGGTGGTGGGGTCTGTCTCTCAAAAGTCCAATATACTTTTACAACCAGAGGGACTCTTTGTTTAAAGTGCTTTACAAAAATGCATATTTTTGAAACAGCTTTTTTTAAGTTCAACATTTAGCATAATGCTTGTTACACAATATCTGGAACAATCTGAAACCAGTGCTAGTGCTAGTCACTGAAAATACTATTTGAATACAAGTACATTATACAAATTTCTCTCTATGTTGTGGCAGTGGCATAGGTGTAGTGTAGCCCACTACTAATCGGAGGGTCAAGGGTTCAATTCCCACTCTCTCTGCAGTCTGCATGTTGAAGTGTCCTTGAGCAAGAGACTGAACCCCCAGTTGCTTCCAGTGGGTCAGGCCAGCGTCTGTGCACGGCAGCTCTGCTGCCATCACTGTGTGGATAGTAGGATCTGTAAAGTGCTTAGCTCAAATAGGTTCATTTTGTCTTCTTTTAATGATTTACCTTTTGCTCTTATTAAAGACAAAAATAGAAAGGAGATGTTTTTACCTTCTTTACATGTTTCGACTGTTCACTGCAGCCTTCGTCAGAAGTCTTCTGACGGATGGGTGGTGAACATCTCATGGGCGGTGCGGTGGCGCAGTGGTTAGCACTGCGACAGCACAGCAACTCACTCTTGGCCATGGGATCCCAGGTTCGATCCCAGCGCCTGACCAACGGTGATCTGTGTGATCTGTTCTCCCCGTATCTGCGTGGGTTTACTCCGGGATTTCTCCGGTTTCCTCCCACAGGCCAAAAACATGCAGGTTAGGTTAATTGGAGACTCTAAAGTGGCCCTAGGTGTGAATGTGTGCATGAATGGTTAAGGGATAGCGCCGTACCGTGGCTGCTTCATCCATCCAGGTGGATGCCCTCAATTTCCCCTCTGGGGATCAATAAAGTACACAAAATCAAAAAAAAAAATCAAAAAA
Source organism: Pholidichthys leucotaenia (assembly GCA_020510985.1). NCBI lineage: Eukaryota > Metazoa > Chordata > Actinopteri > Cichliformes > Pholidichthyidae > Pholidichthys > Pholidichthys leucotaenia. The sequence goes on along the minus strand of CM035839.1, from coordinate 10,284,197 downwards.
GATGTGGTACACGGTGAGCAAACACACAAACATCGACTACATTGGACGAAAACGGACCAGTCACGTGGGTGGGAAAGCCCCCCCACCCGGCAACAGGTAAGAGAAATATATGTTTTTTTGACATTTTATTGATTTTCTGGTTCATATACTATGAAGATTAGATAAAAACATACCCCGTCAAAAAAGGACCATTCTTTATGTAAATGTGTCCAAAGTCCACTTTTGACCAAGTTATGTAATTTATATAGCTGCTGCGATATTATGCAAATTAGATGCATAAATTTATTCCTATCTGAAACTTTGGATCATATTCTACATCTTTCTAATTGACAGTAAGCCATTATCTCTTGTAACTTTCAAGTTATAGCCTTGGAAATCTGAACTATTTTAGTGACAAAAATTTTTTACCACTCTTGACCACTGGGGGGGGGGGGCTTGAGTTTCCCCAGGCGCCACATGGCACCTAGGGCAGTTAAAGGGTTAAAACAGATTTACCATCATCAATAATAGCGGCTATATTGCAGAGTCTTTTTCTCACAATTTACTATATATTCTGAATTACAACCTGTACAACAAACAATGAGGTGCAAGGCTATGACAAACCAATGCAATTTGATCTTTGATTAAACCCAAGTTAGAATATTCCAGAAAGCTTAACTTTTTTTGGCATCAAAACACAGATCTTTAACCTTGACCAGTCTCTGGCCAATAATAAAAATCTGTGGTTATGAGTAATGAGATGTCTTTTCACAACCTCTGTTCATGTGAGCCATATTAGCAGCGGGGACCGCAGAGCACAGCGATTGGTGAGAGATCAGCCAGCATCTGTCTCTCTCTCTCTACCACTTAAGCACACCTCAACACACACGGCTCTCACACACACACACACACACACACACACACACACACACACACACACACACACACACACTCTCTCTCTCTCTCTTGCACATGCTCACACAGCAGTCCAGACATCTGGCGAGGCTCTGCTGGGTCTCGCCGCTGTGGTACTGGGACTCTTACAAGGACTAAAGATACTTCAGCGATAATGACACATCCCTATTGACCAGAACAGGCAGAAAAAAAAACAGGAAAAGCCTGAGTGTCGGGTAGGTCGTTCATCCAGGGAAGGTGATTTAAATACAGTAGGAAAAAAATGGAGTCACAGAGATACAGGGAGATAAAAAGTCATGTACCTGAGGACAAGGGAATAAATGTGAACAAGTTTGAGGCACTGACCAATTCCCAAAGAGAACTGTAATTGACCTCAGTTTTTGCTTAAATGTCGGGTTATCATGGGCCAGTTTAGCCCTCACACTCACTGTCAGTGGGATAATAAATTTAATTTGGTCATTACTACTGAGCAAGCACAACTGGACCACAGCGGAGTTCATAATTAGCAGATAAAATCACGTTATGTGGGAACTTTAGTTCCATTTACTCCAGTTGTGGTAATGACTGCAGGTCCAGGATCAAGTTCCTGAGGATGTGACGTGTGTGGTGTTGAAGTCAGGACCCGACCGAGATCAGAGTACACTGGGACCAAGACTTAAAGGGTTTGAAACAAAGTCAAGACCAACACCAAGAGAGGAAGAGAACAAGTCAAGACAAAGACTGCTGTGTATATACTGTACGCTTTGGTGTTGACTTGATCTTGACTGCCTAAAGTCTTGTTTCAGTTTTTGGACACTCTGGTCTCAGCCTGGTGTGGCCTTGACTATCACACTACCTGTATGGATGGACTGAATGGTGCTGTGACTTCTATCAGTGGTACCTCATAGACATCATGTGATTTATCCTCAAAACCCAACTTTGGCTGTTACCTGGCTCCTAGCAAGGAACTGGCTCAGTACCGGTTTGGGACATTGATGTGTTAATGACTCAAAAAGATGGATAGAGCTTCGATGGCAACTAGGTGATGGTTTGTTCTGAGATCTCCAATTCAGTTCTACATTCTATCAAGACCAGAGTGTACCAAGACCAAGACAACAGTGGACAAGATCAAGCCAGGATGGGTTCAATACCAAGTCAAGACCAAGTCGTACATAGACAATGGTCTTGGTCTCAACTTGGTCTCTGCCTGTCTTTGTATGGAGTTGGTGATGACCTCTTAAAGTCTTTGGCTTGTGTGGTTTTGATCACGACACCATTCTATGGCTTCTATTCTATAGAACTGGACCTGAAAAAAGCACTTCAGTGCATCCCTGATCTAAGACTTTGTCCTGATGTGAGGAAGGTCACTTACCACTTGCTGGATTTCCTCCTGGATTCAGAGTGACCCTGAAGGCTTGTTCCCAGGTGTAGAGGCCGGGAGGAGCATCACACGGGTCAACGTAAAGGAGGACACCTCCAAATCCCAGCTCAGACAGGAGGGACAACTAAGCACAGAAACACCAAGATTCAAAGCAATGCATGAAACTGTTACGGACCAACTATATTTCGTGGTAAATTGTCATAATCTGGGCATGGTCATGGACCATGCCCACCACGCTTTGTGTAATGTTATGGTCTCAGTGTTGTTGCTATTATTATTGTCTTTTGTGTTTCCCTGGTCCTTGGTTATTGTGTGATTTAGATTTTTTTTTTTTTTTTTAGATTTAGTATACTTTATTGATCCCCAGAGGGGAAATTGAGGGTCATCCACCACCTGGATGGATGAAGCAGCCACGATACGGCGCTATCCCTTAACCATTCACACACACATTCACACCTAGGGCCACTTTAGAGTCTCCAATTAACCTAACCTGCATGTTTTTGGCATGTGGGAGGAAACCGGAGAAATCCCTGATGTCCTGTGTTCATCCCGTTTGTTCCTGGTTTTCATGTTTGTGCTTTTGAGTGTGTTCCTTGTGTATCTTAGTTCCCAGCCCATCTTGGATTTTGTTTTTCCTACCTGTAACCTCCCCTACATGTGTTATCACATGTGGCACTGCTCTCAACTGGTTTAGATCCTATCTGCCAGACGGGACTTTTAAAGTTAGCATGTCTGGGTTTGAATCCTCTTCTGCTCCTCTGCCTTACGGGGTCCCACAGGGGTCAATTCTAGGGCCCATGCTTTTTTCTCTGTACATACTTCCACTGGGTTCCATTTTTAAAAAGCATGGTACCTCTTTCCACCTGTATGCTGATGACTGTCAGATTTATGTCCCTCTAAAACAAAAAGCTGCTTCATCAGTAAACTCACTCCTGGCGTGCGTTGAAGACATAAAGTCTTGGATGGCCCTAAACTTCCTAAATTTTAATGATAAGAAGACCGAAGTGATGGTGTTTGGACCTAGTCATCCCTGTGAGTCCCTTCCTGTATACTTGGGCCCCCATACTCATGTTAAATCCACAGCTAGGAACCTTGGTTTTATCATGGACAATGATTTTAAATTAGACACGCAGATTCGTTCTGTGGTAAAATCCAGCTTCTTTCATCTAAGGCGTTTAGCAAAAGTAAAACCCATTCTCTCTAGACCACATTTGGAAACAGTAATCCATGCTTTTATTTCATCTCGGCTGGATTACTGTAATGCACTTACGCCGGTGTCAGCCAGTCATCTCTTTCCCGTCTGCAGCTGGTTCAAAACGCCGCTGCTTGTCTTTTAACAGGTGTATGTGGAAGAGATCACATCCCACCCATCTTAGCTTCACTCCACTGGCTGCCCGTGTATTTTACAGTTCATTTTAAAATTCTTTTATTTGTTTTTAAACCCTTGAATGGTCTTGCTCCACCTTACCTCTCTGCGCTTCTGCATCCCTACGCTCCCACCCACTCCCTTAGGTCAGCTGAACAGCTGCTTTTGGAGGTACCAAAGGCGAGGCGCAAGCTCAGAGGGGACAGAGCCTTTTCGATCATGGCCCCCAGGTTATGGAATGATTTACCCCTGGACATTAGACAAGCACCCTCACTGTCCATTTTTAAACCACGTCTTAAAACACATTTTTACTCCCTGGCCTTCGACCCAGTATGAGACATTGATTTTATTGAATGAAATGGATTTTTATTTATTTTACTTTTTATTTTATTTATGAATTTTTTACTGTGGTTCTTGTGTTAGCACCCTTTGTGGTAGTGCCCTGCTTTTATGTTCTCTTGCTGTACAGCACTTTGTGTAGCGAGTGTTGCTTTTAAAGTGCTTTATAAATAAAGTTGATATATTAATTGATTATCGGTTAGCTCTTGATTTGTCCCCACCTGTCCTGGGTTTGTTGATTATCAGTTCTATATGGCAGAAAAAAATAAGTATTTAACACTTCAACATTTTTCTCATTAAACATATTTCTGATAGAGCCACTGACCCGAGATTTTCACCAGATACCAGCAACAACCCACGTAATCCAAACATACAAAGAAATCAAGGCAACTGTGTTCACAAAACAAGTTATAGTTAATAAAGTGGAATGACACAGGGAATAAGTATTGAACACATGAAGAAAAAGAGGTGCAAAAAGGCATAGAAAGCCAAGAAACCAGCTGAAATCCATCAGAATTTAGGAAGCCATCCCATGCCCCATCAGTGCAAATTAATTTCAGCTGGTTAACTCTTTGAGTGTGTCTGTTGCCGAATTGCGACATAACCCCTAGTGGTCAAGAGTGGTAAATATTTTTTGTCAATAAAATAGTTCAGATTTTCAAGGCTATAACTTGAAAGTGATGAGATAATGGCTTACTGTCAATTAGAAATATGTAAAATATGATCCAAAGTTTAAGATAAGAATAAATTTATGCATCATGTCACGGCACCTCTTTAAATTCCATAACTCAGTCAAAACTGGACTTTGGACGTATTTACACAAGGAATGGTTCAGTCTTTTGACACCGTTTTTTGTACAGAGGTACCTCATCATCTTATCTTCAAAGTATATGAACAAGAAATCACTACATTAAAAAAAACACAGAAATTCCTCACTTACTTTTGACAAAGGGGGGCTGGCTGGCTGGCTGCTGTGGTCGCTGTGTTTTCACCCGTTGTGGTTGTTATTTTGCGTTCTGTCGGTCATTTATGCTCTCTACCACATCTACAGAGTCTTATGATTACCCCATATAAATTTCGCTTGAATCCCATGGCTATTTTCCGCGTACAAAGCCGTCTAAGTGACGGTGATGATGACCGATTGCGGCCATATTAGTTTTCTGGGCTAAAATGCTAAAAACAGGAAAAGGAAATTACTAACTACTAACTAACTAACCTGCACTTATATAGCGCTTTTCTAGTCACAAAGACCACTCAAAGCGCTTTCACTAGTACTAACCCTCTATTCTAAGGGCCTATAGGAAACAGATATCTAGGGACAATTTAGAACAACCAATTAACCTAACATGCATGTCTTTGGATTGTGGGAGGAAACCGGAGCCCCCGGAGTAAGCCCACACAGCACAGGGAGAACATGCAAACTCCATACAGAAAGGTTCCAACCCCTGCCAGCCTGGGGATTCGAACCAGGAACCTTCTAGCTGTAAGGCAACAGTGCTAACCACTGCACCACTGTGCTGCCCTGAAATGAGGAGTTCTTCTTTGGTGTATGACGTGTCATCCATTGAGTCCGCCAATGGATGTCTGCCACCTTCTGAAACTGGCAGATCAGTACAAATCAGTACAAATCCCCAATGCAGCCGGCAATGTCAGAGTAAAATGACAGGCGCAGCGCCGTGCTCTGCCACTAGGGCCACACAAATTCACACACTCAGAGGGTTAAGTCCTGACTTATAGCCTTTAAAAAGGTCTGTGGATATCAGATTGTCACACCACAAGGAACTCATGATGGGTGGAAGCAAAGAGGTCTCTCTAGACCTTCACAACCTTATTGTTGCAAAACATAATGAGGGCAGTGGTTACAGGCACATTTCTAAACTGCTGAATGTTCCAGTGAGCACTGTTGGAGCCGTCATTCGGAAGTGGAAAGAACATCATTTTACCATAAACTGGCCAAGTCCAGGAGCTCCTTGAAAGATTTCTGACAGAGGAGTCAAAAGAATTATCACACGAGTTATCCAAAAGCCAAAGACCACTCGTGGAGAGCTGTGGATGTCACAAGGCATAGCTGCACCTGCGGAGACCATAGATGGCGGGACAGCACCACCCTCGGGGACCACAGACTGTGGGCCAGCAGCACCTTCAGAGACCATGGAAGACGGGACAGCAGCACCCTTGGAGACCATGGACAGCAGGACAGCAGCACCCTTGGGAACCACTGACAGTGGGGAAGCAGCACCCTCGGAGACCATGGACGGCTGAACAGCTGCACCCTCGGAGATCCCGGTGACCCTGGACAGTGGTTTAGGCAGAGGCACAAAGATACACACACACACCGGGCCAGGGTCACCAGCAGTGGGGGAGCCCGACTAGGAGAGCCCAGGTGCAGCTGATGGCTGCACCTGGACCTCCTCACCATGAGCCAGACAAGAGTTCTCTAGATCTGTAGGTGTTAGGACAGAACAGAGCACTTGCCTGGACTCAAGCTCCACTGCCACCCAGGTCTCCGGCAACTCTGCTGTGATGACCCCAGCAGCAGGCATGGTAGTCGATGCAGCCAATAGGCCTCCAGGTTTGGCACCCCACACTGGTGGGTCTCTTGGTGGGATGGCTGGCACAGGAGACTGATTCACCAACAGCACAGGCTCCTGTGCCACTGAACCTCGACTATCGGCTCAGGATTCAAAGCACAGGTGGCACTGGTCCACAGTTTCAAACTCGAAGCAGGAGTTCCCAGGGCGGCACGCCCCTAAGCCATCCAGTGGCTCCTTACCAGGGCCAGCGAACACTCGGACGCAACCGGGGAAAACACGGGAGAAGGAGACAGGGGGAGACACCATCAGCAGGTGATGAGGACTCAGCTGAATTTGGCTGCTGTCGCTGAGCCTCATCCCTGGGAATAAGGCAAGGTATTTCATTAAAATGAAAAGAGGAATGAAAACCCACTTGCCTTATTTCCCAGGGCATGATGGTTCCTGCTGCTGAAATTAGGCCAGAAGATACTTCTCTGGCCACTGCTGACATCTTCAGGGAAGGAGGCGGAGGCTTGGACTTCTGGTGAGGGAGGCGGGGCGCCGGAGCTCGGGGCCCCTTCCTCGTAGACCTGGCCCTCGGTGCTGATGAAGGGAGATCGCCTACCAGGCTGCGAGGGTCCGTCTGGAGGGTGGCGATGGACAACAACAGGCCAGCGTACCTGGGGTAGCTCCCTAATACTTGATGCGCCTCCGCTATGGCCGCTGCCCCCTCCACATTCTTTTGCATCTCCTCCGGTGTGTGAGAGGCGAGTGCTGAGTCCACAAACTCCTGGGTGAAGTCCACCGCCCACAGTTCATCAACGGTGGGATCCCCGATTACCGATTTGCCTCGGTTAGCGGGAACCCGGTGCGTTGGTGGCATACTCGAGGCACACGTAACACCTCAAGGGAGAATGATTGTGGGATGGGGAAAAAAAGAAAATGCAAACTCACAGAGGCTGGTGACACTCTGGCTGCGCCCTTCTATCACAAACCGCCCGTTCCATGGGTGAAACAGAAACACCAAGCACTCTCTGTGAGATTGCATATTTATTTAAAATAAAAACAGACAAGACCATAAACATACGAAAACTAAACAATGCAGAACCAACATAACAAACGAGGACAACGTGATAAAGGCTGGAGGAGGGCGGGGCTCAACGTCCAGGGGGTCATGAAGCCAGGGAAAGCCTGGCCAGGGGTGGAATACAGCTGGAGCTCTCCTGAAGGCAGCGGGGGCTCACGGCTGGAAATAAGGGATAACGTACCTGGACAGAGCTCTCCAACTCTCTTTGACAGCAGCCCCAAGACACTCAGATCATGGGTAAATATCTGAGGATGGAGCAGTAGGGCGCGACAGCGGGGAAGGTTGTCGTACCCCTAATATACCGTTCACAAATAACACACAGGTGTGGTTGTATGAGTGTAGAAAAATAACAGAATGGAAAACAGGTGTGTAGCTACGGCCAGTTTGACAGGCAGAAGCTGCACAGCACTGTCAAAATAAAACATAACTGGAAACCATAATATACCAACACAACAGAACCCCAAAAAGTACATAATACTACAAAAAACCAAAATGACAAGAATTAAACAGAAAAGTGGGCACGGCACCCCCCCCCCCACCCCCGGCCCCCCGTGTCCCAGGATCATGACACCAGAAAGACCTGGAGTTAGCAGGTACCGCTGTTTCAAAAAAAACAATAAGTGATACACTCAACTGAAATGGGCTATGTCCGCTCACCTCGCAAGACTCCATTGGTGAAGAAAAAGCATGTTGAAGCTTGTTTAAACTTTGCTGCACAACATTTGGGCAAGCCAGTAAAACACTGGGAGAATATAGTCTTGTCAGATGACACCAAAACTGAACTTTCTGGATGCCACAACACACAGTATGTTTGGAGGGAAAATGGCACTGCACGTCAGCCCCAAAACACCATACCAACAGTGAAGTTTGGAGGTGGGAGCATCATGGTGTGGGGGTGTTTTTCAGCACATGGTACAAGCAGATTTCATATAATTGAAGGAAAGATGAATGAATAAATGTACAGAGACACCCTTGATAAGAACCTATTACCATCCGCCAAGGTGCTGAAGATGAAACAAGGGTGGACATTTCAGCAAGACAATGATCCCAAACACACAGCCAAAGAAACTCTCAACTGGCTCCAGAGAATGAATGAATGAATGAATTTATTTCGGATAGTAGAGTACAGGTTAAAAGAAACTGTATAATATAACAACAAGGTCAAATTAGACAAAGACTCCTCCTACTATACAATTCCACGTGAGTTATCCGAAATGGGTGATGGCTGAAGCCGCAGCTTATATTGCCCACCCATATTCCATCCAAGAATTCAAAAGAGAAAAAAGAGAAAACAAGACAAGTGCGATTACAATTTAAAACAAAGCTAAGACAAAATGTGACTGAGAGAAAAAAGAAAACTAAGCTAGGCTAAGTTAAGCGGTTACTATTCAAAAACAAATCTAAGATAAAATGTCACAGAGAAAAAAAAAGAAAAAAAAGGAAAGGAAAATAAAGGAAAAGAAGGAAAATAAAGCTGCTAAAATGGCCCAATCAGTCATCTGACTTGAATCCAATTGAAAATCTATGGAATGAACTGAAGATCAGAGTTCATAGAAGACACCCACAGAACCTTCAAGATTTAATGACAGTTTGTGTGGAAGAATGGGCTAAAATCCCTCCTGAGCAATGCCTGCACCTAGGTTCTCCATACAGGAGGTGTTTGGAAGCTGTTATTACCAGCAAAGGCTTTTCTACTAAATACTAAATGAATTCCATCAAGCGTGTTCAATACTTATTCTTTGTGTCATTCCACTTTATTAAATATAACTTCTTTTGTGAACACAGTTTCTTTGATTCCTTTGTATGTATGGATTACTTGGGTTGTTACCGATATCTGGTGAAAATCTCAGGTCAATGGCTCCTTCAGAAATATGTTTAATGAGAAAAATGTTGACATGCTCAATACTTATTTTCTCCGCTGCATATGTCAGTCTGAGCTTCTGTTTGTGGCATCATCATAGATTTTCCCTCTGGTTTTCCTGTGTCCTAAGTCCGTTTCCCCGTGAGTGTACTTTTGCCTAGTTGGCTTGGTTTTGTTCGCCTAGTTGGCTTGGTTTTGTTCCCAGCCCACTTGCTGTGTTTGTTTCTTTGGTTTCTCTGTGAATAAATTATGTTACATTGGAGTTCTGCTTGCTTATTGAGTCCATCTACCCTGCCTACCAGAGGTAGTTACAGTATGACAGTAAATAAACTGAAAATGGTCAACTCTTGGGTTTGTCTTTTGGTGTCCGTCTCTGGAACACGGCACAGTATGAAGTATTATGCAGAATCACTTGAGGCTGAACGTCAGCAAGACCAGAGAGATGGTGACTGACTTCAGGAAGAAGAAGACGCCTTCACAGCCACTGCAGATTGAGGGGGAAGATGTGAAGAGAGTAGAGGACTACAAATATCTGGGTGTCATGATCAGCAATTTGAGGCCGTCTGTTGGGGTAGCAGTGCCAGAGCCAGCAACACCAACAGACTTGACAATATTATCAAGAAGGATGGCTCTGTTAGGTACAGGAAATCTTTTCTGCCACATGCCATCTCACTGTACAATAACTTACTCTAATGTTGAATTCTGGTCATAACAATGCTGCCATACTGCACCTTGCAGTCTAATTGGTACCTCACATTTCACCCTGCACCTTATAATCCTTCTTTGTACAGTCGGTGCTTGCCATAGATTCATAAGGATCATCATCTATTTAACCTAGTAGTCGCCTATGTAGGTTATAAAGTTATCTAAGCATTTGTACTTCCCTGGGTAACTCCTTTTCTATAATGCTGTGTGTATTTCTGTTGGTTTGGGTCATCTTACTGTCTCAGTAGACTCTACTTTCTGAGGAAGCTGGGATCCTTCAACATGTGCAACAGCATGCTGGAGCTTTTCTACCAGGCCATTGCCGCCAGCGCCATCTTCTTTGCGGCTGTCTGTTGGGGAAGCAGTATCAGAGCCAGCAACACCAACAGACTTGACAAGATTATCAAGAAGGAATTGATCTCAGGCTGTAGACCTTTGAATCTGTGGTGGAGAGGAGGAGACTGAACAAACTGCGATCCATCATGGACAATCCTGATCTCCACCACACACTGGACAGACAGTGGAGCACTTTCTCCAGCAGACTGCTACAGCTTCACTGCCGAACGGTCAGGTACAGGAAATCTTTCCTGCCACATGCCATTTCACTGTACAATAACACACTCTTCACACTTCAATCGTGGCACCCAGGTTATGGAATGATTTACCCCTGGACAACAGACAAGCACCTTCACTGTCCATTTTTAAAACCCATCTTAAAACACATTTTTACTCCCTGGCCTTTGACCCAGTGTGAGACATTGATTTTATTGAATGAAATGGCTATTTATTTATTTTACCTTTTATTTTATTGTTTCTTTTGATTGTGGTTCTATATTGTTTTGTGTTAGTGCCCTGCTTCCTGCTTTTATGTTTTCATGTGTGTTTTTCTTGCTGTACAGCACTTTGTGTAACAAGTGTTGCTTTTAAAGTGCTTTATAAATAAAGTTGATTGATTGATTGACTGTGATGTTGAATTTTGGTCATAACTATGCTGCCATACTGCACCTTGCAGTCTAACTGGTATCTCACATTTCACCCTGCACCTGATAGTCCTGCATTGTACAGCGAGTATGATTCATGTGTCTATACAAGTCAGCATCTATTCATCTACAATGCATATAAGTTATTTAGGCAGTTTTACTTTCCATGGGCAATCCCTTTGTCTGTTATGTCGTGTGTGTTTCTGTCGTTTTGGTCGTCTACTGTTATGCTGCTGTTACACTGTAATTTCACAGTTTGGGATCAATGAAGTACATCTATCTATCTGTCTTCCATTCCTCCCTCCATCCATCCATCCATCCATCCCAGTAGCATCACCTTATACTCCAGAGGTTCTGGTTTTAAAACTTTCTTGCAGGATTTTTTCTCCCCAGAGTCCTAACACAGGCTCATTAAGATACCTGACCGATTATGACCTGGTCAATGGAGTTGATTTAAGAGTGCATGATTGCGTGCAGCATGTCTAGAGTCTACTCCATCTCACCTTATATCAACTCAGATCTGCTCCGGTCGATGGACAGATATCTAGGCAGTTCATATTGTGAGGCAAAGACCTTAAGATACAGACTTTATCCAGGACACATAAAGCATTCTGATTTGAATTGGGATCTTGGGACTTTGGAAGGCCGTGTCATTGCCTTAGGCTCTTGTTGTAGTCCTTGAGATCTTGAGCTTTTTTTTCCCAGCGTGGCAGGTGTGATATTACACCTGTCACACTGCACAAAAGATGCAACTGTGTCATAGCCCGCAAATCCACAGCTACAACCTGAAGAGGCAGACTTAGTCTTCAACAGCGTTTTTACACAAAGTCTCATGATAAAACATGATATGACAACTATTAAAATGTGCTCCTGAACAGGGACAGAACTCTCTGTTGTGGTAAAACTGAAGTATGTCTGGATCCACAGTTTTACACCATGCTTTTTCAACTCAAAGATTTGATTCTTTTCCATTCAGTTTTTACAGTTGCTCTCCAAATTATTCATGCACAACTGCAGATTAAGTTTTCTTTCAAAATGTACAAACTTTCAGCTGCAAGAAAAAAATGTTGACAAACAAGAAACAACAGTTGAGCTGTTGAATAATGACAACTCTATGTCTCGGCCAGGGGTCGGCAACCTGCCGCTCCGGAGCCGCATGCAGCCCTTCAGCCCCATGCTGTGGCTCCCTGCAGTTATATCTGAAAACACATGGAAATTAATGAAGTTTGTTTTAATTATTTTATATTTCAAATCATTGTTTAGTGGATATATTTCTCAACGGAAACACATTCATGAATGTTACATATTTTTTGACCCCTTGCACTCTGGTCAATTTCCCTAAAAACGCCTAAAAATAATGTACCCAAAGTAAATCAAAAGCTGTTCTTCAATCGTTTGTGTGGTGTAAACAAACGACACAGTATTATCTTGTCTGTAACTAGTGATCTTTGGTCACGCATTTGACGTCGTGACGTAATTATATATGCGCTGTCTCTTTTTTTCTCATGCAAGCTGCCAAGTAAAGTTCATGTTCAACAGCACGCAGTTGTCCCACGTTATTTCGTTCAACTAAAGAACACGACATGGTGTCAGAAGTGCTGCGTAGCTGTGAAGACAGACACTAAAAGTCATTCTAGTGGGAAGAGGGAGAGAGGTGAGCTAAGATGCCCCAAGATAGAGATGATGAACCGGTGAGAGCAGGAGTTAGCATCGCGGCTAGCACGCCCAGCGCCACGTTTAGCATTCAGCCACCGGAGCCCTTTGATTTCTCCAAACCACATGAATGGACCAAGTGGATTCGGCGCTTCGAAAGATTTCACCAGGCAAGCAATTTGTCTTCAAGTTCAAATGAAAATCAAGTCAACACATTAATATACTGCATGGGAGATGAAGCAGATGATGTCCTGAGAGGCTTAAAGTTAACCGAAGCAGAGCAGCTCGAATATAGCAAAGTGAGAGACGGCTTCCACAGCTTTTTCATTGTAAAGAAAAATGTTGTTTATGAACGTGCACGTTTCAATATGCGCAAACAAGAGCCAAATGAAACCGCAGACGCATTTATAACGGCCCTGCATGCATTAGCGGAGCACTGCAACTACGGTCAGCTTCACGATGAGCTCATAAGAGACAGAATAGTAGTGGGCTTGGCCGACACAAGACTGTCAGAGCGCATGCAAATGGAAAAAGACTTGGACTTGGAGAAAGCCGTAAATATGGCAAGGCAATCAGAAGAGATCAAAAAGCAACAAACAACTTTGAGAAATGAAGGAAACGTGATGCAGATGAATGCGAACTCTGTGGATAGAGTTACTAAAGCCAAATACGACAAGACAAAGTTTAAGTTCAAAAGCGAAACAGTGAACGCACGCCAGCTGTCTAAAAGTAAAAGCAAAAGTACACCAAACGCATGGTGCTATAAATGTGGTGGTTCTCCTCACCCTAAATACGAGTGCCCTGCAAATGATGCCAAATGTCATGCATGTGGAAAGAAAGGCCACTATCAACGGGTCTGCAGGCAAAGTAAGAATGTCCAAAGTACTGAGGAGGAAGAGGAGCGAAGTTTTTTCCTCAGCTCAGTCACAACAGGCCACCAGGTATGGACAGCTGATATTCTGGTGAGGGACACTAAAATGTCTTTCAAACTCGACACTGGAGCCGATGTCACTGCAATAGCGGAGTCAGACTTGGAACAAATATTTCCAAGAGCAAAAATGCCTGTTCTCCAGCAGCCGGAGAAACCATTGTTGGGTCCTGGAAGGAAACCACTGGAGGTCGTAGGTTTCACAAAGCTTCAGCTCAACTATGGGACAAAACAGACAACAGAAAAGGTCTACATTGTCAAAAATCTCAGCACGCCACTGTTAGGCCTTCCTGCCATCATAGCTCTAGGCCTTCTTGTGCGAGTTGATGTTATTTCAATGGACACTCTGAAAACATCCTACCCCAAACTGTGCAGCGGTCTGGGTGAAGTGCAGCAGCCCTACCACATAAAACTCAAATCAAACGCTGTGCCATACTCATTGAAAACCCCAAGGAGGATTCCAATACCTCTAATGGGTAAAGTCAAGGAGGAACTCCAAAGGATGGAACAGCTTGGAGTCATCACCCGAGTGGAGGAACCTACAGACTGGTGCGCCGGCATGGTCGTTGTTCCGAAGAAAAACAGTCCGAGGCTGAGACTGTGCGTGGATTTTACCGGACTAAATGAGTATGTGTGCAGAGAAAAGTTTGTGCTGCCTTCTGTCGAACAAAGTCTTGGGATGCTAGCAGGAGCCAAAGTGTTCAGCAAGCTGGACGCTAACATGGGCTTCTGGCAAATTCCCTTGTCGGAGGAATCTGCCAAACTGACCACATTCATAACACCCTTCGGGCGGTTCCACTTTAACCGCCTCCCCTTTGGCATCAGCTCTGCGCCCGAGAACTTTCAGCGCAAAATGTCGGAGGTTATCGAAGGAGTTGAAGGAGTGGTCTGTCACGTTGATGATGTGCTGGTATGGGGACATGACCAAGAGGAGCACGACGCCCGACTCCATACCACCCTGCAAAGACTGGAAAAAGCAGGTATAACTCTGAATGTGGAAAAATGTGATCTGTCACAGACCAAAGTGACTTTCCTTGGCCACATCATTACAGACACTGGCATAAGTCCTGACCCAAAGAAAACAGAGTCCATCACAGAGATGAATGAGCCATCAAACGTGACAGAGCTAAGAAGTTTTCTGGGCATGGTCAATCAGGTGGGAAAGTTTATCCCCCATTTTGCAGAGAAAGACAAAGCTCTGAGAGATCTTTTGTCCAAGAAGAACAGCTGGTATTGGGGTGTAGACCAAGCTAAAGCGTTCAAAACGCTCAAAGATGCTCTAACTTCACCCCCAGTGCTTGCTATGTATGACCCAAACAGAGACACTAAAGTATCAGCTGATGCTTCTTCTTATGGTCTAGGTGGTGTTCTCCTGCAGCAGTGGGAAGAAGGATGGAGACCAGTCGCCTACGCTTCAAGGTCGCTGTCTCCAACAGAACAACGCTATGCACAAGTGGAAAAAGAAGCCTTAGCATCCACATGGGCATGCGAGCGATTCCGTGATTTTCTAATAGGCAAACACTTCTGTCTGGAAACTGATCATAAACCTCTTGTGTCACTCTTAGGAGCTCAAGCCTTGGATCTACTGCCACCGAGGATCCAGCGCTTCAGGATGAGACTCATGCGTTACTCGTACAATGTACAGTATGCCCCAGGTAAATCGCTCTGGACAGCAGACACTTTGTCTCGCTCACCATTGAAAACAAAACTGACAAAATCAGACGAGGAACTCATGGAGAGCACAGACATATATGTGGACAGCATCATTGACAATATGCCTATCAGTTCATCATATATGCAAACACTCAAGGAACAACTGAAAATGGACAGTGTGTGTGCTCATGTAATGGTCATGTGCAGTCAAGGTTGGCCTGAACATGCAAAACAAGAACCTCTGTTGAGAAACTACTGGCCTGACCGAGCCACACTTACCGTGAAAGACGGCTTGCTGTTGAAGGATTCAAGACTTGTTATCCCTTCAGCAATGCGAAACGATGTCTTAACAAAACTACATGACGGACACCAAGGAGTTGTAAAATGTAAAGCCCGAGCTCGCCAGTCAGTATGGTGGCCTGGTCTCAGCCAACAGATAAGTGAAATGGTGTTAAAGTGCAGAACATGCATACAAGAGAGACACAACCACAGTGAGCCATTAATGCCAACCGAATGCCCTGACCGCCCCGTGGCAAAGAGTGGGTACAGATTTGTTCGAACTGGGAGGGAAAACTTACCTTCTTGCTGTGGACTATCTTTCCAGGTTCGTTGAGATTGCCCTGCTGAACAAAACGAAATCCAACGACGTCATTACTCATCTGAAGTCTTTCTTTGCCCGTCATGGGATCCCTGAGGTCCTGATGTCTGATAATGGGCCCCAGTTCTCTGGTCGGACTTTCACAGACTTTGCGGCTGCCTATGGCTTTAAACACATCACAAGCAGCCCAAGGTTCCTGCAAAGTAACGGAGAGGCGGAACGTGCTGTACAGACTGTGAAAAACTTACTGAAAAAGGCTGCTGATCCATATTTAGCTCTTCTTGCCTATAGAGCTACTCCTCTCCAAAATGGTTACAGCCCTGCTGAACTCCTCATGGGCCGCCGCCTGAGGACGACACTACCGACTCTTCCCTCTCAGTTGGATCCGACACTGCCGGACAGCGTCACTCTTGCTCATAAGGAAAGGGAGAAGAGGATGTCGGACATTTCAAACTACAACAGACGTCACCGAGCAAAACCCTTGTGTAACTTGTCACCAAGAGAACAAGTGTGGGTGACAGATGCTAAAACACCAGGCATTGTTATCCAAAGTCACTCAACACCAAGATCTTATACAGTGGACCTACCACAGGGGACAGTGAGACGCAATCGCATGCATTTGATTCCTCTACACTCACCTTTGCAACAGTGTACCAAACAGCAGAGTGGGTCAGATGAACCTTCAGAGCAGGTGAAACAAATGCCTATTGTACCTCCTGTTACTCCTATAAAGTCTGATGTTGTGAGAACTAGATTGGGAAGAACTATTGTCAAACCTAAAAAGTTAGATCTCTAAAGAATGGTAAAAAGGTACAAACACAGAATGTTCTTAGCTGTGGTATTGTTAATGTTTAGAAAATAATAAGCGAAGGTTTAAAAAGTACATGTTAAGTTCAGAGAAAATGTACACGTGAATACTAGTTACATGTATGCATACTCTCAAAAAAAAAAGAAAAAAAGGGAGATGTGGTGTAAACAAACGACAGTATTATCTTGTCTGTAACTAGTGATCTTTGGTCATGCATTTGACGTCGTGACGTAATTATATATGCGCTGTCTCTTTTTTTCTCATGCAAGCTGCCAAGTAAAGTTCATGTTCAACAGCACGCAGTTGTCCCACGTTATTTCGTTCAACTAAAGAACACGACAGTTTGCAGCATCTTCATGCGGTTGGTCTCATTTAAAAGAAAACACTTTGAATTTTTTGGCAAAACAGTCATAATCTCTCTAAGTGCTCCTGCCACTGAGTAACAGTCATCTAAACATACTGAACTTGAAGAAAATAAAGTTCGCATGGGTGTTTTTTTTAGATACAAATGCTTGCAAATAACACACAGCTGTCAGATCCGGGCTGGAAAATGCAACAGAAATGTAGAACCAAGTGTTATCCAGCTGAGCTCAAAATTTTGTAACAATATCACAAAAAATGAATATATTACACAGCTTTTTTGTCAGGTTGTTCCCAGGCGTTTTTGAACTGTGCCAAATTGTGCCAAATGGCACAGTTTGGAACGTCTGTAACTTTTGAATGATTCAATATAGAAGCTTCATCTTGGGCTCTAATGAAAGGTGAAGGGCTGTGTGTGTGTGGGGGGGGGGGTTGTTTATTCATTCATGAATGAATGAATGAACAAACAAGCCCCCACACACAAAGAAGCATGCCACGTAAAAAATGTGTGGCTTTTTTTTTACAAGAAAAAATAACCTACAGTGCATTAAAAATTATACTAAAATATCTGTAATGTAGAAGATAACAACTCCCCCCCCTTATATATAAGGTGGTGCCTTTGTCATGGTCATATTTCTTTCTTACAAGTTTGTTGTGGCAGATAATATGGATACTCTGTGAATTTGTACAGTTGATGACTGCAAAAAAATGGAAATAGCTTCAATGTGAAATGTGATCATTTACCGACAGTCATTTATGAGTTTAGGTAGCTATGTGTTGAGCATATTGCAGTGTTGTTCGTGGGACACATTATGGTGTTACAAGGGTAGTGACACCACCCAGGGTATAAGAGAGCTGTGTGGTAGAGGGGCGGTCCCTTGACCACCTCCCTGCCTAACGGGAGCGTTTGTCTGGATACTGTGAGCATCTAATAAAGTCCTGTGTAGTTCATCACTCGCCTCATCATTGACCTATGTTTTACAGACATAACTTTTGGCAATGAGGATAAAATATGGATGCTGGCGTGTCATCTATTCGGCCATTTTTGGAGACTCTGGGAGAGCCCTCGGTGCCTTGGACGAGGTGGTTTGCCGTTTTTCAGAATTATTTGGTGGCACTAAACCTCGGCGAACTGAAGAAGTTACGAGCAGAGGCGATTTTAGTACACAATTTAGGTATGGAGGAACAGCGTATTCCTTCTACCTTGGGGGCTAGCGATAGCTTCGATGATGTGGTTGAGCTAATGGTGCGACATTTTCACGCACCTGCAAATGTCATCGTCAGGAGGATCCAGTTTCGGCAGCGTCTCCAGCAGACCGGCGAGTCGGTGCAGCACTATGTTGCAGACCTGCGGCAGCTGGCTGGTGAATGCCAATTTGGTGATTTAGAGGAAGAAATGGTCCGCGACCAGCTGGCGGAGGACACGCTGTGTTTGTCAGCACGGTCGAAATTACTTACACACTCTGGCGAATTGACTCTAGCCATGGCTGTGGATATTCCCCAACAGTGTGAAGCAGCGGACAGATTGTCACGCGACCTCAGTGAAAGAGCTATGCTACACTGCACTGATTCACAATCGACAACGCAGGCTGTGGGCCCGGACAGCAAAGATAGCAAACAACAAGAATGTGCTGCAGCTGTGAAGATAAGGTCTGCCCTGGGATTGCTCAAATGCTTGGGTTGCGGGTCCAATAAGCACCGGTACAAGGCAAGAGAGTGTTCGGCGAGAGGTAAACGCTGCGGCAAGTGCGGACTCCTGCATCACTTTGCCAGGGCCTGTAAGAGGTTTGAGCGAGGGGAATGGCGACACAAAGCGGACACCCCTGCTCCAACTCCCACGGTTATCCACACCATTTCCCCGGACACCGATGGCCGTACATATTGTATGGTGGAACTGGACGGAGTGGAGGTACCATTACTGGCTGACATGGGCGCAGTGAGGTCAGTGTTGAGTTGGCCCACCGTGAAGAGTTTTTCCCCATACCACCACCTGAGAGGTCATTTAAAGCCATTATGCAGCTATGGAGGAACGAGGCTGCCCATCGTGGGTTCGGTGGAGCTGACGGCTCGTTACAAGTCATCAGTGGTCGCCAACCTTAAGTTTATTGTGGCTGGCATTGGTGAAAACGTGATGGGTTGAGATCTTTCCTATGGACTGGGGTTTTCCATCACCCGCGGCGTTGGCAAAGAGTGGTTGGGCTGCGGTTTCTGGGATTGACTGATGCCGGCAGTGGTGGATGATGCAGTATGGGACGAACCTTGGCCTAATAATCTGGAAGGTGAGCAGGACCAACCCCATCCAGAGCCATCGTGGGAGGGTTCCTGCAGCAGAGCCCAAGTTATCCTAGCTGAGGGAACTGGGCGGCACTGGGGGATGCCTGTGATGGTGGATGGAGCCGAGTGGCTGACTCATTCTGCTTCTGGAGTTTGACTGGGAGGTACCGAGAAGCAGGGGGTCACAAGAGCTTCACCAGTGTTTCAAATGAAAGCAAGCGGGGCAGGACAGGCTTTCACAGTTAGGCGACGTGCCACACAGAAACACTGGAAGCCGAGCAGGGCTCCTCTGAGGGTCGCTGATTTGGTTCGACCCACAGAGGAGGCCCAGTCGAGAGGAGTACGCAGGAAATGGAAGGGACAGGAGGACCAGGGGCAGCTACAGGTGGTGGCTGTCTGGGAGGACGGTTACCTGTAGCTGACAGATGGTACGGAGAAACGTCCCAGCGAGCTGCAGTGTGTTTATGAGGAGAGTGAGGCACCTCGGTAGTGATGTGGGTTGTCGCCGGGCGCCAAGAAAAGACAATGACCTGGTCAGGACCCGCCTGACGAGTCTCCGGGGGGTGGGCTCTCCGGGGTGACTGACCGGTAGTTTGGGGGGGGGGGCAATGTGTTTAATGTGTGTTTTTATTGGCTGCCTGACAGTGTGTTCTGCAAGATGTTACTGTGTGAGTTGCTAAAATGTTAATGTGTACATTATCCAGGCTATGTTGTTGCTATGGCGACATGGTTAATACATAAAAGTTGCTATGTGAAGTGCACATTTTGCAAAAGAATTTTGCCAGGGTGTTTGAGTTAAGATGTAGTGATGTGAATTGCCAAACCAAGGTGTCAATGTGTTTCTTACACTGGGTGCTATGTGAATTGGCCATATCCAAAAAAAAACAAAAAAAAACAAGTCATGTTTGTATTAGTATGTTTAATACATATGGTTACTGTGTGGTCTGGCCAGATTCTGGGGTGTTTGGTTGGGAGCACTCATAGCATGGCGTGAATGTGACTACTGACTGATTTGTTAGTGGCGTTGTGGTTTCTTACCTGTTTGTATGCTTGTTCATGGGGTTATTGTGTATATTATTATTTGGAACACGGCAGTCTTTCTTTATTTTATGGACTATAATATAACAAAGACGGCAGAATAATCCGCCTGGCCGTGTGGAGGTGGGACAGTAGTCCACCTGTCCCCCTCTAGTTTTAGTTGTCTGTGTGTGCATGGATAGGCACACACAAACAACGTGTGCTTCGGGCTCTAAATTTGGGAGGGTTTAATTGGTGTGCATATATTTTGGACTTTTCTAAAGGGGGGAGAAATAAGAGATAAGGACCTGAACTTATATAGCGCTTTTCTAGTCTCAAAGACCACTCAAAGCACTTCACTAGTACTAACCCTCTATTCTAAGGGCCTATAGGAGACAGATATCTAGGGACAATTTAGAACAACCAATTAACCTAACATGCATGTCTTTGGGTTGTGGAAGGAAACCGGAGCCCCCGGAGTAAACCCACGCAGCACAGGGAGAACATGCAAACTCCACATAGAAAGTCTCCTACCCCTGCCATCCTGGGGATTCGAACCTGGAACCTTCTAGCTGTAAGGCAACAGTGCTAACTACTGCACCACCGTGCTGCTGTAGTGTTGTTCGTGGGACACATTATGGTGTTACATGGGTACTGACGTCACCCAGGGTATAAGAGCTGTGTGGTAGAGGGGCTGTCTCATGACCACCTCTCTGCCTAATGGGAGCATCTGTCTAGATACTGTGAGCATCGAATAAAGTCCTGTGCAGTTCACCACTTGCCTCATCATTTACTATGTTTTACAGACATAACACATATCTCAGCTGAGTTGACGAAAATAAACAAAATTTTGACCATAGACTACTCACCTCAGAAGGGCTCTCCGTAATTACTCTGCATCTGAGAAATTGACGGGCCAATCTTCTCCAAAACCAGTTCAAACTGACCTCTGATCAATCTAAAATATGTCTATATCTAAAAATGTCCATCGTTATTTAGAGACCGCTATTAAAAAAATAATAGAAAGTCTCAATGAGGAAAGCGGAAATGTTGAGCTGTGAGAGACAAACTGTTGCTAGGATACAGGGTTCTGACTTTTTTCCAGAGCACAGTGCACAAGCGCTGTAAAAAAGAGGTTCGGGGGGTCCGGCAACAAAAAACGCCTTTGGTGGATGCGCAGCCTGAACACATATAATAATCAGAATGGCATTCTGATCAGGAAGCTTCTGTAGCAGGACACAACAAAAACAATAAAATCAACTTAAAATCGGGACATACTCTCATTAAAATTTGCATTCATAACATTCTATATGCATAGCTTACTTATATGATTACAAAAAATAAAAATAAATTAATTGGATATCCCTTTATCACAGTACTGCAAAAGCTGTCAACAGGACTTTATCCAGGACCAACATGGGGCCTCTATTTGCTGTCAAAATGTTAGCCGTGAGCACTCTAGCTTATTATATCTCTGTGGGTAAGCAGAATACTTGCTTACCTGTACCACAGGTAAAGTCCAGCGGGCAAATGTGGAATCCATGGACAAACCCACATGGGATCCATTAGATACCCCAGATTTAACCTATAGTGGGGCCCACATGGACACACTGACTGGGTGTCTGGGTGCTACAGTTACATGTTTCCTAGTTCCTCTTTTTTATTCCTTCAAAATTCATTGATTCAAGATTCAAAGTCTTTATTATCATGTGCACAGTTAAGAAATGCTACATTTCCTGAACAATGAAATTCTTACTTTGCTCTCCGAACGAATGCCAAGGTAATAAATACAGAAACAACAGTTCAAATAAAGTAATGACACACTAACACAGTAACTCAATCCTAATACTAATGGATGCTAATAACACACACACCAACACACAGTTAGGCAGTTAGGACTACTTAAGCACACGTTGATACTAAATACTAAAACTAAAAAGTTTAACTAAAAAGTTAACACACACGAGGCAGTTTGGACAGTTAAAGCAGTCAGACAAGAGGAATGAAAATGAAAATTCATTGGATGACTAAAGTGACAGTGGAATATTGATATCAGAGATGATGTGAACCTGAGATGGCTCAATCCTATGTACAGTACAGTGTGCAAATGATCACTGTGCAACGAGCAGCGTATAATTACAAATTACAAGTTACAAATTAGCACCCAGTGCTAATTTCTCTGAAATGATAGTACCAGTAGACTGTGCATGATAAATAGCAGCAGAGATGATATGGACATCAGATGGGTGAGACTATATCTACTGTACAGGTGAGCAGTGTGCAAATTTAGCAGCCGGGGTGTGAGTTCCTATATGCAAAGCTGTATTACGGAGTTTTGGGAGTGGTTATCTGTTCAGGAGTCTGATGGCAGTGGGAAAGAAGGAGTTCTTCAGTCTGGTTGTCCTGCATTTCACACTTCTGTACCTCCGGCCTGAGAGTAGAAGTGTGAACAGTCTGTGCTGGGGGTGGGTGGGGTCCCGGAGGATGGTGCCAGCTCTCCTTTGGACTCTGCGGTGGTAGATGCTCTGCAGAGAGGGGAGTGAAGTCCTGATGATCTTCTCCGCTGTCTTCACCACCCTCTGCAGGCATTTGCAGTACAGGTCAGTGGTGCTGCCGTACCATGCAGTGATGCAGTTGGTCAGGATGCTCTCGATGATGCAGCTGTAGAAATTGTTGAGGATCCTGGAGGACATGCCAAACTTCTTCAGCCTCCTCAGAAAGTACAGTCGCTGTTGAGCTCTCTTAACCAGTTCTGTGGTGTTGTGTGTCCATTTAAGGTCCTGGCTGATGTAGACGCCCAGGTATTTAAAGCTGCTCACCCTCTCCACCTCAAGCTTCCGGATGAACAGCGGCCGATGGGGTCTCCTCCTCTCTTTCCTCATGTCCACTATCATCTCCTTTGTCTAGTCCATGTTGAGGGTGAGGTTGCTGTCCTCACATCATGACACCAGGTTGGCCACCTCCCTCCTGTAGGATGCTTCGTCATCACCAGTGATGCATCCTATCACTGCTATGTCATCCGTAAACTTTAGGATGATATTGTCCTTGTGGGAGGAAACACAGTCATGGGTGAAGAGGCTGTAGAGGATGGGGCTGAGAACACAATCCTGTGGGACATCTGTGTTTGTGATGATGCTGGCTAAGGTCCCGTTACCCATCCTGATAGACTGGGGCCTGCCAGTTAAGAAAGTCCAGTAGCCAGTCGCAGAGGGTGGGGTGCAGGCCAAGTGAAGACAGTTTGTTGGTGAGTTTGTGGGGGATAACCGTGTTGAAGGCGGAGCTGTAGTCGACAAAGAGCATCCTAATGTAGGAGTCTTTATCTTCCAGGTGGGAGAGAAAATAATGGAGTGCTGCAGCGATGGCATCTGAGGTGGACCTGTTGGGCCGGTAGGCATACTGCAGGGGGTCCAGGGTGCCCGGTATGCTGTCCTGAATGAGAGGCAGCACCACTGTCTCGAAGCACTTCATGATGATTGGAGTGAGTGCCACCGGTCTGTAATCATTCAGACAGGTCGACGGGCTCCTTTTGGGGAGGGGGATGATGGTTGTCATTTTGAAGCAGGAGGGGACTATGTTCTGGTTGAGGGAGAAGTTGAAGATTAATGTGAGAATGTCGGTCAGTTCGGCAGCGCATGCTCTGAGGGCCCACTCAGGTAAATTGTCTGGTCCTGCTGCCTTGTGGGGGTTGATATTCCTCAGTGCTTTGTTTACATGGCCTGGTGAGACTCTCAGTGGGGGGGGGGGAGTGTGTGTCTCTTCTTTGTGCTGTGGTTGGTGGTCTCGAAGCGGGTGTAAAAGATGTTGCGATCATCCGGCAGGCTGTCTGTGGAGCTAGTGGTGCTGCTGTTGGTCCACTTGTAGTCTGTGATGTGCTGCAGGCCTTGCCTCATGCACCCTGGGTCAGGGGTGGAGTAGAGGCCGTCCAGCATTTTTCTGTACTGCCTCTTGGCTGTTGTTATAGCCTTTCTCAGTCCATACTTTGAAGTTTTATATTTGACCTCACAGCCTGATTTAAATGCACGAGAGCAAGCACGCAGCATCTGACATACCTGACTGTTGATCCAGGGCTTCTGATTGGGGAACTTCCTGACCTGTATGGTGAGTATGATGGTATCAACGCACGTGCTGATGTACCCAGTCACGTATTCAGCATAATCCTGTATGTTCTCTCGGGTGGCTGCAGCTTTACACACATCCCATTATGTGCAGGCAAAACAGTCTTGTAGGGTGTTCTCAGTCTCTGGAGCACAGTGCTTAATTTGCTTAATAACAAGGTTTGTTTGTTTCAGTTTTGGTCTGTAGGCTGGGTACATAAAGAGTGAAATGTGATCTGACTGTCCAAAGTGGGGGCAGGATGCCGCTCTGTAGGCATCACTTATGTTGGAATAAACATGATCCAATGTGCTTTTGTTGCGGGTGGGAATGTCTACATGCTGGTAATATTTGGGGAGTACAGTCCGTAAATTGCATTGGTTAAAGTCGCCAGTAACAATAAAATCAGCATTGGGATGTTTCGTTTCTACTGCGCTGATGACATTATGGAGTTTGCTTTGCGCTACTGTGTAGTTGCTCTGTGGACAAATCTATACAGCAGCCAAAAACACAGCGGTAAATTCCCTCGGTAGATAATAGAGACAGCATTTCGGCAGTAAAAACTCCACGTCGGGCAAGCAGTGTTTGCAGATGGTTTGTACATCTCCACACCACGAGTGGTTCATAAATTGTGTCATTAATTAATCATTTAGAACTGAATTCTCCATCCAATCCCACATGGATCGTCACCTTATCGTGGTGGGGGATTTGTGTGCCCTAGTGATCCCATGAAATATGTTGTCCTGGGCAATTTGCATCTGGTAGGGTCACCCAAGATAAAGTGGTCCTGGGTGAAGGGCAAGACAAAGAACGATCCAATAGACTCTCATGATGAATGTTAGGACAAGGATTCAGTGTACCCTGCCCAGTATAGGGTTACTGGGGTCCCGCCCTGTAGCCAGGCCTGGGGGAGGGGCTCGATGGCTCGCGCCAGGTGGCCAGGTTTCTTCCCATGGGACCCGGCCGGGCTCAGCCCAAAGGAGTTACATGGGTCCACCCTCCAGTGGGCTCACCACCTGCAGGAGGGACCATGGGGGTCTGGTGCTATGTGGATCAGGTGGCAGTCGAAGGCGGAGACCTTGGCGGTCTGATCCCAGGCTTCCTAAACTGGCTTTTGGGACATGGAATGTCACCTCTCTGGTGGGGAAGGAGCCTGAGCTGGTGCATGAGGTTGAGAGATACCGGCTAGATATAGTTGGCCTCACCTCAACACACAGCTCTGGTTCTGGAACCAGTCTCCTGAAGAGGGGTTGGAGCTTGGCCTACTGTGGAGTTGCCCCGGGTGAGAGGCGACTAGCAGGGGTGGGTATTCTTGTATCCCCCCACCTTGCTGTCTCTATATTGGAGTTTTTCCCAGTGGATGAAAGGGTTGTTTCATTGTGTCTTCGGGTTGAGAAATGGGTCCTGACCATCATTTGTGCCTATGCACCAAATGATGGTTCAGAGTACCCACCCTTTTTGGGGTCTCTGACTGGGGTGCTGGAGGGTGCTCTTCTTGGAGACTCCATTGTCCTACTGGGGGACTTAAATGCACACGTGGGTAATGACAGTGAAACCTGGAGGGGGGTGATTGGGAGGAACAGCCTGCCCAATCTGAATCTGAGTGGTGTTCAGTAATGTACTTCCGTGCTAACTACACTTTGTCCATAACGAACACCATGTTCAACCATAAGGGTGTCCATATGTGCACCTTGCACCAGGACACCCTAGTTCGCAGGTCGATGATCAATTTTGGTATCGTATCATCAGACCTACGACTGTATGTCTTGGACATTCGAGTAAACAGAGGTGCAGAGCAGTCAACTGATCACAACCTGGTGGTGAGTTGGATCCGATGGCAGGGCAGGATGCCATTCAGACCTGGTAGACTGAAACATATAGTGAGGGTGTGCTGGGAATGTCTGGCTGAGGCCTCTATACGAGAGGTCTTCAACTCCCACCTCCCGAAGAACTTCGACCACATTCCGAGGGAGTCTGGGGACATGGAGTCTGAATGGGCCATGTTCTCCACCTCCATTGTTGAAGTGGCTGCCCAGAGCTGTGGCCCAAGTTCGTCGGTGCATCTCGTGGTGGCAACCCCCAAACCAATTGGTGGACACCAGGGGTGAGAGGGGCCATTAAGCTGAAGAAGTCCTATTGAGCTTGGTCGGCTTGTGGGACTCCTGAAGCAGCTGAGGTGTATCAGCAGGACAAGCGGAGTGCAGCTCGGGTGGTTGATGAAGCAAAAACTCAGGTGTGGGAGGAGTTCGGTGAGGCCATGGAAGAAGACTTTCGGTGGGCCTCAAAGCAAACTGGCAAACTGTCCAGCAGCACAGGAGGAGAAAGAAGCTCCCTGTTCACACTGTGTATGGTGCAGATGGGACACTGCTGACTTCAACTGGAGATATCGTTGGGCGGTGGAAGGAATACTTCGAGGATCTCCTCGAGCCCACTGACATGCCTTCCACAGAGGAAGCGGGGTTTGTGGACGAGGGGGATGACTTGTCCATCACATGGGCTGAGGTTGCCAAGGTGGTTAAAAAGCTCCTTGGTGGCTGGGCCCCAGGGTGGACGAGATTTGCCCTGAGTACCTCAAGGCCCTGAATGTTGTAGGGCTGTCATGGTTGACACGCCTCTTTAACACTGCGTGGAGATCGGGGACAGTGCCTTTGGCACGGCAAACCGGGGTGGTGGTTCCTCTCTTCAAGAAAGGGGACTGGAGGGTGTGCTCCAACTTTAGAGGGATCACACTCCTCAGCCTCCCTGGGAAGGTCTATGCCAAGGTATTGGAGTGGAGAGTCCGGCTGTTGGCCGAACCTCGGATTAAGGAGGAGCAATGTGGTTTTCGTCCTGGGTGTGGCACATCAGACTAAATCTTTACCCTCTTAAGAATCCTCGAGGGTTCGTGGGAGTTTGCCCAACCAGTTTACATGTGTTTTGTGGACTTTGAGAAGGCATTCGACCACGTCCCTCATGGTTTTTTGTGGGGGGTGCTTTTGGAGTATGGGGTATCGGGCTTGTTGTTATGAGCTATACGGTCTCTATACGATCATTGTGAGAGTTTGGTTTGTATTGCCAACACTTGGTCGGACTCATTCCCAGTGAGAGTTGGACTCCACCAGGGCTGCCCTTTGTCACCAATCCTGTTCATAATTTTTATTGACAGGATTTCTAGGCACAGCCAGGGAGCAGAGGGTGTCATGCTTGGTGACCGTAGGATCTCATCTCTGTTGTTTGCAGATGATGTTGTCCTGTTTACGTCCAGCAATGACCTATAGGTCTTACTGAGACGGTTTTGCCGCTAAGTGTGAAGTGGCTGGAATGAGAATCAGCACCTCCAAGTCCGAGTTTATGGTACTCAGCCAGAAAAAGGTGGATTGTCCTCTCTGGGTTGGGGACAAGCACCTTCCCCAAGTGGAGGAGTTTAAGTATCTTGGGGTCTTATTCACGAGTGAGAGGAGAATGGAGTGTGAGACTGACAAGACGGATCAGAGCAACATCTGCACTGGTGCAGACGTTGTACCAGTCCGTTGTGGTGAAGAGGGAGCTGAGCTCGAAGGCAAAGCTGTCGATTTACCAGTCAATCTACGTTCCTACCCTCACCTATGGTCACGAGTTTTGGGCAATAACCGAAAGAATGACATTGCGGATACAAGCGGTTGAAATGAGCTTTCTTTGCAGGATTGCTGGACGCACCCTTAAGCAATAGGATGAGGAGCTCAGTCATCTGGGAGAGGCTCAGAGTAGAACCGCTGTTCCTCCACATTGAAAGGAGCCAGCTGAAGTGGTATGGGCATCTGATCAGGATGCCTCCTGGACACCTCCCACTTGAGGTGTTTCGGGCACACCCCACTGGGAGGAGACCCAGGGGCAGACCCAGGACTTGCTGGACAGACTACATCTCCCAGTTGGTCTGGGAACGCCTTGGTATCCCCTCTGAAGAGCTACAGCAAGTGGCTGGGGAGAGAGAAGTCTGGGCTTCTCTGCTTGAACTGCTGCCTCCGTGACCCGGACCTCTGGAAAAGCGGTAGAAGATGGATGGATGGATGGATGGATGGAATTCTCAACATTTTTTGATCGATTCAGAATCATCCACATCATGGTGCACTGGAAAAAATTGTTTCTCCTGTCCTGCATTTTAACTTTCCCTATAAATCCTTACTTTATTGCGCAGTAGCTGATGGAGCACCCAAAATTTCGTAGTACTGTACTACTGTACAATGACAATAAAGCCTATTCTATTCTAAATATCCATTTGATCTGGTGGATTAATAAAACAGCTGTAGTCCAAAGATGCCTTTCACGTTATTAAAATACAATAAAGCCGTAAAAATGTGCTAAAAATTAGGTTTATTGCATCAGTTGCACTTTATGTGAAAGCAGTATTAGTGCCTGATAGTCCACGGATAAAAGTGGGTCACTCTACTCAACAAAATTAAAAAGTATCCTGCAATAAAATACTTTTACATTCATCACTCAACTATATTAACACTTAACTCAGTCTTTTGTAAATTAATCTTCTCTCTCACGCGATTGTCTGACGACGATCAAAGGTTATTCTGTGATGTCACACAGTGAAGCCACGGTGCCCTGATGACCTCAGTGAAATGTGTCTGTGGTTTGGGAGGGTGTGGGGGGAGCGTGCTGCAGCTGCCAGTGCTGCGCGGCGGTATTTCATTGTTGCCCGTGTGAGGTGTCGTGTCCTTGTTTTTTTATGAGTGTAGATGACTATTTTATTGAATATGTGACACACAGCCACGGTCACTCTGCTCTCATCACAACTCTGTCCTTCACTGGGAAAAAAATGGGGACACGGACACACACTCCACCACAAAGACACACAAACACCAAACCACTTAGAATTAAAAAAAAACACTAATGGTGGATTATTTGCTTACATATGAAAAACAGTCAATAAAATCATAGTTTTTGACTTTTGCAAATATGCAGTGCATTAAACAATAATAACAATCACACTCAGCAGAAAATCCTGCTGATGTCTGCCCATCGTAATGTTTTAATGATTGGACGTGGAAGCTAGAATGAGTCATATTTCTCATCAACAGCTGCATTATGTCAGAACACAGAAGGAAAATGAAACAAAGCTGCAGTTTTCTTTGGCAATGCCTTAACCCCTTAGCAATCAAGTCCATCCATCCATCCATCTTCTTCTGCTTCATCCTTTTCGGGTCGCGGGGGGGCTGGAGCCTATTCCAGCATCTTTGGGTGAGAGGCAGGGTTCACCCTGGACAGATCGCCAGTCCATCGCAGGGCCAACACAGAGAGACAGACAACCTTTCACTCTCACAGTCATGCCTAAGGACAAGTTAGAATCCCCAGTTTGATGCCAATTAACCTAACTTGCATGTTTTTGCCATGTGGGAGGAAACCGGAGAAATCCCGGAGTAAACCCACGCAGACACGGGGAGAACATGCAAACTCCACACAGATCACTGTTGGTCGGGGGCTGGGATCGAACCCAGGATCCCCCGGCCAAGGGTGAGTTGCTGTGCTGCCGCAGTGCTAACCACTCCTCCACCGCGCCGCCCCAGCAATCAAGTCAATTTCCATAAATTTGACAAACGCAAAGAAAATCAAATTCTTTCTTCACTTAATGGCAGTAGAACATTTGAAATGTCCCACCGGTGGAACACCGGGATTTTAAGAGGTGAAATTTGCAACTTTTCCTTGTAAATCTGCAACTTTTTCTTGCAATTCTGTAACTTTTTTCTTTAAAATTTACAACTTTTTTTTAATCAAAACTTTGCAACTTTTTCCTACAAATTTGCAACCTTTTTCTCAAAATTTTTGCAACTTTTTTCCTGTAAATCTTCAACTTCTTTCTTACAAAATTGGAACTGTTTCCTCATAAATTTTCCATTTTTTATCCTGTACATTTTCAACTTTTTCCTTGTAAATTTGCAACGCTCATCTGGATGCTGGTTAAACTGTCATTTTGTGTAATTAAATGGTAATTTGCAATTTTTTTAATTTTTGAATTGGCATCTTGTGCTACTGAGCTGACTTCCTAGCTAAGCTAGTTGACCTGTACAGAATCAGAATCAGAATCAGAATGAGATTTATTGCCATTGTTCATGTAGTACACAAACTAGGAATTTGTCTCGGTGCAATGCTGCAACATTAAACATGGAGTAGCACTAAAGATAAAAATAAAAAACTATGCATGCAATAAAATGTAGAATATGAATGAGTAATACTAATCTATGCAATTTTTAAATATATTAACAAGCTGCAGATATTGTGGAGTTCCACATAGTGCAGTTGGTAGTGCAAAAGAAAACAGTGATAATTATCATGAGTCCGGTTGAGCTGCTGTACGTAGTGCACGAGAGTCTAATAAGTCACTTAGTGTTCAGCAGTCTGATGGCAGAGGGGAAGAAGCTGTTCATGTAGCGGGAGGTTTTAGTCTGAATGGACCGAAGTCTTCTGCCTGAGGGGAGGGGGGCAAACAGTGCGTGTCCAGGGTGTGAAGGGTCGGCTATGATCCGACCTGCACGCCTCCGGGTCCTGGAGATGTACAGGTCCTGGAGGGATGGGAGCTTGCAGCCGATCACCTTCTCAGCAGCGCGCACAACGCACTGCAGTCTTAGTCTGTCCCTGGCGGTGGCTCCTGCGTACCACACGGTGATGGAGGTGGTGAGGATGGACTCGATGATGGCCGTGTAGAACTGCACCAACATCTTGGTGGGTAGCTTGAGCTTCCTCAGCTGCCACAGGAAGAACATCCTCTGCTGGGCCTTTTTGATGAGGGAGCTGATGGTCGGCTCTCACTTGAGGTCCCGGGTGATGGTGGTGCCCAGGAAGTGGAAGGAATCCACAGTGGTGATGGGAGAGTCTGTGAGGGTAAGGGGGGGCAGAGGGGCTGGGACTTTTCTGAAGTCCACGATCATCTCCACTGTCTTCAGAGCGTTCAGCTGCAGGTTGTTGTGGCTGCACCAGGACGCCAGCTGGGCCACCTGTCTCCTGTAGACGGACTCGTCGCCGTTGGAGATGAGCCCGATGAGGGTGGTGTCGTCCGCAAACTTGATCAGCTTGACAGACTGGTGGCTGGAGGTGCAGGAGTTGGTGTACAGGGAGAAGAGCAGGGGGCAAAGTACACAGCCCTGGGGTGATCCGGTGCTGATGCTAACAGAGTCTGAGACAGTCTTTCCCAGCCGCACATGCTGCCTCCGGTCCGTCAGGAAGTCGGTGATCCACCTGCAGAGGGAGTCAGCACGTTGAGCAGGGACAGCTTGTCCTGGAGCAGAGCGGGGCGGATGGTATTGAATGCAGAGCTGAAGTCCACAAACAGGATCCTGACGTAGGTTCCCGGGGAGTCCAGGTGCTGCAGGATGGATTGGAGGGCCAGGTTGATTGCGTCGTCCACGGACCTGTTGGCTCTGTAGGCAAACTGCAGCGGGTCCAGGAGGGGAGTGGTGATGGTCTTGAGGTGGGGCAGGACCAGGCGCTCAAAGGACTTCATGACTACAGAGGTGAGCGCTACAGGTCTGTAGTCGTTAAGTCCAGTGATCCGTGGCTTCTTGGGGACAGGGATGATGGTAGAGGTTTTGAGGCAGGCCGGCACGTGGCATGACTTCAGGGAGGTGTTAAAAATGTCTGTGAAGACAGGAGTCAGCTCCTCCGCACAGTGTCTCAGGGTGGAGGGAGACACGCTGTCCGGGCCGGGGGCCTTGTGCGAGTTCAGTCTGGAGAACTGTCTGTGCACGTCCTGCTCACTGATGGCAAGGGCAGGGGGGGGGAGGAGGGGGGCGCCTTTGATGAAGTGGGGACCATGGAGGCAGTGGCGCTGGGGGGAGACACAGATGACGAGGTGTCAAAACGGGCGTAATTTTGGGACAGTTTTTGACAAAGGGCTTTGTCATCCTGACCTTTAGAAGCCTGAGGCCGATAGTTGGTGATTTGCCTCAGTCCTCTCCACACAGAAGCCGAGTCATTAGCAGTGAACTGCTGCTGGAGTCTCTCTGAGTACACAGATTTAGCTCTCCTCAGCTCTCTGCTAAACCGGTATTTGACCTCTCTGTAGCAGTCCCTGTCTCCACTTTTCAACACTGCTTCCTTCTCCTTCCTGATCTGTCTGAGCTTAGCTGTGAACCAGGGCTTGTCGTTGGAGTAACTCACCCTGGTGCGCGATGGAAGAATGCTCTCCTCACAAAAGTGGATATATGAGGTCACAGTGTCCGTGTATTCATCCACATCATGCGTGGCTCCTTTAAACATGCTCCAGTCAGTTATTTCCGACCTGTACATGCACAAGGGTCAGTGGGAAACTTCCATAACTCTTCTCCTCTGATGGTTTAGTGAGGGTGAACCGGAATATCCAGGATCAGGTTTGTGTCAGGTCTGACATGATGACCTCACAGAAGAGAATGTGTATGGAGTGTCAGAGAGGGATAGTACCTCTGACAGGGCAACAGTCACACCTCCGGGTGGTCGGTCTGCTTTGGTTCCCACTTAGCACTCAACTCTCACCTGTGGCTCCAAGTAGCTGTTTGCATGCAACAGTGGCCACACCCCGGTAAACCACTTTGACTGGCGGGCGAAACCAGGTGAGGGTAGCCGATGGGTTTGAAACCCTCAGTGAGGTAGGGCTTGTCTACCTACGCATGCGTAGACTGGACCTGGCGGACTGTGCGGAGGAAACCACCAGATTGGCTCAATGGGCAGGAAGGTAGACCCAGCAAAGCGTTGTGGAGCACAACTAGGGCACAGTGAGACACGTAGAACACTGCTGGCCATCCACTGCATCCTTACCTATCTCCAGCCGTCTTGACTACGTCTTGCCACTGGATCCAGATAGGCTGGGATGAGAGAGTGAGGCTGATGACCCTGCACAACTCTCCCTCACTTAAATCAAATTCACGCGCAAGTCAAGACATCACCCCCCCCCCCAATTTCCTTCTCATTTTCCCCCTCTCCCTCCAAGTCCTGTGGCGATGGGCAAGTGACGAAACAGCAGGTGCAGATACACTGGAAGCTGTAGCCACAATCTCATACACAGGCGGCCCAGGGCATAGGGTCGCTCTCTACTGGACCGAAGCAGCAGTGGAGTTCAACAGCCCCCTGGGTGTCTGAGCAGCCCTCTTTAGGATTTGTTCTGCTCACCTCCATAGCCTGAGGAAGGGGCTAGAAAAGGTGCCCTAAACATAGCCTGCTTCGCTACACCCTGGCCAGCAAGCCGCAGCTAGTGGGGATCCCACCCTAGCGGTCAAAATTCTCAGAAGAAATCAACTAAGGTGACATCACTCACCATTGGCACTTGGAATGTGTAAATGCTCATGGACAGCTCCAAAGTGGACAGACCTGAGAGATGGACAGTACTTGTTGCAAGAGAACTCAGCATTTACAACAACCACATCGCAGCTCTGAGCGAGACCAGGTTTGCAGATGAAAGTCCGCTGACAGAAGTCAAAACCGACTACACCTTTTTTCTGGAGTGGCCGAGGCAGCGAAGAACACCGTGATGCTTTTGCGATCAGATCCAATCTGATCAGCAAGCTTACCAGCCTCCCCAAAAGAACCAATGACCGCCTCATGACCCTGAGGCTCCCACTCTGAGGAAAACGCCATGCCACATTCATTAGTGCATATGTGTCAGGGTAGAGCATTTTAAGGGATGTGTGTATATTGTTTTTTTGGGGGGTTGTTACAGCTTTAAGGCTGTAACATGGTGAATGATAATATTAATGTATATTGGATTATTGTTTTCTTTTGTATATATTTGTATGTGTGTATTTTAGTTGTTTGGATTGTTGGATTGATTATGAGTTACACCTGCGCTAACTGAGCAAATGAGCAGGAGCCAATCAGCGGGCTCCGTTGTGAACTCTCGTCCAGAAAGGACGTATTTAAGGATGGTGCGTAACTATGTAAGGAGCGGAAGTTGTCCACAGAGAAGTCGTCCACAGCGAACTTTTCCACAGTGATGTTTCCCACGGAGGAGATGTGGGCCGGAGCGGAGAAGGGGGATGAAGGGCGAAAACCCAGCTAAGTAAAGGAACGTGCTCACTGTTTGTGTGTGTGATGTATATTAGCCCCGGTGCGTTCACGGGAGGCTAAGGTTGTGCCGCGCTGTGTGCTGCAGGTTTCCCCCGGACGACGGAACGAAGGAGCCGCTCCACTTTTCTCCGCCTGTTTGCCATCTCTCCTCGGACATGGAACACTCCTTCTTCAAGGCGTACAGGAGGGTCTCGGACGAGCCCGGACAGACGGTCTTACCTTTCAGGACAAGGAGGACAATAGCGGGAGTTCCTGGCCGGACTGCCAGTGGATGCATCACGCTCGATTGAGGACGCTCAGAAGGTTTTTCTCTTGTAGCGCAGGAAGTGACTATAATTGACTTCAATTGTATTGTTTTTTCCCTGGTGTGCTTTTAGGGTATTTATGGTATTTATATTTATTGTGGGGTTTTGTTTGAATTGTGCACATTGGGAAATTTACGGTTCTTATTGGAATGTAAGATAAGATAAGATAAGCCTTTATTAGTCCCACAACGGGGAAATTCCAGGATTGCAACAGCACAGGGATAGCAACACTCAGAGCAACAATCAGAAGGCAAAAAAAAAAAAAAAAAAAAACAAGCAAGCAAGAGCAGCTAATATACATATGTACATATTACTATAAAATATATATATACACACACACACACACACAGACACACAGTGCAGAGCATTGTAGCTGGATGGAATAAATATATGAATATATGAATGTATGTATGGTTCTTATTGAGGATTATGGTTCTTATTTAGTGTGTTGTAGTCTATGACCATTTTAAGCATTGTTTAATAAAGTCTGTAGAATTGTTTTCATGCCTTCCAGCGTGTTTATGTTGTTGTGGCCCGAGAATCAACTTTTATTCATAATGTTCACAGTGTTTGGCATGTCCAAACTGTGACATATGCTCCCATCATGACGAACCCAGATGAGATCAAAGACAAGTTTTACGAGGACTTAGAGACTCTCATTGAAGGCGTATCGAAGGAGGACAAACTCATTGTTCTTGAAGACTTTAATGCCAGAGTTGATACAGACTACCAGACATGGGAGGGAGTCCGTGGGAGAAATGGAGTTGGAAAGTGCAACAGCAACTGTCTTCTCCTGTTGAAGATGTGTGCCTCTCATGACCTTCTGATCACTAATACCGTCTACCGCTTGCCGAATTGCAACAAGACCTCCTGGACACATCCACGAAGCAAGCATTGACATCTGATCAATTACATCATTGTGAGAAGGAGAGACAGGCAGGACGTTACAGTGAAGAAGGCGATGTGTGGCGCAGACTGCTGGACGGATCACAGACATTCTCTCAAAGCTCAACATGCACATCCAGCCAAAACGGCATCCACAGGGGAAAAAGGCAAACAAGTGACTCAGTGTCAGCAAGCTGGAACAGCACTCTGTGCAACAGAACCTCAGTGAGGACCTGGACAGCATGCTCAGTCAGCTTGATCTTGGGGCATATGGAGCAGAAGAAGACTGGGCAGCTTTCAGAGACATTGTGTACGACACCTCACTCATTCATCTGGGCCAAAACACACACAAGCACCAAGACTGGTTCGATGAAAACAATGAGGACATCCAAAAGCTGCTTGACAAGAAGCGTGAAGCCCAGAGAGTGTACCAGCAAGACAGCAGATCTGCCTCTAAGAAGGCAACCTTCAACTCCATCAAAGGAAAAGTGCAGGCAAAGCTCATAGAGATGCAGGACTTTTGGCTCAGCAAAAAGGCAGATTAAATACACCAGTAGGCTGACAGCAACAACCCCAAATGCTTCTACGATGCCCTTAAAACCATCCACGGGCCTCAGTCTTCTGGAACATCACCACTGCTCAGTGCTGACGGGTCCACTCTCCTCACCAACAAGAACGCAATCCTGGAAAGATGGACACACACTCAGCAGCGTCCTGAACAGACCTTCATCCATCAATGCAGAAGCCATCACTCGCATGCCCCAAGTAGAGGTGATCACGTCTCTGGCAGAAACTCCAACGGAATCAGAAGTCCAAAAAGTGATCAAACTCCTTTTGAACAGCAAAGCACCAGGCTCTGACTCCATCCCAGCTGAAATCTACAAGGCAGGAGGACCAGTTCTGATACAGAAACTCACTGAGCTCTTTCACACCATGTGGCAACAGGAAGTTATCCCCCAGGAGCTCAAAGATACCTCCATTGTCCATCCCTACAAGAGAAAAAGAAACTGGCAGTCCTGCGACAACCACTATGGGATCTCTGTCCTCGCCATCGCCAGCAAGATCAACGCAAGAGTCCTTCTCAACCGCCTCATTAAGCACATGGAAGGTGGTCACCTGCCAGAGAGCCAGTGTGGCTTCAGAGAGGGTTGTGGAACAGCTGACATGATCTTCATCGCACGCCAACTTCAGGAGAAGTGTCAAGAGCAGAACAGGGACCTCTACACAACATCTGTAGATCTGACCAAGGCTTTTGGGGCAGCACGGTGGTGCAGTGGTTAGCACTGTTGCCTAACAGCTAGAAGGTTCCAGGTTTTAATCCCCAGGCTGGCAGGGGTAGGAACCTTTCTATGTGGA
Source organism: Pholidichthys leucotaenia (assembly GCA_020510985.1). NCBI lineage: Eukaryota > Metazoa > Chordata > Actinopteri > Cichliformes > Pholidichthyidae > Pholidichthys > Pholidichthys leucotaenia. The sequence continues at coordinate 10,247,167 of CM035839.1, read as the reverse complement.
GTTTGCATGTTCTCCCTGTGCTGCGTGGGTTTACTCCAGGGGCTCCGGTTTCCTCCCACAATCCAAAGACATGCATGTTAGGTTAACTGGCTGTTCTAAATTGTCCCTAGATATCTTTCTCCTTTAGGCCCTTAGAACAGAGGGTTAGTACTAGTGAAGCACTTTGAGTGGTCTTTGAGACTAGAAAAAGCACTATACAAGTACAGGTCCTTATCCCTTTATCCCCTTTTGATACCGTCAGTCGTTAGGGGCTGTGGAAGATCATGGCGAAGTTCGGCTGCCCGGACAAGTTCATCAGTATGGTGTGCCAGTTCCACGACGGCATGCTTGCTCGAGTACTGGATGATGGAGACTCCTCCGAAGCTTTCCCAGTCACCAACAGGGTCAAGCACAGCTGTGTACTCGAGCCCACACTTTTCAGCATGATGTTCACAGCCATGTTGTCTGATGCCTTCTGCAATGATGAAGAAAGCGCCATCAGGATCAGGTACAGGATGGATGGAAGGCTCTTCAATCTGCGGAGGCTCCAAGCTAAAACCAAGGTGGAAGGGGACTCATTGCGTGACTCCCTGTTTGCAGACGACTGTGCACTTAACGCTGCTACAGAGGCCCAGATGCAGCAGAGCATGAACTGCTTCTCCACTGCTTGCGACAACTTTGAGCTCACAATCAGTATGAAGAAAACCGAGGTCCTGCACCAACCCACACCACAGAAGACTTACATGGAACCAGCCATCACTGTCAGCGGGGAGACCCTCAAGGCTGTCGACAAGTTCGCGTACCTCGGTGGCACCAATGACGTAGATAGAGCTAGACCGCTCACTGTTCGGCGGACAACAGCGTCGCCATGGCAAATCGGCGCTGACTTCCGGTAGTGGCAAGAAGCTGTGGTGCGCTATTTGATCATTCAAAACACATTAACTTCAAAGTCTCCAAACAGTGTTTGGTGACACGCTTTGTGTTGTTTCATCACACCAACTGATTGAAAAAGATAAAAACAAAGCACAAGGCATCTTTCTACGACAATCACACTCATATAATAGCAAACACAGAGCCTCCAATATCCTTCATATTAAGCCTCTTCACACGTTCTGCCTACATGACGCTACAACAAACAGAGACCACCACACAATGACACATGCATAATGATTCTGAATGCTGATGCAGTGATTGTGTCAATAAAAACATTTCATACTTTCTGCAACATTAGTGTTTCACTTACCCTGTTTCATGGGCTCTAGAAAATATTCGAACCAATGCCAAATAAGAAATTTTGTTTTTTAAACAATTTTTCTCCAATTCAAATTGTTCAGTTGGACTTAAAAAGCAGCACATGCAGTAATCAAAAATTCCAAATTATGTTTTAGTGTAAAGAGGGATAGAAAATTCACCTCAAGGGACTTGGTGGTGTAGTACAGGGACTTGGTGTTTCGGCTGTGGTTTGCATGCTGGGCTGCTACGCCAGCGACCCGTGTTCGATTCCCCGCACAGCCATCTTCCCAACTGGCATGCCAGGTCTGGGACTCTGGGTGTCTAATTAATTCGGTACTGTTGCCAGCAGTACTGCAGTACAGGAGTACTGTAGGAAATATATATTTCACAATGAAATTTCATGAACAATTTGCTATAAAATGCCAGCTTTAGGGCAAAAACAAAATGTTTGAAATTTATGAAGTAGCCTATTTTCCCAGAAATAGCGTGCCAAAATTGTTTAAGAAAAGCATTTTGACGATATGAAATGCATTGCTTTTTAAAAATCTCACCAAAAGTGTACTTTTCTACATAATTTTCACAAAGTGAACAAATTACTAATTTTCAGTGCGTCCAAAGGCTTCAAAATGCCAGTGCTGGTCTAGGGCCTCCTGGCCTGGTGGTGTTCTCAACGTATCTCAAGCATTGTGACTTGATTCCACCACAGAAGTTTACTGTAACCTTGGTAAATCACGAAACACAAAGCCACATTCCGTGCTGACGTTCGAATCTGACACCACGTCTTGCCACTACCGGAAGTCAGCTCCTATTTGCCGCCTCTCAGCGGGCAATGAGCGGTCTAGCTCTATCTACGTCATTGGGTAGCACACTGTCCTGGTCTGTCAACATTGACAACGAGGTTGATTCGTACGTTGCCAAGGCAAGCTCAGCATTCGGATGGCTATGTGCAACAGTGTGGGAAAGCAAAGGCATCAGGCTTACCACAAAACTGAAGGTGGACAAGGCAGTTGTCCTGCCTTCCCTACTGTACGCCTGCAAGACCTGGACAGTCTACGAGCGCCATGCCAGACAGCTAAACCGCTTCCACCTGAACTGCCTCAGAAAGCTTCTGAAGATCACCTGCCAGGACAAAATCCCTGACACAGAGGTCCTCTCCTAAGCTGAGCTGCCTAGCATCCACACCCTGCTCAAGAGAGCCCAGATTAGGTGGGCTGGCCACCATGTTCTTATGCCTGACTCACGCCTACCAAAGAGAGTGTTCTACAGTGAACTAGCAGAGGGCAAGCGCTCACAAGGTGGTCAGAAGAAGCACTACAAAGACACTCTTAAAGCCTCCCTGAAGAGCTTTAACATCAGTCCTGACACCTGGGAGACCCTAGCGCTAGACCGATCAGACTGGCGTAGCTGTGCCAGCAAAGGTGTTGCCTCCTTTGAGCTGAACAGGATTGCCAAGGCCCAGAATAAAACGTGAGTTTTGCAAGTCCAGAGCCACCCCTGTATCTTCTGCCTGCGCAGACCACCTGTGCCCGACCTGTGGCAGAGCCTTCCGTGCCTGCATCGGACTGATCAGCCACAGCCGGACACACCGCACCCAGTCCTCTTCCCTGTGATGTCCTTGGTCATCGTTGAGAACGACGGACGGACAACAACAACAAGGAGAGGAGTAGTCCTGTGCAGGAGGACTTTATAGAGCAGATAATGTCACAGAAATCCTACAGAACACACTAGAATAATGGGGAGAACACCCCCCCCCAAAAAAAACATTAACAGGGGATCTTTAAAGAGGGCTTTGGGGAGGTCCCCAAGGCTCTGTGTTAGGCCCTCATAATTTTTTCATTTTGTACTGTATACAATGAATGCATTTTTCTGAAATAATTAAGCAAATTATAAAGACATGAAATGAGAGTTAAAGAACCCCTGTGAAGGAGGACTTTGGCCTGTTTCACTTTACAGAGTAGTTGATGTCACAGAAACCCTCCAGAACACACTAGAATCAAGGGGAAATAACAGGAGCTCTTCAGTCAATGTTAACACAACCAAATGGTCTAAACTGCAGCAGAAACATTGTCTTGTGTGTGTATCAAACATGACTTCAACTGCATGAGCACTATCAGGCCCGCAGTCACCATCACACTCTCATTAGTCAGACTATGGCGCTCATCAATCATTCCTCCCCCTCTCTAAGTAAAAGGACGATGGTTCCTCTCAGCCCCTGGCACGTCGCAGCATTACGGGGCACACGTGATCACGTTATATAAAAAAAAAAAAAGGGTCAGCCACCTGTTGCTTTGAGGGTCCCGAGTGACAGCTGTTTCACTTAATGGATTTTTAAAAGTCTAAGTGAGTGAATTCAAAATGTGGCACAGTGACCCCGTCTTTGAACGTTTCCCCTCCTTTTTATTGGTTGCCTCCGTTTCCTCCTGTTAGGCCTCATTAGCCTGTCATTCATCACCGAGTTTACAACTGAGAGTGGAGCTGTGTTCTGTGGGTGAAACACGGGAGGCTGGGGGGAACATGAGGATATTAATGTGAAGTCAGGACCTGTGGATATTTTTATGGTTTCACAAAAACAGCCCCAGTACAAATCTCTTTAAGAACACAAATCCCCTCCCAGGAAATTAAAAACAGAACAATATGACATTTCTACTACCACTATTCTTCAAACTACAATAAAAATGCAGCAGAATGCAACTATTTTGGGAACTTAACATAAAAAAAAAAGAATACAAAATTTCCCGAATTTTGTCACATGCTGCAGAAAACTGTGGATTCAAATCACTTTTTTAAAACAAAATTGTACTTTTGTAAGTGTTTTACTGCAGGATACGTTTTAATATTGTTGAGTATAGTGACCCACTTTTATCTGTGGACTATCAGGCACTAATAGTGCTCACACTTAAAGTGCAATTGATGCAATAAGTTCATTTTTAGCACATTTTTATTACTTTCTTTTATTAAATAAGGTGAAAGCCATCTTTGGACTGCAGCTGTTTTATTAATCCACCAGATCACAGGGATATAGGGAAAGTTAAAATCCAGGATGGGGGAAATGATTTTTCCAGTGCACCATGATGTGGATGATTCTGAAGCGATCCATATATGTCAAGAATTCCTTTACAAATTATTAATTAATAGCGCAAGGAATTTTGAACCAACAGAAAAGGTTAAAGCTGGGCTGTCTTATGGGTCCCATTGGGTTTGTCCACGGCTTCTATGTTGGTCCCATCTGTGTTTGCCCACATGGACTTTACCTGTGGTACAGGTGATCTGCTGACCCACATGAAACCCATCTGGACTCCACATGCATTTAATGTGGGTGAGCAGGTTTCAGTAGCAGGGGTCCCATTTGAGAAAAAAAATCACACATTTATGAGAAAAAACATTTAAAATGTATAAGAAAAACAGGGACAAATTTACTAAAAACTAGTTGCAAATTTATGATAAAAAAGTCACAAATTTACCAGAAAAGTCACAAATTTATAAGAAAAACATTTAAAATTTAGAATAAAAACAGTGACAAATTTACAAAAAAAGTTGTAAATTTATGAGGAAAAAAGTCACCAAGTTACTAGAATGAGAAAAAAATGTGAAAATTTAGGAGAAAAGTTGTAAATTTACAAGAAAAAATTGTAAAATTACTTGAGTTACAAACTTACAAGGAATTTTTCACAAATTTACAAGAAAAAATCAAATTAATGAGGAAAAACTTAAAGTAGCAAACATGAATAGATACACTGAAAATTTATGAGAAAATAGTTACAAAAAAATCTTTGTCTACAGTAATAAATTGGAAATTTTTGACAAAGTTCCAAATTTACAAGAAAAATGTAAATTTATGGGAAAAAGTCACAAATTACAAGAAAATGACAAATTCACATGAAAAAAGTAACCAATTTATGAGAAAAAATTGCAGGATTACAGCAGAAAGTGTCAAATTTATGAGAAAATTCCAAAATTACAAGAAAGATCCCCGGGGAATATATAAAACCATAAAAGACAAGGAATTATGACAAATCTCTTCTTTTTTAGTTCAAACCTTATAAGAACTAAAGGCTTCCTCTGCCATCCAAGTTGAAAAGCTCATTTTACTTTTTGTAAAATAAGTTGCCACACTACCCCTTGAAAAGACATGTCCTGCTGGAGATTAATCACCATGCAGAAATTACTCCACCACCACGTAACCATAACGTAGCCAGAATGTACGTGTCACCACGTAATCAGAATGCGAACCCGAACTGATTCCAGATGACTGAGGTAAGGCTGCCTTTTTTAGGAAGGTCACCCTCCCTTTTCTCTGTGCGTGCCGCCGTGTTTCATTCAGTCATTTTTCATTTTAAAAAATCTTCCAAACAAAAGTGTTTGAATACCAATGTAAGAATCAGTTTATTGCCCAGCTCTAGTCACATGACTGAGACATTTTACAGACACAGGAACTGACGCTCTCTACATCGAGGGAGATAAGTAAAACACAAAAGGAATGGTACGGTATGAAATGTTCTGTACACGTTCCATCCGTGTTCTGTACACACTCTGTACACTGCAATTCCCAAATGTTGTAGATACAGAACGCTAGCAGACCTACTAGCTAGCAGTCGAGTGTTTTACGAACATGTTCCTGTAACGTTAGACATGGAACGTTCCATACAGAACACTAGCTAGTCCTGCTAGCTCAGGTGTTTTACTAACATGAAAATAAAATGTTACTAAAGCCCCTGCCAGACTTTGATGATTTAGACAGCGTATGCTGACGTTTAAAAGACGCCTCCCACTGTGCGATGGTCTTTGGAGGAGAGAATCATCTCGGTTGAATTAAGATGATGGAGCCTTCATGCTCTTGCACATCTAGGATTCATGGATCAGGAGGCGACGGCAGTTTGACATGACTGCACTATGTGTAAGTTAGACTATCATTGGGCATAAGTTGTGAATGCCAGCAACACGCTAAGCATTTGTTGGTAAAAGTTATCTATAAGTTATCAAAACGTTCTATATAAGTTACTATTATATTAGAGAGGACATGTGGGTAGTTTGTATTTTTTTTTAATTTAATGTATTTTTTTTTCTCTGACTAACTCACTGCAAAGTAAACCTGGTGAGAGTAAAACTGCAAATTTACCAGAAAAAAGTTGCATGTTTACATGACAAAACAGTCAAAAGTTCATCATAGAAATGTCCAAATTTATGAGAAAAAAATGTGAATTAATTAGAAAAGCCACAAAATTATAACAAAAAAATGCAAAATTAAGGGGAAAAGGGTTGTAAATGTGCAAAAAAAGTCACAAATTACAAGAAATCCTTCCAAATTTTTGAGAAAAAAAAAAGCCAATTTTTGAGGGGAAAAAAGCAGTCAGTTTAACAGGAAAAAAATACACATTTTTTTAAAAAAAAATGTAAAATCATGTCCAGTGCAACATATTTTTACGGGGGGGGGGGCATTACACCATTGTAACCGCAATATGTTAATACTATTTATTTCTTTTTTAAAATTTTGCACAGTAACTTTGCATGTGTAACCTACCATTTGAAGTATTGTACAACCGAGGCGTGAATGTTGGAATATTGGGCTAGCTGGGATCCCACCCAGATGTCCTGTGTTTGGACTTTTAACTGGCGTCATCCTTCTCGCCTCCCTCTGCTCTCACCTCTTCTGGACCCTCTGCCTGAACACTTTCCTCTCCTTGGCTCCTCTCTTCTGTCTCATCTTTCCCTCTCTGAGCTCTGTCTAATGCAGCTTCTCTCTCTGTCTATGGTGGTATACAAACAGGCCACAAAATATCAAGTGCCATGTTTTGTCCTGCAGGATTTTTTGTCATGTTTACATAAATGACAAAAATATGTGTATTTTTTGTATTTTTATTCTAGTGTTTCTTTTTTTCCCATTGAGAGAGTAGGGAAGGGGAAAAAATTCATAATGGTAATTTACTCAAGCATACTTGAATTATATGATCAGAGGTGGGTATAATAGCAAGAAATCCTACTCATGTAAAAGTAGTGCTATGAAATTAATTAAAAGCAGACAACCAAAAATTTCTAGTTGAGTTAAGGGTACAAAGATTCAAGATTCAAAAAGCTTTATTGTCATGTACACAGTTAAGAAATGCAACATTTCCTGAGCAATGAAATTCTTACTCTGCTCTCCGAACAAATGCCAAGGTAATAGATACACAGCAATACTAATAAGGTAATAACCCACCTAAAACTAATGGATACTAATAACACACTGCAACACACAGCTGGGCAATTAGGACACCTTAAGCACATCTTGATACTAAGTACTAACACTAATGAATACTAATAACACACATTAGGCAATTTGGACAGTTAAGCAGTTACAGCAGTCAAACTAGAGGAAACAAGAAGGATGAAATTTGAAATTCCCTGGATGACTATAGTGGAATATTGTGGTATATTGATATCAGAGATGATATGGACCTGAAATGCCATAAGCTATGTACAGTGTGCAAATGAGCAGTGTGCAAATTAGCAGTATACAAGTTACAAATTAGCACCCAGTGTGTGAATTTCTCTGTAACGAAAATACCAGTAGACTGTACATGATAATTAGCAGCAGAGATGATATGGACATCAGACGGGGTGACACTATGTACACTGAACAAATGAGCAATGTACAAATTTAGCAACTGGTGTGAGTTCCTATTTGCAAAACTGTGTTGCAGAGTTTGGGAGTTGTTATCTGTTCAGGAGTCTGGTGGCAGTGGGAAAGAAGGAGTTCTTCAGTCTGGATGAATTTCACACTTCTGTACCTCCAGCCTGAGGGTAGACATGTGAACAGTCTGTGCTGGGGGTGGGTGGGGTCCCGGAGGATGGCATCAGCTCTCCGTTGGACTCTGCGGTGGTAGATGCTCTGCAGAGAGGGGAGTGGAGTCCTGATGATCTCCTCCGCTGTCTTCACCACTCTCTGCAGGCATTCGTGGTCCAGGGTAGTAGTGCCACTGTACCACAAACAGCAGCCACTGAAAAACTTGAGTAATGACTTCAGTCTTGAAGGTTTGAGGTTTTTCTCCAAAATTTATAACAATTTTCTTATAGTTTTCTACTTTTCTCTGTAAATTTATCTAAATTTGAAATGATTTTCCTCAAATTTATAATTTTCTTTTGTAAAATTGACTTTTCTTGTACATTTGATACTTTATTATATATTTGTGGATTATTTTATGGCTAATTTTTGTCTATATTTTCAAATAAAATTACTGGCTTTTTTTAATAAATTTGAAATACTGTGAATTTTTTTACTTTTTCCTTCTAACAATTTACATTTTTGACCATAATTTTGCAGAGCCAGAACAGAACAATAATTTAACTCTGATTTCAAAGAAAAAAATATTAATAAAATTGTAATGAAATAAATTAACTTAAATGACCAAAGATGCAGTTATTTCTGTTATAACATTTCTATATATTCATAGGTTGTTGTTTTTTTTTAGAAATCTCCTCACCACCCAGACAGCAGGATAAAACCTCCCTTATTTTGAAATCCAAATGTTGGCACGTTTAGTTTGTCTGAAGGCTGCTGACGGATTAAAGTCATTGACTTTGTGAAGTTTGGTCATCTTAACTTGCCAGGTCCATAACAGTGAACATAACTTAATAATGTAGTGGCTGGTGAAATATATCCTCAGCAATACATCAGCCTCCTGTCTTTCCCTTCATATGAAGCCGGCTGCATATGAATTCTAACCACATCTCTTAGCTAAGCGACTCTTCCGTTATTGCTCCCGTTTCCAGCGGGTTAAAACCATGAAAAACGCCTCCAGTGCTTACACACCTCTTCTGATTTTTTTCCGCGTTTAAAGTACTTTAATAAACTAATGTTTCTCTCAGACAGTCACACTAGTGAGACACTCTGCCTGACAACTGGGAATGCTCACGTGGGCGGGGAGCTTGTGAGCTCCGTGCGGATGACAGTCACGCGCATTGTTTGTGTGCGCGTTTGCGGACCATCATTCCTTCATATATTTTTCTTAAATTTATATTTCCGCATAAGAGTGGCGGAAATTTTTCAGGGGTGGCGCCACCCAAAAATGTTACCAGAGGAAACCCTGATGTCACAAACCTTATAAATTTGTGGGAAGTTCCAAATTTTCAAGGAAACGGTTTTCAGTAATTTTTAGAAGACACTTTCTGAGCCAAAGTGAAGATTTCAGAAAAATGACACATTTTTCCTGTATACAGCAATCAAGATAAAAAGTGATAATTAGCAGTAAGTAGACAGATTTATCTAAAGTTTTTAAAATTAAAGTCCAAAGATGTTATACCCCTCATGTCAGCTGCTCAACATCATCACCAATATTATATTTTTATACCCAATAGACATGGAATATTGAGTCTGTGTGCAGGTTTTGATAATTATTTACTTCTGCTCTAATGAACAGGCAGGCTAAATGTGGGAGTGATTAACATGTAAGTGAGTGTTTATGTTTTAATTAAGCAGACTGGGATTCATATAGGAGCCATCATTGTCTAATTGATGGTAAAACCACTGCGAGAGCCGAGTGGCTCACGTCCAGGGAGAAACAACCCTACTCAATCAGTTCATGAGCAACACGGTGGTTCACTGAGGAGGGCAGACAGGGCCGCGCCTGAACACGCGGCTCTGGGAGGAGTCGCCCACACAGGAAGTATTTAGATCAGGGGTCGGCAACCCGACACAAAGAGCTGCTCAAGTGACAACAGCAGAGTCAAAAGAGTTTTTCTCACAAATTTGCAACTTTGTTCTTAGAAATGTGACTTTTTCTTAGAAATTTGCAGCTTTCTTCTTGTAAAGTGGATAGTTTTTTTCTTGTAAATTTGCAACTTTTTTCCTCAGTAATTTGTGTCTTTGTTGATAAATTTGTGTCCTTTTTCTTGTAAATTTGCAACTCTTGTAAATTTGTAGCTTTTTCTTGTAAGTTTGCAACTTTTTTCTCCAAAATTTGTCTTTTTTCTTGTAAATTTGCAGCTTTTTCTTGTAAGTTTGCAACTTTTTTCCGATAAATTTGTCTTTTTCTTATAAATCTGTAACTTTTTTGCAAATTTGCAACTTTTTTATAAATTTGTGTCTTTTTCCTTTTAAATTTGTAACTTTTTTCTTGTAAATTTGCAGCATTTTCTTGTAAATTTGAAGTTTTTTCCTTTTAATTTGCAGCTTTTATCTTAAAATTTTTTCTTTTTCTTACAAATTTGCTACTCTTGCAAATTTGCAGTTCTTTCTTGTAAATTTGCAACTTTTTTCTTATGAATTGACAACTTTTTTCTTGTAAATTTTTGGATTCTTTCTCATAAATTTCAAATGTTTTTCTTGTAAAAATGCAACTTTATCTTGTGAATCTGCAACTTTTTTTCTCATAAATTTGCAACTTTTTTGCAAATTTGCAACTTTGTTCTTGTAAATTTGAAGCTCTCTTATACATTTGCAACTTTGTTTTTGTAAATTGGCAACTTTTTTCTCAAAAATTAGCAGTTTTTTTAATTGCAAATTTGTTACAGTTTTCTAAAAAAAATTACGTTTTCAGATGAAATTTTTGAATTTTTGCAAAAAACTTTTTTTTCTTGCAGGTTTGCGTGGGTGTTTTCCTCATTAAACTAATGTTTCTGCAAAATTTGGAATAAATGTGTTCTGCTTTTTTCATAAATTTGCCACATTTTTCTTTGAAAATTTGATACCCTTGTTGAGTAAAATTGAAGACTTTTTCTGTGCTATTTTTGACAATAAAATTACAACTTTTTCATAGACTTTGCTCTCATAAAAATGGTTTTTTGGGGGTAAATTTGTGACTTTCAGGTTAAAAAAAATGCAGCATTTTTCATATAAATGTACCACAGTTTTCTAACAAAACTGCAGATTTTTTCTGGTAAATTTGTCTTTTTTCAGCAGATCTTTTCTGACTTTTCTCTTGCAAATTTGTGTTTTTTTCATCTCAAAATTGTAGCTTTTTCAATAAATTCTGAATATTAATGGAACAATTTTTCAGCTATTCTCATAAATTTATTTTGTTTTTCTTTGTAAATTTACAACTATGCTGCAAAAAATGAAATCTTAGTAAGAAAAAAAATCTCAGATCAAGGATATAATTCTTGCTTTTTGTCTGGCAAGACATTTTTTTCCTTGTCAAGCAGCTTTCTGTGATAAAATTTTACTTACAAATTAATCTGGTTTGAAGAGAAAAAAATCTGCCAATGGAGCAAGAAAATTTTACTTCTCAAAATACTTGAAACAAGTAAAAAAAATTTCCTGGCATAAAATTTTGCGTAAGCAATTTGATAAGTAAACTTTTCTTGCACCATTGGCAGAAATTTTTTACTTAAAACAGAATTTGCTTAAAACAAGTAAAAAAGACTGCATGACAAAAAACAAGAATTATATCCTTGATTTAAGATATTTTTTCTTCCTAAGATTTCATTTTTTGCAGTGCATTCACTCATAAAACTGCAACATTTTTCAGCTAAATTTGTCACTTTTTTTAAGAGAAAGCCAATTTTACTGTCGTTCAGTCCATACAGCAGAACCAAATTCCATTTCTCTGATCTACAACTTTAGCCTCACCTACAGTCAGAGGAGCCGCTGCCATAAACAACTTTTTCCTTCCCCATTCCATTATGCTGAGCACCAAACTAGAAAGTGGGAAGTGCCATTTTAACACGGTCTTTGGTATAACCCGGCGGGGGCTTGAACCCACGACCTCCCAGCTGTGGGGCGGATGTTCTACCACTAGTCCGCCACCCACTCCTGGTGGGCTCCTCATAAAACTCCAACTCTTTCCAGTTAATTTGTGATTTTTTTTTTCCAGAAATTTTCACTTGTTTCTTGTGAATCCTGGGTATGTTTTCCTCCAAAAATTGCAAGATTTTCTCTAAATTTGCAAGATTGTTTGTGGATAGAATTTCAGGTTTTCTTATCGCTTTGCTTAATCTGATTGATATTTTTCTCATGGATGTGCAACAATTTTTCTTAAAAAATTTGTTGCATCTTTTCTCGTAAATGTGTGAGTTTTTTCTCAAGGCATCGGGGGGCCGCTGGTTAAAGACAAAAGAGCCACATGTGGCTCCAGAGCTGCAGGTTGCAGACCCCTGGTTTAGCTTAAAACGTGTTCTTGCCCCACCGCCACCACGTTCAGTCCCCATGTCATCAGCGGCTCCATGTGAACTGACCTTGTAGAGCAGCGGAGCCTGGCCCAGTTTGACCGCGGCGATCTGGCCGGTGAGGTTCAGCAGATGTTTGGCTCTCCTCAGGTCCTCAGCGGCGGCGTACTGGACATCCACCACCTCGCCCTGCAGAGGAGAAACCACCACACACAGTTTCAGTGGCTTTCTGATTTCTCCCCGCACACATCTGCGGGGTTTCTGGCTCTTGCCCCGACCTCCCTGCACCTGCTCTGTCTTCATTCATTCAGTGTGCAGCTTAAAACATGATGAAAACAGCTGCAAATGCAGCAAGCAAAACAAGTCTGTCTTAGCTGCTCATAATTGCTGCTGCAAGCTGCAACGAGGCATCACTGTGCATTTTCTTTACATTCACCTCTTAAAAGTGCAGTGCTCCCCGGCAGGAAGTTTTCTACAGCCATCACTAAAGAAAGAATTGGATTTTCTTTGTGTATGCGAAATTTAGGAATTTGGGGGAAAATTGGCAGGAATGCTAAGGGGTTAATTCATTTTGTGAAGTTTTTCCACATAAATTTGGGACTTTTTATGTCAATTTGGGGCTTTTTTCAATTTTGTGAAGTTCTTCATGTAAATTTGGGACTTTCTGAATTAATTTTGTGATGTTTTACATTTAAATTTGGGACTTTTTTCCAATCAGGTTTGTGAAGTTTTTTGTGTAAATTTGAGATTTTTTTCATGTAAATTCTGGACTTTTTATGTAAATGCGGGACGTCTTCCAAGTTTGTGAGGTTCTTTATCTAAAGTTGGGAGTTTTTTCTTGTAAATCTGGGACTGTTTTCAATCAATTTTGTCAAGTTCTGAATGTAAATTTGGGACTTTTAATGTAAATGTGGGACTTTTTTTTAATTTGGTGAAGTTCTTTGAATAAATTTGGAACTTTGTTCTTGTAAATTTGGGACTTTTTTCCAATCAGTTTTGTGAAGTTTTTTATGACCAGGAACCAAGGTTTCTGGTGGAACCTTCCTGTGGTAACCTATCGTCACTTCCTGTGTTGCTGACTCTGTCTGTGGTTTGCGCTTCGAGTTAGCCACTAGCTATGGCTACTAGCTCTCCTTCCCCTTCTCCTCTGGTGTTCTCTCTCTGTCAGATGTTTAGCTACACCTCAATCAATCAATCAATCAATCAATCTTTATTTCGGATAGATTAAAAGTACAGATTAAAAGAAACAGAATAATATAACAAAGGGGGAAAGAAAATCCAACAAGGTCAAATTAGACAATAACTCCTCTGATTATACAGTTCAACATAAGTTATCTGAAATGGGTGATGGCTGAAGCCTCAGCTTATATTGCCCACCCATATTCCATCCAAGAATTCAAAAGAAAAACAAAACAAGAGCAATTACAATTCAGAACAAAGCTAAGACAAAATGTGACAAAAAAAAAAAAAAACTAAGCAACAACACAACACAGACTGGATATGACAATCCTGATGTGATTTTACATGTCATCTTGTATATATGTTTGGAGTATTTCTTCCTTTAGTTTTTGTTTAAATTGTCCAAGCGTTGTACATGATTTTAATTCAGGTCCAAAATCGTTCCATAATCTGACTCCTTGCACTGAGACACAGTGTTGCTTGGTGGTTGTTCTCACTGAAGGTTTTTGAAATAGACATGTTCCTCTGAAATGATATTGTTTCTCCCTTATTTGGAACAACTTTTGGATATTTGCGGGCAGTGATAGATTCTTCACTTTAAACATTATTACTGCAGTTTTAAAGTCAACCAGATCTTTCAACTTGAGAGCTTTTAATTTAAGAAAAAGTGGGTTTGTTGGTTCCCTGTAAGCTGCTTTGTTTATTATTCTAATAGCTCTCTTCTGAAGCATAAAGACTAGATATATGTTTGTTTTATATATATTTCCCCATACTTCAGTACAATATGTCATGTATGGGAGTATTAATGAATGATACAAGGTATATAGTGTGGGTTGATTCAGCAAATATTTCACTCTGTGTAGTATTGCAATTGATTTGGATATTTTACCTTTTATATAATTAATATGCAACTTCCAACACAATTTATTATCAAGTATTACACCAAGAAATTTAGTTTCAGATACCCTTTCAATCTCTACACCATTTACACTGAGTTTAGATACTAAGTTGTTGTGATGGTTGTTAAAAACTATAAATTTTGTCTTACTTAAATTGAGCATTAATTTGTTTGAATCAAACCACAGTTTGAGCTTTCCTAATTCCTTTCCGAGTGTATCCAAAAGTTGTTCCAAATTGCTTCCACTGCATAATAAATTAGTGTCATCGGCAAACAATATTAAATCCATTTTTTCTGAAACTTTACATTTATCATTTATATTCATATTGAATAACAATGGCCCCAAAACTGATCCCTGTGGGACTCCACAAGTAACCTTCAGTAACTGTGAGTTTTTGTTACCAACACATACATACTGATATCTATTCTTTAAGTAACTACATAACCAGGACAGTGCTACTCCCCTAATACCACAATTTTGTAGTTTCTTTAATAATAAATTATAATCCACTGTATCAAATGCTTTTTTAAGATCCAGGAATACCCCAACTGAATACTCTTTATTTTCAATGGCAGTTGATATTTTTTCTATAAATTCCATTAGAGCAAATGCAGTTGTCCTCTTGTGTCTGAACCCATATTGCTGCTCACACAACAAATTATTCTTCAGTATAAAGTTGTCAGTTCTCTCATAGAATATTTTTTCAAGTATCTTGGAAAATTGCGGCAACAGTGAAATTGGTCTATAGTTTGAAAGTTCCACTCTGTCACCCATCTTGTATATCGGAATTACTTTAGCTATTTTCATTGCATTGGGAAATATATCTGTTTGGAGAGACAGGTTACAGATATACGTCAGTGGTTTCACTAAGCATTCAATAATAGTTTTGACTAAGAGCATGTCAATACCATCACAGTCCGTAGATGTTTTACTTTTAAACGATTTAACAATTTCAATGACCTCTCTCTCGTCTGAGTTCTTTATGAAAATGGAGTCTTTTATAGCAGTGTTTTTGCTTATTGTATCACCTGTGGGTGCCGTAATGGGTATTTCTCGAGCTAAATTAGGACCAATGTTAACAAAAAAGTTATTAAATTCATCTGCAGGTGAAGCTCCATTCACACTCTGAGTCGTTTTATTATTTTTTGAAAAATTGGTTGGGTAGCTTGTATTTCTGTTTTTATTTCCAAGAATATTGTTAGTATTGTCCATGTATTTTTAATATTGTCTCTGTTTTTCTCCAGTTCTTTACTGTAATAGTCTCTTTTACTACATCTTATTATATATATTAACTTATTTTTGTATGTTTTATACCGCTGCTCTGCTTCTTTTGTCCTTTTCTTTAGAAAAGCTTTATATAATAAATTTTTCTTTTTACACGCCTTTTGTAATCCTTTGGTTAACCATCATGGATCGTCACCTTATCGTGGTGGGGGGGTTTGCGTGCCCCAGTGATCCCAGGAGCTATGTTGTCCGGGGCAATTTGCCTCTGATAGGGTCTCCCAAGACAAACTGGTCCTGGGTGAAGGGCCAGACGAAGAACGATCCAACAGACTCTCATGATAAATTGTATATCAAGGATTCAGTGTACCCCGCCCGGTATGGGGTTACCGGGGCCCCACCCTGGAGCCAGGCCTGGGGGAGGGGCTCGAAGGCTAGCGTCTGGTGGCCGGGTTTCCACCCATGGGACCCGGCCGGGCTCAGCCCGAAGGAGTTACATGGGTCCGCCCTCCAGTAGGTTCACCACCTGCAGGAGGGATCATGGAAGTCCGGTGCTATGTGGATTAGGTGGCAGTCAAAGGTGGAGACCTTGGCGGACTGATCCCAAGCTTTCTAAACTGGCTTTTGGTACGTGGAATGTCACCTCTCTGGTGGGGAAGGAGCCTGAGCTGGTGTACGAGATTGAGCGATACCGGCTAGATATAGTCGGCCTCACCTCAACACACAGCTCCGGTTCCGGAACCAGTCTCCTGGAGAGGGGCTGGAGCTTGGCCTTTTCTGGAGTTGCCCCGGGCGAGAGGCGACGAGCAGGGGTAGGTATTCTTGTATCGCCCCACCTTGCTGCCTCTATATTGGAGTTTTCCCCGGTGGACGAAAGGGTTGCTTCCCTGCGCCTTTGGGTTGGGAAACGGGTCCTGACCATCATTTGTGCCTATGCACCAAATGATGTTTCAGAGTACCCACCCTTTTTGGAGTCTGTGACTGGGGTGCTGGAGGGTGCTCCTCCTGGAGACTCCATTGTCCTACTGGGGGACTTCAATGCGCACGTGGGCAACGACAGTGAAACCTGGAGGGGGGTGATTGGGAGGAACGGCCTGCCCGATCTGAACCCGAGTGGTGTTCAGTTATTGGACTTCTGTGCTAACCACAGTCTGTCTATAACGAACACCATGTTCAAGCATAAGGGTGTCCATATGTGCACCTGGCACCAGGACACCCTAGGCCGCAGGTCGATGATCGATTTTGTTATCGTATCATCAGACCTGCGACCGTATGTCTTGGACACCCGAGTAAAGAGAGGTGCAGAGCTGTCAACTGATCACCACCTGGTGGTGAGTTGGATCCGATGGCAGGGGAGGAAGCCATTCAGACCTGGTAGACCCAAACGTATAGTGAGGGTGTGCTGGGAGCGTCTGGCTGAGGCCCCTGTCCGGGAGGTCTTCAACTCCCACCTCCGGAAGAACTTCAACCACATTCCGAGGGAGTCTGGAGACATGGAGTCTGAATGGGCCATGTTCTCCACCTCTGTTGTTGAAGCGGCAGCCCAGAGCTGCGGCCGCAAGGTGGTCGGTGCATCTCGTGGTGGCAACCCCCGAACCAAGTGGTGGACACCAGTGGTGAGGGGGGCCATTAAGCTGAAGAAGGAGTCCTATCAAGCTTGGTTGGCTTGTGGGACTCCCGAAGCAGCTGAGGTGTACCGGCAGGCCAAGCGGAGTGCAGCTCGGGTGGTTGCTGAAGCAAAAACCCGGGTATGGGAGGAGTTCGGTGAGGCCATGGAACAAGACTTTCGGTCGGCTTCAAAGAGATTCTGGCAAACTGTTCGGCGGCTCAGGAGGGGAAAGCAGCTCCCCGTCCACACTGTGTATGGTGCGGATGGGACACTGTTGACTTCAACTGGGGATATCGTCGGGCGGTGGAAGGAATACTTCGAGGATCTCCTCAATCCCACTGATACGCCTTCCACAGAGGAAGCAGGGTTTGGGGACGAGGGGGATGACTCGCCTATCACAGGGGCTGAGGTCGCCAAGGTGGTTAAAAATCTCCTTGGTGGCCGGGCCCCGGGGGTGGACGAGATTCGCCCCGAGTACCTCAAGGCCCTGGATGTTGTTGGGTTGTCATGGTTGACACGCCTCTGCAACATTGCGTGGAGGTCGGGGGCAGTGCCTTTGGCATGGCAAACTGGGGTGGTGGTTCCTCTCTTCAAAAAAGGGGACCGGAGGGTGTGCTCCAACTTTAGAGGGATCACACTCCTCAGCCTCCCTGGGAAGGTCTATGCCAAGGTACTGGAGAGGAGAGTCCGGCCGTTGGTCGAACCTCGGATTCAGGAGGAGCAATGTGGTTTTCGTCCTGGCCGTGGCACATCGGACCAGCTCTTTACCCTCTCGAGAATTCTTGAGGGTTCGTGGGAGTTTGCCCAACCAGTTTACATGTGTTTTGTGGACTTGGAGAAGGCATTTGACCGCGTCCCTCGTGGATTTTTGTGGGGGGTGCTTCGGGAGTATGGGGTATCGGGCTTGTTGTTACGAGCTATTCGGTCTCTGTACGACCGTTGTGAGAGTTTAGTTCGCGTTGCCAACACTCGGTCGGAGTCATTCCCAGTGAGAGTTGGACTCCGCCAGGGCTGCCCTTTGTCACCGGTCCTGTTCATAATTTTTATGGACAGGATTTCTAGGCGCAGCCAGGGAATGGAGGGTGTCATGCTTGGTGACCACAGGATCTCATCTCTGTTGTTTGCAGATGATGTTGTCCTGTTGGCTTCATCCAGCAATGACCTACAGCTCTTGCTGGGACGGTTTGCCGCTGAGTGTGAAGCGGCTGGGATGAGAATCAGCACCTCCAAGTCCGAGTCCATGGTCCTCAGCCGGAAAAAGGTGGATTGTCCTCTCCGGGTTGGGGACAGGCTCCTGCCCCAAGTGGAGGAGTTTAAGTATCTTGGGGTCTTGTTCACGAGTGAGGGGAAAATGGAGCGAGAGATCGACAGACGGATTGGAGCAGCATCTGCAGTGATGCGGACGTTGTACCGGTCTGTTGTGGTGAAGAGGGAGCTTAGTTCTAAGGCAAAGCTGTCGATTTACCAGTCAATCTACGTTCCTACTCTCACCTATGGTCACGAGCTTTGGGTAATGACCGAAAGAACGAGATCGCGGATACAAGCGGCTGAAATGAGCTTTCTCCGTAGGATTGCTGGACTCACCCTCAGAGATAGGGTGAGGAGCTCAGTCATCCGGGAGAGGCTCAGAGTAGAACCGCTGCTCCTCCACATTGAAAGGAGTCAGTTGAGGTGGTATGGGCATCTGATTAGGATGCCTCCTGGACGCCTCCCACTTGAGGTGTTTCAGGCACGTCCCACTGGGAGGAGACCCCGGGGCAGACCCAGGACTCGGTGGAGAGACTATGTCTCCCAGCTAGTCTGGGAACGCCTTGGTATCCCCTCTGAAGAGCTGGAGCAGGTGGCTGGGGAGAGGGAAGTCTGGGCTTCTCTGCTTGAACTGCTGCCTCCGCGACCCGGACCTCCGGAAAAGCAGTAGAAGATGGATGGATGGATGGTTAACCATGGCTTATCGGCAAATTTATGTTTAAGCTTTTTCTTTACTAATGGACAATTTTTTTCAAAAAGAGTGGTTACAATGTTTATAAATGTGTCATAGGCTTCATTTACATCTGACACCTCTGCCTCTTTTAGTGATTACGGTAAATGTAATAAATGTTGTCTTTTTGAGGCGCTCAAAGCGAGGTTGTCTGATTTGGAATCCCGGCTCCGTTGCATTGAAACACCGTCTGCACGAGTTAAATCTTGACGGACGTCCCCTAGCTGCAGCGGAGCTCCCTAGCATAGGGCGGCCTGTTAGCGGTCCTCCGGTCCTCCGCAGCAGCGAGGAGACTGGGTGGGTGACGGAGAGAAGGAAGTCTAGTCGCAAGGCCCCAGTTAACCACCAACCTGTTCATGTTTCTAATCATTTTTCCCCGCTCAGCGACACACCTGCTGAGGAAAAAACTCTGATCATTGGCGACTCTGTAGTCAGAAACGTGAACCTAGAGACTCCAGCGGCCATAGTCAAATGCATTCCTGGGGCCAGAGCAGGCGACATCGAGTCAAATTTGAAAATGCTGGCTAAAAGTAACTGTAAATACTCCACAATTGTTATTCATGCTGGCATTAATGACGTCCAACTCCGGAAGTCGGAAGTCTCAAAACTTAATGTGGAATCGGTGTGTGACTTTGCCAAAACAATGTCTGCCTCTGTAGTATTCTCTGGGACCCTCCCCAATCTGACCAGTGATGACATGTTTAGCCACTTGTCATCCTTCAACCGCTGGCTGTCTGTGTGGTGTCCTGCAAACAACATGGGCTACATAGACAGTTGGAGCTCATTTTGGGGAAAACCTGGTCTTATTAGACGAGACGGCGTCCATCCCACTTTGGATGGTGTGTCTCATTTATCTAACAATCTGGCATCTTTTTTATCCAAATTTCCAAAACCTTGATAACTCAGAGTTGGGACCAGGAAACAGAGTCGCAGTCTTACACGCCTCTCTGCAGCTCTTCTTCATCCGCCACCCCTCAACTTAGCCCCTGTCTTCCCCATCAGAAAATCACTGTCTGCTCCCTCCAAAGTAAATAAAAATATAATGTATAATCATCCCAAAGTGATTAAACAAAAAGTTGGTAAAACTCAAATTAAACATGAAGCCTCCAAATTGAATAATTTGGCCTCTGTTCCTCCTCATAATTTAAAAATTAAATGTGGTTTGTTAAATATTAGGTCTCTAACTCCCAAGTCTCTGCTAGTCCATGATCTGTTAATTGATCATCAGATTGATTTAATATCCCTAACAGAGACTTGGTTAGGACAAGAAGATTATGTTGGTTTAAATGAATCAATTCCCTCTTGTTATTTAAACTGTCAAAATTCCAGAAGTTCTGGTCGTGGAGGAGGAGTAGCAACAATTTACCATTCCAAATTACTAGTTAAAGTAAAGCAAAAAACATGTTATAATTCCTTTGAGGGCCTGGTCCTCAGTATTGGGCATTTTAGCAATTTTAGGCTAAACCCAATTTTATTTGCCATAGTTTATCGTCCCTCATCAACCTATTCAGAGTTTTTATCCGAATTTGCAAAATTCTTAGCTGATTTAGTGCTGAAATTAGATAGAACAATTATAGTAGGGGACTTTAATATACATGTAGATGTAGATAGTGATTGCCTTAATTTGGCATTTAATTAAATTTTAGACTCGATGGGGTTTTCTCAGAAAGTAGGAAATTCTACCCATTATCTCCACCATATGTTGGACCTTGTTCTGACATATGGCATTGAAATAGAAAATCTGGTAGTGTCTCCTCATAATGCTATACTGTCAGACCATTGTCTGTTACCCTTTAATTTTACTATTTCTGACTATTTGGCTCCTGCGAAAAAATATTACTACAGTAGATGCCTCTCAGATGATGCTGTTACCAAATTTATGCAGATTGTTTCCTCTATGCAATATGTCAACACAACAGAAATGAGCTATAGACAGCTTGCTCCTTCTATAATTGATAGCATGGTAGATAGTGTTACAGCTTCTCTGCATCAGACTCTAGACATGGTGGCCCCTTTAAAAAAGAAAAAGTCTAATCAGAGATTTCTAACCCCTTGGTTCAACACAGAAACTCGTAGCTTAAAATAGAAGACTCGTCAATTATAAAGAAAATGGCGCTCCACTAATTTAGATGAAATCTATTTAGCTTGGAGAAATCATCTTTTAATTTATAAAAAATCTATTAGAAAAGCTAGAACGAGTTATTATTCTGCATTAACAGAAGAGAACAAGAATAATCCCAGGTTTCTTTTCAGCACTATAGCCAGGTTGACAAAGAGTCAGGATTCTATCAATCCTAGCATTCCCTTAGAGCTTACTAGTCCGGATTTTGTGAACTTTTTCAATAATAAAATTTTATCTATCAGAGACAAAATTAGTCAGATTCTTCCCACCGTTAACTTAAATACAGTAACTACTACAACTCCTTCAATTGACATCTGTTTGGATCTGTTTACTCCAATTGACCTTTTAGAGTTAGATAAAATAATTTCCTCATCCAAGCCTTCAACTTGTCTTTTAGACCCTATTCCTACCAGGTTATTTAAAGAAGTCTTCCCATTTATTGGTAGCTTTATTCTTCAAATAATCAATTCTTCATTAACTTTAGGCCATGTACCGCAGGCTTTTAAAACTGCTGTAATTAAACCCTTACTCAAAAAGCCAGCGCGGGATCCAGGAGTTTTACCTAACTATAGAACAATCTCTAATCCCCCTTTCATTTCAAAAATCTTAGAAAGAGTTGTTGCTACGCAATTATTTGACCACTTGCAGGGAAATGGTTTATTTGAAGAGTTTCAATCTGGGTTTAGAATCCATCATAGTACTGAAACAGCCTTAGTGAAGGTCACTAATGACCTCCTGACCGCATCTGATAATGGACTTGTTTCTGTACTTGTCCTTTTACACCTTAGTGCAGCTTTTGATACTATCGATCATAATATTCTACTTGATAGATTAGAACACTATGTTGGACTTAATGGAACTTCGTTGCAGTGGGTTAGATCTTATTTATCTGATAGGTTCCAGTTTGTTCATGTCAATAATGAGTTTTCTTTCAACTCAAAGCTCAGTCATGGAGTTCCACAGGGATCTGTGCTAGACCCTATTCTTTTTAGTTTATATATGCTTCCGTTAGGCAACATTATTAGGAAGCACTGTATACATTTTCATTGTTATGCAGATGACACACAATTATACCTGTCAATGAAGCCAGATGATAGTAATCAATTAGCCAAGTTAGAAGCCTGTCTTAAGGAAATCAAAGCTTGGATGACTTGTAATTTCCTGCTATTAAATTCAGATAAGACTGAAGTCATTCTTGTTGGTCCAAAAAACCTTAGAAATACCTTTCCAAATCAAACTTTTAGTTTGGATGCAGTTACTCTTTCGCTTAATAGCACTGTGAGGAACCTTGGAGTTATTTTTGATCAAGATCTGTTTTTCAATTCACATATTAAATTCGTTTCAAAGACTGCCTTCTATCATTTGCGTAATATTGCCAAGATTAGGAGCATCTTGTCTCAGAGTGATGCTGAGAAACTGATCCATGCTTTTGTTAGCTCTACATTAGATTACTGTAACTCTTTGTTATCAGGTTGTCCTAAAACATCTCTAAAAAGTCTTCAGTTGATTCAAAATGCTGCTGCAAGAGTTTTAATAGGTACAAGAAAGAGAGATCATATCTCTCTGGTTCTGGCCTCCCTTCATTGGCTTCCCATAGAGTTTAGAATTAAGTTTAAAATCCTTCTTCTTACTAACTTAGAGGACTGAGGCAAATCACCAACTATTGGCCTCAGGCTTCTAAAGGACAGGATGACAAAGCCCTTTGTCAAAGACTATCCCAACACTATGCCCGTTTTGACACCTCGTCAGCTGTGTCCAACTCCCCCCTCCCCCCAGCGCCACTGCCTCCATGGTCCTCACTTCATCAAAGGCGGCCCCCCCTCCTCCCCCCCGCCCTTGCCATCAGTGAGCAGGACATGCACAGACAGTTCTCCAGACTGAACCCGCGCAAGGCCCCCGGTCCGGATGGCGTGTCTCCCTCCACCTTGAGACACTGTGCGCAGGAGCTGACTCCTGTCTTCACAGACATTTTTAACACCTCCCTGAAGTCATGCCACGTGCCGGCCTGCCTCAAAACCTCTACCATCGTCCCTGTCCCCAAGAAGCCACGGATCACTGGACTTAACGACTACAGACCTGTAGCGCTCACCTCTGTAGTCATGAAGTCCTTTGAGCGCCTGGTCCTGCCCCACCTCAAGACCATCACCACTCCCCTCCTGGACCCACTGCAGTTTGCCTACAGAGCCAACAGGTCTGTGGACGACGCAGTCAACCTGGCCCTCCAATCCATCCTGCAGCACCTGGACTCCCCGGGAACCTATGTCAGGATCCTGTTTGTGGACTTCAGCTCTGCATTGAATACCATCCGCCCCGCTCTGCTCCAGGACAAGCTGTCCCTGCTCAACGTGCCTGACTCCCTCTGCAGGTGGATCACCGACTTCCTGACGGACCGGAGGCAGCATGTGCAGCTGGGAAAGACTGTCTCAGACTCTGTTAGCATCAGCACCGGATCACCCCAGGGCTGTGTACTTCCCCCCCTGCTCTTCTCCCTGTACACCAATTCCTGCACCTCCAGCCACCAGTCTGTCAAGCTGATCAAGTTTGCTGACGACACCACCCTCATCGGGCTCATCTCCAACGGCAACGAGTCCGTCTACAGGAGACAGGTGGCCCAGCTGGCGTCCTGGTGCAGCCACAACAACCTGCAGCTGAACGCTCTGAAGACAGTGGAGATGATCGTGGACTTCAGAAAAGTCACAGCCCCTCTGCCCCCCCTTACCCTCACAGACTCTCCCATCACCACTGCGGATTCCTTCCGCTTCCTGGGCACCACCATCACCCGGGACCTCAAGTGGGAGCCGACCATCAGCTCCCTCATCAAAAAGGCCCAGCAGAGGATGTTTTTCCTGCGGCAGCTGAGGAAGCTCAAGCTACCCACCAAGATGTTGGTGCAGTTCTACATGGCCATCATCGAGTCCATCCTCACCACCTCCATCACTGTGTGGTATGCAGAAGCCACCGCCAGGGACAGACTAAGACTGCAGCGCGTTGTGCGCGCTGCTGAGAAGGTGATCGGCTGCAAGCTCCCATCCCTCAAGGACCTGTACATCTCCAGGACCCGGAGGCGTGCAGGTCGGATCATAGCCGGCCCTTCACACCCTGGACACGCACTGTTTGCCCCCCTCCCCTCAGGCAGAAGACTTCGGTCCATTCAGACTAAAACCTCCCGCTACATGAACAGCTTCTTCCCCTCTGCCATCAGACTGCTGAACACTAAGTGACTTATTAGACTCTCGTGCACTACGTACAGCAGCTCAACCGGACTCATGACAATTATCACTGTTTTCTTTTTGCACTACCGACTGCACTATGTGGAACTCCACAATATCTGCTGCTTGTTAATATATTTAAAAATTGCATAGATTAGTATTACTTATTCATATTCTACCTTTTATTGCATGCATAGTTTTTTATTTTTATCTTTAGTGCTACTCCATGTTTAATGTTGCAGCATTGCACCCAGACAAATTCCTAGTTTGTGTACTACATGAACAATGGCAATAAATCTGATTCTGATTCTGATTCTGATACAAAGCTCTAAACAATCAGGCCCCTTTTTATTTAAAAGATCTATTACTCTATTATCCTAACAGAGCACTACACTCCCAAAATGCTGGATTACTTGTAATAAGATAAGATAAGATAAGCCTTTATTAGTCCCACAATGGGGAAATTCCAGGATTGCAACACAGGGATAGCAACACTCAGAGCAACAATCAGAAGGCAAGAGAAAAAACAAGAGCAGCAAGTATACATATGTACATACGTATATATATATATATATATATATATATATATATATATATATATATATATATATATATATATATATATATATATATACAGTATATATATATATATATATATATATATATATATAGCTACAATAGCTATAGCTATTGTAGCTATATATATTGTAGTATTGTAGCTATATAAACACACAGTGCGGAGCATTGTAGCTAAATGGAATAAATATGTAGATATATAAACACACACAGTGCGGAGCATTGTAGCTAAATGGAATAGATATATGAATATATAAACACACAGTGCGAAGCATTGTAGCTAGATGGAATAAATATGTAGATATATAAACACACACAGTGCGGAGCATTGTAGCTAGATGGAATAAATATGTTGTGGTGGACACACATACGTGACCTGTTTTTGGACTCACATTTTAGATCAGAACAAAGGCAGAGCTTCCTTGGTGATTACAGGAAGCTGCAAGAATGTTAGCTTTGGTATGCAAAGCTTGAGACTTGGGGGGTATAATTAAAGCATTAAAGAGGGGATGCATTGTAGACAGTAGGGGTGGTATCATGGAGAGAGGATGCATTGTTACTGTCATTATAATGCAATGTGGTCTGTGAGACATGTGACTTGTGAACTGTAAGAGTCCTGTTATTTGAGGACGAGAGTTCCCCGTGTGGCTCTCTTTTTTCTGCTTCGTGATGTTGGAGATGTGAATAAAGCTGACTCGAGAGAGAACTCTGTCTCGTCATTCTCACATTTCCACACTGGTGACCCAAGACGTATCATGCAAGAGGAAAATTCCCCCGGGCCAGCCTCGTCAGGAGCCCCCAGCCAAGCGAATGCCGCTACAGTCCAGCTACCGGATTTCTGGCAGAACAACCCACGCTCCTGGTTCAACGCGGTTGAGGCGCAGTTCAACCTCCGGGGGATATCGGTAGACGCCACAAAATTCTACCACGTAGTCGCAAAGCTGGACAACAACACGGCCCAGCATGTGGAAAGCCTGATCGACCAGCCGCCGGACAGCGACAAATACGGCACGTTGAAGGCTGCACTCATCCAGCAAATCAACCCCTCGGCGGAGGAGCGAGCAGAGAGGCTCCTGGCGCTGACGGAGTCGGAAAATGACATGCCCGCGAACCTGATGGAGAAGTTGTTAAGGTTGAAAGACTCTGACGACGATCACTTCATTTTCACCCACCTCTTCCCCAGGACTCTACCGTCAGCAGCGACAGCGACCCTGGCCAGTTTGCCACTGTTGGCCCAACGGGACTACCGCGTCGGCCCAGCGGATTGTCAATGCCACCAAGCGGCGCGCAGCCACGGCCACTGCAGCCACTCAGCGCGACGACCGGAGACGACAGGAGGCCAGAGGCAGCGGTACCAGGCTCACCGACGACGGCGGTGGCAGGGGCCAGGGATCGCGGATCGGACGTCCTTTGTTTCTACCATCGCCGCTTCGCAGAGAGGGCACGCAAATGTGTACCACCGTGCCAGTTCGGGCGTTCGGGAAACGCCAAGACCGGGGGTCAGTAGCAGCCGCGGCCCTCAGGGAGGAGAACAAGCTGCTCTACTTGTCAGACGCGCGCTCAGGGAGGCAGTTCCTCGTCGACACAGGCTCCCAGTTGAGTTTCATCACACCTTCCTACGCGGACAGACTAGCTGGCTCCGGAGGTCCCCGGGTGACAGCAGCGAACGGCTCGGAGATTAAGACCTTTGGTGAGAAGACTCTGCTTCTGTCTCTACACGGCCGTACATTTGAGTGGACTTTTGTTGTAGCAGCAGTAAATTTCAATATGTTGGGGGCTGATTTTCTGTGCTCACATGGTTTGTTGGTTGATCTCGCTAACAGGCGCCTGGTTAATGCACTTTCTTTTGATTCTATCCCCTGTACAGCGCATGTGGCCCCGCCAACAGCACAAGCCATCGTCACAGCTGCAAGCGGTAAGTTCCACACACTGCTCACTCAGTTCCCAGCACTCACGGTCCCCACATTTTCGGCAACAGTCGCTAAGCATGGGGTGGAGCATTTTATTACCACTACCGGACCGCCCGTTTTTGCAAAAGCTCGACGCTTGGACGCAGTTAAACTGGCAATAGCGCGCGAGGAGTTCGCCAACCTGGAGAGGTTGGGCATTATCAGACGTTCAAACAGCCCGTGGGCTTCCCCGCTGCACATGGTCCCGAAAGCCGACGGATCATGGCGACCTTGCGGGGATTTCCGCAGGTTAAACAATGCTACAGCGCACGACCGCTACCCAATCCTGCATATCCAAGATTTTTGTGTTCATTTGGCAGGGGCGCGCGTTTTTTCTAAAATAGACTTGGTCCGCGGTTACCACCAAGTCCCAGTACGCGCTGAGGACATACCCAAAACAGCGGTAATAACTCCGTTTGGCATTCGGACTTAAAGGGGCTGCTCAGACGTTCCAACGCATGATGGATGCGGTGCTTCGCGATCTCCCTTTCGTGTTCGTCTACTTGGACGATATTTTAGTAGCCAGCGCGTCCGAAGACGAACATGAAAAACAGCTGGCCACAGTTTTCCGAAGGTTGGGAGATCACGGGTTAATAATCAACCCAGCGAAGTGTCAGTCCGGGGTGGTGCAGATCGATTTTTTAGGACACCGTGTCTCCTCCGAAGGAGCAGTTCCGCTTCCTGACAAAGTGTGCGCGGTGGCAGATTTTCCCCGGCCGCAGACGGTCAGGGCGTTGCAGGCGTTTTTGGGAATGGTGAATTTTTATAACCGTTTTCTCCCCCACACGGCGCAACTCATGCAGCCGCTGTATGCCGTGCTCAAAAAAAAGAAACCCGTGGATAAGGTCGAGTGGTCCCCGGAGCGGGACCAAGTGTTCTCGAAGGTGAAAGCAGCCTTGGCAAAGGCTGCGTTGTTGGCACACCCAGACCCAACGGCCCGCATAGCGCTCACCACTGACGCATCAGAGGTGGCCATAGGGGTGGTCGTGGAGCAACATGTAGCCAGGTTTGGCAGCCCCTCGCATTTTTCAGCAAGACCTTGCGCGATAGCGAACGTAAATACAGCGCGTTCGACAGGGAGCTGCTCGCTCTCCATTTGGCCATTCGCCACTTTCAGTTCTGGCTAGAAGGACGCTCTTTCACCACGTTCGTTGACCACAAACCGCTAACATTCGCAATGGCCAAGGTTTCCGAACCGTGGTCAGGCCGGCAGCAGAGACAGCTGGCCGCAATATCAGAGTTTACCACTGATATCCAGCATGTGGCGGGCAAACTCAATGTAGTGGCAGATTGCCTCTCGCGTGCCGTGGCGGCCCCAGTCAGCGTAGGAGTAGATTACGCAGCCATGGCCGCGGAGCAGGTTGGTGACGAGGAGGTGCGCGCGCTTCAGTCTGGACCAACAGGGTTAAGGCTGGAGAGCAGGGTGCTGCAAGACGGTATGCCCCCCCTAATCTGCGGTGTCTCCACGGGACAGCCGCGTCCAGCAGTACCAGCTGCATGGCGCCGCTGCGTTTTTGACTCGATTCATTCTTTGGCGCACCCGGGACTGCGCGCGTCGGTCAAAATGGTAGGAGAGAAATTTGTGTGGCCGAGCCTCCGCAAACAAGTTAAAGAGTGGGCAGCAGCCTGCACGGCGTGTCAACGAGCCAAAGTACACAGGCACACGAGGGCTCCTTTGAAGCCGTTTCACATTCCGGCCAAGAGGTTCGATCACGTTCATGTGGACCTCGTGGGCCCCCTCCCGCCGTCACAAGGGTGCACACACCTTCTCACAATGGTGGACCGCACCATGCGCTGGCCTGAAGTGGTCCCGCTGGCATCAACCACGGCCGAGGAGGTTGCGCGCGCGTTTTTTTACAGCTTGGGTGGCGCGCTTCAGCGTTCCGTCGGACATTACGTCCGACAGAGGCCCTCAATTTGTGTCCGAGCTTTGGTTGACAATGGCCCGCAGCCTGGGTGTCACAATTCACCGCACAACCGCGTACAATCCGCAGGCTAACGGGTTATGTGAACGTTTTCATAGGTCATTGAAAGCAGCTCTCAGGGCGTCACTGACGGGTACAAATTGGGTAGACAAGTTACCGTGGGTGTTATTGGGGTTGCGTTCTGCGCCTAAAGAGGACTTAGAAGCCTCCCCAGCTGAGCTCGTGTTTGCGCAGCCACTCCGGCTCCCTGGGGAGTTTCTCCCAGATAACCCTGCGCCGGATGCCTCCCCGTCTCAGCTGTTGTGGAGTAACACAGAATCAAGTACGCTGCCCGGCCCTGCGCACCACAGTTTTCCGCGCGTTTTTGTGCCTAAAACTTTGAAGAACGCAGAGTTTGTTTTTGTCAGACACGATGTGCATCGAACCCCGCTGCGACCAACTTATGACGGACCCTTCAGAGTGTTAGAAACAGGGGACAAGCAGTTTTTGCTAAATTTGGGGGGGTAGGAAAGAGAAAGTTGGCATAAACAGACTCAAACCCGCTTTTGTGGTGGCAGATAGGCAAGTGCTGTTGGCGAGGGCCCCGCGGCGAGGTAGACCCCCGCGGGGGGCTTCACAGGGTAATGTTTCCCCAGAACACCCACAGGTGCTGACAAAAGGTTTCCACCCCCAGACGGCAAATCCCCAGCGTGACAGCGCCGCAGAGACGTTGAATCCCAGCTTCAGCAGATACGGTAGGAGACGGAAGCCCAGACAGCATGTGGACTGATGTGTATTGATACTATCACGGCATGCATGTTGTTATTCCCTTGTTTGTTCTAAAATGTTGGGGGGGCATTGTGTGGTGGACACACATACGTGACCTGTTTTTGGACTCACATTTTAGATAAGAACAAAGGCAGAGCTTCCTTGGTGATTACAGGAAGCTGCAAGAGTGTTAGCTTTGGTATGCAAAGCTTGAGACTGTGGGGGTATAATTAAAGGATTAAAGAGGGGATGCATTGTAGACAGTGGGGGTGATATCATGGAGAGAAGATGCATTGTTACTGTCATTATAATGCAATGTGGTCTGTGAGACATGTGACTTGTGAACTGTAAGAGTCCTGTTATTTGAGGACGAGAGTTCCCTGTGTGGCTCTCTTTTTTCTGCTTTGTGATGTTGGAGATGTGAATAAAGCTGACTCGAGAGAGAACTCTGTCTTGTCATTCTCACATTTTCACAATGTAAATATATAAACACACACAGTGTGGAGCACTTTTAGAATCTCCAAAAGTACAATGGGGAGCACAGCCTCCAGTTATCAAGCTCCTCTCTTGTGGAACCAACTGCCAATCTGGATTCGGGAGTCAGACTTGATCTCTGTTTTTAAGAATAGGGTTGAAACCTTCCTTTTTGATATAGCCTACAATTAGGGAGGGATCATGTGTTTCTGAACCCTCCCTTAGTTATGCTGCTATTAGGTTTAGTCAGCCGGGGGACCTCCAATAATTGCACTGAGCTTCACTCCTTTCTTCACTCTCAGTGAAATTTTTTTTTTTTTTTTTGCCAGTCATCAACATCTGTTTGTTCTCTCCCATAGATTGAGTCCCCATCATGCTGTTTGCTCTCTACATGTCTGTTCTTTTCATCTTCTCTATCCCCTCACCCCCCAGCCAGTCGCAACAGATGACTGCCCCCTCCCTGAGCCTGGTTCTGCTGGAGGTTTCTTCCTGTTAAAAGGGAGTTTTTCCTCTCCACCATCGCCAAGCGCTGCTCACAGGGGATCACCTGATTGCTGGGGTCTTTCTGCAATTGTGGGGGTTTTCCCCTACAGTTAAAAGTGCTATGAGATGACTGTTGTTGTGAAATGGCGCTATATAAATAAAGTTGAATTGAACTGAACTGAATGTAATTTGTGATTTTTCTTGTAACTGTATGACTTTTCACAATTAATTTTGTGAATGTTTACAATTAAATTTGGGACTTTTTCCAATCAATTTTGTGAAGTTTTTCATGTAAATTTGAGATTTTTTTTCATGTAAATTTGGGAATTTTTTTTATGTAAATGCGGGACCTTTTTCAATTTTGTCAAGTTCTTTCTGTAAATTTGGGAGTTTTTTCTTGTAAATGTGTGACTTTATTAACCTCTTAAAAGTTCCGATGTTCTGTGCTGGCAGGACATTTCAAATTTTCCACTGCCACTAACTGAAGAAAGAATTTCTTCACTGGGTGGATGGATAACCTATTTTTGGAGAAATGACATCAACACTAAAAATTGAAAGCTATAATATCTTAAAAAATGCAAAAAGGCAATGCACTATCACTTTAGACTATTTGGGGCCAAATTGGAGAAAATCAAATCAATCCAGGGGTTAGCACTGTGGCTGCCTTATTCATCCAGGTTTATGTCCTATAATTTCCTCATTGTGGGACGAATAACGGATTATAAAAAATAAAACCAGAAAGAAAAAAAAAATTCAGTAATTTTTCATAAATGCTACTGCTTAATAATAAGGTGATGAAACAGCAAAATGTGCATTTAACAATAATTATGCAGCTCTTACTGGTAAAGTGTAAAAATGCTTCACCCACACCTGAGTGACTCTGTACGAGTTCACCTCCAAAATTAAAGTGACCGAGAAACTGTTTTCGTCTTAAATTTGTAAATTTTATGTCAATTTGCCACAATTTTGATCACAATTTTGCTACTTTTTTTCCTTCATAAACACCTGACTTTTTCTCATAAATCTGGGGATTCTTACTCATAAATTTCTAACTTTTTTCCTGTAAAAATGCAACTTTATCTGGTAAACTTTAAGAAGTTTTCTCCTAAACTGGTGTCTTTTTTCTTGTAAATTTGCACCTTTTCCCTTGTAAATTCCCTTGTAAAATCAACTATTTTCTCATAAATTTACAATCTTGTTTTTGCAAATTTGCAACTTGTCCCACCTCATGGATCATCCTCATGGATTGTCACCTTATCATGGTGGGGAGTTTGCGTGCCCCAATGATCCCAGGAGCTATGTTGTCTGGGGTAATTTGCCTCTGGTAGAGTCACCAAAGACAAACTGGTCATAGGTGAAGGGCCAGACTAAGAACGATCCAACAGACTCTCATGATGAATGCTAGAAAAAGGATTTGGTGTTCCCCGCCCGGTATGGGGTGACCGGGGCCCCAACCTGGAGCCAGGCCTGGGGGAGGGGCTCGATGGCTAGTGTCTGGTGGCCAGGTTTCTGCCCATGGGACCCGGCCGGGCTCAGCCCAAAGGAGTTACATGGGGCAGCCCTCCAGTGGGCTCACCACCTGGAGGAGGGACCATGAGGGTCCGGTGCTATGTAGATCAGGTGGCAGTCAAAGGCGGAGACCTTGGCGGTCTGATCCCAAGCTTCCTAAACTGGCTTTTGGGACGTGGAATGTCACCTCTCTGGTGGGGAAGGAGCCTGAGCTGCTGCATGAGGTTGAGAGATACCGGCTAGATATAGTCGGCCTCAACTCAACACACAGCTCCAGTTCCGGAACCAGTCTCCTGGAGCTTGGCCTACTCTGGAGTTGCCCCGGGAGAGAGGTGACGAGCAGGGGTGGGTATTCTTGTATCCCCCCACCTCACTGCCTCTATATTGGAGCTGGGTTGTTTCCCTGCACCTTCTGGTTGGGAAACGGGTCCTGACCATCATTTGTGCCTATGCACCAAATGATGGTACAGAGTACCCACCCTTTTTGGAGTCTCTGACTGGGGTGCTGGACACTGCCCCTCTTGGAGACTGCATTGTCCTACTGGGGGACATCAATGCGCACATGGGCTACAACAGTGAAACCTGGAAGGGGGTGATTGGGAGGAATGGCCTGCTTGATCTGAACCCGAGTGGTGTTCAGTTATGGACTTCTGTGCTAACCACAGTTTGTCCATAACAAACACCATGTTCAAGCATAAGG
Organism: Pholidichthys leucotaenia; assembly: GCA_020510985.1. Lineage (NCBI taxonomy): Eukaryota > Metazoa > Chordata > Actinopteri > Cichliformes > Pholidichthyidae > Pholidichthys > Pholidichthys leucotaenia. The sequence continues at coordinate 10,214,296 of CM035839.1, read as the reverse complement.
GTGTCCGTATGTGCACCTGGAACCAGGATACCCTAGGTCGCAGGTCGATGATCGATTTTGTTATCATGTCATCAGACCTGCAACCTTATGTCTTGAACACTCGGATAAAGAGAGGTGCAGAGCTGTCAACTGATCACCACCTGGTGGTGAGTTGGATCTGATGGCAGGGGAGGTCACCATTCAGGCCTGGTAGACCCAAACATATAGTGAGGGTGTGCTGGGAACGTCTGGCTGAGGCCCCTGTCTGGGAGGTCTTCAACTCCCACCTCCGGAAGAACTTCAACCACATTCCGAGGGAGTCTGGAGACATGGAGTCTGAATGGGCCATGATCTCCACCTCCATTGTTGAAGCGGCTGCCCAGAGCTGTGGCTGCAAGGTCATCGGGGCATCTCATGGTGGCAACTCCCGAACCAAGTGGTGGACACCAGTGGTGAGGGGGGCCATTAAGCTGAAGAATGAGTCCTATCAAGCTTGGTTGGCTTGTGGGACTCCTGAAGCAGCTGAGGTGTACTGGCAGGCCAAGTGGAGTGCAGCTCGGGTGGTTGCTGAAGCAAAAACTCAGGTGTGGGAGGAGTTTGGAGAGGCTATGGAACAAGACTTTCGGTCAGCCTCGAAAAGATTCTGGCAAACTGTCCGGCGGCTCAGGAGGGAGAAGCAGCTCCCTGTCCACACTGTGTATGTGCGGATGGGAGACTGCTGACTTCGACTGGGGATATCGTTGGGTGGTGGAAGGAATACTTCGAGGAGCTCCTCAATTCCACTGACACACCTTCCACAGAGGAAGCAGGGCTTGTGGATGAGGGGGACGACTTGCCTATCACAGGGGCTGAGGTCGCCAAGGTGGTTAAAAATCTCTTTGGTGGCCGGGCCCTGGGGGTGGACGAGATTCGCCCTGAGTACCTCAAGGACCTGGATGTTGTAGGGCTGTCATGGTTGACACGCCTCTGCAACATTGCGTGGAGGTTGGGGGCAGTGCCTTTGGCATGGCAAACTGGGGTGGTGGTTCCTCTCTTCAAAAAAGGGGACCGCAGGATGTGCTCCAACTTTAGAGGGATCACACTCCTCAGCCTCCCTGAGAAGGTCTATGCCAAGGTACTGGAGAGGAGAGTCTGGCCGTTGGTCGAACCTCGGATTCAAGAGGAGCAATGTGGTTTTCGTCCTGGCCGTGGCACATCGGACCAGCTCTTTACCCTCTCGAGAATCATTGAGGGTTTGTGGGAGTTTGCCCAACCAGTTTACATTTGTTTTGTGGACTTGGAGAAGGCAGTCAACAGCATCCCTCAAGGGTTTTTGTGTGGGGTGCTTCAGGAGTATGGGGTATTGGGCTTGTTATTATGAGCTATTCAGTCTCTGTACGACCATTGTGAGAGTTTGGTTCATATTGTCAACACTCGGTTGGACTCATTCCCAGTAAGAGTTGGACTCCGCCAGGGCTGCCCTTTGTCACCGATCCTGTTCATAATTTTTATTGACAGGATTTCTAGGCACAGCCAGGGAACAGAGGGTGTCATGCTTGGTGACCACAGGATCTCATCTCTGTTGTTTGCAGATGATGTTGTCCTGTTGGCTTCATCCAGCAATGACCTACAGGTCTTACTGGGATGGTTTGCCGCTGAGTGTGAAGCGGCTGGGATGAGATATCAGTACCTCCAAGTCCGAGCCCATGGTCCTCAGCCGGAAAAAGGTGGATTGTCTTCTCCGGGTTGGGGACAAGCTCCTGCCCCAAGTGGAGGAGTTTCAAGGGCCTATATCATGCAAAATCGACTTTTTTGAACTTTTAAGCATGTTATAATGTTAATTCCTCACCAAAAACACCCCCAAAGTGGTATTTTGCTCCATTCATGCATCTCTGACTATTCCTCCTCAACCCTGCTCTCTGAGCTGCTGCTCCGCCCTGTCCCTGATAATGACTGGGTCCCCACGTTCATACGTATGAACGTGGGTGAGCCATCCACTCCAGGAAGTGCCTGTGCTGCCAGCACCGCCCACAGGCTAACGCACACACCCACTTTCTCCACGCAGCTAACGGAGCGGTGATCGGCAAAACTCTTTCACTTTAGCATTGACGCTGCGAAGAAGTAGTTCCTCTCGCACCTAATCTGCTCAGTGACAACAACTATTTGCTTTTTTACGTAAGACAATGTCTTCTAAGTGGTGTAAATGTGTCTTTGGCTGTGAGAGATTTAGGAGTTTGTTCAGCCTTCCTAAAGAAGAGCCTACTCGTCAGAAATGGTTGGAGTTCATTATTGTCATGAAATGGGCGGCAGCCACAAGAAGGAGAGGCGAAGCCTCAGAGATCGAGGCATCCTACTTCCGGATTGGAAAAGTAGCTTGCGAAAATAACTCATATTTCATAAGAAATTCATTCTCCAGTGTACCAAAGGTAATATACTATCACATACATGCATAGAGTTTACTCTGAAAGGCTTAAAATAGCATGATATAGGCCCTTTAAGTATCTTGGGGTCTTATTCACAAGTAAGGGGAGAATGGAGCGAGAGATTGACAGACGGATCAGAGCAGCATCTGCAGTGATGCAGATATTGCACCGGTTCGTTGTGGTGAAGAGGGAGCTCAGCTCTAAGGCAAAGCTGTCGATTTACCAGTCAATCTCGTTCCTACCCTCACCTATGGTCATGAGCTTTGGGTAATGACTGAAAGAACGAGATCGCGGATACAAGTGACTGAAATGAGCTTTCTCCGTAGGATTGCTGGACTCACCCTCAGAGATAGGGTGAGGAGCTCAGTCATCCGGGAGAGGCTCAGAGTAGAACTGCTGCTCTTCCACATTGAAAGGAGCCAGTTGAGGTAGTATGGGCATCTGATTAGGATGCCTCTTGGACGCCTCCAACTTGAGGTGTTTTGGGCACGTCCATCTGGGAGGAGACCCCGGGGCAGACCCAGGACTTGCTGGAGAGACTATGTCTCCCAGCTGGTCTGGGAATGCCTTGATATCCTCTCTGAAAAGCTGGAGCAGGTGGCTGGGGAGAGGGAAGTCTGGCCTCTGCGAGTCGGACCTCTGGAAAAGCGGTAGACGATGGATGGATGGATGCAACTTTTCCCTTGTAGATTTGCAGCATTTGTCTTATAAATTTTCAACTATTTTCTCATAAATTTACAATTTTTTTCTTTCAAATTTGCAACTTTTCCCTTGTAAATTTGAAACTTTTTTCTATTAAACTTGCATTTTTTTTTTTATAAATTTCATGAATTCTGCTCCTTAAAGGCCAAATGTCACGTAATTTTTTTTTCTAAATGACAACGAATTTAGATAAAATACACATAGCTTAAACCAAATATTCATACTGGAGACCATATCACCCACCTGTATTTACATAATTGCACAAAATACACCAGGTGAAGGCCCCACCTTGCTTGCTGGCTTGTGACAGCCAGTCCAGACCACGCCCATGTTTTTGACATCACCAGTTGTACCCTGGCTGCCCTGCCTATCCACATTCACACTTATTAACATTGGACAATCATGACGGAAAGTGACAGCGATTGTGAACAAATTAGTTTAGCTTTGTCTTTTTTTTTTTGTCTTTTTTTTTGTCAGTGGTTCAGACAGTGACAGAGGCATAGAACCTTACAGGTTCTAGCCGTCCGAGACGGAATCAGATGCTTTGTCTGATGACAACAGTTCCAACGATGACCAGAGAGCAGAACCAGTGGAAAATGTCATTGAACTGGACATTAATCGGCTCCAGAATTGCGAAGCCGAAGGGGGTCTGTCGAGGGCGCCCCATAAATATTGATTTTTCGGAAGCCATTATTATTACAGTAGAGGAGAGCCGCTGCTGTCAAGAAATTGACCAGATCAATATGAAAATGGAGGCGCATACCTGTCAAGTGAGACGTTTTCGCCGTATTTTGGTGCCAAGCACGGCTGTGGGGGACGGCGGAGTGGTGGGGGACACTTTTCTGGGAAATGTTTTAAATGTAGTTCGTGTTGTTATTGTCAAATATTTTAAGGAAAATACGGGGAAAATGCAATTTTAGCAAAAACGGGCGTATTGCCATTTCTGTACGCCCAAAAGAAAAATATACGGGAAAAAAAATTGAGTGTGTTGAGGAGCACGTCCTGTGTGTGATCCCCCACAGCTGGTGCTGGCAGATGGCTCAGCGGGAGCTATTATCACTACAACGAGAAGTGTGGACTCAATCAGTCTGATGGCCGCGGCGGGCAGATCGCTCAGCGGGAGCTATTATCACTACTGTTCGAAGTGTGGACTCAATCATTAGCCTGATTGTCGGGGCGGGCAGATCGCTCAGCGGGAGCTATTCTCACTACAATGAGAAGTCATTAGGTTTAACACTTTCAGCTGTGCAGCGGTTGCGGAACAGAGAGAGATCGCCTTACAAATACAGAATTCTGCTTTTTTTTTAATTTTGCGCCGGACGCTGAGTTGTGTTGTTATTGTCAAATATCCATGAATCCTTAAAATATTTGACAATAACAACATGAGTTGCATTTGGGGCATTTCCCAGAGAGGTGTCCCTTGTTGCTCCGCCGTCCCTTATAGCAGCTTTTTACGGTGTTGAAGTACGGCGAAAACGTCTCACTTGACAGGTATGAAAACATTTCCCAGAGAAGTGTCCCTTATTACCCAGCTGTCCCTGATAGTCCCGTTTTAAGGTATGGGTGAAATATCCAATTTTTTCTTTCTTGTTGCTCACTTCAACCTTCCAGTCTCCATATAAACAATCAATTGAAATACCCCAAGCATCAAACTAGGGTGCAGTCGATTTCGTCACTTCCGCCTTCTTCCCCAGGCGATTCCAGGGGCCGTGTCAGGCCAAGCGCGGCAGTTTTAAATTAACAAATATTCCGTTGTTACTGAAGCATATGCACCAAGACCCAAACGGATCGGTTCCCTTTTATATCTAGTTTCAAGATATTTAAAGTACCCTGTTACGTGACATTTGGCCTTTAATAATAAGCAAATGAAACAGCAAAGTATGCATTTAGTAATAATTATGTAGCTTTAACTGATAAAGTGTTGTAAAAACGTTCCACCCAGGCCTGAGTGACTCTGTATGAGTGTTAACCTCCAGAATTGAAGTGACCTAGAAGCTGTTGGGGAAAGTGATTGTGTTTCTTTCTGGGTTCCCTGTCTTGCTCTCCAGTGTTCATCCCCTTTTTAGTCCCCTCCCCTCCTCCTCCTCCTCCCTGCATCACCTGGGTTTGATTCATTTTTCATGTGGCCTGGGGCTGACTCTAACACCGCGCTGCAGTGGGGCAAAAGCGAGCGAGTGGTAGAGGGAGCTGGACTGTGTGAAGGAATGGAGAGAGAGCGATTTATCACTGCTGCCTGCATTTGCATCATAAACGTCTTCCATTCACAGTGCAGGAACAGAACAAGACACAGCCCACGGTGAATCTGAGGAATCTCTGCTGCTCAAACTAGATCCATGTCTGCCTTTACCGTTTCCTTCCACCCTGACAGTCAGCTGATAAAATTTACAGCAGAGCACAAAAGTCAACAATGCATAAATTTGTGACTTCTATGTAGTCTCAACTATTTTGATTGCAATTTTGAAACTTTTTCTCACAAATTCCAGAATTTTTCTTGTTTCATAAATTCTAAAGTTTTTTTCTCATAAAAATGCACTTTTATCTTGTGAATTTGAAACTTTGTTGTAAATCTGCAACTTTTTCTCAAATTTGAAATGTTTTTCCTCATAAATTTGGAACTTTTTTGTTTTGAATTTTCATCCAGGGAACAGACAACAGCCATGTTTACACTACCGTTCAAAAGTTTGGGGTCACTTAGAAATTTCCTTATTTTTGAAAGGAAAGCACTGTTTTTTTCAATGAAGATAACTTTAAATTAATCAGAAATACACTCTAATATCTAATATGCATTGCTAATGTGGTAAATGACTATTCTAGCTGCAAATGTCTGGTTTTTGGTGCAATATCTACATAGGTGTATAGAGGCCCATTTCCAGCAACTATCACTCCAGTGTTCTAATGGTACAATGTGTTTGCTCATTGTGTCACAAGGCTAATGGATGATTAGAAAACCCTTGTGCAATCATGTTAGCACAGCTGAAAACAGTTTAGCTGGTTAGAGAAGCTATAAAACTGACCTTCCTTTGAGCAGGTTGAGTATCTGGAAAAAAATTATTATTTCAAATACAAATCATTATTTCTAACCTTGTCAATGTCTTGACTATATTTTCTATTCATTTTACAACTCATGGTGGTAAATAAGTGTGACTTTTCATGGAAAACATAAAATAATTGTCTGGGTGACCCCAAACTTTTGAACGGTAGTGTACATGGACACAAGTAACCGCATTAAAAGCCTGATCAGAATAAAAATGCTTCATGTAAACACGCCAATCTGAATATTCTGACCCGGTCACACTCATTTGGATCAAAATTTCATTCCGATTGAGACGGGTGGGTTATGACGATTGTTAATCCGATTGATGCGCATATAAACACTTATTCCAAAGTTTGGGTAGAAAATATGTTTACTGCGCATGTCTGTACGTCAGCCACACGTCAATGTGACGTATTTCCGCCTTTACAGCAGCTAGCGGAAGACATGGCAGGAGTAAAACAAATCTGGTCTGTATCGTCCTGCTGTCTCCCTCTAGTTGTCATATGCAGAAGTATGTACTTGTAGCTTCATTACAGAGACCAGCAGAAGCAAAAGTACAGTCTGAAGAACACAATACAGGTCCATTTCAAAAAGAGAGAGACACAAAGTGGGGTTTGTTTACATCTGAGGTTGCTTCTTCTTCTACTGTTTCCAGAATGTCGGATAATTGTGCACATGTCAAAATGATTTAATCCGCTCAAACGTGTGACACATGGAAACGCACGTCCTAATCGGATCAGCTTTTTCAGAATCCATGTAAACAGTGATGTTCTGATCTGAACTGTAATCAGATTGAAGAAATTTTGCCCATGTAACCGTGGCTACTGAGATGGTGACATCTTACAAGTACCTGGGTGTTCAGCTGAGCAACAAACTGGACTGGTCACACAACACCAATGCACTCTACAAGAAGGGGCAGCGCAGACTGCTCCTCCTGAAGAGACTCAGGTCTTTTGGAGTACAAGGGTCACTCCTGAAGACCTTCTACGATTCGGTGGTGGCATCAGCCATCACATGTGGGGTGGTCTGCTGGGGCAGCGGCATCACGGCAGCCATCAGGAAGAGACTGAACAGGCTGATCAAAAAAGCAGCTTTGTTCTGGGGCGATGCCTCAACCCAGTGGAGGAGAAAGGAGAGAGGAGGATGGTGGATCAGCTGCCATCTCTGCTGGAGTCCAAGTCCCACCCCATGCAGGACACACTGAACGCACTGAGGAGCTCATTTACCAGTAGGCTGTGCCATCCTAGGTGCATGACGGAGAGGTTCCACAGGTCCTTCCTACCTACGGCTGTCAGACTTTATAACCTAACCAGGGCTGCTCGTAGAGGTGGTATTAAATGCACTAAACGTAACAGCTTTGCACAATAGAGATCATCCCTCCAATACACAACTAGAACAATCATTACTGAGGGTGGCAACAACACTGTTGATTCAAATGTGAAATATACTGTCTGGGTACATATTCATGTTCTGCAAGTTATTGAACAAACCGTAATGCTGCTTATTCCATCTAGCTGCAATGCTCCTGCACTGTGTATATAGCTGTGCACATCTGTATATTTATTTACTGCTTTGGCTAACCAGTTCTTATTATCTTATTAACTATTGCTCTGAGTGCTGCTATCCCTTTGCTGCTCTCATCCTGGAACTTCCCCATTGTGGGACTAATAAAGGCTTATCTTATCTTATCTTAGCTTATGGAAATTTGCAACTTTTTCTCAAATCTGCAACTTTCTTCTTGAAAATTTGCAATTTTTTTTACATAAATTTGCAACTTTTTTCTTATAAATTTGCAACTTTTTCTCAAATCTGCAATTTTTTCCACATAAATTTGCACCTTTTTTCTCAAATTGCAACTTTTTTTCTTATAAATTTGCTACTTTTTCTCAAATCTGCATTTTCTTCATAAATTTGCAACTTTTTTCTTGTAAAGAGGATGCTGGTTAAATACTCTATGCAGTGATTTAAATTTGCACCTTTTTTCTCATAAATTTGCAACTTTTTTCTCATAAATTTGCAACTTTCTTCTTTTCTCTTATAAAAATACAACTTTATCTTGTAAATTTTAAGCTTTCTTATAAATTTGTCTTTTTTCTTGTAAAAATTAACTTTTTTCTTGCAGGTTTACAAGCTTTTTCTGATAAATTTGCAACTTTTTATTACAAAAATGCAAATTTATCTTGTAAATTTTCATTTTTTTCATCACATATTTATGTCTTTTTCTTTTCTTGTGTTTTTTCCTATAAATTTGCAACTTTTTTCTAATAAAGTTGCAACTTTTTCTGGTAAATTTTCAACGTTTTTCTTGTAAATTTGCAGCGTTCTTCTTATAAAGTGGATGCTGGTTAAATACTCTTTGCAATGACTTAAATTTGCAACTTTTTCCTCAAATTTGCAACTTTTTCTTATAAAAATGCAAATTTATCTTGTAAATTTTCAGTTTTTTCATCACAAATTTATGTCTTTTTCTTTTCTTGTGTTTTTTTCCTATAAATTTGCAACTTTTTTCTAATAAAGTTGCAACTTTTTTCTTGTAAATTTGCAACTTTCTTCTAGTAAAGTGGGTGCTTGTTAAATACTCTGCAATGATTTAAATTTGCAACTTTTTCTGGTAAATTTTCAACTTTTTTCTTGTAAATTTGCAACGTTCTTCTTGTAAAGTGGATGCTGGTTAAATACTCTTTGCAATGATTCAAATTTACAACTTTTTTCTTATATGCAACTTTTTCTTGTAAATTTGCAACTTTTTTCTCAAATCTGCAACTTTTTCCTCACAAATTTGAAACTTTTCTTATGAATTTGCAACCTTTTTCCACATAAATCTGCAACTTTTTCCTCAAATTGCAACCTTTTTCTTATAAATTTGCAACTTTTTCTCAAATCTACTTTTTCCTCATAAATTTACAAGTTTTTTCTTATAAAGTGGATGCTTGTTAAATATTTTATGCAATGATTTACGTAAATGTGCAACTTTTTCTCAAAAATTTGCAACTTTTTTCTTATAAATTTGCAACATTTTCTCAAATCTGCAACTTTTTTCTGATAAATTTGTAACTTTCTTCTTATAATTTGGATGCTGGTTAAATATTCTATGCAATGATTTAAATTTGCACATTTTTTCTCATAAATTTGCAACTTTTTTTAAATAAATTCAGTGTCACGGGCAGCGAGAGCACGCCCCCTCCTTCCCGTTCATCGGCACACCTGAGTGAGAGGACACACCTGCGCCCTCTCGTGAGCCAGCGTACTTAAGGAGGCATCCATCAGTGATTCAACGCTGGCTCGTCTGGGTATACTGTAGTGATGGGCAAATGAGGCTTTCTGGAGGACTTGAGGCCTTTCCTCAAAATGGTTCACATAGACAAGGCCTCATGTGGGACTTCATTTTCTCTACCACGCCATCTAGTGGACAAAACGTACTCAACGTGCTGATTTTTACAAGGGTATTCTGGGCTTAATGTGTATTTTTTTTTCCATTTCAATAAATGCACCGTCTTAAGAAATATCAATGATCATAAGGAAGAAAAATAATAAAACTGGGGTGAATACAGTGAATGCGCTTGCGCTACTTATCCATTTTTATTAAGAAATAAGTATATTCGACTCTGGCCTTATTCTCATGCAGGGCACAATGGCAATGGTGCCTCAGCATAATGATGCGTAATAATGATCCAAGCTCTTTGAAATACAACAGAAACTTTGCCTTGTGCAAATAAAAATGAAATTAAAAGAACGACACAGCTGGGATTCGAGTCCAGATCTCCCACTTGCAAAATGGATATACTACCGCTAAGCCATCACCTCAGTCACAATAAACAGCCACTATTTGTCAGAAATACATTAATCAGAGAAACGAGCTCAAACTGTTCCCAAACAGGAGAAGTCCGTGTTTTTGGTGCTCGCTCCATCTGAAAGTTGGCTGTGACAAATCCCTTACACAGTCAAAACATGACAAGACAAAACGTGAGGGACGTGGATTTCCACTGGGTGGCGCTGCTCAACTTATCTCCCTGATCCAGTCATGTGGTCCGACGTCAACACATACGAGTCACACCTCGAAACACGCCTTGCCAAATATTTCCTGGATAAAGTTGGATCACCGTTCGGAGCACCGGTGCCTGCCTGCCCATCACTAGTATACTGCCGTTAAGACAGCAAGTCGTGTTCACACTGGTTAAAGAAAATTATTAACCTGTGTGCTTTTTCCCCCTGTTCAGGCTGCTGCCATCGTGCGGGTGTGTCGCTGGGACTGCATGCGCTCTCCTGCCACATCTCCACTCTCCTACAGCATTCCTCCACCCGGTCAGGCGCCACCAGCTCCTTCCCCTCACCCTGCTGGTTCATCTATTCCCCGCTGGAGTCCTGTCGGCGCTCCCTCGGAGCCCACCTAAGTGGTAATTTGGCTTGCCCATTTCCCCTTACTCCACTCCTCCTCTCACAGCGCCCCTCTTCCCTCCACAGGCTCCTTCCTCTGGCGAGTAACTGTTTCTGTCGCTGTGCGAGGATTTTTTGCGATTTAATAAAGAGCCTCAAGCGTGTACTATTGTTTGTCTCTTTGTTGCTGCAGCTCACACCTGGGCTGACTTACTATATCAGTCATGACATTTGGATCATTTGGATCTTTCTTCTTTTCTCTTGTAAAAATGCAACTTTATCTTGTAAATTTTCACCTTTTTCTTATAAATTAGTGTCTTTTTTCTTGTAAAATTGTAATTTTTTTCTTGCAAGTTTACAAGCTTTTTCTGATAAATTTGCAAATTTTTCTTATAAAAATGCAGATTTATCTGGTAAATTTTCAGTTTCTCATCATAAATTTGTCTTTTTTTCTTGTAAATTTGCAACTTTTTTCTTGTAAATTTGCCACTTTTTCTAATAAATTTGCAATGCTTTTCTTGTAAATTTGCAACTTTTTTTCTTGTCAGTTTGCAACTTTTTTCTTGTAAATTTGCAGCTTCTTTATAAGTTTGCAACCTTATATGGATGCTGGTTAATTTTTTACTCTATGCAATGGTTTCAGTTTTCTTCTGTCCATCTAGAGATTGACCCAAAAACTGGTGCCCTCCCCACCCCCCCCCCCACCCCACCCCCAAAAAAAAAAATAAAATCAGCTTTTCTTCCTTTAACAACCTGAAAAACATGTTTTTCAGGGGTAAAAATATCATGACAGATGCTATTCAACATATTTAACTACTTTTCCAATCAAATTAATAATTTCCTTGCTAATACAGCACAATCATACATTTTTAAAGAGCAGATCCATTATCAGAGAACGTCCAACTCTCTGTGGACTGTTAATGAAATGATCTAACGTGAGTCAGCGACCACTTCAGCACCGTCAGAACCGTTCTATCACACTTCCACGCAGAGTGAAACTTCTGAAGTTTCTGACTGTATCTAAATAAAGATCATTTCACAGTCTTATTAAAATGAAAAGGCAGGAAGTGTGAACCAGCTGTAAAGCATCCCGGGGGTGAAAATCAGTAAGTGCACAAGTGTCACAAGTATCGAAAGGAAGCTATTTGGTATGGATTCATGCATCGTTATCAGTGAAGAACAACATCCCCAGTGTGTAGTGTGCACCAAGGTGCTCGCACATGGGAGTTTAAAGCACGTAAAAATGCTCAGACACTTGATAACTAAGCACCCATCCCTTGCCGCTAAACCAGCAGATTTTTTCCACCGAAAGGAGAGAGAATTGCAAGGCCACGAGAAAGTCATAGCTTGTGGAGGAACAAATAAGCTCAGGCAGCACGCGACGAGCTGGAAGGTTTCAGAGTTTTATTTCCTCCATCATCATGAGACACACTGTAGCGCTGTGCGCCGTGTTGTGCTGTATGTGTTGCGTTCTGAGGCATGTATAGCAAGCTCTTTTATACATGTTATACCAACAGAGAGAATGCACGGCACATCTGCATATTGGTATACATATCAGTCAATACATATCAATCGCGTGACCAACTGGCGCCCGGACTTCCTCTCCTTAATCTGGGGATGTATAACAATAGTCCATTGTTCTGATTGTCTCCTAGGGGCTCTCTGTCCGTATGCAATCTCTGTTGAGCGTGAATAGCATCAGTCTGCATTGTGCTGGGTCACCACACGGCTCCCCCCAGAACGCTCAAAAGGGGCTGTGACCCCCCCCACCCCCCGCGTCGTTTGGCTCCAGATTCGGTAGAACTGTCGGAGGACGGGGCAGTCCGTGGGGGGGATGGGTGGAAAAGACAGTGTGCTCCGCTCCGAGTTCCAGCACACTGAATGGCCGTGGATCGTGGGCGCATGGGCAGGTGTGTTTCGTGCATAATGGAACAAGACGGCCATCGGCTGGCTTTAGGGAGTGAGGTGCAGGAAAAGAGCTGTGCAGGAGGAGGGACAGGGAGGTGAGAGTAAGCAAGTGCCAGCCCGGGACATCAAAGGTGTCTGGGCCGTGCAAAAATTGCGTGTGGATCCGCGATGGTGAGGGACTTTCCCATTAAACATGGCGGTGATCCACAGCGGCTGTGAAAAAGAAAAAAAAATTATATCTCTGACTTCTCTCGTGGCTCGATCCAGCAAGGATGTGGGGAAGGCGAGCGGCCAAATTCCCCGAGGATGTGTAGCGGCTGTGAAACAACTGCAGCTGTGTGAGGGTGTGGGGCGGTTTGGCTTTAGGGGCAGGAGCAGCCCTAAAGTCACTGGGGAAAGCAATCGGCTAAATTCCCCTTGTGCGCCGTGGCTGAGAAACCCATACAAAGTCCTGTGTGCGGGCTGCACGTCTGCTTCAGGTGTGAGAGCAGCCCTGAAGGTTCCAAGGATGGCGATCGGCCATGTTCCTCGGGCATGTGCAGCGGCGGAGGACGATGTAAAAGTCTGTGGAGCCGGTTTGTCCCTAGTGTGTGGCGCACGCCTGGCGCAGTGACCACAACTGGCAGTTGCGCTGTCCTCGTAATCCTGCGTTGTGCGTGCGGGGCTTCTGTGTGCGGGAGGTCCGCTGTCCAGAGTTTAGACAGTCAGGGAGCTCGATGGAAATCAACGCAGTCAGTGTCGATGATTGTCCCAGTTCAGGCTGCTTCCTTCGTTCGCTCGTGTCGTTCATGGTGTGTTTTGGTCCCAGCGCTGCGCTCCGGAGCACGCTCCAGTGAGGATGAAGAGGTTGCAGGCGTTCTCTGGTCCTCTGGAATCCACAGCGCGGTGAGAGGGAGGAGACGGTCATTCTCCCTGATCAGGTCACCAGTGTGGAGGTAAAAGATCAGGCGAGGGGCGCACCATGACGCATGCTGAGGCTTCCCATCCGGGTCATCTCTGGGGTGTTCGCCTCGTGTTCCATTCTTCATCAAAGGTCACCAGTGTGGAGGAACAAATAAGTTCAGGCAAGATTCGATGAGCTGGAAGGTTTCAGAGTTTTATTTCCTCCATCATCATGAGACACACTGTAGTGCTGTGTTGTGCTGTGTGTGCTGTGTGTGTTGCGTTCTGAGGCATGTATAGCAAGCTCTTTTATACATGTTATACCAACAGAGAAAGAATGCATGGCACATTTTGCATATTGATATACATATCAGTCAATACATATCAATCGCGTGACCAACTGGCACCCGGACTTCCTCTCCTTAATCCAGGGATGTATAACAATAGTCCATTGTTCTGATTGTCTCCTAGGGGCTCTCTGTCCGTATGCAATCCCTGTTGAGCGTGAATAGCATCAGTCTGCATTGTGCTGGGTCACCACAAGCTAACCAAACAACAACCACTACCAAAGCTCAAAAGGCATCATATGAGGTGGCATGTTTAACTGCACAGGCAAAAACGCCACACACAATCAGAGAAATCCTAATAAAACCTGCTGCTATCATTATGAGTCGGACAATGTGTGGGGACAAGCAGGCGCAAGAGCTGGAAGCAGTGCTGCTGTCTGATTGGACCATATCCCGGCGCATCATGGACATGGCCCAGGACATGAAGTGTCAGCTGACTGACAGAGTGAAGAAAGGGAAATGTGCTGCAGTTAGATGAATCTGCAGATATATCAAACTGTGCGCACGTTTTCTTATGTATCAGTCACCTCCGGGGATGGTTGGGGTCACCAGTCTCTGTCACCGTTACTTTGGGGGTCGCGGGAAGCCCTGTTCTAGAGCACCGCTGGGTCAGTTCAAAACAAAGACTCAGCCTGGCCACGCCTCCTAACACCACATGTCACCGCCTCCTCTTGAGGACTCACGCTAACAGCTCACTACAGCCACAACTCCCCGCACGTTTCTGTCAACCCCGTCCAGCTTCGTCTCTCACAGCAGGGGAGTTTTAACAAAAAAAATTTGTGACTTTTCTCATAAATTTGCAACTTCTTTCTCATTAATTTCTGACTTTAAAAAAGTAAGTAAAAAGCTGCAAATTTACAAAAAAAATGAATTTTTGAGAAAAAAATTCAAAATTCTCAGACAAAAGTTAGAAATTTATGAGGAAAAAAAACTCAATTTTTATTTTTTTTCAATATATTTTTATTAAAATCAGTTTCAGAAATTACGGAGAAGTTTGCATAATACTTCTTGAAACAAGAAATAAAGATACACTTATTAAGCACATATACATATATGTATATAAGATCTAATAGTGCATCAACAAGTACTTCACACTTAAACACCAGATATTTTTATTTTTTTATATCCCCTATATATACAGTATATATATATATATATATATATATATATATATATATATATATATATATATATATATATATACTGTATATATATATATATATGTAGTAGGGTCTACGGTATAGGTTGTACAGTCTATATATAGACTGTACAACCTAAGCAGGGCTGCTCGCAGAGATAGCAAAAAAGACGTAACAACCTAATAGTTTTTTGAATGCAAAACATGCAATAGACTTACACAATGGTCCCCTCTGGTATACAACTAGGAAAATACCGGTAGCTATGGAGGGTGAGAATATGTATGGGCACATAATCATACCATGTAGGATAACTAAGTAGACAGTTGTACTGTTTCATCCCATCTAGCAACAATGCTCTGCACTGTGTGTGTTTATATATTTACATATTTATTCCATCTAGCTACAATGCTCCCCACTGGGTGTGTTTATATTTATATATCTATATATTTATTCCATCTAGCTACAATGCTCCGCACTGTGTGTCTGTGTGTATATATATATATTTATAGTAATATGTACATATGTATATTAGCTGCTCTTGTTTTTTTTTCTTGCCTTCTGATTGTTGCTCTGAGTGTTGCTATCCCTGTGCTGTTGCAATCCTGGAATTTCCCCGTTGTGGGACTAATAAAGGCTTATCTTATCTTATCTTATATATAAATATCCCCTTTATATATAAAAAAAACCCTCAAATTTTTAAGAAAAAGTTGTACATTTATGAGAAAAAAGTCACAAAATTTTAAGAAAAACGTTGGAAATTAATGAGAAAAAAAGTCAAATTTATGAGAAAAATATCACAAAATTTAAAAAGTTGCAAATTTACAAGAAAAAAAATTAGGAAAAAAATGGCCAATTTATGAGAAAAAAAAAAAAAAATTTGAGAAAAAGTTGCACATTTATGAAAAACGTACGCCAAATTTAGGAAATTAAAGCAAGACATTTATGCCAAAAATAACAAATTTTGGAAAAAAAATAGTTTAATGAGAAAAATTCCCATGCAATTTTGCAAGAAAAAAAGACTCAAACTTTTTGCCAATGATCAAAAAATTACCAGAAAAAGTAGCAAGTGTGTAACAAAAAGGAAAAATCTTACAATTTAAAAAATGCAAATTTCAAAGAAAAAAACTCTCAATGCTGATGTTGTAATTCTGCAGTTTTTAGGACCAGATATTTGTGTGGCTCCATGCAGACGTTTATTAAGCCAAAATCACTCATAGTGATTTTGAGCAGCACAGGTTGCCAACCCCTGTCCTGTAGAATTCTCCCTTTACATTTTATTCTAAATGATGGTCGCTCTGTGGAAGTGATGCAGCTGGAAAACACATGACAGCCGTTGTAATTGTAGCATTATGTAATACTAAAACGCTGCATTTTCTTTCCAAATCAGCATGCATGGGGTCTTAGTTAATTGCTGTTGGAGACACCCGCTCGTTAAACATGTCATTGTTACACTGTCATGATGCGATTTTACTGAACACAGCCACAATCCTGTAAATTAATTCCCCTCCTGACTGCAGCTGCACAATATTCCTAATCACACTCGAGGCAGCCCTTATAGGGGGAGATTATTTCATTAAATCCCGGGGGGCACAAGTGCTCCACATTTACATAATTATGAGCAAAAACTGTTTCTTTTTTTCTTCAAAATGCAAGAAGTCCATGATCTCCAAGAGGATGGGATCCTATTAATGCAAGTCATGATTTACATGAGCATGATGACATCGTAGTAATTTATAAATAGTGTTAATTAACTTTATTGCATGTGTTATAATTGTGTCACATGTGATGTACTGGATGAGGGTCATGTTCATTTGCTATCTTGATATTAAGTCATAATTTAAAATGGAAAGTTTTATTTTGGATGCAATAACCACACAACCTTGACTTTATTATTTTGCTTTGAAGCAACAGTAATATGTTCACAGCAATAAATGGAAACACATTATGATTTGTTTAATAAAGGGGGCATTTGATGGTCTGTTTGATGAGGAGTTAAAAAAAGGAAACTTTTTATATGTATATGACTATGAACAGTATGGGGCAGAAATTTAGCATAAGGTACAAATGTATAAATGCAAATTTTTTGCAAGAAATAAATTTGCAAGAAAAAAGAAGCAACAATATGATAAAAGACGGCACTTTGAACATTAAAAGCTGCAAATTACAACTTTGACCAGCATCCAGGTGAATGCTGCAAATTTATGAGAAAAAAGTTGGAAATTTATGAGAAAAAATTTGCAAATTTAAGAGGTAAAAGGATATGAATTTACAGGAAAAAGACTTGAAAATTTAGGAGGAAAATGTTGCAAATTTAGGAGGGAAAAAAGTCCCATGGGCCATGTTCTCAACCTCCATTGTTGAAGCGGCTGCCCGGAGCTGCGACCTCAAGGTTATCCAGGCATCTCGTGGTGGCATTTCCCCTGAGCCAAGTGGTGGACACCAGTGGTGAGGTGAGGCGGCATGGAAAAATAAGCTGCTGTGCTGTGGTTTTAAGCAGGTTTTATTATATCATGTCGCCTTCACGGGATCCCCTCTCCGGTGCATAGTGGAGCAGCCCGGAGCGGGATCCCTAGGCTCTCAGAGAAAGAGAGGCGGACACGTGTGTCCACCTGTTGCAGGATCAGAGTGAGAGAGTAAGAGTAAGAGAAAGATTGCGTTACAGAGTTGCACCTTAAATACTTGATCATAACAATACATCAAAGAGACGTACCCCACAGTTTAGAATGATCAAAGGGACAACAGAACAGGCAGGAGGTATTTGCATTTGTAAGCCATACATCACAATGGGCAGATTAGCTAGACCTCGCTCCAAGTGTCAGACAAAGAGGCTAACAAGCACATCTACACATTGATCTGAGTCTCTAGGTCACAGTAAGGGCAAAATGCATGATTACAAAGGATGAAAGGCATCGATTAACATCACATAGGTGAGACAGAAGAAACTCGTCTACCTGTAGACATTAATACACCAAAGCACATCTAAGATGCTCAGAAAAAGCATAGTAAGGACAAGCCATATGCACACTATATAGAATGGCGCATTACATCACAACACATGCATGTTTGCATCACAAATACATGAATGGCACATTGCTTCTCAGTAGTGTAGCAGGAAAACAGAGAAAAGAGGGCTGAGTGTCCTTAGTCTGTTGTGGGGTTAAAACGAACCGCCACAGAGGGGTCCATTAAGCTGAAGAAGGAGTCCTATCAAGCTTGGTCGGCTTGTGGGACTCCCGGAGCAGCCGAGCGCAGCTCAGGTGGTTGCTGAAGCAAAAACCCGGGTATGGGAGGAGTTCGGTGAGGCTATGGAACAAGTCTTTCGGTCGGCCTTGAAGAGATTCTGGCAAACTGTCGCTCCCTGTCCACACTGTGTATGGTGCGGATGGGGCGCTGTTGACTTCGACTGGGGATATCGTCAGGAGGTGGAAGGAATACTTCGAGGATCTCCTCAATCCCACTGATACGCCTTCCACAGAGGAAGCAGGGCTTGTGAACGAGGGGGACGACTCGCCGATCACAGGGGCTGAGGTCGCCAAGGTGGTTAAAATTCTCTTTGGTGGCTGGGCCCTGGGAGTGGACGAGATTCGCCCTGAGTACCTCAAGGCCCTGGATGTTGTAGGGCTGTCATGGTTGACACGCCTCTGCAGCATTGCGTGGAGGTTGGGGCCAGTGCCTTTGGCATGGCAAACTGGGGTAGTGGTTCCTCTCTACAAAAAAGGGGACTGCAGGGTGTGCTCCAACTTTAGAGGGATCACAGTCCTCAGCCTCCCTGGGAAGGTCTATGCCAAGGTACTGGAGAGGAGAGTCTGGCCGTTGGTAGAACCTCGGATTCAGGAGGAGCAATGTGGTTTTTGTCCTGGCCGTGGCACATTGGACCAGCTCTTTACCCTATTGAGAATCATTGAGGGTTCGTGGGAGTTTGCGCAACCAGTTTATATGTGTTTTGTGGACTTGGAGAAGACATTCAATAGCATCCCTCGTGGTATTTTGTGGTGGGTGCTTCGGGAGTATGGGGTATCGGGCTTGTTGTTACAGGCTACTCGGTCTCTGTATGACGTTGTGAGAGTTTGGTTCGTATTGCCAACACTCAGTCAGACTCATTCCCAGTGAGAGCTGGACTCCACCAGGGCTGCCCTTTGTCACTGATCCTGTTCATAATGTTTATGGACAGGATTTCTAGGTGCAGCCAGGGAATGGAGGGTGTCATGCTTGGTGACCACAGGATCTCATCTCTGTTGTTTGCAGATGATGTTGTCCTGTTGGCTTCATCCAGCAATGGCCTACAGCTCTTACTGGGACAGTTTGCCACTGAGTGTGAAGCGGCTGGGATGAGAATCAGTATTTCCAAGTCCGAGTCCATGGTCCTCAGCTGGAAAAAAGTAGATTGTCCTCTCTGGGTTTAGGACAAGCCCCTGCCCCAAGTGGACGAGTTTAAGTATCTCAGGGTCCTTATTCACAAATGTTGGGAGAATGGAGTGAGAGATTGACCGACGGATCGGAGCAGCATCTGCAGTGATGCGGACGTTGTACCGGTCTGTTGTGGTGAAGAGGGAGCTTAGTTCTAAGGCAAAGCTGTTGATTTACCAGTCAATCTCGTTCCTACCCTCACCTATGGTCATGAGCTTTGGGTAATGACCAAAAGAACAAGATCACGGATACAAGCGGCTGAAATGAGCTTTCTTCGTAGGATTGCTGGACTCAGCCTCAGAGATAGGGTGAGGAGCTCAGTCATCCGGGAGAGGCTCAGAGTAGAACCGCTGCTCCTCCACATTGAAAGGAGCCAGTTGAGGTGGTTTGGGCATCTGATCAGGATGCCCCCTGGACGCCTCCCTCTTGAGGTGTTTCGGGCATGTCCCACTGGGAGGAGACCCCGGGGCAGACCCAGGACTCGCTGGAGAGACTATGTCTCCCAACTGGTCTGGGAACACCTTGATATCCTCTCTGAAGAGCTGGAGCAGGTGGCTGGAGAGAGGGAAGTCTGGGCTTCTCTGCTTGAACTGCTGCCTCCATGACCTGGACCTCCAGAATAGCGGTAGAAGATGGATGGATTGAAAAAGTTGCAAATTTACAGGAAAAAAGTTGTAAATTGACAGGAAAAAAGTTGCACATTTAAGAGGACAAAAGTTGAGAATTTAAAGGAAAAAAATTGCAATGTAGGGAAAAAAGTTGCAAAGCCATGAGAAAAGTTGCAAACTTAAGACAAAAAAGTTGCGAATTTATAGGAAAAAAAAAGTTGCAAATTTAAGGAAAGCGTTGCATCGAGAGAAAAGGAGGAAAGAATGAAATTTACAGGGAAGACGCTGAAAATTTATGAGAAAAAGTTGCAAATTTAAGAGGAAAAAAGCTGCCAATTTACAGGGAAAAAAGTTGCAAATCTACGAGAAAAGTTGCCAATTTATGAGGAAAAAATTTAAAAAAAATTAAATTTACAGAGGAAAGAGCTGAAAATTTATGAGAAGAAGTTGCAAATCCATAAAAAAAAGTTACAAAATAAAGAAGAAAAAAGTTGTGAATTTGCAGGGGGGAAAAGTCGCAAATCCCTGAGAAAAACAGCAAATTTATGAGAAAAAAACTGAACATTTACAGGAAAAAAGTTGGAAATTTAGAGATAAAAGAGTTGAAAATTCACAGGAAAAAAAAACATTGTAAATATATGAGAAGGATCATTCTAACAGCATAAAAAGCAAATTAGACAAACTCTGACCTAACAGGATGAAACAAAAACGAGAAAATATCAGTTTATTGGAGGTGTGGGCATCAGAATTCCCTTTTAGCCAACAAGCTAGCAGCTACGTACAAGCTAGCAGAACGATTTCAGAAGACGCTGAAAACATATAGAACTCACCTCCACATCACTGCCAGGGAACCACAACTTCTCTCCTCTCCTTCCCCTCATTTGAAATTCTTTTACAAAACTTTTTTTTCAATTCCACGATTTGTCAGAAACACAACCTTTAACTGCCAGCAGAACACCTGGTTGACAGTCTTTCATAATAAAAGCACATATAGAAGCTCAGCCATTCGGATGTCTGAAGCTCTGCAGGGCTTTTATTTTGGAATAATTTCAGGAATTGTTTGGAAGGCAAAGAAATGGCACTAACCTCAGACAGTGTTTTCCCCTCATGTTTCCAACTGGTGTAAATCCTAGCAGTGACAGAACTTTAATCGCAGGCCTGAGATAACTAAAGACTGAATGTGAGTACATTAAAGCTCACAGAAAGCACTGTTGCAGACAGGGGGGGCTAGTGTGAATAGTTTACGGATATGACCGTCTGACAAACGAGCACTGAAACGACCCTTCATGAATCAATAGCTAACTCTGCTAATGCTAGGTGAGCTAATCTATTGGGTGCCTACTAAAACATGGAACAAACAGTACAGTAAGGAACGTTTGGTCGGTGTTCCATACGGAACATGTTTCATTGGGGTTCCGTACGGAACATGTTCCATACATGTGCCGTACAGGACATCAACCTGCTGTCAGTTCTACTACCTAGCGGTGTCAAGTGTGCTACAGACATGTATGTAGCTGAGGCATTATGTTCATTATTTTTATTTTTAAGGGAACCTCTTCAAAACTATAGTAAAGAGATAATATTAATAATCTATTTCATTTTGAGTCACTGGAACAAATTTATAATTTAGAGGTTCCGATTTTCCTTGTTGTTAGTGGGTCATTAATTGGTGGGACACAGGAAATGGGCTCATTGCACATGCAGGGGTTTTCCCAGCAAAAACTGCGTGGACCCTGCTCCGGTAAGGTGGGTGTGTGTGGCTCTCCTCCCTCTAATGAGTTTCTAAGTTTAAACTTAGTCTTCTTTGCTGTAACAAGTGCTTATTAATAAATGTATAACACTATAGAAAGGGTTTTCATTAAAGTTTAGTAACTTCTGAGCAGAAAAATAACTTTTATTGCTTTTTTGTTGTGTCTGCTCAGAGGCCGTTTTTTTTTTTTTTTTCCTTTTGCATTAGACGGGACGAGAGTGTGCTGCTGCTGTGTGTCCCACTGATAAATCCCTGTCTTTCATAGAAGAAAGTGCCAGCTGTGAACCCACCATTGGAGTTATCTCCCTCCACAACGCAGATGCAGATAACAGTTTCAAGTCCGCTACATGTACATGTAACATTAGATCCTTCCTTACAGAATGCTAGCCTTGAGATTCTGCCGTTACCAGAGTAAAAGTATCAACATTGGAGAGAAAACAGTAAGAAAATGAGACTGAAACTCACTTGGAGACAGAAGTACCGGGAGCTCTGCAGCTGAATCAGAGTGTTGGACTTTTTTACCCTCGGACTCCTGCCATGGTTGTGCTAACAAGGCAAGCAGGCTAGTAGTATAAACACCCATCATCCAGGTAAAATTTTGGAGGCAGGGACAATTTTCAGAGGTGAGACCCCCGTCGGATAATGTAAACTTAAGCATGACAGTGTTTAGGGAATTTCAACAGCTGGTTGTGTGGTATTTGGGAAACTTTATTGTGAAGTGCAGTGTGGTGACGTGCACTTCCTGTCACGTCACCGCACTGCACTATATAAGGGATGGGAAACCATGTTGTGGTCTCTTTGACTGGTTCCCATTGCCAGGTGCTTGCCGTGTAACCACTACTTCCACTAACATCAATAAAGCTGTGTTCGCCAACTCATCTCGCTTCATCCTTCACCCAGGTATTTTCCATACATAACATTTGGCAATCAAGGATTAACTCACGGAGGCGTGTATCACACCACTTCGTCCCTTTCTCGAGCTTCCGAGGGAACCGCCGGTGCCTTGGCCCACATGGTTCGAGGCCTTCCAAACCTACATCACCGTTCTGGACCTCGGACAGCTCAACAAGTGAAGGGCATGTGCGCTTCTCCTCCATAACTTGGGAATTGAGGGCCAGTGAGTCCTGCGAACACTCAGAGCGTTGGATTCCTTTGAAGACATCATGGAGCTGCTAGCCAACCAATTCCACACCCCGGATAGCGTGACTGTCAGGAGGATTTGTTTTCAGCAGCGACATCAGTGGGTAGGTGAGCCTATCCACCAGTTTGTCACCAACTTGAGGCAGCTAGCTAGTGAATGTCGCTTTGGGCCGTTGGAAGATGAAATGGTTCGTGACCAGTTTGCGGAGCACACATGCAGCATCGCATTGCGGGCTAGACTACTCACGGCGCCCAATGACTTAACATTAGCTAGAGCTATCGAACTAGCTCTCCAGCTGGAGACCACAGACAAGCTGCGGCAAATGTTGTGGACTCGGAAAGCGAGGATAGCTTGAATGACGACGTTACGGAAACCAATGCTGCCAGCCCAAGGTCTGCCCCGGGAAAACCCCTGTGCAAGGGTTATTGGTCTGCAATGCACCAAAATAAGGTGAAGGACTGCCCGGCTAGGGGAAACGTTGTAGCAGATGTGGACGCTTGAACCATTATGCTAGAGTGTGCCGTGAATCGGAACTGGACAGCCCATGGAAGAAATCACTTCGTCTGCTCCTGACAACTATCCATTCGATGTCCCCCAGCACAAACGGGTACACGTAATGCACAGTGGAGTTGGACGCCGTGGAGGTGCCGCTGTTGCTCGACACAGGGGTGGAGGGGTCATTACTGAATTGGGCCACAGTGAGGAAGTTCTTCCCCCACTACAGGATTAAAGGTAACCCAATACCATTGTATGGTTATGGAGGTGGCAGGCTCTGCATGGTTGAGACTTTGGAGTTAACGGTCCGGTACAAGTCTGCGAAGACAGTTGACTTCATGTTCCACATGACAGAGCAAGGCAATAACATTGTGGGCTGTGATTTGTTTTACGGATTGGGTTTTGCCATTAAAGACGATGCCGGGAGTGAGTGGTTGGGTTGTGGCCGCTGGAACCCTCCGGTTCTGGTAATCGAAGAGAATGT
Source organism: Pholidichthys leucotaenia (assembly GCA_020510985.1). Lineage (NCBI taxonomy): Eukaryota > Metazoa > Chordata > Actinopteri > Cichliformes > Pholidichthyidae > Pholidichthys > Pholidichthys leucotaenia. The sequence goes on along the minus strand of CM035839.1, from coordinate 10,190,644 downwards.
TGTGTGGGATGAAGGGCTAACGGACACCATAGTGGTCAAGTACGACCAGTTTCACTCAGGTTCAGTGCAGGAGAGTCTCAGTGTCGGCGCTTGGAACATGGTAGAGGGGGGTACCAAGTACAGTACCAAGTGGTATTGTATTTCTCATACAGTACCAAGGGAGTACTGTATGAGAAAGTCAGAAGTGGCAGAGAAGCACGTGAGGGTAGTGCAGAACATGTATGAGGACAGCGAGATGGTGGTGTGGTGTGGTGTGCTGTAGGAGTGACGGATGGATTCAAGGTGGGGGTGGGATTACATCAGGGATCAGCTCTGAGCCCCTTCTTGTTTGCCATGGTGATGGGCAGGCTGACAGACAAGATCAGGCAGGAGTCTCCGTGGAACATGATGTTTACGGACAACATTGTGATTTGTAGTGAGAATAGGGAGCAGGTGGAAGAGAACCTGGAGAGGTGGAGGTATGCTCTGGTAAGAAGAGGAATGAAAGTCAGTAGAAGCAAGACAGAATACATGAATGAGAGGGAGGCAGGTGCAATGGTGGAGATGAAAGGAGTAGCAGTAATGAAAGTAGATGAGTTTAAATACCTGGGGCCAACCATCCAAAGCAATGGAAAATGCACAAGAGAGGTGAAGAAGAGAGTGCAGGCAGGGTGGAATGGGTGGAGATAAGTGTCAAGTGTGATTTGTGATAGAAGAGTAGCAGCAAGAGTCAAAGGGAAGATTTACAAGATAATAGTGAGACCTGCTATGATGTATGGTTTGGAGATGGTGGTGCTGACAAAAAGACAGGAGGTGGAACTGGAGGTGGCAGAGTTGAAGATGCTAAGATTTTCATTGAAAAGGACAAGGAGGGACAGGATTAGAAATGAGTATATCAGAGGGACAGCTCAGGTTGAGCAGTTTGGAGACAAAGTAAGAGAGGCAAGGCTGAGATGGTTTGGACATGTGCAGAGGAGGGATAGTGGAGATATTGGACAAAGGATGTTGAAGATGGAGCTGCCAGGCAGGAGGAAAAGAGGAAGACCACAGAGAAGATTGATGGATGTAGTGAAGGAGGACATAGAGAGGGTTGGTTTTCCAGAGGAAGATGAAGGGATAGGGTGAGATGGAGATAGATGATCCGCTTTGGAGACTTCTGAAGGGAGCAGCTGAAAGAAGAAGAAGAAGAAGTTCATAGAAATCTTGTTAGTTAGTTATGGAAGTCCATCGGTAGTCGATGATGACATCCATCTCTCCTGGGGTAAAGATAAAAACTATGAAGTGGTGTTGCGCAGCCTATGACTTCTCAGATGGGAGCAAAGGCCGAATTCAGAGGCACACCTCCGTCCACAAGTGTCTCCTTTCCTTTTGTAGACGGTAACGATGTTGGCGTCTTTCCACTGCTGGGGCAAGGTCTCAGTGAGCCAGACTATGCTGATAAAGCGGTGGAGACGACGTGTCACACAGTACCCTCCGTACTTGAATATCTCCCCCGGGAGAGCGTCCAGGCCGGAAGCCTTGTTGTTCTTGAGGCTTCTGCAGGCTTTATGGACTTCGACGAATGATGGAGAATTGTCGAGCTCGAGCATCGGGGGAAGAGTAGGGAGGCTGTCTATGACGGTATCATCAAATGGGTTGATCCGGTTGAGCAGCTTGCTGAGATGTTCAACCCATCGCGCAAGGATGCCCTGAGTGTCCTTGATGAGCGAGAAGCCATCGGAGGAACGGAGGGGCACGTTGGAGCTGCAGGGTGGGCCATAGATGGTCTTGTATAAATCTTGTATAAAACAATCGACCTGGCCACGAACTTGCAAACGGTCTATGAATGCTGGATTCTCCTACGGCCGCCTTAAGAAGGTCATACGAAATGGTCCAAAAATCGTTCATACAGTGTTCACAGCCGTTTGTAAGGGTATTTGTGACCGTAGCTTAAGGAGCCAGAAACATGCCTTATGTCGTGGGGTTTATCCGAACTTTAGGGTGACTTATTTTAAAAGCGACAACCTAATCAGGCTTATATTAGCATGAACATGGAACACAACAGCACAATGTCCAGGTTGTTTTTCATTTTTAATCAATGTCTCACTGTGGAAAATAGTGAAAACGCAGCATAACAATCATCACATATCATAAGAAGCCACAGAAAGTTGCTATAGTTAGCAACTAGTAGAACACTGTAATAGATGAGGTATGCGCCCAGCCAGCATGTCCATGTGGGCCCCACCAAAGGTTAAATCAGGGCTGTCTTATGGGTCCCATGTGGGTTTGTCTGTTGGTTCCACGTTGGCCCATCTGTTTTTGCCCACATGGACTTTACCTATTTACGTCTTTTCAACTTGTTTTTCCCATAAATTTGATACATTCTCTTGAAAATTTGAAGCTTTCTCATCAATCTGAAACTTTTCCCTGTAAACTTGCTATTTTTTTCTTGTAAATGTGATTTTTTTTCTTGTAAATTTGTAACCTTTTTCCTCACAAATTACTTTTTCTTGTAAAATTTTGACTTTTTTTCTTCCAAATTTGCAAACTTTTTCTTGTAATTTCTGAACTTTCTCATAAATTTTTCATATTTTATCGTCATAAATTTGTGACATTTTTCCACCTAATTTTGCCTTTGGCACCACTGGCTGACCTTGAATATGCTGATGATACCATCCTGTTCAGCTGAGGGATGTTCTGGTTGTCTACCACAAAGAGGCAGCAAAGCTGGGCCTTCAGGTGAGCTGGACGAAGACTAAGCTAATGCATGTCGCTGACGGACCGGATCCAGCCCGTTACAGCTCTGGAATGATGCCTCACATTTGTCAGTTCCTTTGTGTGACTGGGCTCCACAGTGACCAACAACAGGGAAATGAAACCAGAGATCAACCGCAGACGTGGCCTCGCTGCATCAGTTCTGTAGACACTATGGAAACCTTTTTGGCACCATTGTTCAATTTCTGGAAAGACGAAGCTCCACATATACAATGCGTCAGTGCTGTCTGTCCTACTCTGTGGGTCAGAGACATGGCCACTGAATAAGGCTTGGGCCTCCACAATAGATGGGTTTGATAGTTGAGCCCTCAGAACCATCGAGAACATCAGGTGGCCCCAGCGCACATCTAATGACGCGCTCCAAGCCCGCACACATCCGCCTGCAGCATCCCACCTTATTACACAGTGGTGCATCCGCTGGTTCGGCCACGTCCTCCACCTCCCACCAGAACTCCCGACAAAAGCCATCCTCATGTTCGACTCCAGGGCCTCAGGGTGGAAAAGACCTCGGGGCAAGCCACACACCAGATCCTCCGACACCTCGGAGTCGCTGTGGATGACGCAGAGGAGCTGGCCCAAAACTGGTAATGTTGACACGCACTGGTGAACCTGACTGGCTGTACACATGGTCACGACCACCAGACCCTCACCCCGCAGGAGTAGTCACGTCACCAGTGTTACTGTCTGCTTTAAAGCCATGTGTGACCCAGATGGGTTTAAAGCGGTTAAACAAATCACCACAGGTGAAGTCCATGTGGGCAAACACAGATGGGCCAACATGGAACCCACATATGAACCCACATGGGCCCATCAGACAGAACAGACTTAACCTGTGGTGGGGCCCACATGGACATGTTGGTTGGACATTTGCAGTGAAACATCCAAACATAGCTATCAGGGAATGTAGGAATTCCTCGAATACGTCTTCTGCATTCTTGGTCAGAAAGAACTGCAGTACAGTCGTGTTTTGTAATGAAGGAAATTTACTTATTGTTCACAAAAAAGAGGCATGTAAGATAAAAAGATGCACGTGGTGTTATACGAACATAAAGGCAGCACTGAAGCTAGTTATCACAGAGGAGCTTTCCAGAATAATTCTTTTATGCCTTCCATTAGCATACTGTATAAACTCAGAGAGCTGATTCTTATTATAACTGTTTACACAAAAGGGAAAACCTGCAGGTGTTTACTTTGTAATAATGAATGTATGCATACAAATACACCTATACACTCACAGTGTTGACTCAGTGGATCTAACTTAGACGCTTCCAGAAATAAAAATATGTAGAACCAAAATGATATTTGTAATAGTGTATCAGTAGAGGGATATGTGTAACTGGTGTGGTAGTTTGCATGCATGTGGGCGGTTTTATCCTCGCCGAGGTAGGTGGTAAACCTGGAAGGAAGCGTGGGCATCAAGTGTGCAACAGAATGTGAGCGTGGGACGAAACGTAGGGACACCGGGAGTGGGGTTGCTTCTGTATCTAGACTCTAGTAAAAAATATATCTATATATATATATGTACAGAATTCAACAGCTGTAAACAAGTCATGTTATTACTGCTGCTAAGCCTTCAGTGCATGGATCCTGCTTTCAGATGGAGTCCATACTTGCTGAAAAGGTTGGCGTGTTATGAATTATGAAACAAAGAAGACTGCACTCTGAAATCTAATTAGCTAACCTTACTTGGAAATAGGATGCAAATTAAATTCCATGACAAAACAAATCTATCTATAAATGCAAGAATTCTGTCTGTGTGTCTGTCTGTTCCACGCATATCTCTTAAACCGTTTGTCAGACTGACCTAATGTTTTATAAGTGCTTTGCTGAGGTTACGAGGGTGTGCATCCCCAAGTATGGAGTTGCTCAGTCAAAACATCAATAAAAGTTTAGCCACCGCTCTGTCACCGCTGTCTCTTCATGCCCTTCAGTGTGTGCAGGGTGTCGGATTGACTCTGTGCTGATTGGATAATACACGGCCATCACGGCCATGCTGATTGGATAATACACAGCATGATGACCAGTCAGTCATCTCAGTGTTTCACAAACAAAAAAGGAAGTGAAAAGCGACAAATTTGACAAGAAAGAGAGAATAGTGAAGATGTAATGCTGAAAAAAAATTATACTGCAATGTTGCCGTGATTGCATACGTCAAGGATAATTTGGGGAATGCCAGTGGGGACCGGGTTCTGCCTTCTCCAACACAGCAGGTGGAACGCAGTCCTTCGCAGTGAAGTAAGCCCAGCCCGCCCGGTCAGCTAGAAAAACATAATACTGAAGATTTAATACTTAAAAAAATTATACCATAAAGAGACTGTGATTGCATAGATCTGAAGGATAATTCAGCATACAGTGATGTGAAAGTGTTTGCCCCCTTCCTGATTTCTCATTTTTTTCTATGTTTGTCACACTTAAATGCTTTACATCATCAAACAAATTAAAATATTAGACAAAGATAACACAAGTAAATGTCACGACTCGCCGCTCATCAGCGGCTTCAGCTGCGCGCACACCTGCGCCTCATCAGCAGTGGGCTATTTAGCCCACTCGGCCCAGTGCTGCGGTCTGGAGCCGTCTGTTCTCATCGGCACTTCATAGCTCGTGAATCAACCTCTGATCACCAGCAAGACTTCAACCACGCGTAAGCATTCCTTACCTTTCTCCAAGTTCTTCACCCCTGTGCACAGGTGGATTCCCCGGCGGCGGATTTCTCCCGTCATCGCCGACCCATCCTCACCATCTACGCAGGCTCTGCAGTACGCTGTCTCCCGGGCTCTTCCCTTGCCAACGCCAGCCACCTGTACCCACAAGTAAGCAACACTCAAACTCATTATCCCTGTCCAGGTGTGGTGCCCGTTACCCTTGTCCTCTGCTCTCTCTCCATAGGGTTGTCCAGCTGTACGGCGCGCTGCTCTGCTTCCTGCACATCGGCGTTCACCCCCAACACATACACATACCGCATACATCCATTCAGACACACCTGCTTGTTGAATAAAGCTGTTAAATCTATCCTGAGCCTGTGTGCGTGTTTCCTGGGCCAGACATTATGTCAGTACGGCTCCAGCAGAGCAGTTCAGCAGACAGCGGGCTCGCACGCCGTCTTTCCACCCTCGAGGCTCGGGTGGATTTAATAGCCCATCAACAGCAGGTGATTTTAAACCAGTTGGTTAACATAACTCACCGGTTAGACCGCTTGGACCCCCAGCAGGTGTTCCCCTCGGCTCGCCAGGGTGGGCTAGCTCCTGCTGCTCCGGTGCCCGGTCAGTCTACCTCGGGGACGCCTACTCGACTCACACCGATCCCAACCCCCGCCCGCTTCAGCGGGAAGCTCGGCAGAGCGCGGGGGTTCATTATGCAGTGTGAGTCAGTGTTTCTGTGCGTTCCCGGGGATTTTCCCTCAGACCACAGCCAAATTGGCTATATCGGTAATCTTCTGGAGGGGCGAGTGCTAACTTGGGCTTACGCCGTTATGGCGAAGCCCAGTTACGCGAACCTCTCCTATAGCCAGTTCGTGCAGAGCTTTCTCGAGGTCTTTGATCATTCCCGGCGCGATAGCGTCCTAACTGACCGGCTCCTTGGTCTCCAACAGGGAAGCCGGTCAGCGGCGGATTATGCTATCGACTTCCGGGTTGCAGCGGAGGAGGTTGGCTGGGGTGAGGCCGCACTCTGTGGCATCTTCCTCTGCAGTCTCAGCTCTGGTCTGAGGGATGAGCTGGCTGGTCGAGATCTTCCGGAGACACTTGCGGAGCTGATCTCCATCACCATTAGTTTAGATAACAGGCTGCGTGAACGGTCTACCAAGCGGAAGTCCATCAGCCGCTCGCGTGGAGGCCCCGTCCGCACACCTCAAGGCCGCCCCCTGGCGTTACCTCCACCGGAGTCTTCCGAGGAATCGGAGGCGATGGTGGTTGGTCGGTCAAAGCTCCCCCTAGCGGAGAAACAGCGCCACCGGGAGTTGGGCCTCTGCATGTATTGCGGAGGAGATCAACACACCGTGGAGCATTGCCCGGAGAAGCCAAACGGGGAGGTCCGCGAGTCACTGTAGGGGGCCTCGCGGACTCTAACCGGTCAAATCCCCTCACAAGTCTATCCTTGCCCATCCGATTCTGTCACAACGCCACGGGGCATCTCACACACGCACTGGTGGACTCAGGAGCAGAGCAGAGCTTCATTTCAAAGAGCCTGGCAACCCGATTGGGCATTCCCTGCCACCCTCTGGCCGCTCCTCTCAGCCTGATCACCCTTTCCCGTGGGCCCCTCGGACAAGTGACTCATCGCACGCAACCAGTCCCTGTCATAATCTCTGGTAATCACCGAGAGGATCTCACCCTTTACGTCCTGTCTTCTTCTGTGACGCCTGTCATCCTTGGGTACCCCTGGTTGCGTCTGCACAACCCCGTGCTGGATTGGCAGACAGGAAAAGTCGCCGCCTGGAGTTCCTTCTGCATGGGCACCTGTTTACAATCCGCAGCCTGCGCCCCGTCTTCTCCTCCCCTGGTTAAGGACGCCGCGCCTCCGGATCTCACTCTGGTGCCCACGGAGTTCCATGATCTGGGCCTCGTGTTCAGCAAGTCCAGGGCGATGTCTCTTCCTCCTCACCGGCTCTACGACTGCGCCATCAACCTCCGCCCGGGGGCGCCCCTGCCGTCTGGACGTCTTTACAGCTTGTCAGCGCCGGAGCGGGAAGCGATGGATAGTTACATCAAGGAGTCACTCAACGCAGGTATCATCCGCCCCTCCTCGTCTCCGCTCGGCGCGGGGTTCTTCTTCGTGTCTAAGAAGGATGGGTCTCTCCGCCCATGTATCGACTCCCGGGCCTTGAATGACATCACGGAGAAGGACCGTTACACCCTGCCGCTGATGGACACTGCCTTCCACTCCCTGCAGGGGGCGACCTGGTTCACCAAATTGGATCTTCACAGTGCATACCATCTCATCCGGATCAGGGAGGGGGATGAGTGGAAGACAGCCTTTAGAACGCCTAGTGGGCATTTCGAGTACCTGGTGATGCCCTTCGGACTGACCAACGCCCCTGCTGTATTTCAGCGCCTTATCAATGACGTCCTGCGTGATTTCCTCGGCCTCTTCGTGTTTGTGTACCTGGATGACATCCTCATCTTCTCCAGGTCACGGGAGGAACATCAGGTGCATGTGAGGCGGGTCTTGCAGCGGCTGCTGGAAAACAGGTTGTACGTCAAAGCCGAGAAGTGTGAGTTTTACGCCAAGACCACCTCCTTCTTAGGGTTTGTTATCTCACACAACCAGGTCCTACCTGACCCCGCGAAGGTTAAAGCGGTGGTTGAATGGCCCACGCCGACCTCCAGAAAGCAGGTCCAGCAATTTATTGGGTTTGCCAATTTCTACCGCCGTTTTGTGCCTAACTTCGGTGCCATCGTTGCCCCGCTGACCCGTCTCACTTCCCCCAAGAACACCTTCCGCTGGACCGAAGAGGTCGCTGCGGCGTTCCAGGCGTTGAAGACGGAGTTCTCCTCCTCCCGGGTCCTGACCCAGGTCGACCCCGCTCTGCAGTGCCTGGTGGAAGTCGACGCGTCCGATACGGGAGTGGGGGTGGTGCTATCCCAGCGATCACCCACCGATGGGGTCAAGCGACCCTGCGCCTTCTTCTCACGGCGTTTGTCCCCGGCCGAGCAGAATTACGACGTTGGGGACAGGGAGCTTCTAGCCATCAAGCTCGCCCTGCAGGAGTGGCGCCACTGGCTGGAGGGGGCTGCATTACCATTCCTGGTGCTGACGGACCATAAGAACTTGGAGTATCTTCGATCTATTAGATGTCTGAATGCCCGCCAGGCGCGCTGGTCCCTGTTCTTCGCCCGGTTCCGCTTCACCATTACCTATCGCCCTGGCTCTAAGAACGGCCTACCCAATGCTCTCTCCAGGCAGTTCGCCCCTGAGACGTCAGAGGAGCCGGGCCATACCATCCTGCCCAGCTCGTGTGTGGTAGGGGCAATTTCCTGGTCCATCAGGGATAAGATCCGGAGGGCGCAGGAGACCGAACCGGACCCTGGCGGCGGACCGGAGGGAAGGCTGTTCGTTCCATCTTCTGTCCGGGGGGAGGTCATCCATTGGGTTCACACCTCCAAACTCGCCTGTCACCCTGGCATATCCCGGCTAGTGGATCTCCTCCAGCGTTCCTTCTGGTGGCCAGGTCTGCAGAAGGATGCCGCCAACTATGTCCGGGCGTGCCCTGTGTGTGCCACCGCCAAGTCAGGAAATTCTCCCCCCGCGGGTCTGCTCCAGCCCCTGCCGACCCCTGGCAGGCCCTGGTCCCACATAGCCCTCGACTTCGTCACCGGTCTCCCAACCTCTAACTCCTATGACGCCGTTTTGACCATCGTGGATCGATTCTCCAAGGCCGCCCACTTCGTGCCGCTTCGGGGTCTTCCAACGGCGCGGGAGACAGCGGACCTCCTGGTTCAGCATGTGGTCAGGCTACACGGGATACCGGTGGACGTCGTCTCTGATCGGGGGCCCCAGTTTGTCTCAGAGGTGTGGAAGTGTTTTTGCAACGCCCTGGGGGCCACAGTTAGCCTCTCCTCCGGTCACCACCCGCAATCCAACGGGCAGTGCGAACGGGCCAACCAGGAGCTGGAAGCTGCCCTACGCTGCGTCACTTCCTCTAACCCGTCCTCCTGGAGCATGCACCTGTCTTGGGTTGAGTACGCCCACAACACAGCTCGGTCTTCTGCCACAGGGATGTCCCCCTTCAAGGCATCCTTGGGTTATGATCCACCTTTGTTCCCGGAGCAGGAGGCGGAGCTGGCGGTTCCTTCCATCCAAGTGCACCTGAGACGGTGTCGGGCTCTGTGGACCAAGACACGCGACGCGCTCTTACGCATGGCGGCGCGCAACAGCACCACGGCTAATCGCCACAGGAGACCGGCCCCTGCCTACCAGGTGGGTCAACAGGTCTGGTTGGCCGCTCAAGATATCCACCTTAAGGCTGAAAAGAGGAAGTTGGCCCCATGCTTCATTGGCCCCTACACCATTTCTAAAATTGTCAACCCGGTGGCTGTGCGTCTGGCTCTCCCCCCCTCCCTCCGCATTTGTCCCACCTTCCACGTGTCCAAAATTAAGCCCTATGTCTCCGACCCTCTCTGCCCCCCGCCTGCAGTGCCGCCCGCGCCTATGATGATCAATGGCCACCCGGCCTGGAGAGTCGCCTCCATCTTGGACTCCTGGTGCCGAGGTCGCGGGCTGCAGTACTTGGTGGACTGGGAGGGATTCGGTCCTGAGTGGAGGTCCTGGGTGCGCTCTTCTTTCGTGTTGGACAGGAGTCTCATCACAGAGTTCCACCGGGCGCATCCGGACAAACCAGCGCCAGGAGGCACTGCTAGGGGGGGGAGTACTGTCACGACACGCCGCTCATCAGCAGCTTCAGCTGCGCGCACACCTGCGCCTCGTCAGCAGCGGGCTATTTAGCCCACTCGGCCCAGTGCTGCGGTCTGGAGCCGTCTGTTCTCATCAGCACTTCGTAGCTCGTGAATCAACCTCTGATCACCAGCAAGACTTCAACCACGCGTAAGCATTCCTTACCTTTCTCCAAGTTCTTCACCCCTGTGCACAGGTGGATTCCCCGGCGGCGGATTTCCCCCGTCATCGCCGACCCATCCTCACCATCTACGCAGGCTCTGCAGTACGCTGTCTCCTGGGCTCTTCCCTTGCCAACGCCAGCCACCTGTACCCACAAGTAAGCAACACTCAAACTCATTATCCCTGTCCAGGTGTGGTGCCCATTACCCTTGTCCTCTGCTCTCTCTCCATAGGGTTGTCCGGCTGTACGGCGTGCTGCTCTGCTTCCTGCACATCAGCGTTCACCCCCAACACATACACATACCGCATACATCCATTCAGACACACCTGCTTGTTGAATAAAGCTGTTAAATCTATCCTGAGCCTGCGTGCGTGTTTCCTGGGCCAGACATTATGTCAGTAAACACAAAATGTAGTTTTTAAATGAAGGTCTTTATTATTAAGGGGAAAAAAATCCAAACCTACATGGCCCTGTGTGAAAAAGTGATTGCCCCTAAGACCTAATAACTGGTTGGGCCACCCTTAGCAGCAACAACTGCAATCAAGCATTTGCGATAACTGGCAGTGAGCCTTTTACAACACTGTGGAGGAATTTTGGCCCACTCATCTCTGCAGAATTGTTGTAATTCAGCCACATTGGAGGGTTTTCGAGCATAAACCGCCTTTTTAAGGTCATGCCACAGCATCTTAATCAGATTCAGGTCAGGACTTTGACTAGGCCATTCCAAAGTCTTTAATTTTGTTTTTCTTAAGCCATTCAGAGGTGGACTTACTGGTGTGTTTTGGCTCATTGTCCTGCTGCAGAACCCAGGTGCACTTCAGCTTGAGGTCACAAACAGATGGCCGGACATTCTCCTTCAGGATTTCTTCGTAGACAGCAGAATTAATGGTTGTATTTACCACAGCAAGTCTTCCAGGTCCTGAGGCAGCAAAACAGCCCCAGACCATCACACTACCACCACCATATTTTACTGTTGTTATGATGTTCCTTTTCTGAAATGCTGTGTTATTTTTACGCCAGATTTAATGGGACACACACCTTCCAAAAAGTTCATTTGTCTCGTCAGTCCACAGAGTATTTTCCCAAAAGTCTTGGGGATCATCAAGACGTTTTCTGGCAAAACTGAGATGAGCCTTTATGTTCTTTTTGCTCAGCATTGGTTTTCGTGTTGGAACTCTGCCATGCAGGCCATTTTTGCCCAGTCTCTTTCTTATGGTGGAGTCATGAACACTGATCTTAACTGAGGCAAGTGAGGCCTGCAGTTCTTCGGATGTTGTTGTGGGGTCTTTTGTGACCTCTTGGATGAGTCGTTGTTGCATTCACGGGGTAATTTTGGTCAGCCGGCCACGCCTGGGAAGGTTCACCACTGTTCCATGTTTTCACCATTTGTGGATAATGGCTCCCACTGTGGTTCGTTGGAGTCCCAAAGCTTTAGAAATGGCTTTATTGTGGTGGACACAATACACATGGCACTCCACCCAGGACAAGGGGGTTGATGGGGGAGAAGATGGTTAGAGATGCTAATGGGGAAAGCTGAGAGGAGCCAACCAAACAAAGATGTGCCTTTCGCCCCCTGCCGTGCCAGGCTGACACCTGAGGGTGCAGGGGTGCGAATGTATTGTAGCAAGACCTGCTCTGTGACATGTGGGTCATTCATTCATTCATTCAGCTTCTTCCACTTAATCCTTTTCGGGTCGCAGGGGGGCTGGAGCCTATCCCAGCATCTTTGGGCGAGAGGCAGGTTCCACCCTGGACAGATCGCCAGTCCATCGCAGGGCCAACACTGAGAGACAGACAACCTTTCACTCTCACAGTCATACCTAAGGACAATTTAGAATCCCCAGTTTTGATGCCACTTAACCTAACTTGCATGTTTTTGGCATGTGGGAGGAAACCAGAGAAATCCCAGAGTAAACCCACGCAGACACGGGGAGAACATGCAAACTTCACACAGATCACTGTTGGTCGGGGGCTGGGATGGAACCCAGGATCCCCCGGCCAAGGATGAGTTGCTGTGCTGCCGCAGTGCTAACCACTCCGCCACCGCGCCACCCTACATTTTGGTCAATGTTATGTTAATGTGTGTGCATGTCTTGCAGTCTGAATGTTAATGTGTCTACCCTGAGTGTCGGAGGTGGGAATACAAGGGTATAAAGGGGTTTGCTCAGGCACTCAGGTTTTAGAGTTTCTGTGCTTATGCTGGAAGTGGAATAAAGTTTGTGTGTCATCTAGCTCGCTGCCTCGTCTGTTTCCATCTTCAACATTATAACCTTTTCCAGTGTTGGATCATTATGTTGCATTTCAGTGATATTAACAGGAACTTTCAGAGCAAAAGGCATTTCAGGCTCAGAGCTAAAAGATGGCTTTACAACAGTGTGATGGAATTTCTCTTGTCTTTTCTGCATGTCTTGCAGCATGTCATACTTGTCTTTTCCCCCATGCTGTCACAGCAGATGGTTCAGTCCACTTTATTGGCCTCTGCATTTAAAACCAGCTTCACCCTCAGCGTTCTCTTTGACACCAGACAGGAAGGAGTGAACCAGCAGATAACTCGAAAAATATAATTTATGCAGCTTATATAAATTAATGACAAAACAATCTAAAACCAATGTCCATGTCACTATTTAAAGCAGTGTAATGTCAAAACATTGTTTTAGTTTAAGTGACTGTAAATTAAATTAAATGTGAAATGATGTAAAGAATTTATCTAAATGATGCGAGTGTTAGTTGGGTGAATATGACCAAATTATCAGTTCAGCTGTGTGGCTGTTGATACAGCCATCACATCCAGACTGATAAATCTCAATTAAGATAAGATAAGATAAGATAAGCCTTTATTAGTCCCACAACGGGGAAATTCCAGGATTGCAACAGCACAGGGATAGCAACACTCAGAGCAACAATCAGAAGGCAAGAAAAAAAAAACAAAAAAAAAAACAAGCAAGCAAGAGCAGCTAATATACATATGTACATATTACTATAAAATATATATATACACACACACACACACACAGACACACAGTGCAGAGCATTGTAGCTGGATGGAATAAATATATGAATATATGAACACACAGTGCAGAGCATTGTAGCTAGATGGAATAAATATGTAAATATATAAACACCCACAGTACGGAGCATTGCAGCTAGGTGGAATAAATATGCAAGTATATAAACACACACAGTGCGGAGCAATGTAGCTAGATGGAATAATATGTAGATATATAAAAACACAGTGCGGAGCATTGTAGCTAGATGGAATAAATATATAGATATATAAATATAAACACACCCAGTGCAGAGCATTGTAGCTAGATGGAATAAATATGTAAATATATAAACACACACAGTGCAGAGCATTGTTGCTAGGTGGGATGAAACAGCATAACCGTCTACTTAGTTATCCTACATGGTATGATTATGTGCCCATACATATTCTCACCCTCCATAGCGACCGGTATGTTCCTAGTTGTATGCCGGAGAGGACCACTGTGTAAGTCTATTGCATCTTTTGCATTCAAAAAAAAACTATTAGTTTGTTACGTCTTTTTGCTATCTCTGCGAGCAGCCCTGCTTAGGTTGTACAGTCTGACAGCCGTTGGTAGGAAGGACCTACGAAACCTCTCGGTTGTGCACCTGGGATGATGTAGTCTGCTGCTCAATGAGCTCCTCAGTGCATCCAGTATGTCCTGCATAGGGTGGAACTCGGACTCCAGCAGAGATGACAGTTTAGCCACCGTCCTTCTCTCTCCTATCTCCTCCATCGGATCAAGGCATTGCCCCAGGACAGAGCTAGCTTTCTTAATCAGTTTGTTCAGTCTCTTCCTATCGGCTGCAGTAATGCCACTGCCCCAGCAGACCACTCCAAAAGTGATGGCTGATGCCACCACCGTGTCATAGAATGACTTCAGCAGCGCCCCTTGTACACCAAAAGACCTGAGTCTCCTCAGCAGGAACAGCCTGCGCTGTCCCTTCTTGTAGAGTGCGTCAGTATTGTGTGACCAGTCTAGTTTATTGTTCAGATGAATACCCAGGTACTTGTAGGATGTCACCATCTCGATGTCTGTTCCCTGTATATTTACTGGTGCTGTGAGGGGCTGCCCATGCCTGCGGCAGTCCACCACCAGCTCCTTAGTTTTCCTCGCGTTGATCTGGAGGCAGTTCTGATGGCACCAGTCCACAAAGTCCTGGATAAGCCCTCTGTACTCAGCTTCATCTCCGCTGGAGATGAGACCAACGATCGCAGAGTCATCAGAGAACTTCTGTAGATGGCAATGTGTTGTGTTGTGTGAGAAGTCCGCAGTATAAAGAGTGAACAGGAAGGGAGCCAGCACCGTTCCCTGGGGGGCCCCCGTGCTACTGATGATCGTGTCGGAAACACAGTCCCGGGTTCTCACAAACTGAGGCCGGTTCGTGAGGTAGTCCAGGATCCATGATGACAGGTGCTGGTCCACCCCTGCGCGCAGCAGCTTGTCCTTCAGGATCATCGGTTGGATGGTGTTGAAAGCACTGGAGAAGTCAAAGAACATGATCCTCACCATATTCCCGGGCTTCTCCAGGTGGGACAGAGAACGGTGAAGGAGGAAGATCACCGCATCCTCCACCCCAATGCCATGCTGGTAGGCGAACTGGAGTGGATCCATCGCTGGTTCCACCAGGGGGCGGAGATGAGCAAGGAGCAGTCTCTCCAGGGTCTTCATCAAGTGGGACGTCAAGGCCACCGGTCTGAAGCTGTTCAGGTCTTTGGGGTGGGAAGTTTTTGGTACAGGTACCACACAAGATGTTTTCCACAGCTGTGGTACCCTCCCCAGTTTCAGGCTCATGTTGAAGATATACGTCACAATCCCACACAGCTGGTCTGCACAGGACTTGAGGAGCTTTGCGCTGATGCCGTCCGGTCCCGACGCCTTCCTCGCCTTGATCTTCCTCAGCTCCGTCCTCACCTGGGTCTTGGTCAGGGTCAGGATGGGGGGCTGTGTGTTGGGAGTGGGGAGGGTGTCGGTGGAGTGGGGAGTGGGTAGCAGGACTTGATTTCTTAGAGGCAGCAGTGGT
Organism: Pholidichthys leucotaenia; assembly: GCA_020510985.1. Lineage (NCBI taxonomy): Eukaryota > Metazoa > Chordata > Actinopteri > Cichliformes > Pholidichthyidae > Pholidichthys > Pholidichthys leucotaenia. The sequence goes on along the minus strand of CM035839.1, from coordinate 10,175,310 downwards.
TGTTGTGCAGACAGGGGGGAGAGCGGTTGGTCAAATCTATTGAAAAACAAATTCAGGTTGTTCGCCCACTCCCTGCCCCCTGTGGCCTGGGGGGAGGTATTCTGGAGCCCCGAGATGGTTTTGAGGTTTCTCCAGACCCCGCTGATGTCGCTCTGTTGCAGCTTGTCCTCCATCTTCTTCCTGAAGCTGTCCTTGCCTTCTCTGATCTTTCTCCTCAGCTCCCTCTGTACGGACTTCAGCATCTCCCTGTTCCCCGACCTGAAGATCCTCTTCTTCTCTCTCAGAAGTGTTTTTATCTCAGGGTTGATCCAGGGTTTGTTGTTTGAGTGACGCCGTATGGTCTTGGTGGGAACGGATTTGTCCACACAGAAGCTGAGGTAGCCCGTGAAGGTGTGAATGAGGCCATCGATGTCCTCACCATGTGGATCGCAGAGCTGCTTCCAGGCAGTGGCTTCAAAACAGTCCTTTAGAGTGTCCATTGTCTCCTTAGACCATAACTCCACAGTGTGCATGGCCGGAGGTTGTCTGTGCACTAGGGGTTTGTACACCGGTCGGAGATGAACCAAGTTGTGATCCGATCTCCCAAGTGGGGGGAGTTGTGATGAGGTGTACGCCTCCTTAGTGTTTGCGTAGAACAAATCCAGTGTTTTATTGTCTCTAGTGTGGCAATTACTTTGCTTTTCATTTGTTCCTGAATTTCTTTGGATCGCAGCATGATGTCTAGGTTTTGAGGATATTTTGGTCTACTTCACTTTGTCAGGCAGGTCCCATTTAAGTGATTTCTTGATTGAGAACAGGTGTGGCAGTAATCAGGCCTGGGTGTGGCTAGAGAAATTGAACTCAGCTTTCCAAAGATGTGATAAACCACAGCTAATTTATGTTTTAACAGGGGGTAATCACTTTTTCACACAGGGCCATGTAGGCTTGGATTTTGTTTTTACCCTTAATAATAAACACCTTCATTTAAAAACTGAATTTTGTGTTTACCTGTGTTATCTTTGTCTAATATTTAAATTTGTTTGAAGATCTAAAACTTTTAAGTGTGACAAACATACAAAAAAATGAGAAATCGAGAAGCGGGCAAACACTTTTTCACCCCACTGTATGTGGAGAACATGAGGTGTGCAGGCAGACTGGGCGGAGCGTCAGTGGGGATGGGGTCAACACAGAACATGCCAGGAGAAGCAGCGGCCAGACAAGACCTGGCTCAAAGGCACGCAAACTGATGGCGATAAAAACAAAGTTATTTTCAATAAAGTGAAAAAAATGATAATGCATGGAATGTGCTTTTGCCCTGAGGGGGATTTATCATGGAAAACAGCTGAGTTCTGTGGTTCCAGCGATCAGCTGACTGGATCCACCTCCTCCAGTGTTCTGACTGGTACAGACTGCAGAGTTAAAAAAACAAACATGGGGGAAGGCCCTACAACCTTTACTCCACGAATGCAGGACGTATCAACCATATGCTGGATAAATTTTCAGCATGGGACACGTATTTTTTCTAGTTTATAAAATTTTTCACCGGGTCTGAGGTGTGTGCGAAAAAAAAATTGTGTTTTGGTTAACGTTTAGAGGGTCAAAAATGCAATTGTTTAGGCGTAATAATAATAATAAGAGATAATCTCACATTAATAAAAAACAAACGCTGGCAATAGAGCGGCGGCGCTCACATCGTTAGTCTTTGCCAGTCACACCCTCAAGGTTCAGGTCATTATTTGGCCTCAGTATCGCCCCAGCGCAACGATACAAGCACTGCCTCAATCTTAGCATTAAAGTTTTTAAAAACCTTTTAATAACAAAATATTGCTAAAATATAAAATGATGCACTACAATGGGTTTCAAATATTTGTAAACATGGCCTGGTGTAGTACTGCATGAGTTTATTGACTATACACAGAAGAAATTCAATACTACACTGAACTCCATCACTGAACAGTGATATAAACTAAAATACAATGATGACCAGTGTTGGGAGTTACTTTAACGCCACTACTTTTGCAGTAACGTGCTGTGCAACGAAATTACTGTTTAAAAATTCAGTAATGCGTTATAGTTACCAAAATATGATCAGATGCGTTACTCGTTTTATTAATATGGATAGATATTTTTGCTCAAATAAATACAAACTGACCCTACGTAGCTGACGCAGCCATCAGTCTATGAGCGGTCAGTCAAAAGCGTGTTCACTGCTGCAGCCGCAAATGGAGCTTGCTGCTGCTGGGAAAAGATGAAACTACTTTGTTAAGGACAAAAGCATATTGGTGGGCTGTGTGAGACCGACTGCAATCGTCCGAAGTGCCTTAGAACAGCAACAAGAGCCAACAAAGCTATGCTAAGCTATGCTAACAGCACCGCTAACAACACCGGCTGGATTTCAAGCACAGGTAAATGACTGATTGCCAGATATGTCATTACAGAATGAAGATCTGATAACAGTCATTTCCCATCAGGCAGCTGAGACTGTGATCCACTGAAGTTAAAACACATTTACTTGCTACCTGGATAAAGATTATTCAAAAATGGATTTTGATCTCCAAAAGGAATTTTAAGGACTGGATCATGTCTCTGTCACAGCAAACATGTGGACTGAGGATAATGGACATTTTCTCTGGATCACTGCACATTGGATTAATCCATATATTTAAAGGTAAGAAACGTTGACAGCTTTATGCAGTGTTGCCAACTCACTGTTTTGGAGTGAGTCCCACTCTTTCTCCCTCTCTCTCACTCCACAAACCCTATTTTTCACTCCAAAATAAGGAAATTACTGGCAATTGTGTGTTGATTTTCTTCAGATTTTTCCCCACAATCAGAGCTCTCGAGGCAGGATAAAGCAGACTGAGCATGTTCTAAAAGCTCTGTCTGAAACAGTCTGTTTTCAGCCTGACATTAATAAGCCCCTAATGTAATCCATTCTTCTTCTTTTAGATTTGATTGGCAGTTGGCAACCAGCTTACAGGTGCATTACTGCCACGCACTTCACTCTAAATCATCTCTACTGCGACCAACTGCTCTAAAACCATTAATTAAGTTATCTTGCTATGTGTGCAAGATGATTTAAGTATGCATTTAATAGTAATGTGAAAGTTACTTTTCCAAGTAGCGAGTTACTTTAATCACGCAGTAAATGGTAAGTAACTCCTTTACTTTTGAAAAGAAGTAACTCGTAACTGTAACTAGTTACTATTTTTTAGTAACTTGCCCAACACTGATGATCACTGAACAACTCCTATTCCCCAAAGTGAAGATAGACTATTATCTTGAATATAAGTGATAAAAGATCAGACAAATCAGTGATCTGGAAAACAAATAAACAAGGGATCAGAAACAGTTGCTAATATTGGATGTCCCATTCATTTTCAATAATTAGGTATTCTGTAATTCGGTCCCGACAATGACACTAGCAAGTGGGTGAGCCTGTCCGCCAGTTTGTCACCGACCTATGGCAGCTGGCTTGCGAGTGTTGTTTTGAATCACTGGAGGAGGGGATGGTACGTGACCAGCTGGCAGAACACACAACCAGCAATGCTTTGTGAGCTAGGCTGCTTTCGGTATCAAGTGACCTGATGTTAGTCAAGGCTGTCGAGCTAGCTCTCCAGGTGGAGACAGCAGACAAGTTAGCTTCGGAGCTAAAATGGCGCCAATCACAACGGTAGCTGGGGCCTGCTGCTGCAGCATTAGTAGCAAGCCCAGACAGTGAGGATAGCGCAGCGGATGACAACGCGGAAACCAACGCTATCAACCTGAGGTATGCCCCGAGAAAACCCGTCTGTCTGGGCTATGGGTCTCTGAAGCACCAATACAAGGCTAGGGAATGCCCAGTTAGACACCTTCACCCACCATGACAACTGTCCATGCAGTGTTCCCGAGTACCAATCAGTTCAAGTACTGCAAGGTGACGCTGGATGGGCAAGGAAGTGCCACTGCTGATAAACACAGGGGCAGAGGGATCGTTAATGAATTGGGCCATGGTGAGGAAATTTTTCCCCTACTACAGAATAAGAGGTAACCTAGCACCACTCTATGGTTATGAAGGTGGCAAACTGTGCACGGTTGGAATGCTGGTGTCATGCAGTGACCCTCGCGGATCACCATAAGACGCCATGAGTCCACCAGTGAGTTTTGCAATGATGGTGATTTATTAATAACACAAGACAAGACAAGACTATGAGCCGCTCAGGGCAAAAACACACTTTAAGCAGTACAAGGACTCGTAGGGCTAACCCCAGCCACTACGAGCTAAACTATGACATGACATGAAAACACGAACCTGACATGAAGGTCTAACAAGGTTTAGACGATACCTGACGATGTCTGACGACGTTTTGACAAGGATAGTTTGACGATACTCCTGCGATTTAACTGCCGCTAGTGCCCGCCTTATAAAGGCGAACATTAACGAGCAGTAATGACAAACAGCTGACCAACCTTGACAGGCGAAAGCCCCACCGAGCGCCTTCACAATAAGAGCCCGGAGAGGCCAGAATACAACCCACAGCTGTCAAGGCCGGCAGCGAGCTGTGCGTAGCCCGAGCGCGGCTAGAACCCAGCGCTCGGGTCGTAACGGCTGGAGCTGACAGCTCGGTACAAGTTGGCGGTGATGGCTGACTGCACGTTCCACGTGACAGCCTGAGGCAACAACATCATGGGCTGTGACCTCTTTTACTGGGGTTCGCCATTAGAGACGATGCTGGGGAAGAGCGGACTGGTTGTGGCCACCAGAACCATCCAGTTCTGGTGGTGGAGGACGACACGACGTGGGGAGAAGATTTATCGGGCACCACGGCAGTTAAGCAGGACCAGCCTCACTCAGGTTCGACACAGGAGGGTCTCAGTGCCGGTGCTTGGAGTATGGTAGGAGAAGGTACCGAGCATGGTGGTGAGGCGCCTGCGTCGACGAGTGATGCCGATGAGCGAGCCTCAGTTTCCTCCGGAGCTCGGTCACAGTGGGCTGGAGGACCTGGAGCTTCAACGGCGATCGCTACAGCAACTTTTCAAAGAGTCGGGGCCAGACCGACAGGCACGGAGGAACAGAGTGCCAATTAGCAACACTGCAGGCCGAGCAGAGCTCCTCTGGGAGTTGCGGACCTGGTCCGGGTTCGTGGGGAGAGACGTTCACTGTGGATATGGGCCAAATGACAGAGGGTCACCAGGAGCGGCTGCACATCGTGGCTAAGCGGGGCGCAACCTACTTCCAGCTGTCGGACGGCTTGTGGAGACATGCTGGTGGGCTGCGGTGTGCTTGGGAGGAGGCTTCAGGTGGCAGGTCCGGATGAGAGAGGTGGTCAATGGCAGAGAGAAGAAGTGCTCTCGTCTGTGAGATCAGCTGCGATCCTGGAGGCATGCTGCTTTCCGGAGCGAGTCCGCTGGGGAAGCCCAGGGCCACCCACAGGCCAGTTCTACCCCTTTCTACCAAATGGACAGTAGTGTGGGTTTGTAAAAAACAACAAAAAAGGCTCCAATGTTATGATGTTTGTGTGTTTGCATGTGTTTAAAAAAAAAAAAAGCATAATGGCTATATTTAGGAGCATTTACAGATTCTTGCTGCATGTTAATATAGTATTAGAAGATAAACCCTTTGTGTGTGTGTGTGTGTGTAATATATACATGTATATCACTCTATATAATTCAAGAAATCTCTCTGTGTGTCTGTCTGTGACGACCATAGCACTCGCTAAAAGATCATAGGACTCGCAATGACATCATCAAAGATCAAAGGCAGGCTTCACTCACAATCATAGGACTGTCATATAGACATCATAGGCACATCATAGGCTCAGTGATGCCTGATGTCATAGCTGACATCATCAAACCCTGTCTGTCACGATGTCACGATCATAGGACTCGCTAAAAGATGACAGGACTTGCTATGACATCATCAAAGATCACAAGCAGGCATCACTCACAATCATAGGACTCGCTATGACATCTTCAAAGATCAACGGCAGCCATCACAGATCTAAGGCAGTCATCACTGAACGAATAGTGACGTGAAACATCAAAGGCAGGTTTCACCATAGTTACTGTTGCCATGGTAACAGTAACTCTACAGGCGTACAGAAATGCTTGCTTGCACTTGCTTTCTATGGGCATGCACAGGTATGCACGAGCATGTACAGGTATACACTAGTATATATAACAGGGGTCACCAAGCTTGTTGAAACCAAGAGCTACTTCATGGGTATCGAGTCATGTGAAGGGCACCAGCTTCACACACTCCTCTAAAATAACAAATTGTGTATATATATATATATATATATACAGTATATATATACACACACACACACACACACACACATAAATTAATAATTATCAATAACTTAGAGTGGGTAACAGACAAGATCAATATTCAACACTTTATTTTTATTAATCTCAGCAATTGTTCAGATGATCACTTCTACATTTCATTAAAAAAATGTCCAGTTTTCACCAGTCCCTTTTAACCATAAAAAACTAAACCCTTTTAATTCATGAACCATGTTTGAAAAAGTTATGCAACACTTAAGAAAAATCAACTTTCATATTAAATAAATCTTATCACATTTTTAACTGAACAAATCTGCTGCAATTCTGCTCAAAATCTGTTACATTTAATAAACACACTTTTGTGTGTTCTTCTTCACTGGAATTATATCCATACAGTTCTTGCCAAGAATCATGCTGGAGCAACCAGCACTGTCCTTTCATGAGAAGAAGCTAAACAGCAGAGAGTGCTTATATGCACGGTGGCGCAGTGGTTAGCACCGCGGCAGCACAGTTTACCCTCGGCCGGGGGATCGCGGGGATCGTGGGTTCGATCCCTGCCCCCAGTCAACAGTGATCTGCGTGGAGTTTGCATGTTCTCCCCGTGTTTGCGTGGGTTTCCTCCCACATGCCAAAAACATGCAGGTTAGGGAGTTAAGGGGCGCTTGCGACCGGCAGCTGGTGGCTTATCACCGGACTGCAGAACAAATCTACCTACGTATACAAAAAAAAAGAGTGGGCAGCAGTTTCATGACGCGTTGAAGTGCCGCTTCGCCGTCGCCTTGCAAATGAAACACACGCAGCTTCCTTTCACGGTAGTAAAAAAGAACTCTTCCTCCCGCTCACTTTGAAAATGATAAATTTTCTGTCTTTTTTGGGGGGCTAGGAAACAGCACTGCGTTCACCATCTTCACTGGCCGCTAGCTTACGCTCCAGCACGAAGGTTTTGTCATGCGCACAATACTGACCTTTGAACTAGGTCAGAGTTCACCTTAACTTTACGTATAATAAACATATTTTCATTTTTTTTATTTTTAAGACATTGTCATTTTAAAATCTATATAAATGCAAGTGTGATTTTAAAAAATAGCGGCAGAAAAAATTACATCTTAGACGCAGCTCACTTGCGAGTTGTGCTATTTTTAGAACAGGCCTGCGGGCGACTCATGTGGTCCCTGCGGGCGACATGGTGCCCGCGGGCACCGCGTTGGTGACCCCTGATCTATAATATATATACACTACCGTTCAAAAGTTTGGGGTCACTTAGAAATGTCCTTATTTTTGAAAGAAAAGCACTGTTTTTTTCAATGAAGATAACTTTAAACTAATCAGAAATACACTCTATACATTGCTAATGTGGTAAATGACTATTCTAGCTGCAAATGTCTGGTTTTTGGTGCAATATCTACATAGGTGTATAGAGGCCCATTTCCAGCAACTATCACTCCAGTGTTCTAATGGCACAATGTGTTTGCTCATTACATCAGAATTCTCCAGATTGCCTCAACAAATTAACAGCTAGAATGCCAAAGGTCTGCAATGCTGTAATTGCTGCAAATGGAGGATTCTTTGACGAAAGCAAAGTTTGAAGGAAAAAATTATTATTTCAAATACAAATCATTATTTCTAACCTTGTCAATGTCTTGACTATATTTTCTATTCATTTTACAAGTCATGGTGGTAAATAAAAGTGTGACTTTTCATGGAAAACACAAAATTGTCTGGGTGACCCCAAACTTTTGAACGGTAGTGTATATATACAGTGGTGTGAAAAAGTGTTTGCCCTTTCCTGATTTCTCATTTTTTTTGTATGTTTGTCACACTTAAATCTTTCAGATCATCAAATTTAAATATTAGAGAAAGATAACACAAGTAAACACAAAATACAGTTTTCAATTGAAGGTGTTAATTGTTAAGGGTAAAAAAAAATCCAAACCTACATGGCCCTGTGTGAAAAAGTGATTGCCCCCATTTTAAAACATAAATTAACTGTGGTTTGACACATCTTTGAAAGCTAAGTTCAATTTTCTAGCCATTTCTAAAGCTTTGGGACTCAAGCAAACCACAGTGAGAGCCATTATCCACAAATGGTGAAAACATGGAACAGTGGTGAACCTTCCCAGGAGTGGCCGGCCGACCAAAATTACCCCATGAGTGCCGCGACGACTCATCCAAGAGGTCACAAAAGACCCCACAACAACATCCAAAGAACCGCAGGCCTCACTTGCCTCAGTTAAGGTCAGTGTTTATGACTCCACCATAAGAAAGAGACTGGGCAAAAATGGCCTGCATGGCAGAGTTCCAAGACGAAAACCACTGCCGAGCAAAAAGAGCATAAAGGCTCGTCTCAGTTTTGCCAGAAAACATCTTGATGATCCCCAAGACTTTTGGGAAAATACTCTGTGGACTGACGAGACAAAAGCTGAACTTTTTGGACAGTGTGTGTCCCATTACATCTGGTGTAAAAGTAACAGCATTTCAGAAAAGGAACATCATACCAGCAGTAAAATATGGTGGTGGTAGTGTAATGGTCTGGGGCTGTTTTTCTGCTTTAGGACCTGGAAGACTTGCTGTGGTAAATGGAACCATGAATTCTGCTGTCTACCAAAAAAACCTGAAGGAGAATGTCCAGCCATCTGTTCGTGACCTCAAGCTGAAGCGCACTTGGGTTCTGCAGCAGGACAATGATCCAAAACACACCAGCAAGTCCACCTCTGAATGGCTTAAGAAAAACAAAATGAAGACTTTGGAGTGGCCTAGTCAAAGACCTGACCTGAATCTGATTAAGATGCTGTGGCATGACCTTAAAAAGGCGGTTCATGCTCAAAAACCCTCCAATGTGGCTGAATAACAACAATTCCGCAAAGATAAGTGGGCCAAAATTCCTCTACAGCGCTGTAAAAGACTCATTTCCTGTTATGGCAAACGCTTGATTGCAGTTGTTGCTGCTAAGGGTGGCCCAACCAGTTATTAGGTTTAATTCAATTCAGCTTTATTTATATAGTGCCATATCACAACAAAAGTCATCTCATAGCGCTACCAAATGCAGGGAAAACCCCACAATTTCAGAAAGACCCAGCAATCAGACGATCCCCTGTGAGCAAGCACTTAGCGATGGTGGAGAGGAAAAACTCCCATTTAACAGGAAGAAACCTCTACCAGAACCAGGCTCAGGGAGGGGCAGTCATCTGCTGCGACTGGCTGGGGGGTGAGGGGATAGAGAGGATGAAGAGAACAGACATAAGGGAGCAATCACTTTTTCACACAGGGCCATGTAGGTTTGGAATTTTTTATCCCTTAATAATAAACACCTTCATTTAACAACTGCATTTTGTGTTTACTTGTGTTATCTTTGTCTAATATTTAAATTTGTTTGATGATCTGAAATAATTGTGACAAACATACAAAAAAAAAAGAGAAATCAGGAAGGGGGCAAACACTTTTTCACACCACTGTATATATATATATATATATATATATATACAGTGGTGTATATATATCCCCCTCATGGATCGTCACCTTATCGTGGTGGGGGGGTTTGCGTGCCCCAGTGATCCCAGGAGCTATGTTGTCCGGGGCAATTTGCCTCTGATAGGGTCTCCCAAGACAAACTGGTCCTGGGTGAAGGGCCAGACTAAGAACGATCCAACAGACTCTCATGATAAATTCTAGATCAAGGATTCAGTGTACCCCGCCCGGTATGGGGTTACCGGGGCCCCACCCTGGAGCCAGGCCTGGGGGAGGGGCTCGAAGGCTAGCGTCTGGTGGCCAGGTTTCCACCCATGGGACCCGGCCGGGCTCAGCCCGAAGGAGTTACATGGGTCCGCCCTCCAGTAGGTTCACCACCTGCAGGAGGGATCATGGAAGTCCGGTGCTATGTGGATTAGGTGGCAGTCAAAGGCGGAGACCTTGGCGGACTGTTCCCAAGCTTTCTAAACTGGCTTTTGGTACGTGGAATGTCACCTCTCTGGTGGGGAAGGAGCCTGAGCTGGTGTACGAGATTGAGCGATACCGGCTAGATATAGTCGGCCTCACCTCAACACACAGCTCCGGTTCCGGAACCAGTCTCCTGGAGAGGGGCTGGAGCTTGGCCTTTTCTGGAGTTGCCCCGGGCGAGAGGCGACGAGCAGGGGTAGGTATTCTTGTATCGCCCCACCTTGCTGCCTCTATATTGGAGTTTTCCCCGGTGGACGAAAGGGTTGCTTCCCTGCGCCTTCGGGTTGGGAAACGGGTCCTGACCATCATTTGTGCCTATGCACCAAATGATGTTTCAGAGTACCCACCCTTTTTGGAGTCTGTGACTGGGGTGCTGGAGGGTGCTCCTCCTGGAGACTCCATTGTCCTACTGGGGGACTTCAATGCGCACGTGGGCAACGACAGTGAAACCTGGAGGGGGGTGATTGGGAGGAATGGCCTGCCCGATCTGAACCCGAGTGGTGTTCAGTTATTGGACTTCTGTGCTAACCACAGTCTGTCCATAACGAACACCATGTTCAAGCATAAGGGTGTCCATATGTGCACCTGGCACCAGGACACCCTAGGCCGCAGGTCGATGATCGATTTTGTTATCGTATCATCAGACCTGCGACCGTATGTCTTGGACACCCGAGTAAAGAGAGGTGCAGAGCTGTCAACTGATCACCACCTGGTGGTGAGTTGGATCCGATGGCAGGGGAGGAAGCCATTCAGACCTGGTAGACCCAAACGTATAGTGAGGGTGTGCTGGGAGCGTCTGGCTGAGGCCCCTGTCCGGGAGGTCTTCAACTCCCACCTCCGGAAGAACTTCAACCACATTCCGAGGGAGTCTGGAGACATGGAGTCTGAATGGGCCATGTTCTCCACCTCTGTTGTTGAAGCGGCGGCCCAGAGCTGCGGCCGCAAGGTGGTCGGTGCATCTCGTGGTGGCAACCCCCGAACCAAGTGGTGGACACCAGTGGTGAGGGGGGCCATTAAGCTGAAGAAGGAGTCCTATCAAGCTTGGTTGGCTTGTGGGACTCCCGAAGCAGCTGAGGTGTACCGGCAGGCCAAGCGGAGTGCAGCTCGGGTGGTTGCTGAAGCAAAAACCCGGGTATGGGAGGAGTTCGGTGAGGCCATGGAACAAGACTTTCGGTCGGCTTCAAAGAGATTCTGGCAAACTGTTCGGCGGCTCAGGAGGGGAAAGCAGCTCCCCGTCCACACTGTGTATGGTGCGGATGGGACACTGTTGACTTCAACTGGGGATATCGTCGGGCGGTGGAAGGAATACTTCGAGGATCTCCTCAATCCCACTGATACGCCTTCCACAGAGGAAGCAGGGTTTGGGGACAAGGGGGATGACTCGCCTATCACAGGGGCTGAGGTCGCCAAGGTGGTTAAAAATCTCCTTGGTGGCCGGGCCCCGGGGGTGGACGAGATTCGCCCCGAGTACCTCAAGGCCCTGGATGTTGTTGGGTTGTCATGGTTGACACGCCTCTGCAACATTGCGTGGAGGTCGGGGGCAGTGCCTTTGGCATGGCAAACCGGGGTGGTGGTTCCTCTCTTCAAAAAAGGGGACCGGAGGGTGTGCTCCAACTTTAGAGGGATCACACTCCTCAGCCTCCCTGGGAAGGTCTATGCCAAGGTACTGGAGAGGAGAGTCCGGCCGTTGGTCGAACCTCGGATTCAGGAGGAGCAATGTGGTTTTCGTCCTGGCCGTGGCACATCGGACCAGCTCTTTACCCTCTCGAGAATTCTTGAGGGTTCGTGGGAGTTTGCCCAACCAGTTTACATGTGTTTTGTGGACTTGGAGAAGGCATTTGACCGCGTCCCTCGTGGATTTTTGTGGGGGGTGCTTCGGGAGTATGGGGTATCAGGCTTGTTGTTACGAGCTATTCGGTCTCTGTACGACCGTTGTGAGAGTTTAGTTCGTATTGCCAACACTCGGTCGGAGTCATTCCCAGTGAGAGTTGGACTCCGCCAGGGCTGCCCTTTGTCACCGGTCCTGTTCATAATTTTTATGGACAGGATTTCTAGGCGCAGCCAGGGAATGGAGGGTGTCATGCTTGGTGACCACAGGATCTCATCTCTGTTGTTTGCAGATGATGTTGTCCTGTTGGCTTCATCCAGCAATGACCTACAGCTCTTGCTGGGACGGTTTGCCGCTGAGTGTGAAGCGGCTGGGATGAGAATCAGCACCTCCAAGTCCGAGTCCATGGTCCTCAGCCGGAAAAAGGTGGATTGTCCTCTCCGGGTTGGGGACAGGCTCCTGCCCCAAGTGGAGGAGTTTAAGTATCTTGGGGTCTTGTTCACGAGTGAGGGGAAAATGGAGCGAGAGATCGACAGACGGATTGGAGCAGCATCTGCAGTGATGCGGACGTTGTACCGGTCTGTTGTGGTGAAGAGGGAGCTTAGTTCTAAGGCAAAGCTGTCGATTTACCAGTCAATCTACGTTCCTACTCTCACCTATGGTCACGAGCTTTGGGTAATGACCGAAAGAACGAGATCGCGGATACAAGCGGCTGAAATGAGCTTTCTCCGTAGGATTGCTGGACTCACCCTCAGAGATAGGGTGAGGAGCTCAGTCATCCGGGAGAGGCTCAGAGTAGAACCGCTGCTCCTCCACATTGAAAGGAGTCAGTTGAGGTGGTATGGGCATCTGATTAGGATGCCTCCTGGACGTCTCCCACTTGAGGTGTTTCAGGCACATCCCACTGGGAGGAGACCCCGGGGCAGACCCAGGACTCGGTGGAGAGACTATGTCTCCCAGCTAGTCTGGGAACGCCTTGGTATCCCCTCTGAAGAGCTGGAGCAGGTGGCTGGGGAGAGGGAAGTCTGGGCTTCTCTGCTTGAACTGCTGCCTCCGCGACCCGGACCTCCGGAAAAGCGGTAGAAGATGGATGGATGGATGGATGGATATATATATAGCCGTGGACAAAATTGTTGGTACCCCTTTGTTCATGAAAGAAAAACCCGCAATGGTCACAGAAATAACTTGAATCTGACAAAAGTGGTAATAAATAAAAATTCTATGAAAATTAACCAATGAAAATGAGACAATGCTTTTGAATTGTGGTTCAACAGAATTATTTTAAAAAACAAACTCGTGAAACAGGCCTCGACAAAAATGATGGTACCCTTAACTTAATATTTTGTTGCACAACCTTTTGAGGCAATCACTGAAATCAAACGATTTCTGTAACTGTCAATGAGACTTCTGCACCTTTCAGCAGGTATTCTGGCCCACTCCTCATGAGCAAACTGCTCCAGTTGTCTCAGGTTTGAAGGGTGCCTTCTGCAGACGGCATGTTTCAGCTCCTTCCACAGATGTTCAATAGGATTTAGATCAGGGCTCATAGAAGGCCACTTTAGAATAGTCCAATGTTTGGCTCTTAGCCATTCTTGGGTGTTTTTAGCTGTGTGTTTTGGGTCATTATCCTGTTGCAAGACCCATGACCTGCGACTGAGACCAAGCTGTCTGACAATGGGCAGCACATTTCTCTCTAGAATACCTTGATAGTCTTGAGATTTCATTGTACCCTGCACAGATTCAAGACACCCTGTGCCAGATGCAGCAAAGCAACCCCAGAACATAACAGAACCTCCTCCATGTTTCACAGTAGGGAGAGTGTTCTTTTCTTGGTATGCTTCATTTTTCCGTCTGTGAACATAGAGCTGATGTGCCTTGCCAAAAAGTTCCAGTTTTGTCACGTCTGTCCATAGGACATTCTCCCAGAAGCTTTGTGGCTTGTCAACATGCAGTTTGGCAAATTCCAGTCTGGCTTTTTTTATGATTTGTTTTCAACAGTGGTGTCCTCCTTGGTCGTCTCCCATGAAGTCCACTTTGGCTCAAACAACGACGGATGGTGCGATCTGACACTAATGTACCTTGACCTTGGAGTTCACCATGAATGTGTTTAGAGGTTGTTCTGGGCTCTTTCGTTACCATTCGTATTATCCGTCTTCGCCTGCGGCCACGTCCAAGGAAATTGGCTACAGTCCCATGGATCTTAAATTTCTGAATAATATGTGCAACTGTAGTCACAGGAACATCAAGCTGCTTGGAGATGGTCTTATAGCCTTTACCTTTAACATGTCATGACCCGAGTGCCGGTCTCGTCCGTGCTTGGGTCATACATTATCTTTTCCAGGCTTTGACAGCAGTGCGTCCCTTCTAGCTCCCCGGGCTCTTATTGTGACAGCGCCCGGTGGAGTTCCCTGCTGTCAAAGTCAACAGCTGCGCTGCATTCGGGGTCATTAGTGACCGGTGTTAAAAGCGGACGCTTAATGCACCTTGATGCAGCAGTCTCTGTTATACTTCTGTTATACTTCCCAACAGAAAGTCACATCGTCTGGCGCTTCGGGCGTTCCCCGGCTCAGACGCTGTTCATTCGTCATCTGTTTGTAAGTTACCCTGTGATTATCCTACCCTCATTGTCGTGTGTATTTTCCTCTGTTCCTAACCCCTCAATAAAACATCACTGCAACTCACCGGTGACTGCTGGCATCTTATGGTGGCTCGCGAGGGCCACTGTGACAGTAGACTGCTGCCAGAACGTCTAGAGAGAGGCATCGCACCGAGACGCCATTCACCGTGAGTTAGCATAATTGGACTGTTGTTCCTACCTGTCTGGGTACCTTGCTGAAGCATGCCGTCGCTGAGGTCCCGCGCTCAGAGTCAGAGCGATGTTCTCGCAGACGCCCTCGAGTGCATGGACGAAATCCTCATCACCGCCTCCCTCCTCGACTTCAACAGCGACATGCCCCGGTACCTGGACCAAGCTGAGGACATCCTTAATCATCTCCCCCGATTCACCAACCACCCTGAGGTAAGCGTGAGGAGAGATGACATTGCTGCACAACGCGAGATACTCCGTGGGCTGGAGGGAAATCCCGGCAGGAAGTCGAAGAGGAGGAGACGTCGCCCCTCGCTTCGGGATCCCGCTCCTGCCTCTGTTCCGGCCCGGGAGTTCGCACCATCCGGAGGTCTTTCCCCATCAAGCATGTCGTCACTCGGGATTCCCCCAGAGGAGCTGCAGCTGACAGCAATCAAGATCTGGGGCTGAGTGGCTGCTGCTCGCTCCACTGTGCATCCATCGGCAATTACGACGCATGTGGCAGCGGCAGTCAGACTGGTGGAGAGGAATCCCGGGCTAAGTGACTTTCCTGAGTTCGCCGACCTCCTCGCCTCTGTCTCCGCACAGGAGCGGCGATTCCCAGACCTCAACTTCGCCTCACCCTCCGCCAGAAACCGTCGTCACCTCCACAACCCTCCTCAGCATGAATCCCGTCCGGATCCAGTTCCGGGTCGCCGCAAGGGCTCAATCCCCCGCACAGCTGCCACTCCTGTGCTTCATCAGAGGGGAATCCTCGCAGCCGCATCTCCCGGGCCATCTTCTCCTGCTGTCCCGTCAGCGCTTCGTGCCCGGCTCGTCTCGGCTGTCGCCCCCTCCTACTCGTCGCCTATCCCAGCTGCTGTGTGTCTCTGGAGCCCCGTTTTGGCGAGTCCCGTCCTGGAACCTTCTCGAGCGGCTCCCCGTCGTCCTCCCAGGGGGCCCTCTGTCACTGTCCGGCGGGGGAAGGGAGGAGCAACGTCTGCCGCAGCAGGCACCATCCAGTCTCCAGGAGACAGGCAAGTCCAAACTCTTCCATATTCTCATTATTGTGATTTGCGTTGTCAGACTCCTGGGGGTGGAGTTCGGGGTTCGCAGCCCCCCGAGCTCCCACCACCTGCTGTGGCTTTAATGATTAATCCCGCATCCTCTGTGTCTCCCTCCGCTGAGCGGTCCTCGACGCCAGGCCAACGTTGCCGGATGAGGAGGGGGCCTGCGGTTCTGGAGAGCCTGGTTCCGGTTCCGCAGCTACGCCGTGGGTGGAGGAGGACAGCAGACTGCAGCGTGGAACCTGCGCCAACGAGGAAGCGTCCCCGGGTCTCCACGGAGGAGCGGTCCGGTCCAGCGGGTCGAGGGTCTCCTGCAACCACGGCGTGCAGGCCGTCGGCGTGGGCTTCGGTGCCGGAGGATCTACAGGCTGCAGACACCATCATGCCAGCTGCAGAGCCCGAAGTAGCTGAGTGGGAGCCTGATGACAATCTCCTGCCGTCTGAGCCCGGATCTTCGCAGTCCTGGACGGCGTCAGAACCCGAGATCAGGCAAGTGCTCTGTATTGTCTTTCTCCTTTCTGTCCTAGAGCATTTTTGCCTGTCTCTTGGGGAGACGAGCCTGGTGCAGCCGCCTGCTGTGTCCGAGCTTATCTCGCTGGGTTCTGGCGCTGCCGGTGATCCTGATCCCGGTTCTTCTCTCTCTCCCGAGCCTTCTCCCAGGGTCGCCGGAGCAGAGCTGATTTCGCCTGCTGTGCCAGAGGTCCCGGGTTCGGGGTTGGAGGTCGGTACTGGTGCGGCGCCGACCCAGTCGGGGTCCGACGCGGGTGCAGCCGTGACCCAATCGGGGTCCATCGCGGGTGCAACCGTAACCCAATCGGGGTCCGACAAGGGTGCAGCACCAGCAGAATTATAGGTCGGTGAGGGAGCTGCAGATTCCCTGCCGCCGGATACTGGATGGGCTCATCTCCTTCTTCACCTTCATCATCACCGTCACCCTCCTCGTCCTCCTGAGGAGCACAACCCATCTCCACCTGGGGCCGTTGGGGTTCTGAATGCTCCGCCCGATTCTCCCTCATCTTCCCCTTCTCCAGGGAGGCCATCTTCTACTTTCCCCCTACGGTCCTGGTGGTCAAGCGATGCGGGTCGGCCGCCCGAAGGACTGCCGCGCCCATTTGGCTCTCTGGGCCGGCCACCCGACCCACTGGACTACCTGTTTGGCGACCTGGTCCGGCCGCCTGAAATTCATTGTTTCCGGGCATGGGACTGGGGTAGGCCGCCTGAACTATCAGCCTCCATGCTTCAGAGCCAGGACTGCCATCGTCCCGGGTTTTTTCCATCATTGTCATGTCTGTAAACTTTTGGGATGTGCGGGGGGGCCTGGTATCTGCAATTTTGTATCTCACCTTTTTCCCTTAGCCGGTGATTTGTGTTTTTTTTTTCCTCCCCTCTATCTAATGTCCATTTACTGTTTGAAACTGTTATATGTATTGCCTGTTGGGTTCTGTCCTTGTGTTACCCACACTTTATGGAGTATTGTGGGGTTTTTTTCTTCTCCACCATACTCTGTAATTGCTTTGTTGGTCCCCTGTCATCATTTTGGTTGTCGCTTCTCCTTTTTTCTCTCCCCCTCCTGCCGGCGCCCCATCCGCCCACCCTAGGGGTGGTGGTGGTGGTGGGGGCTTGGGTGTTATTTGGCCGTTCAGGAGCCCGGCCTCGAGGGGGAGGTACTGTCATGACCCGAGTGCCGGTCTCGTCCGCGCTTGGGTCATACATTATCTTTTCCAGGCTTTGACAGCAGTGCGTCCCTTCTAGCTCCCCGGGCTCTTATTGTGACAGCGCCCGATGGAGTTCCCTGCTGTCAAAGTCAACAGCTGCGCTGCATTCGGGGTCATTAGTGACCGGTGTTAAAAGCGGATGCTGAATGCACCCCAATGCAGCAGTCTCTGTTATACTTCTGTTATACTTCCGGACAGAACGTCACATCGTCTGGCGCTTCGGGCGTTCCCCGGCTCAGATGCTGTTCATTCGTCATCTGTTTGTAAGTTACCCTGTGATTATCCTACCCTCATTGTCGTGTGTATTTTCCTCTGTTCCTAACCCCTCAATAAAACATCACTGCAACTCACCGGTGACTGCTGGCGTCTTATGGTGGCTTGTGAGGGCCACCGTGACATAATATGCTTGTCTATAATTTTCTTTCTAATTTCCTGAGACAACTCTCTCCTTTGCTTCCTCTGGTCCATGTTTAGTGTGGTACACACCATGTCACCAAACAGCACAGTGACTACTTGTCACCCTTTAAATAGGCCGACTGACTGATTACAAGTTTGTAGACACCTGTGATGTTAATTAGAGGACACATCTTGGTTGAACATGTCCCTACGGTCACATTATTTTCAATCTTTTCTAGGGGTACCATCATTTTTGTCCAGGCCTGTTTCATGAGTTTATTTTTTAAAGTAATTCTGTTGAACCACAATTCAAAAGCACTGTCTGATTTTCACTGGTTAATTTTCATAGAATTTTTATTTATTACCACTTTTGTCAGATTCAAATTATTTCTGTGACCATTGTGGGTTTTTCTTTCATTAACAGAGGGGTACCAACAATTTTGTCCACGGCTGTATATACTGTATATAGTTTGTGTGTATCGTTCTGTGTGGTTGTAGTTGTTAACACTATTCTTTGTTTATATACTGTTACTGTTCTGTACTTTTAGTGTAGAAAGCACGGCAATGTTCTGGTTTTTATTGACTATTTTTTAGAGGATTACAGGTACCCCTGTCTGGGGTGGGACGGTAGTTCACCCGTTCCCCCTAGCTTAGGTTTGTTGTATGACTGTGTTAGGCCATGTGGTAATTTCAGTTTTTGTTTTATTAGTGCATGATTCGGGTCCTAAATTAGGGAGGGTCTTAATTGTGTGTGTGCTTTTGGACTTTTCTACGGGGGCGGGGGGGGGTATGTTGTATCGTAAATGATGCCTTTATTTGTGAAGTGCGTTGTAGTGGTGGCCACTTCCTCTTCCGCCACCGCACCCCCCCATAAATACAAGGCGGGCATCTCCATCTGGACTCTTTGCGAATGCCCCTGCCTGGTGGCTGTATTGTGTGTGGTTCCCAAATAAAGCTAAGTTCCATCGTGCACCTGACCTCATCATTCAAGAGGAAATTTCATATATAACACAACCCTCAAAAAAAAAAAAAAAAAAAAAAAACATTAGTCCAACAGTGAAGTGTGGAGGTGGAAGTATCATGGTGTGGAGTTGTTTCTCATGTCACGTCACTGGAAGATTTCATCGTTAGAACTGAATAAGGAGTCTCAGAAAAGTTTAAGGTGATTGATCCATTCTTTAATCCAGAAAGTGCTCCCTGTTACAAAACAACACACTGTAGGTCTTTTATACATCAGCATGAATAGACGAGCTGGAACCGCTTGAAGCTGGATCTCAAGGTCATCACACCTTGATACATCTGAACTCAGATGAACCCAGTTTTGTGTAACAGACAGAAATGAAATGTAATAATATAATATTTTGTTATCATTCATATACTCCAACCCTTTTTTCCAGTTTCATTCCACTATATCACAAATAACTATTTATAGACTTAAATGTTTTGATTTCGTTCTATGTGTGAATTTGTTGAGTTAATATCAAAGTTTCGTGAAAATTTCATGTCAGTAGACTCATTAAAAAAAATGTCGACGAATTCAGTACTCATCTCCCTCAATGTGACTAGAAATCTAAACTTCACAGATTCATGAGAGCGCCACATCAGTGAAACATGGATTGTCCAACACTACCACAGTTGTTTTTATTTTTCCTTTTTAACCAAGTTTGTTTTTGTGAAAATAGCCAGTAGTTGTTAAACTGGAAGCACTAATGAGCCACTTAGTTTGTTCACAAGTGTGAGCCAATCAGCAGGACAGGCAACAACACTTCTAAACGCCGCTGCCGTACAGTCACAGCAGGCGAATCACACCAGTTCTCCACCGCAGCTCGGGCTGACGACGGGGAGCCGTTTAACTCGACGTTCGGAATAAATTCTGATTAACTAATTAACTTCAATGAAATACTGCTAAACAGGAACGCTGACCGCAGTAACCCCAACACAAACGAATGATTCAGACTTTAGATAATTAGCACTTGTCGCTGCTTTGAAAAGAAAGTTCCTCTTTCACTTTATGAACAGCAACTTTCTTTGTCATTTCACCTCAAAATAAAACACGCTATACTTTTTTACACCTTCAACCTGGTGGCAGAGTAATGCATTCACAAATTTAGCTCAAAGTAGCAATGTAGAAATGTAAATTAGGTACAAATTTGCAAGAAAAAAGGGTGCAAAAATATGATAAAGATGCCAATTTAAAAAATTAAAAAGTTGCAAATCACAATTTAATTACATAAAATAACACAACATAACAAAAATAATTTTTTTTGTAAGTTGTCTGTTTTTTTCAACTGATTTAAAACAATTTTGCACCTCTGAATCCGAAAATGACATCCGTTTCTCTTGATCAGGTCACGTTTTTATGCTAAGTTATAAGCAGTTGTACAGCAGTTGTACAGTTGTACTGTAAATTGAATAGCAGACATTGATAAAGGTAAGTACATGTAAATTGAATGTTATGTCATCATTGTTCAAAATTCAGAGAATTTTAAGAAATAGAAAAGAATTTTGCATCATATAAAGCAAAAATACCGGTACATGTAAACAAAAATGTAAAAAACGTGGTCATAGCTCAGAAAGTTGACCTGACTGAGCAAAACCAATGTGAGTTTTGGATTCAGCACATCAAAATTGTCCTAAATCAGTGAACAAAAACTTAGACAATAAATTTGGTGTTGACCTGTGTAATTTATCCTGAATTAAGCAAATTTATAGGGAAAAAAAAGTTGCAAATTTACAAGAAAAATTTAAAAATTAACAAAAAAAAATCACATTTATGAGAAAAATTGCTAATTTATGAGGAAAAAGTTGCAAATTTGCTGGAAAGAATTTGAAAATTTTTGAGCCCGAAGAGAAATTTTTAAAGAAAAAATTTTTTTTAAAAGAAAATAGCTGAAAATTTATCGGAAAACAGTTGAAAATGTATCAGGGTTTTTTTTTTGTTTTTTTTTTTAATTTCTGGAGCGAGTTGGTGGTTCAAAGTAATTTTATTCAGTTTTGTAACATGATATTAAAAGGGTTATGATTAAATGGTGGTGGTGTGGGGGGGGGGGGGTCCTAAACCTATGAATGAGGATGGGGGAAGGCAGGTTAATACATTTGGGATTTAATGAATTTTTTTTATAAAGCTTTATAACTTGTGCAGGATTGAACAATGACAAGAAATCTCCCCAACACAACATCAGACAGATGAAAAATAAACTGTAGCTTCTGTAGGCCAGAACTGTAAGTTGAGATGACACACAAACAAATAAGCAACACATTTTTTATTTAAATACCTTCAATCACAGCCGTATACTGACCGATCCGGTTAACTCCCAGCCTTGTCGTTATGTGTATATGACTTTAATTTTATGCATGAACATTAGGTGTGTTTGAGACAAGTTTTAATAACTATTAAATTGGTTTGCAAGTGTAATAGAACCCAGTTCTAGTGGTGCAGTCAAGACCAACCTGAGACCAGAGAGGGCCGAGACCAACAGTGCGTCCCAATTCACCCCTTAGCCCTACCTTTTAGCCCTGTGCAAGACGGAGGGGTAGGGCTAAGAGGTAGGGTGAAGGGGTGAATTGGGATGCACCCCAAGACTTCACAAAGTCAAGACAAAGTCTCTGCATGTCCGAATCCCTCAAATTCTGAGGGGAACTTTCACACCTAACTTGTTTGGTCCAGACTTTCGGCTTTTTCAGTTTGACCAAAGAGCTGAAACTTGGGTTGGCAAAAAGAGGTGGTCCCAGTCCAGATCAAACTGAACCTCGGGCCCATTCAATTTTGGGGGAGGTTCAGACTTTCGGACCAAACACAGGAAGTAAAGGCGACTGATCAAAGGGAAAATGATCCATGGTAGCACTCAGAGAAAGGAAATATGGCTGTTAGCGGTATAGTCACCTGAAAAAAAAAAAATCAAAAAATTGCAGAAACTTACCAGATATTTTTGGAGAGGATACAAGTTTTTGAAAGAAAAACACTGGAGGAGCAATGCCACGTGAGTAGCATGTTTGCTAACTACCAGTCTGTGCTAACAACACAAATGTCGTCATGATAATAAGATGGAGGCAAATCACGTAAAGTTGCTTAGTTCACTTAGAAAAGAAGCAGTGTGATGCCAAACCTAACCAGATGGAACAAAACATCAACTTTGGTGTGGACTTTCAGGTCCTGATACACCCTGGCCTCAGCCCGGTCTTCACTGCAACACCACCCAGTTCACAGGACAGAGTGATCCACCTTTGTCCAAAATGTCTTTTCATTGGCTTCCTCTTACATTCAAGATTCAAGCAGCAGTTGGAACCAGAACTAGGTGGGCTGTCAGTTGTCAGAACCAGAGTAGAAACGCAGAACTGTCCTCGTACAGCGCCTCTAACTTGTCCCTTTAACATAAAAAAAAAAACTGTGCTAACGGAAAATGGTCAAAGACTGTCCAGATGCTTGGAGTATCTTATAATGAGTAACTGTTTACACACAGAATGTATTAACAGTAGTCCATCTAATTAGCCCCCTGAACTCCAATTTGCAGTCACCTAGCAACAGTGAAGGTCTATCAGCATCACTCATGACCGTCTGAATAACTAACCCTCATGCAGTGGTCCAAGACAGGAGCAGAACAACCATCAAAAGTGAGTCTGGGAGTAGCTGAGAGCTCAACTCCATTCGCCCTGCCATCCCTGACAGCAAAAGGTCAGGAGTAGTTTCTCATAAAGGGCAGCACTCCATACATTACATTCTTCAGAAAGATTCTGAATTCTGGAACGCTGTTCAATCCGCAGCATCTTCAGCAGAGATGTCGGGTATCGCCTGAGGTTGCTGCACCTGGATGGGACCGCATCAGTCTGCAGTACAGTGAGGTTAATAAGGAAAACTCAGAGTCTGGTGCAGCTTGTCCTGGTCCGTTTTATCTCCTTGCTTCTGCTCAGTCAGCGGCAAGTCTTCTTTACCAGCGGCCGGGTGCAAGGCTCCTTCCAATCCTTCACTTTGTATAAAATTCCCTCGTTTCCTTCCTCCTCTTGCCCAAGCCTTAATAGTGTGCAGCTGGTGAGTTTTTCTACCATCCATCCACACTCAGTCCCCAGGCTTTTCATTCTTTTACTCATTTTTTAAAAACAGACTTCTTTGAAGTATCTGCCTGTTGTGCTAGAAAATGGAGCAATACCATCTTTTTGTTCTTCAATTTCTTAGGAGATTCTGAGATTCCAGTAACTGTTTTCTTGGTGAAGATATTTTGGATAAAAATTAAAAAAAAAAAAAAAAGTGGCTTAATGGTAGTGCATCTGCCCCACAGCCGGGAGATCGTGGGTTCAAGCCCCGGCCAGGTCATACCTGTGTCCATATAACGTAATTTCGTTCTACTGTAAATGATCAGCTGTATGGACTCAGTGACAATAAAGTTGGCTTCTTCTTCTGAAACAGGGATGACAGAGCCTCCTGAAATCAGTAAAAGTTAAAAGAATGCATCAACATTTCAGGTGGCGGGGCTCAGGATGACAGACGTTCAACCAGAGTTCTGACCGGAGCCAGCTGAGGGGACTCAAGAAGCTTTCTGAAAAGTTTCTTCAGCCACAGGCAGCATGTCCATGTGGGCCACTAAAGGTTAAACTGGGCTATCTTACGGGTTACACAAGGGTTTGCCTGTGGCTCCCATCTGAGGTTACCCACATGGACTTTACCTGTGGTGCAGGTGAGCAGGTCATCTGTTTGCCAGCTTTAAACCCATCTGGCTACCACATGGCTTTAATGTGGGTGAGCAGCTTTCAGGAACACTGGTGCCAGAGACAAAATAAGGAGAAAAAAGTCACAGATTTATGAGGAAAAAAGTCACAAATTCATCAGGAAAAATGTCACAATTAATGAGAAAAAAGTCATAAATTTCTGAGAAAAAATATGAAAATTAATGAAAAAGTCACAAATTTCTGAGAAAAAAATTGAAAAATTAATGAGAACAAAGTCACAAATTTACGAAAAAAATGTGAAAATTAATGAAAATAAAGTTGCAAATTTATGAGGAAAAAAATTGAAAATCATTGAGAAAAAAAGTGCATTTTTTGAGGAAAATGTGAAAATGAATGAGAAAAAAGTCACAGATTTATGAGAAAAAAAGTGAACATTTATGAAAAAATATGAAAATGAGAAAAAAGTCACAGATTTATGAGGAAAATGTGAAAATGAACGAGAAAAAAGTCACAGATTTATGAGAAAAAAATGTGAACATTTATGAAAAAATATGAAAATGAGAAAAAAGTCACAGATTTATGAGAAAAAAATGTGAACATTTATGAAAAAATATGAAAATGAGAAAAAAGTCAGATTTATGAGGAAAATGTGAAAATGAATGAGAAAAAAGTCAGATTTATGAGAAAAAATGTGAACATTTATGAAAAAATATGAAAATGAGAAAAAAGTCAGATTTATGAGGAAAATGTGAAAATGAATGAGAAAAAAGCCAGATTTATGAGAAAAAATGTAAACATTTATGAAAAAATATGAAAATGAGAAAAAAGTCAGATTTATGAGAAAAAAATGTGAAAATCAATGAAAAGTCACATTATGAGAAAAATGTCATAAATTTCTGAGAAAAATATGAAAATTAATGAGAAAAAAGTAAAAAAAAATTGAGAGAAAAAAGTGTGAAAATTAATGAGCAAAAGGTCAAATTTATGTCAAAGAATCATTAAAAAGAAAAAATATGAAAATTCATGAGAAAAAAGAAACAATGTGAAAATTAATAAGAAGTGAAAAATTTATGAGAAAAAAATGAAAATTAATGAGAAAGAAGTCACAAATTTATGAGAAAAATGTGTAAATGAGAAAAAAGTCAAACATATGAGAAAAATATGAAAATTAATGAAACAAAAGTCAAAAATTGATGAGAATAATATGAAAATTAATAAGAAGTAACAAATTTATGAAAAAAATATGAAAATGAGAAAAAAGTCACAAATTTATGAGAACAAAAATTCAAAATCAATGAGAAAAAAAGTCACAAATTTATGAGAAAAAATTTGAAAATTAATGAGAAAATAGTTCACAAATTTACAAAAATTGCAAATTCATTAAAAAAATAGTAAATTTAAAAGAAAAAGTAACAAATTTATGTTGAAAACTGAAAAAGTTACAAATTAACAAAAAAATAGCAAATATATGGATAAATAAATTGAAAAAAGTTATAAATCTATGAGAAAATAGTCACAAATTTATGAGGAAAAAAATGTTTAAGTTTACAGTAAAAAAAATTTAAGAAAGTTTCAAATTTACAAGAAAAATGTCACAAATTTATGAGCAAAAGTCACAAATTTACAAGAAAAAAATTTTCTCATAAATTTCTTTTATGAGAAAAAGCTGCAAATTTACAATAAAAAAGTTTCAATATGAAAAGTTTCAAATTTTCAAGAAAAATGTATCAAACTTAGGTTAAAAAAAAAAAAGTCACAGATTTTCAAGCAAATTTCCAGTTTGTGGAAAACTGAGTAGAACGTGGGGAAACGGGTCAAGTCCATGTGGACAAACACAGATGGGCCAACAGGGAAGCCACGGACAAACCCGCATGGACCAGCCCAGTTTAAGCTGTGGTGGGCCCACACGGACACGCTGGCTGGTGGCGGACCTGCGGGACAAGGGGAGCATGGAGGATCCAGGCGAGTCCAACACCGAACAGGAAGATGGATGAAGGCGACGCGCGGCGCTGCGCTTCAGCGCTTCCTCGTCCACAACCGAACGCTGCAGCAAAGTCACACATTCATACGCGGATGGACTCTTCCAGCTCCATGCCCGGCTTCTCTCTTGCCGCGGGGCTGACAGAGATGAGACGACGAGCGCTTCAACAAGGAAAAGCCATCTCAGAGGCCACCGGGAGCACGCGTGTTCAAAGAATGGCGGTTCCCCGGGGTAATGGGCACAGCCTCTCCGGGTGGAGGAGGCTGGCGGCTCAACGGGCAGAACTGAGAAAGGCGACAGCGGACAGGGGAGGGTTCAGGACGGCCACTTGTCACCCCCACTCTGTTGACTAAATCGGGGACGTTCACAGCATGGCTGAGCTTTGTGATGCCGCCTCGGCGACTCGCACGGCGGCGACGTCACCTCACGTCGCTTCTGACGGGGCCCAGGTTGACGGGAATCAAGTTTTCTCCGAGCTGACAGGCATCTGAATTACAGTCCCAGGCCTAAGTCAAGAGGGACGGGGTGGACATGTCAACCCCCCCCCCCCCAACCTGGAAAAAACAACTGCCCCCCCCATCCCCCAAATTCATCACAAACTTTTTTATGCCAAGTTACATAACAGAATAAAATACATCGGAAGCACCTTTTTTTCTTTTAAATCTGCAACTTTTTTAGTCAATTT
The DNA here is from genome assembly GCA_020510985.1 of Pholidichthys leucotaenia. NCBI lineage: Eukaryota > Metazoa > Chordata > Actinopteri > Cichliformes > Pholidichthyidae > Pholidichthys > Pholidichthys leucotaenia. Next base: position 10,149,013 of record CM035839.1, on the reverse strand, counting down.
AAAAAAAAATAATCTACAGCTATTTTCTTGTAAAGGTACAAGTTTTTTCCTTTAATTTTGTAACTTTTTTCTCCTAAATTTGCAAATTTTTAATCACACATTTAAAACTTTTTTCTCATAAATTTGCAGCTTTTTCTATTAAATCTGCAACTTTTTTCTAGTAAATTTGCAACATTTTTCTTGTAAATATGCAACTTTTTTCATACATTTAAAATCTGTCACAAATTTGCAGTGATTTATTGTAAATTTGTGGCTTTGCAAATAAATTTGAAATTTTTTCTCATAAATCTGCAACTTTTCTTGTAAATTTGCAACTTTTTAAAAAATTTGAATCTACAACTTTTTGTGTAAATTTACAAGTTTTTTCCTTTAATTCTGCAACTTTTTTCTTCTAAATTTGCAGCTTTTTCTCACACATTTAAAACTTTTTTCTCATAAATTTGAAGCTTTTTTCTATTAAATCTGCAACATTTTTCTTGTAAATTTACAACTTTTTGCTCATACACTTAAATTTTTTTCTCATAAATTTGCAACTTTTTCTCAAAAGTCTGCAATTTAAAAAAAAAGGTGAAATAAATTTGCAGCTTTTTTCCTCATAAATTTCCACTGCTCATCTGGATTCTTTTGCACCTTTATTGTTGCACATTTGTACCTGATCTACAGTCATACATTTGTAGGTCGTGTTAAATTTGTGAACACCCCCGTTCTCCTCGTGAAAAGAACCAACCGCCCACTGGCCGTGACGGATGACAGGGGGCTCGTCCAGACAGGGCTTACCTGACTGAGTTTATAAAGCTCTGCTTTTTAAAAATCTTTTACTTATTGTACCAAGCAAATATGACTGAATTAAAGAGGCAAATAAATGTGATTATTTCTATTCTTTTCCATAGCCACTGTATTTTTACTGCTGCCACCCATTTTGCCTTTAAACACGTACATGTCTTTGAAATAAATGAGTCCAGAGTTCTGAGCAGCAGTTCTGCAGAAAAGAAGAAATGTGGAGCCATTTAGGAGGCCATTATACTGTATATCTGACTCAGTTTAGACGTCGTTATAAGAGTGTGACATGGACTCCCAGACAGAAGTGAAGTAAATGTGTCTTTGTATGAATTTATGGGTATGAAATAACACATTTCTGTGGCAATTCAGATGCATCCATTCTAAAGTGGCCATGGTGGGTAACTCAAAGGGCTGGAATATATTTCCCCTTGAAGTGGCTCGGCTAAAGTCTGGCTACTTTTTCGATAACCCAGGGCATGACGTGTTCCTGCTGAAATGACCTGTTCATGTTGTTCCACCAGAAGGAGAACGTTCTGCTTTCCTGAACAGAAACAGACCTTTTGTTCTCATGTGCAGCTCCATCTTTTCTTATCCATCATGTTGTAGAACTGAATAAAATGACTTTGGATCAAAAAATTTGATTACTTTTTTTCATAAATTTGTCATTTTTTCCTGTAAATTTACCCTTTTTTCTTGTAGATTTGCAACCGTTTTCTCAAAAAAATTGGTGACTTTTTCTCATAAATGTGCATCTTTTTCTCATAAATTAGAGTTTTTTCTCATTGAAAATTTTCAAAGATTAGTGACCTTTTTTCCTCATAATGTTGCAGTTTTTTTCTGACAAACTTGTAGCCTTTTTTCCTCTTAAATTTGATATTCTCTTTTTTTCTCATAGATTTGCAACTTTTCTCTTGTAAATTTGCAACTTTTTTCACAGATTTGTGACTTTTTTCCTCAAAATTTTGCATTTTTTCTTATAAATTTTCACATTTTTTTCCTCTTAAATTTGCTGTTCTTTTTCTCATAAATTTGTGACTTTTCTCTTGTAAATATGAAACTTTTTAAATAGATTTTTTAGTTCTTATAATCTTACAAAGTTGCAGCTTTTTTCTCTTAAGTTCACAGTTCTTTTTTTCAATAATTTGTAACTTTTCTTTTGCAAATTTGCAACTTTTTTTCTCAAAAATTTGCAATTTTTTCCTCTATAAATTTTATATTTTTTCTTGTAAATTTGCAGCGTTCTTCTGGATGCTGGTTAAATTCTTATTAGGTGCAATTAAATTGTAAGTTGCAACATTTGCCATTTTTAAATTGACATCTTTCCACCCTTACATGTTCGACACCCCCACGCCCTTGTTAAATTGCCCCCTGCCCTTTGTTCTCATGTGTAGGGCCATCCTTTCTCGTGGCTGTCTCCGCGTGTTTTTAGGCGTGAGCGAACGCTGCGGAGGCTCCACAGGGAGGCTGCCATCTTCCCCCACTTGATGGATGATGTCCTCTAGTGAGGGTGCGCAGCACCAGGAGGATTCTTCTGTGCTTCATGGATGCTGGTGACACCTGGGATGCTGCTGCTGCTGCTGCTGCCGCTGGTATATTTTTTCCCTCTCGTTCATTCTTCATAAGTCCTGCGGGTCCCATGGCAACTGGGTCTGTCTCAGGTGGAGCTGTGTGCATTCGTTGCTATTTTCCGCTCATCAGCTGAGTGCTCTTTAATCCTGCTAAAACATTCCAATTAACTAGAGCTGGGGGGGGAAGGGGGTGAAGACGAAACTCCATAGTCTGACTGTCGAGGCCAAATTACAGAGAAAACAAACCTTCTGATTGTAAATCATTCTGTTGACAGAAATAGTTCTACACATTAGCCTGGGATAAACAGTTAACCTCTTTAACGTCTGCTGCTCCGCCGGTGGGATGTTGCAGATTTTCTACTGTCACTCGGTGAAGAAAGAATTTGATTTACTTTGTATATGCTAGATTTAGTGTAATTGGCTTAAAAGCTAAGAAGTTAAACGAAAAGTTTCACATCTACAAGAGAAATTTGCAAGAAAAAAAAGTTGCAAATTTACAAGGAAAAAAGTTGCAAATATTTCAGGAAAAAGTAAAACATCTGCAAGAAAAACTTGCAAATATTTGAGAAAAAAGTTGCAAATTAAAAAGGAAAGTTTCAAATTTACAAGAAAAATGCTGCAAATTTACAGAAAAAAATTACAGATATTTGAGGAAAAAGTTGCAAATTTGCAAGATAAAGTTTCACATTTTTGAGAAAAAAGTTGCAAATTGAAGAAGAAAAAAGTTGCAAATTTAACCTCTTAAAATTCCTGTATTCCTCCAGCTGCGCATTTCAAATGTTCTACTGCCACTCTGAAGAAAATCTGATTTTCTTTGGTTATGCTAAATTTAGGGAAACTAGCTGGAACAGGAAGGGGTTAAAGCTAAATTCCAGAATTGGTGCTAGCCTTTGTGCACTGTTTTCTGAGCCACTTTCAGAAGCCGTGAATACTTATTCCTTTTCTCTCTCCTCAGCATCAGCCAGGGAAACTGTGATCAACACTTGTAAAAATGTGCTGCAAACATCTCCTTCTGTTGTACTCAGCCAGTGCTGTGTTGTCTCATATCTGAACAAAGAAGTCTTATTTCACTATGTCTGTGTCTCCTTTTATTCCTCCCTCAACAGGCTGAGGCAGACGGTCTCCAGTCAAACGCAACACAGTAGACCATGGATTTTTTAACAAGGGGATGGGGCAGCGGGTGCATAGGCACCCACAGAACCCAGTCACAACGCTAAATCAATTGCATTTTTCTGGACCAATTAACAAGTGAAACTGGATAAGTTCCTACACAACCCTGAACATACCAGGGCACCCTGGCTGAAAAACACAGGGATGGGTGATGGTGATGGTGGTGGTGGGCTCTTCACCAATTTAGCAGGAGGTACAGTGGGGCAAAAAAGTATTTAGTCAGCCACCAATTGTGCAAGTTCTCCCACTTAAAATATGAGAGAGGTCTCCAATTTTCATCATAGGTATACCTCAACTATGAGAGACAAAATGAGGAAAAAAAAAATCCAGAAAATCACATTGAAGGATTTGTAATGAATTAATTGGTAAATTCCTCGGTAAAATAAGTATTTGGTCACCTACAAACAAGCAAGATTTCTGGCTCTCACAGACCTGTAACTTCTTCTTTAAGAGGCTCCTCTGTCCTCCACTCGTTACCTGTATTAATGGCACCTGTTTGAACTCGTTATCAGTATAAAAGACACCTGTCCACAACCTCAAACAGTCAGACTCCAAACTCCACTATGGCCAAGACCAAAGAGCTGTCAAAGGACACCAGAAACAAAATTGTAGACCTGCACCAGGCTGGGAAGACTGAATCTGCAATAGGTAAGCAGCTTGGTGTGAAAAAATCAACTGTGTGAGCAATTATTAGAAAATGGAAGACATACAAGACCACTGATAATCTCCCTCGATCTGGGGCTCCACACAAGATCTCACCCCGTGGGGTCAAAATGATCACAAGAACGGTGAGCAAAAATCCCAGAACCACACGAGGGGACCTAGTGAATGACCTGCAGAGAGCTGGGACCAAAGTAACAAAGGCTACATCAGTAACACACTATGCCGCCAGGGACTTAAATCCTGCAGTGCCAGACGTGTCCCCCTGCTTAAGCCAGTACATGTTCAGGCCCATCTGAAGTTTGCTAGAGAGCATTTGGATGATCCAGAAGAGGATTGGGAGAATGTCATATGGTCAGATGAAACCAAAATAGAACTTTTTGATGAAAACTCAACTTGCTGTGTTTGGAGGAGAAAGAACACCATACCTACTGTGAAGCATGGGGGTGGAAACATCATACTGTGACGTTTGCAAGGGTTCACACAAAAAGACAATGGAGCAGATGGCTGTGATCAACCTGATTTATTTTACACACACCCCGACCCCCAACCTGCTTCTCAGCACAGACAGGAGCGGAGGTCATTCCCCCAGACCCCTGTTTGAATCATGGTTACACACACATGATACATCTTGCCCTAATCCTGCTAAACACTGCTGGGTCATTATAATGCAGTTATAATGACACAGCAGTATAACTCAGAAATAACACATTTAACACACACAGTAACGTTTCAATCTGGCAAAGCATGCTGGGAAATCCCTGCCCCCTTAAAATGGCCCCGACGTTACAATACTTTGGGGCTGTCTTTCTGCAAAGGGACCAGGACGACTGATCCGTGTAAAGGAAAGAATGAATGGGGCCATGTATCGTGAGATTTTGAGTGAAAACCTCCTTCCACCAGCAAGGGCATTGAAGATGAAACATGGCTGGGTCTTTCAGCATGACAGTGATCCCAAACACACCGCCCGGGCAATGAAGGAGTGGCTTTGTAAGAAGCATTTCAAGGTCCTGGAGTGGCCTAGCCAGTCTCCAGATCTCAACCGCATAGAAAATCTTTGGAGGGAGTTGAAAGTCCGTGTTGCCCAGTGACAGCCCCAAAACATCACTGCTCTAGAGGAGATCTGCATGGAGGAATGGGTCAAAATACCAGCAACAGTGTGTGAAAACCTTGTGAAGACTTACAGAAAACGTTTGACCTCTGTCATTGCCAACAAAGGGTATATAACAAAGTATTGAGATGAACTTTTGGGATTGACCAAATACCAGAATACCAAGAACCAAGCAGACCGCCCGTAAATCTACTGGAGGAAAAGCCCCCAGGAAGCAGCTGGCCACCAAGGCTGCTCGAAAAGGCGCTCCGGCTGCCGGCGGAGTGAGGAGGCCTCACCGTTGCAGGCCCGGTGCCGTGGCTCTGAGAGAGATCCGTCGCTGCTGGAGGTCCACGGAGCTGCTCATCCGTGGGCTACCCTTCCAGCGCCTGGTGAGGGAGATCGCTCAGGACTTCAGGACCGACCTGCGCTTCCAGAGCTCCGCCGTCATGGCTCTGCAGGAGGCCAGCGAGGCCTACCTGGTGGGTCTCTTCGAGGACACCAAACTGCGCGCCATCCACGCCAAGAGGGTCACCATCATGCCCAAAGACATCCAGCTGGCCCGCCGCATCCGTGGAGAGAGAGCTTAGACTTTCTGCTGCACATCCACCAACCACAATGCTCCGCACTGTGTGTCTATATATATATATATATATATTTATATTAATATGTACATATGTATACTAGCTGCTCTTGTTTTTTTCTTGCCTTCTGATTGTTGCTCTGAGTGTTGCTATCCCTGTGCTGTTGCAATCCTGGAATTTCCCCATTGTGGGACTAATAAAGGCTTATCTTATCTTATACTTATTTTACTGAGGAATTTACCAATTAATTCATTAAAAACCCTTCACTGTGATTTTCTGGATTTTTTTTTCTCATTTTGTCTCTCATAGTTGAGGTATACCTATGATGAAAATTGGAGACCTCTCTCATCTTTTAAGTGGGAGAACTTGCACAATTGGTGGCTGACTAAATACTTTTTTGCCCCACTGTACAACTGTATAAATATAAACTAGGTACAAATTTGCAAGAATAAAGGTGCAAAAATATGATCAGAGAAGCCAATTTAAAAATAAAAAGCTGCAATGATGTAATAGCAGAATAAAAATTTAAGCAGCATCCAAATGATTTTGCAAATTTATAAGAAAAAGTTGAAAATTTTTGAAAAAAGCTGCAAATGTATGAAAAACGTTCCAAATTTACATGAAAAAAGTTGCAATTTCATGGAAAAAAAATGTTGTAAAATTATGAGAAAACAGCTGAAAATTTACAATAAAGAAGTTGCAAATCTGAGAAAAACAGATGCAAAACCATAAGGAATAAGGACCTGTACGTACACTGGTGAAAATGAGTATTGAGCACGTCAACATTTTTCTCATTAAACATTATCATGTGAAAAAATTAGGACACCCCTTTAAATATTCAGTTCTTTATTAAGAAATGTTCGCATATCTATGTCTAACCTTGTTTTTGTTTTTATTTGCATTTTTTAACATTTATTTTAGCCATTTTAAGTGGGAATGAATGTGGGGGTGTCATTAAAAAGATGGGGATGTCCTAATTTATTCCTCACTATTTGTTTAGAATTACATTTTACAGAAAATTTGAAAAAAGTATTTAATTCATTTTTAATGGTTCTATTACATGAATCTCCAAGTATTTTTAACATTGATATTAAAAATCCATATGTCCAAATATGTTGAAAAAAAAAACACACACAGGCTTATACAGGGTGTCCTAATTTTTTCACATGACTGTACTTCTGATTGAGCCATTGACCTGAGATTTTCCACAAGCTATCAGTAACAACCCAAGTAATCCATACGTACAAAGAAATCAAGGCAACTGTGTTCACAAAACAAGTTATATTTAATAAAGTGGAATGACACAGGGAATAAGTATTTAACTCATGAAATAAAACAGGTCCAAAGGTATAGAAAGCCAAGATACTAGATGAAATCCATCAGAATTTAGAAAGCCATCCCATCCCCCATCTGTGCCACCGGAGTGGTGGCTCAGTTGGTAGAGCATCCGCCCCACACCCGGGAGGCAGGGGTTCAAATCCCGGCCGGGTCATGCCGAAGACCATATAAAAGACCATATAAGACCATATAAAAGTGGAACTTCCTGCCATCCAGCTTGGTGCTCAGCAATAAATGGAATGGAGGAGGGAACTCTGTGGCGGCGCCTTGCATGGCAGCGGCCCTCTGATTCTGCACTTGGGGTGTGTGTGATTTACACTGTAGATAGGTAAAGCACAATCTCGTTCTGCTGTACATGATTGGTTGTACGGCTGAATGACAATAAGGGTGATTAGATTAATTTCAGCTGGTTAAGTCCTGACTTATAGCCTTTAAGAAGGTCTGTGAATATCAGATTGTTACAATACAAAGAACTCATGATAGGTAGAAGCAAAGAGCTCTCTCTAGACCGTCGCAACCTTATTGTTTCAAAACATAATGATGGCATTGGTTACAGGCACATTTCTAAACTGCTGAATGTTCCAGTGAGCACTGTTGGCGCCATCATTCAGAAGTGGAAAGAACATCATTTTACCATAAACTTGCCATGATCAGGAGCTCCTCGCAAGATTTCTGACAGAGGAGTCAAAAGAATTATCAGAAAAGTTTTCCAAGAGTCAAAGACCACTTGTGGTAGAGCTCCAGAAAGACCTGGAGTTAGCATGTACTGCTGTTTCACAGAAAACAATAAATAATGCACTCAACCGGCATGGGCTTTACGCCCACTCACCTCGCAAGACTCCATTGCTGAAGAAAAAGCATGTTGAAGCTCGTTTAAAGTTTACTGCACATTTGGGAAAGCCAGTAAAATAGTAGGAGAATATAGTCTGGTCAGATGAGACCAAAATTGAACTTTTTGGGTGCCACAACACACAGCATGTTTGGAGGAGAAATGGCACTGCACATCAGCCCAAAAACACCATATCAACAGTGAAGTTTGGAGGTGGGAGCATCATGGTGTGAGGGTGTTTTTTGCCAGATTGTACAGGCAGACTTCATATAATTGAACGAAGGATGAATGGACAAATATACAGAGACATCCTTGATAAGAACTTGTTGCCATCTGCCAAGACGCTGAAGATGAAACGAGGGTGGACATTTCAGCAAGACAATGATCCCAAACACACAGCCAAGGAAACTCTCAACTGGCTCCAGAGAAGGAAAATAAAGCTGCTAGAATGGTCCAGTCAGTCACCTGACCTGATTCCAATTGAAAATCTATGGAACAAACTGAAGGTCAGAGTTCATAGAAGATACCCACGAAACCTTCAAGATTTGAAGACAGTTTGTGTGGAAAAATGGGCTAAAATCACTCCTGAGCAATGCCTGTGCCTAGTTTCACCATACAGGAGGTGTCTGGAAGATGTTATTACCAACAAAGGCTTTTCTACTAAAATAAGATAAGATCAGCCTTTATTAGTCCCACAATGAAGAAACTCCAGGATTGCAGCAGCAAAGGGACAGCAGCACTTAGAACAATGGTAAACAAGATAATAAGATAAGAACTGGTTCGCCAAAGCAGCAAATAAATATACATATGTGTTATGTATGGTAAAATACCTTTGAAATTATTTTTTTATAAATGAACTAGTAAAAAAAAACCACACCAAACAATAACATTTTACTGCATACATAAACATATGAGCACTAGAACTATATTACAAAATTTTCAGCACTGTCCCTTGGGCAGGAAGAGTAGAACTGGCATCGGGGGGGGGGGGGCAGCCTCTCAGCAGACGTGCCCCTGGAAGCATCAGGCCCCCGGGACAATTGTCGATCTTCTGGATGAAAGCACCTCTCCTGTTCACCACAGACTCCCGCTCTCTTCCAGCTCCGGCCCCAGAAGTCTCCTTTTGGACACGCCAAAGCTGACTGGCGTGCCTCGTCAAGCCATCAGACAGCTGGAAGTATGCTGCACCCAGTTTAGCTACTATGCGCACACACTCCTGATGTCTCGCAGTCTGTCATCTTGCCCATCTTCACTGTGGACGTTCCTCTCCTCGAACCCGGACCAAGTCCATAACCCATAGCTTGGCTCGGCCTGACATGGTGCTGCTTGGCACGCGGTTTCTCCGTGCCAGTCGATCTGGCCCCGTCCTCTTCTGAAGCCGTCGTAGCGGTCGCCATCGTAGCTACAGATCCTCCATCCCTCTGCAGCCAAGCTCCAGAGGAATCTGGGGCTAGCACATCGGGGTCACTCACCAACACAGGTGCCTCACCGCCATGCTCGGTACCCCTCTCTACCATTTCCCAAGTGCTGGCACTGAGACCCTCCTGTGTCGAACCTGAGTGAGACTGGTCCTGCTTGACCGCTGTGGTGTCCGTTAATTTTCCGTCCCACACAATGTCATCAACAGCCACTGGAACAGGAGGGTTCCACTGGCCACAACCTGGCCATTCCTTACCAGCGCCGTCTTTAATGGTGAAATCTAGTCTGTAGAACAAATCACAGCCCATGATGCTGTCACCTTGGGCCGTCACGTGGAACGTGAAGTCAACCATCGTCGCAGACTTACACCAAACCGTTAACTTCAAAGTCCCAACCATGCACAGCCTGCCACCTCCATAACCATAAAATGGCGCTGGGTTACTTTTTATCCTGTAGTAGGGGAAAAACTTCCTCACCGTGGCCCAATTCAGCATCGACCCCTCTGCCTTCGTGTCGAGGAGCAGTGGTACCTCCACGTCATTCAGTTCCACTGCGCAGAATGTGCACCCGTTGATACTGGGGGACACTGTATGGATGGTTGTCGGGGGCAGGCGGAGTGATGTCTTCCATGGGCTCTCTGGCTCAGATGCACAGCACACTCTAGTATAATGGTTCAAGCGTCCACATCTGCTACAATGCTTCTCTCCAGCCGGGCAGTCCTTAGTCTTATTTTGGTGTTTCACGGACCCACAACCCTTGCAAAGGGATTTTCCCGGGGCAGACCTTCGTCTGGCAGCATTGGTTTCCATACTGTCATCATCCAAGCTATCCTTGCTATTCGAGTCCACTTCTAATGCCACGTTTGGAGGCTCCAGCTGCCGCTGTGACTGGTGCCAATTTAGCTCTGAAGCTATCTTGTCTGAAGCCTCCAATTGGAGATCTAGCTCGACAGCCCTGACTAACGCTGTGTCACTTAGCGCCATGAGAAGCCTAGCCCTTATGGTGGCACTGCTTGTGTGCTCTGCAAGCTGGTAACATACCAATTCATCCTCCAGTGGCCCAAAATGACACTCGTAAGTTAACTGCATCAGGTCAGTGACAAACTGGTGGATAGGCTCACCTACACGTTGATGTCGTTGCCGGAACCAAATCCTCTGGGCAGTTACGCTATCCAGGGTGTGAAAGTGGCTTGCTAGCAGTTCAACGACATCCTCAAATGAGTCTGAAGCGCCGAGAGTGTGTAGGACATGCTGGCCCTCAATCCCAAGGTTGTGAACAAGAAGCGCACGTGCTCTTAATTTATCGAGCTTACCCAGGTCAAGCGCGGTGATGTAAGTCTGGAAGGCCTCAAACCACCTCGGCCAGGGCACAGGCGGCTCGCCCGGGAGCTTGAGGAAGGGGCGAGGTGGTGTGATAACGCCATTAGTTAATCTTCGATCGCCAAATGTTATGTATGGTAAAATACCTTTTAAATGATGAGGCCAGGTGACTGGACGAACTTAGCTTTATTTAAGTGATGAACCACAATGGACACACAGCAGGCAGAGGGCACTGGTCGAAGAGAGTGTGCAATGGATGCCCTCTGCTATTTATAGGGCGGTGCAGTGGCGGAACAGGAAGTGGTCGCCATTACACCACACTTCACAATCATGGTGTTAAACCCCAACACCACAATATGTACACAGTTATATACACAGTGCAGAAGCATTGCAGCTAGATGGTATCAACAGCATTACGGTTAGTTAAATTACCCTGCAGAACCTAAATATGGACCCAGACAGTATATTTCACATTTGAATCAACAGTGTTGTTGCCACCCTCAATAATAATTGTAATTGTCTTAGTTGTGCATTGGAGGGGACTAGCTCTATTGTGCAAAGTTGTGACGTTTAATCCAGCCTCTATAAGCAGTGTTATGTATGGAAATGAGCGAGATGCGAGTCAGGTTGTGCCAAGCAATGAACTGAACTTTATTACAGTGCCATTGATGTTTCTGCCTTGCATGCCTTGTAATCATCTCTGACAGTCGAGCCTGAGATCTGTGTATTTTCTCAAGTAAGTTCTGTTAGTTTAAGTTCTGTTTGTTCAGCCCACGTGCTGCCATTACTTTGTATTTTTTAGAGTCAGTAAATACATTTTTTGCACCATCCTCCTGCCTACATGTGGGTCCTCTTCACCACCTTAAACCCACATTTCTGACACTGAAAGGAAGAGATGGATGATATTTTTTCAGAATGTAAAAACATAAATGTGATAATTAAAACTATACAACAAAACAGTCAGATATTCAGATATAGCTTTGATTTTTCAGCACAAAACAATATGAAATATGATCACGTACATTTTATTTTTTAGTGAAAAGTGTTAAATTCTATATACACACACTGTCCAACACTCAAACCATGTGGCCCCCACGCCGAAGTAAATCCAACTAGTTACCACCCGCCTCTGTCAATCACTGCATCACTTTGTTGAGATGACAGCAGCTGCCGCAATAAAAATGGGCCGACACCAGCAGGACTCGTTAGTCCAGAACACTCACCCCAGTCCGTCCAGCCGTCCATGAACTCATGTTTAACCCTGTAGCATTCCAGCCAGTTTCCCTAAATTTGATAGACACAAAGAAAATCAAACTCTTTCTTCATTGAGTGGCAGTAGGAAATCTGAAATGTTCCGCTGGTGGAATTTTAAGAGGTTAATTTTGCAACTTTTTCTGCTCAATTTGCAATTTTTTTCTATGTAAATTTGCAACTTTTTTCTCAAAAATTTTCATCTTTTTCTTGCAAAGTTGCAACTTTTTTTTGGTCAAAAATTTGAAACTTTTTTCTTGGAAATTTTTAACTTATTTCCTCAAATATTTGAAACTTTTTTCTCAAAAGTTTGGAACCATTTTCTTGTGAATTTTTAACATTTTACTCAAATATCTGAGACTTGTTCCTTTAAATTTGTAACTTTTTTCTTGTAAATCTGCAACTTTTTTCTTGTAAATCTGCAACTTTCTTCTTCCAAATTTGCAGGTTTTTTTCTTCCAAATTTCCAACTTTTTTCTCAAATATTTGCAACTTTTTCCTGTGAATTTGCTACTTTTTTCTTGTAGTTTTCCTGAAACTTCTTTTAACTGTCAAAATGTGGTGTTGCGATCCCACAAACAAGCTGCTTGAATTTACGGCAGTACGCGGGGACGGAGCGAGGAAATAACGCAGTGACGGATGGCTGTGACCCTCTGCTGGGGTAGACTTCAATGAGCAGACAGCCGGATGGATCGAGCAACGTGGAGAAATGAGAACGAGGAGGGAGGGAAGGAGGAGAAAATGTTGGTATTCAAAGAACGGCTCCAGCTTTTTCATCTGCCCTCAGGCCGCGCGTGGGCTCAAGGGAATAACAAGCAACTCCTCAACCCCGTTCTCTGGTCCAGGGAGGGAGAATGGAGAAGTGAAACCCTCTAAAAATAGTGAGACTGCATGTCTGTGTGTGCGTGAGAGAGTGGGTGGACGCCACGCGTAACGACTTCCATTAACCTTCATGCTGCTGAAGGATGGTTGAAGAGATTAGCGGCATCTAACCGTGACACAACTAGCACGTGTTTTAAGGTTACCATGATGACTGGCTCCACACGCTTCACATAATATAGTCTTATCTATTGTAATGAGTATGTAACATATAATATGTGTGAACTGTCTTGTCTGCAGGAGATAGCAGAGATCCCTCCAAGAATTAAAAAAACCCCAAAACGATTCATTTTGTTTTTTGTTTTTTTTAATCAAGTATTAAATCCAGGAAGTAGCCTGATCCCATTTTGGCCTTTTCAGGTAAATAAAGAGCGATAATTAAAACGTCCACTGGAATTATTGATCAAACACTATGCATTATGATTCCTAAACCTCAGCCTCAAAAACATGAACAAACAGGAAGGTTTGATAGGGTTTGCCATTTCTGACTCATAATCCCATTTTCTGCTTTTGTGACCACCTTTTTCCTTCATGATTCTAACCTGATTATGACGGATTTCCTCTGCATCTCCAAACATTATATTAATGCACACATCCACATGTCACTTATTAAAGCGCCCAGGGGCGTAGCAGGCTTTTCAAAAGTGTGGGTGCTGTGGTTTGGCCAGCTGGGGAAGGGGGGGTGGGGCGGAAAGCAGTTTATGTGTTTTATTGATAACTCACAAACGACGCACCAGTGACACAGCAGTGGGCTACAGCGCTCAAGGTCCAGGCGTCTACGACGAAAGAGAGCTGCCTCTTCCGCCCCTGGCCTTTTATACCCCGGCCAGCGTCACCACCGGAAAGTGTGGTTCGCCAGCCCCCTCTAATCCCCGGTAAATCCCAGGCTGTCTTATTACTGCTGATTTACGGATGTAACATTCCCCTCCCCCCCTTCAAAAAAAATGCAGCCACACAATTAGCCCACCCAACTTTATAACCCAACTCATGCACTAACAGGAGAAACAGTATATACAAAAATAAACCAATAATCTATCCAGTCATACAACTCAGGCTGGGGGCCGGGTAGACTACCGGCGCCCCCTGCACAGCCAAGCTGATTATTCTGCCGCTTTCTTATCAGTCCAGAACATAAAATAAGCCGTGTTTCTAATAAAAGAAAATAACCCCAGAACCAGCAATAAATACATCTATACACAGTGAATTCCAAACAATGAGCACATGCATCCTTTACCAAACCTAACTCCACTGGTGGCCTGCCACCCCCAACACCCCCACACAAGAGTACACACACACACAAAAAAAACAGTGTTGAGGCAGCCAATTAAGCATAATATATGTTCACATTAACACACGCCAGGTCGAGCCTCAGAGCACCTATCACCCTTATTCCAGTTATTAAACAGGTTTTATCTCAGTGTATGTTAGCTGTCATAGACCAATACTCCTCATAAAATAAAAACTCAAAGCCAAATCCAGTAGTTTCATCTCTTCTCTTTTGTGTTCGTTTCTTTATATATATATATAATCTCTCCAAATGCAGTCAATTAAACACTCAAATCAATCTATTCAATGTAAACGGAGCACAACCCAGCAGAGTTAACTTATATACAACCTGACCTGTGAAGCAAACACTGAACATTTTCTTCCAAACCAACAACTCACAGTCATTTCACACAACTCGTGGAATGCCCCGCCCCCAGGATTACCATCCCGTGGTTCTCAGCTAGAGTGTCGCCACCTTTTAGTCTCTGGGGACGGGCTACGTCGTCTCTTCTCCACCATCACCTGACGCAGCTCGCTGGGGTGCCTCCACGTTCCGTCCGACAGGCCCAGTAGCCATCACTCCGGGTGACCTCCACTTGCAGCCGCCCCTGGTCATCATACAGTCCATGGCGTCTATGGGATCCCCTCAACTGAGCTTCTACCCTAGGGTGAACCGCATCACCAACCCCCAGGGGAGCTCTAACAAGTCTCCCCGGATCTCTCCACCATGGGGGGGCTTCCCATTTGGACCCGGTATTTTTCCCGGTCCGGCCCAAAGCCCTTTTCAAGGGCCGTGTTCTGGTGCGTTTCAAGCACACACCTGTTGGTCTAGCCCCAGTGCTGTTCAGCGCTGATGTCTCGGTCCCGCCTACCCACCTGGGGGCCCCGCCATGCCGCCCAGCTCCCACAACCAGGGTAACTTGGGCTCTGGCATCGGGTCCATTCTGGGGGGGGGCGCCCCGTGACGATCCTCCTCGCTGTCTTCCACCAGTTCGGGCCAATCGGCATCCCAGACTGCATCATTGTGTGCCTCCAGCAGGGGTCGGTTCCACAAACCTCCACCCAACCACTCCTCTCCGGTGTCACTGGAGAGGGAGAAGCCCAAGCCGTAGACCATGTCGCATTCCGTAATGTTGGATCCTGTGGCAGTCACCAGCACCTGGACGACCGTCATGGTCCGTGACTTATACCATCTCATCACCTCGATGTACCCCAATACGGCAATCCTACTTCTGCCATAGCCGTAGAATGGGGCCGCCGTCTTCTGAATGCGGTACCTGGAGAACAAGCTCTTCACCGTCTGCAGATTTAAAATTGAAGCCACTGCACCCGTATCCACCAGCATTGATACCTCGACTCCATCCAGCGATACCGTGCAATAGATACGGCCACCGGACTCAGGTACAACCGTATGCACAACAGTGGGAGTCTTTGTGGAAGAGTCCCCTCTGTTCCCACATTCCCCACGCTCAAAGTTCTTGCAGGCTCACGTGAAATGGTGCAGCAGGCCACATTTCCTACAGCGCTTTCCTTTTGCCAGTTACTCTCTGGACTTATATCTGTGTTTAGCGGATCCACAGCTGTAACATCTCGGCGTTCCCGGGGTAGACCGTATTTTGACAGTGGAGGTGTACTCCCCTTCCTCCTCAATGTCGTCTTCACCTACAGGGTCTGCTGTCAGCGCCTTTAGCCGAGGCTCGTTTAAAGACAAGGATGACTCTTTGCCAAGGTCCCTTGCTATATTCTCAGCCGCCTCGAACTGCTGGACAATATCTATGGCGGTGGTCAGCGTTAGTTCACCCGAATGGGTCAGGAGGTGCAACCGGGCAGCCGAACACCGGACATGCTCCGCCAGTTGGTCCCAAATCATCTCATATTGCAGAGCTCCGAAGTTACACTCCACCACCAGCTGACGCAGGTCTGCCACAAACCTCTTCACCGGCTCTCCTGGCCACTGGTGGGGCTGTCGAAACTGGATACGATGGACGATGACGTTGTCCGGCGTGTGAAAATATCGCACCATTAGCTCTACAACCTTCTCAAATGTTTCTGCTCCACCCAATGTTTCCAGGACCCTCTGCTCTTCCATGCCAAAATTATGGAGTAAAATTGCCCTTGCTTGCAATTTCTTCAACTCACTGAGGTTGATGGCCACCAGGTAGTTGCTAAATGCTGCAAACCACCTGGGCCACGACACGGGAGGCTTGCCAGGGGCCTCCAGAAACGGCCAAAAACTCGTTGCAGCACACTCCATAACCGCATTCTCCTCGTCGCCAAATGCTGTGTCCATAATTACCAAGGTGAAGAGCAGGGCGGAAAGCAGTTTATGTGTTTTACTGATAACTCACAAACGATACACCAGTCACACAGCAGTGGGCTACAGTGCTCAAGGTCCAGGCGTCTACGACGAAAGAGAGCTACATCTTCCGCCCCTGGCCTTTTATACCCCGGCCAGCGTCACCACCTGAAATGTGGTTCGCCAGCCCCCTCTAATCCCCGGTAAATCCCAGGCCGCCATATTACTGCTGATTTATGGATGTGACGGGGGTATATTTACAAGAACCATGGTCTTCATCATTACTATGTATTTACAGGACAAAGGGTCAATGACAAAAAAGAAGAAACAGCTTCAATTGAAAAATTAATCTGTTGAAAATACATCTCTACAAAAATCTGAAAAAAGGCTTTTCTTTCAATAAATAAAATATTAAACCTCCATTTATACAAGTAAATCCTTAAAAAACAAACAAAAAAACAAAAACAAAATAGGCCATTACCTTTGTCAGCAAAATGAGCCCAAATCCTCCCCTAACCTGCCCCCCCTCCATCCCTCCATCTTCATCAAGACTGCAAGATTAGTTTATACAGGACAACTCATCAGTGAGAGGATAGTGGCAAATGTACAAGAGAAATCATGAAAATAGGAGAAAAACGGTTGCAAATTCTATCGGAAAAAGTCAGAAATTTTGTAGAAAAAATTT
The DNA here is from genome assembly GCA_020510985.1 of Pholidichthys leucotaenia. NCBI lineage: Eukaryota > Metazoa > Chordata > Actinopteri > Cichliformes > Pholidichthyidae > Pholidichthys > Pholidichthys leucotaenia. The sequence goes on along the minus strand of CM035839.1, from coordinate 10,131,879 downwards.
GTACATTTATGATTATATTGTAAATCTGTCTGGGGGAAAGGTAACAATTTTATCACAACATCAAAACATGGGAAATTTACAGGAAAAAAATACTAAATGGAATTTCCCCATTGTGGGACTAATAAAGGCTTATATTTTCTTATCTTATCTTTTCTTATCTTAAATTTACTACAAAAAAAATAAATGTGCCAGGAAAAAGTTGCACAAAGTTATAACTTTCCAAGAAAAATGTTGGTTTCCAACAAAAAACTCAGTAATTGGTGAGAAAATTGGACATATATAAGAGAGAATGGTAAAAAAAAATAAATAAAATTGCTGTAGAAAATTGGCATTTATTTCTTGTAGATGTTCGACTTCATTTTTTGATGTTTTTCAGCATTTGGAAGTTGTGTATTTTCTCATGAAAATGTAACTTTTTTTCTAGTACATTTCTATCTATCGATCTATCTGCTCGCCAGTGTTGGCTGCCTCAGAGTCTCCCTTCAAAATGTCCACGAATGATGTTAATGCCCCTCCTGGGCGGCAAAAGCCATGCGTCGGTTCCCAGAGTACCAGGTGGGCTGCTGGGAGTTCTTGGTGACGGTAACAGTGCCCTGCGAGGCCAAGTCTTCACCAAGCCACCTTGTCTGATATTCTGGGAAGGTGCCCATAGAGGTCATTGGATACGTGGTCTTGCCAGTTTACATTGAAGACAGTGTGTGTCAATGGTGGCAGGTGTATGCTGACTCCCATTAACATGAGTTTGAATGTGATTGGTTAATTCTGAACACAGCCACATCCCCAGTTATAACAGGGTGTGCATATTTATGCAAACAGGTTATTGTAAGTTTATTATTGTATATTTTTCCTCTTAAAAGATTTCAGTTTATATTTCAATTGGGTTGTACAGGTTATAGGTTACATTAACGGTGGAAAAAGTTTTGAAATAATTTATCTTGGTCTCGTTTTTTTACATCACAAAAACCTGGCATTTGAACCGGGGTGTGTAGACTTTTATATCCACTGTAGTTAACAACCCAACTGTAGACTCTTCTCTGTACATGGTCAGCACCCCACTAGACATCCATGATCCTAGCTTGTTCATTAATCTGCTCACTCACTCACTCACGCCCGTTATGCCTCCTGGCATGTAGGGCGGCAACAAAAGATCTCCACTCCTGCTTGTTCTGGGCTAGCCGCTGCACCGTCCCCCAGGTGAGGTTCAGAGTGATGAGCTCATTCTCCAAGGTCCGTCGCCAGGTGTTCTTGGGCTGTCCCCTTTTGCATGTCCTATAGCAGAGTAATATAGTATAATATATTAGTATGGCGGTGCCCTAGGCTGGGAGGGGTGATGTCCCGCCTTCGGGGGGTGGCGTCACCTGGGATATAAAAGCCTGGTGCAGGACACATATTGTCTCCTTGCCGTCACTCCTGTACTCGCGGTAGGGTCTCCCCAAGTGTTCAGTAGTTCTTGATAATAAACTATATAAAATGTCACCTCGCCTCCTTATTATTCGGACACAACATTTGGCGATGAGGATATACGGAGATGGAGAGGGCTGCTGCCGCACTGCACTTTGTGTTGCAGGCTCCGGGTGAGCCATTGGTCCTGTGGACCAGGTGGCGGGAGGCCTTTGAATACTATCTACTCACATTAGACCCCGGCGACCTGGATAAATTATGTGCATGGGCTATCCTGGTCCATAACCTGGATGAGGAGAGCCGGAGGGTCCTGAGCACGTTTGAAGGAAGTGACCTACTCGGCCATGTGACGAGGCCCATGGCGGACTACTTCCGCGCCACTGGAAACATCATAAGGCAGTGCATGCAAGTCAAGCAGCGGAACCAGCGACCCGGAGAGTCGGTTCAATGTTTTGTGGCAAACCTTCGGCGGCTGGCAGGTGAGTGCAGGCTGGGGACTTTGGAGGAGGAGTTGGCCCGCGGCCTGTTAGTGGAACATTCGGCCGGCCCCTCGGCAAGAGTTTGCCTGCTAACTCGCACTGGTGAACTAGCACCAGTAGCAGCCATGGAGCTAGCACGACAAAACGAGACAGCGGAATGGCTGACGACGCGTCTTACGGACAGTGAAGCCCCACAGAAGAACGACACATGTGGGACAACCCTGGCCTTGGATTCGGTCGATGGAAGCGACGTTGACTGCGCGGCCATTGTGGAAGCAAAGTCCACCCCGGGGACGCCGAAATATTATGGCTGCGGATCCAACAGGCACCGTTATCAAGCCAGGGAGTGTACGGCGAGGGGCAAGCATTGTGGACGGTGCGGTCTGCTCCATCACTTCGCCAGACTTTACTGCAGTTTCGACAAGGATGAACAGAAGTCTGCTAGGGATGGTGGAAAGAGGAAGGTGCCTACAGTGGTCCACACTGTCTCTCCCAACATGGACGGTACACTAGTGCCGATGTTGGCGGACATGGAGTCAGCCACCTCCATTTTGAACTTGGGAATCGTAAGACAGTGTTTTCCCCACCACAATGTGAGTAAAACGTGCACTGCCTGTTGTGATTATGGTAATGATCCCCTTGACATTGTATTGTCTTGAGAAGGCATTAATCTGATGGGTAGTGACTTGTTTTACATGGGAAGTGGCAAAGATGTGTAGGACTTTGGGTGGCCCATTCCGGGTGAAGAGGGACACCACCAGCACCTTAGTATACCGACAAGGCGGGGGTCCCGTGCCAGTGTTTGTGGTCCTATGAGTGGTGGACTCAAACAGCATGGTTTGATCCCTGCGGTGACAGAAAGGTCCAAAGAGCGTGAGCTACAGGGGTCCGGCAGCTGACAGGTTCCGGCTGCTGAGCCAACAGCGACTGATGCCGCTCCGACGCACCAACATCGGGTATCCGGGGTACCTCCAGATGGCACAAACCCTAGCCGTGCCGACACCAAAGGCAAGGGACATGACTTGAGTCAACTTGGCGAACCGCTGAGGACTCGTAAAGGGGCCAGATCGCGGCGCAGACGACGGAAGAAGCCAGTGAGTGCTCCCCTGGGCCAGGGTGATGACGTGCGCCCTAGGGTCAAGTCTCGCCTTGGTCAGGTGCGCAGTTCCAGAATAGGGACAGCGGGACAGGATAATCTGCGGGTGGTCCAGTCTGACGGCGACGGCTACCTGAGTTTGACTGCCCCTTTCATTTAAGACCTGTACAACAGGGGGAAAATCGTAGGATCAAGGAGATTAAACAACTTCGTGGTGATCTCCGGAGGCTCAGGAAAAGATTCATGCAAGCTGAAGAGGAGGAGAAACAAGCTTTGAAGGAGATCTCGGTCACTCTGAGGGAGCGCATTAAAACCTTACGTCGAGCGGAGTGCCACAGAAGAGACCGAAGACGCCGGGCTAAGCAAAGGGAGCAGTTTACCAAAAATCCATTTTCCTACCTGTCTAAGCTCCTGGGAGACAAGCGATCTGGTCGACTCCAGGCATCAAGACAAGAGGTAGAGGAGTACCTCTCCAGCATGCATAGCGATCCAGAAAGGGGTGTAGAACTGGAGATTAAGGAGGCCTTGATGACCCTTAATGAGCCAACATCCATGTTCATTGAGCAAGAACCTTCATGGAAGGAGGTCAGTGACTTCCTGAAAAGGGCAAGGGCTTGCTCAGCACCAGGACCTAATGGGATCCCATACAAGGTGTACAAACAGTGTGAGAGATTGAGAAGGAGGCTTTGGAAGATGTTGAAGGTGGTGTGGAGGGCAAATCATCTTCCAGACAAGTGGCTCATTGCAGAAGGGTGTTTTATCCCCAAAGAGGAAAGCTCATCTGATATTAAACAGTTCCGCACCATTTCCCTTCTGAATGTAGAAAGGAAGATATTCTTTGGAATTTTGGCAAGGAGGCTCACAAACTTTTTGGTGAGCAATGAGTATATTGACACTTCCGTTCAGAAGGGGGGAGTACCAGGAGTTCCAGGGTGTGTGGAGCACACAAGTGTCATCTCAAAAATAATCCAGGATGCAAAGCACAATCATGGAGATCTTGCAGTTCTGTGGCTTGATATATCCAATGCATATGGAACCATCCCCCACAAACTGGTGGAGCTCACATTACAAACGTACCATGTCCCAGGTAAAGTTCAGCATCTCTTACAAGAGTACTTTAATTGCTTTAAGATGCAGTTTACCTGTGGGGGCTTTACCACCAGCTGGCAGCGGTTGGAGAAAGGTATTGTCACTGGATGCACAATTTCAGCCATTCTGTTTGCAGCTGCAATGAACCTCTTGGTCAAGTCAGTGGAGAAGCCGAGAAGAGGTGCAGTTTTGGCAAGTGGTATTCAGCATTCTCCAGTTAAAGCATTCATGGATGATCTAACAATAACTGCAAGATCATTTCCAGAGGGGCGGTGGATTTTGGAAGATCTTTGCAAGATTATTACAGGAGCTAGGATGGAATTTAAGCCATCAAAGTCACGGAGTCTCGTGCTAAGGAAAGGATGCATCCAGGACCGGTCCCGTTTTAGGATTGGAGAAGAACTTATCCCCACTGTTAGCCAGAGACCCATTAAGAGCTTGGGTAAATGGTATAGAGCAGAACTGAATGATAGAGAAAGTGTGAAGGAGATGCTTGGACAAGTTGAGGGGTGGCTGCGAATCTTGGACAGGAGTGGGCTCCCTGGAAGATTTAAACTCTGGGGCTACCAGCATGGAGTACTTCCAAGACTCCTTTGGCCACTGCTTATGTATGAGGTGCCATTAACAACAGTCGAAGCCCTGGAAAGGCGGATTAACACCTTTCTCCGAAGATGGCTGTCAGTACCCAAAAGTTTTTCTTCAATTGGCCTGTATAGCTCAGGAAGTAAACTGCAGCTCCCAATTACATCGGTCATTGAAGAATTTAAGGTGGCCAAAGCCCGGCAGGTGATAATGCTGCGTGACAGCAGGGATCGACTTGTGCGTCAAGCAGATATTACCATCCGCACAGGACGAAAATGGGTAGCAAGTAAGGCAGTGGCAGATGCAGCGGAAAGGTTATGCCACAAGGACATTGTGGGGACAGTCAATCAAGGTCGGCTAGGCCTAGGAGTCATAACCAGGGCAAGGTGGAGGGAGGCAGATATCAATGGCCGCCGTAGTCTAGTCCAAGAAGAGCTTTGCATGATGGAGGAGGAGGGTAGACAAGCCAGGGCTGCATCCATGAATAGTCAGGGGAGGTGGACGTGTTGGACAGGTGTTCAAGGAAGGTCATTGGGGTGGAGGGATATGTGGGGCATGGAGGACCAGCGAATAAAGTTCCTCTTATGCGCCACATACGATGTCCTGCCAACACCGGTAAATCTCCACCGTTGGGGGCTGGCTGAGAATCCAGGTTGTATGCTGTGTGGAAAGCCGGCAAGTCTTGAACATGTGTTGTCATCATGTCAAGCTAGTCTGGTGGACGGCAAGTTCAGATGGAGGCATGATCAGATATTGTCTGAGCTTGCTGCAGGTCTGGAGGTGGAGAGGAGGAAGACCCATAACGCCACCAAGATAACAGGGCCCCGCCTGATTAGGTTTGTTAGGGCAGGGGAATCAGCTAGTAGGGCACAAACAAGTGTAGGAATCCTGGCATCTGCTGCTGATTGGGATATGAGAGTTGACCTCAGGAGGCAACTTAAGTTTCCAGAGGAGATTACATCATCAACCCTCAGACCAGATATAGTTTTATGGTCTAGAGCATCGAAACAGGTGGTTCTTTTTGAGTTGACTGTGCCATGGGAGGAGAGGATGGAGGAGGCCCATGAGAGGAAACTTGGGAAGTACCAACCCCTCATTTACGAGTGTCAGCAGAGGGGATGGCGGGCGTGGAACTTGCCAGTGGAAGTGGGTTGCCGAGGATTTCCTGGGCAGTCACTCTGGAGTGGACTGTCCAGACTTGGAATTAAAGGTTGTAATAGAAGAAGGCTAGTGGCTAATATCACCAAGCGAGCCGAGGCAGCATCGAGATGGCTGTGGCTGAAGCGCTGCGAGCGTTGGAACAACCCATCGGGCACAAAGGAAACACCTTAGAGCAGTGGTGGTGGAACCCATGGGGCCGAGGGGGCTGCCTTAGGACACTGGGGCTAGCTGTCAAGCCCTTTGGAGGTGTTGTGGGCTAATTGACGAAACACTGATGAAGGAGGGTACCCACCTGATGACCCTAAGAAAGCACCATGGGCCCATGCCACAAGGCTCAGTTATTCTACTTGCAAAGCATAAGTGCTGGCCATCATCCTCAAGAACATGGTTGGGTGGTTACCCAGCCATTGAGGTGAGAGCGATGGATTCATCGTATTATAGACTTTTCCATCTGGCAACCCAGTGACTACTAGGAAAGACTAGTTGGCAACCATGGAAGAATGGTGACAGCAAGGAGAGACTGCTGGCATCTGGGAAAGACCAGAACCAGGGGTGTGGCGGCTTGGCAGGCCAAAACACATCCTCTGTGAGGAGGAACCCTAAGCACTCGCTATGGACAAGTATGTGATAAGATACCCCCAAGGTCGGGCGAGAGCGGGGGAGGATGATCGACCAACAGGACAGACTATGGCATTGACTTTGGAAAGTGTAAACCTTACATTGGCACAGGCTGATACTACAACTGCGGTTTGCATATGCGGGAAAGTCTGTAAGAATATGAAAGGCCTTAAGATCCATCAGGCAAAGATGGGTTGCCTACACTCTAGCAGTGTGCAACGTGCAGGGCAACCTGGTGAGACGGAGGACAGGCTGGGACCGGTAGCCAACCACAGTACCCAGAATCTCCAGGCACATAGTAGAGAGAGCGTAGGCAACACCACCCCTGATGTATCGCCAGGGGAATTGCATGGGCAGAGCGGGAACATTGAGCAGCAATTTCAAGATAGCCACAAAGTAGTGAAGCAGGTAGTTAACTGGCCAGCAGCTCAAGCAAAGAAGGAGTGGGAGAGATTTGACTGTGAAGTGGATGAGGTGTTGGAGCATGTTCTGGCAGGGGAGCTGAATCGGAAAATGAAGGCAATGGCGAGGATAATCTGTAGCTTTGGTGCTGAGCGTTTCGGAGTGAAGCAAACAAGTCCCTTTCATTTAAGACCTGCACAACAGGGGGAAAATCATAGGATCAAGGAGATTAAACAACTTCGTGGTGATCTCCGGAGGCTCAGGAAAAGATTCATGCAAGCTAAAGAGGAGGAGAAACAAGCTTTGAAGGAGATCTCGGTCACTCTGAGGGAGCGCATTAAAACCTTACGTCGAGCGGAGTGCCACAGAAGAGACCGAAGACGCCGGGCTAAGCAAAGGGAGCAGTTTACCAAAAATCCATTTTCCTACCTGTCTAAGCTCCTGGGAGACAAGCGATCTGGTCGACTCCAGGCATCAAGACAAGAGGTAGAGGAGTACCTCTCCAGCATGCATAGCGATCCAGAAAGGGGTGTAGAACTGGAGATTAAGGAGGCCTTGATGACCCTTAATGAGCCAACATCCATGTTCACTGAGCAAGAACCTTCATGGAAGGAGGTCAGTGACTTCCTGAAAAGGGCAAGGGCTTGCTCAGCACCAGGACCTAATGGGATCCCATACAAGGTGTACAAACAGTGTGAGAGATTGAGAAGGAGGCTTTGGAAGATGTTGAAGGTGGTGTGGAGGGCAAATCATCTTCCAGACGAGTGGCTCATTGCAGAAGGGTGTTTTATCCCCAAAGAGGAAAGCTCATCTGATATTAAACAGTTCCGCACCATTTCCCTTCTGAATGTAGAAGGGAAGATATTCTTTGGAATTTTGGCAAGGAGGCTCACAAACTTTTTGGTGAGCAACGAGTATATTGACACTTCCGTTCAGAAGGGGGGAGTACAAGGAGTTCCAGGGTGTGTGGAGCACACAAGTGTCATCTCAAAAATAATCCAGGATGCAAAGCACAATCATGGAGATCTTGCAGTTCTGTGGCTTGATATATCCAATGCATATGGAACCATCCCCCACAAACTGGTGGAGCTCACATTACAAACGTACCATGTCCCAGGTAAAGTTCAGCATCTCTTACAAGAGTAATTTAATTGCTTTAAGATGCGGTTTACCTGTGGGGGCTTTACCACCAGCTGGCAGCGGTTGGAGAAAGGTATTGTCACTGGATGCACAATTTCAGCCATTCTGTTTGCAGCTGCAATGAACCTCTTGGTCAAGTCAGTGGAGAAGCCGAGAAGAGGTGCAGTTTTGGCAAGTGGTATTCAGCATTCTCCAGTTAAAGCATTCATGGATGATCTAACAATAACTGCAAGATCATTTCCAGAGGGGCGGTGGATTTTGGAAGATCTTTGCAAGATTATTACAGGAGCTAGGATGGAATTTAAGCCATCAAAGTCACGGAGTCTCGTGCTAAGGAAAGGATGCATCCAGGACCGGTCCCATTTTAGGATTGGAGAAGAACTTATCCCCACTGTTAGCCAGAGACCCATTAAGAGCTTGGGTAAATGGTATAGAGCAGAACTGAATGATAGAGAAAGTGTGAAGGAGATGCTTGGACAAGTTGAGGGGTGGCTGCGAATCTTGGACAGGAGTGGGCTCCCTGGAAGATTTAAACTCTGGGGCTACCAGCATGGAGTACTTCCAAGACTCCTTTGGCCACTGCTTATGTATGAGGTGCCATTAACAACAGTCGAAGCCCTGGAAAGGCGGATTAACACCTTTCTCCGAAGATGGCTGTCAGTACCCAAAAGTTTTTCTTCAATTGGCCTGTATAGCTCAGGAAGTAAACTGCAGCTCCCAATTACATCGGTCATTGAAGAATTTAAGGTGGCCAAAGCCCGGCAGGTGATAATGCTGCGTGACAGCAGGGATCGACTTGTGCATCAAGCAGATATTACCATCCGCACAGGACGAAAATGGGTAGCAAGTAAGGCAGTGGCAGATGCAGAGGAAAGGTTATGCCACAAGGACATTGTGGGGACAGTCAATCAAGGTCGGCTAGGCCTAGGAGTCATAACCAGGGCAAGGTGGAGGGAGGCAGATATCAATGGCCGCCGTAGTCTAGTCCAAGAAGAGCTTCGAATGATGGAGGAGGAGGGTAGACAAGCCAGGGCTGCATCCATGAATAGTCAGGGGAGGTGGACGTGTTGGACAGGTGTTCAAGGAAGGTCATTGGGGTGGAGGGATATGTGGGGCATGGAGGACCAGCGAATAAAGTTCCTCTTATGCGCCACATACGATGTCCTGCCAACACCGGTAAATCTCCACCGTTGGGGGCTGGCTAAGAATCCAGGTTGTATGCTGTGTGGAAAGCCGGCAAGTCTTGAACATGTGTTGTCATCATGTCAAGCTAGTCTGGTGGACGGCAAGTTCAGATGGAGGCATGATCAGATATTGTCTGAGCTTGCTGCAGGTCTGGAGGTGGAGAGGAGGAAGACCCATAACGCCACCAAGATAACAGGGCCCCGCCTGATTAGGTTTGTTAGGGCAGGGGAATCAGCTAGTAGGGCACAAACAAGTGTAGGAATCCTGGCATCTGCTGCTGATTGGGATATGAGAGTTGACCTCAGGAGGCAACTTAAGTTTCCAGAGGAGATTACATCATCAACCCTCAGACCAGATATAGTTTTATGATCTAGAGCATCGAAACAGGTGGTTCTTTTTGAGTTGACTGTGCCATGGGAGGAGAGGATGGAGGAGGCCCATGAGAGGAAACTTGGGAAGTACCAACCCCTCATTTACGAGTGTCAGCAGAGGGGATGGCGGGCGTGGAACTTGCCAGTGGAAGTGGGTTGCCGAGGATTTCCTGGGCAGTCACTCTGGAGTGGACTGTCCAGACTTGGAATTAAAGGTTGTAATAGAAGAAGGCTAGTGGCTAATATCACCAAGCGAGCCAAGGCAGCATCGAGATGGCTGTGGCTGAAGCGCTGCGAGCGTTGGAACAACCCATCGGGCACAAAGGAAACACCTTAGAGCAGTGGTGGTGGAACCCATGGGGCCGAGGGGGCTGCCTTAGGACACTGGGGCTAGCTGTCAAGCCCTTTGGAGGTGTTGTGGGTTAATTGACGAAACACTGATGAAGGAGGGTACCCACCTGATGACCCTAAGAAAGCACCATGGGCCCATGCCACAAGGCTCAGTTATTCTACTTGCAAAGCATAAGTGCTGGCCATCATCCTCAAGAACATGGTTGGGTGGTTACCCAGCCATTGAGGTGAGAGCGATGGATTCATTGTATTATAGACGACAGTTTGACTGATGGGTCGAGACGGCATCCCAACGAACTGCAACGTCGGGGCACCAAAGGGCATCTATGCAGTCCGTCTCCGGTCATGAAAAAAACGGAGATGCTCTGGAAGTGAGCCGCATGACGGACACTCCGAGGGGGGCTTCGGAAGACCCGGGTTAAATGTGTGAGGGCTTACGGTGTGTCTGAAATGTGCAGTTATTAATATATGTTATGTTCTGAATATTCACATGTTGAGTTGTATGGGAATGGGGTTGAAGGGAACCGTGTGTGTGTTGTGTAATATGTCTTAAGTTGGTTCCTATGATCATTTACCCTGTTTATGGTACAACTTATGTGATCATTTAGTTTGTTCTGTATTTAAAAAAAAAAGAAAATAAGTGTGTTTATAGAATTGTTTATTGCAATTTGACCTGTTGGTGTGTGCTACCTCTTGGTTGGTAAAACTGTTTAAGGTATTTTGCAATATTCTGTTTTATTTCTATTTCCGGCACGTGTTGCTGTGTATATCTCCCTGTCTCAGGTTTGGCCTTTATGGCTGTTTACGTTCTCATTAGAAAAGGGACATGTCTACCACTGTGACAGGGTGATTTAGGTACTGAAAGCACAAGGCCACCGTTGTGAGTGACTGTTGTGAGTGTGAGATGCAGTAACACCTACAGTACGTGTGAATGGTTGAAATTTAATGCCCTATAGTGTGAAACTGTGTGATTATTTGGGGAGTTCTCTGTGTTTTATGTATCCTGTGAGTTTATAAGATTGGGTACCGCCATTGTCTGTCTGTATTTGTTATGTGTTAGCTTAGGAGGGATTACTTTATTTTGGTGTGTGGTTCATTTTTCTTTCACAGACTATTTGATCACATAGCAGAGAGTTCCGCTGAGCCAGTGTGTGGTGTGAGTGGATAGGCCTGTTCTCCTCTGTATTAGTGTATGATTTGGGTGCAAATTGTTTGGTTGGGTAATTTGTGTGCTTGATTTTCTTTTGTTTTTTTGGGGGGGGGGATGTAGCATAGTAATATAGTATAATATATTAGTATGGCAGTGCCCTAGGCTGGGAGGGGTGATGCCCCGCCTTCGAGGGGTGGCGTCACCTGGGATATAAAAGCCTGGTGCAGGAGACATATTGTCTCCTTGCCGTCACTCCTGTACTCGCGGTAGGGTTTCCCCAAATGTTCAGTAGTTCTTGATAATAAACTATATAAAACATCGCCTCGTCTCCTTGTTATTCGGACACCCAGTGTAGGGCTATTCGGGTGATGCTTCCCCGCTCTCTTCTCATGACGTGACCAATCCATCTCCATCTCCTCCTCGTTATGTTGTCCACGCTTTCCTGATTACACCTTTCAAGCAGATGTTGGTTGGAGATTGTATTCGGCTACTGAATGCATAAAATTCTTCTGAGGTTTTTTGTGTGGAATGTGGATAATCTGTTGATATCACACTCTGTCATCCTCCAGTATTCTGAGCTGTAGAGTAGTGTGGACAACACACAGCTCTGGTAAAGTCTTAGCTTGGTCTTGGTGCTGGGATGACTTCCACACACTGTTCAGCATTCTGAAAGTATTTCTAACCTTTCCGAGATGGGATTTGATATCACTTTCTGCTCCTCCATCATGTCTGACAATGCTACCAAGATAGGTGAATTCTTCTGTGGTTGGTAAGTTTTCTCCATTAACTTGGATTGGCTCAGGGTTGGAGATGTTCAGTGTCATTATTTCGGTTTTCTTCTTGCTGATCTTCAAGCCCACTCGCTGTGCAAACTTGCGATGTTTTCTCTTGCGTATGATGATGTGTATGTGAGACCAAGGCTAGATCATCTGCAAAGTCAAGCTCTTCTTAGTTTGAGAAGAGTGTCCATCTGATACCCCTTGCCTGGTCTTCCGTCATTCTTCTCAACACCCAATCAATGGTGATGTTGAAGAGTAGCACCGATATAACACATCCTTGTCTCACGCCGGTTTTCACTTCAAAGTGTGTGCGTCTCAGTGACCCTGAGAGTTATGCCAGCAGGAGCGAAAGTTCCTGGCAGGGTCACCCAAGCCAGACAGGTCAAAGGGTAGAGGCCAGACGAAATGCAATCAACTGGTCCTCCAGGTTGGGAGTTGAGCACAGGGCTAACAACCCTGTCTTGTAAAAACAGTTTGTTACAGTTTGTTAAAGAAACGGCAATGAAAAAAATCATTAATCAGCAGTTAATAATAAATCTTTCTGATCTGTTTCTTTGTTCTCTCTCACACCACACACCCCTGTCTCGAATAAAGCTCTATTTGGGTTTAACATTCAGCTAGCATTTGTTAGCATGTTTGTCTGACAACTGAAGCTAAAAGCTAATACTAGCCTCAAACGTGGCATCACCAGAAAGAGATCTCATTGAAATAACAAAAGAGAATGGGTGCAGTCAACTGGGGTTCATTAGCATTTAAAGCAAAATTTTTGCAATGTTTTTCTTGTAATTTTCTTTTTTACTTTTTTCTCCAATATTTGCAACTTTTCCTATAAATTTACAAACTTTTACTTGTAAATTTACAACTTTTTTCTCCTCAATTTGCCATTTTTCTTGTAAATTTGCAGCTTTTTCTCAAAAATTAGCAACTTTTTTCCAGTAAATTTGCAACTTTTTTTTATCAATTTGCAATTTTTTTCTCTGTAAATGTGTAACTTTTTCTCAAAAATTTCCAACTTTTCTCTTGTAAATTTTTTTTAGGTTTTTTCTCAGATATTTGCAGCTTTTTCCTTTAAATTTGCAACTTTTTTCTTGTAATTTTTTTTTTAAACATTTTTATCAAAGATTAGCAACTTTTTCCCTGTAAATTTGCAACTTTTTTCTTGTGGACTTGAAACTTTTCTTTGAACCCCTCAGTATTCCAGTCAATTTTACCCCTTTTAGCTTATGAGATGGTCGAGATGGTCGAGATGGTGACATCCTACAAGTACCTGGGTATTCATCTGAACAATAAACTAGACTGGTCACACAATACTGACGCACTCTACAAGAAGGGACAGCGCAGGCTGTTCCTGCTGAGGAGACTCAGGTCTTTTGGTGTACAAGGGGCGCTGCTGAAGTCATTCTATGACACGGTGGTGGCATCAGCCATCACTTTTGGAGTGGTCTGCTGGGGCAGTGGCATTACTGCAGCCGATAGGAAGAGACTGAACAAACTGATTAAGAAAGCTAGCTCTGTCCTGGGGCAACGCCTTGATCCGATGGAGGAGATAGGAGAGAGAAGGACGGTGGCTAAACTGTCATCTCTGCTGGAGTCCGAGTTCCACCCTATGCAGGACATACTGGATGCACTGAGGAGCTCATTTAGCAGCAGACTACATCATCCCAGGTGCACAACCGAGAGGTTTCGTAGGTCCTTCCTACCAACGGCTGTCAGACTGTACAACCTAAGCAGGGCTGCTCGCAGAGATAGCAAAAAGACGTAACAAACTAATAGTTTTTTGAATGCAAAAGATGCAATAGACTTACACAATGGTCCTCTCCGGCATACAACTAGGAACATACCGGTCGCTATGGAGGGTGAGAATATGTATGGGCACATAATCATACCATGTAGGATAACTAAGTAGACGGTTATGCTGTTTCATCCCACCTAGCAACAATGCTCTGCACTGTGTGTGTTTATATATTTACATATTTATTCCATCTAGCTACAATGCTCTGCACTGGGTGTGTTTATATTTATATATCTATATATTTATTCCATCTAGCTACAATGCTCCGCACTGTGTTTTTATATATCTACATATTATTCCATCTAGCTACATTGCTCCGCACTGTGTGTGTTTATATACTTGCATATTTATTCCACCTAGCTGCAATGCTCTGCACTGTGTTTTTATATATCTACATATTATTCCATCTAGCTACATTGCTCCGTACTGTGGGTGTTTATATATTTACATATTTATTCCATCTAGCTACAATGCTCTGCACTGGGTGTGTTTATATTTATATATCTATATATTTATTCCATCTAGCTACAATGCTCCGCACTGTGTTTTTATATATCTACATATTATTCCATCTAGCTACATTGCTCCGCACTGTGTGTGTTTATATACTTGCATATTTATTCCATCTAGCTACAATGCTCCGCACTGTGTTTTTATATATCTACATATTATTCCATCTAGCTACATTGCTCCGTACTGTGGGTGTTTATATATTTACATATTTATTCCATCTAGCTACAATGCTCTGCACTGTGTGTTCATATATTCATATATTTATTCCATCCAGCTACAATGCTCTGCACTGTGTGTCTGTGTGTGTGTGTGTGTATATATATATTTTATAGTAATATGTACATATGTATATTAGCTGCTCTTGCTTGCTTGTTTTTTTTCTTGCCTTCTGATTGTTGCTCTGAGTGTTGCTATCCCTGTGCTGTTGCAATCCTGGAATTTCCCCGTTGTGGGACTAATAAAGGCTTATCTTATCTTATCTTATCTTATCTTATCTTATGCAAAGAAAATCTAATTCTTTCTTCAGTGAGTTGCAATAGAAAATTTGAAATGTCCCATCAACAGAACACAGGAATTTTTAAGGGTTAAGTTTTTCTTGCAAATTAGTATTTTTATTGTAAAATCGCCTCCTTTTCCTTTTTTCTATAACTTTTTCCTTTTTTTCTCTTACATGTGTAAATTTTTAAGAAAACATTGGTTTCAGGTTCATCATCACATCATTTCAGGCCAACCTAAAACATGTGAAACCACCATAATGAGCTGCTGTTTCCTCGCTGGAAAATCACAGTTTTGAGAGAGAAGTTTCAGAATCTGAGCGGAGCTTCTAGAACATTTCAGAGGAAAACCTTCTGCCCGTGACCTTTACTGCTGACCCTTCACTGTCTGAGAGCTGCAGACAGTCTAACAACACGAAGGTGATGGGGGGGGGGGGGGGTGAGGAAGAGCAGCACCCAGAACACAAACGTTGTTTTAAGAAATGTCAGCATGAGCCGACGCTCAATACCTGAACACTTCCTACAGCTGAGTAGGCGGCGTAGGAGAACTGCCCCTGCTGTGGGTTGTTCACGTGATGCTGCTCACACTGGGTCCCGTTTGGCAGAAAACACTGGTGGGTAGACCCGTCTGTGATGGTGTTGGGGGCGGAGCCAGGCAGGCTGAGCGGCACCGTGTAGTTGGACAGGCGTACGTCAGTCAGGCCGAGACCCACCCACTGCCTGTACAGGTACCGGGCTCTGGATTCCTCGCCGTCATCTGTCAGGGTGGCGAAAGACCTGGGAGAAGCACCAACAGTTTATTATTAAATATAAAACAGTCAGCTAAAATGGAGTGATTTGATTGGATAATGGGGCTTCTAATAATCTTTAGTTACAGTAAGGGTAGTTTCTCACGGAGCGGCAAAAGATGACTAATGTACCAATTTTTTGATTCGCCAACTTTTCTGACGAATGTTGGTGAAAATGGAGCTAGTATCTCACTTAGCGGCGAATGCTGACAAACGTAATGATTTTTGTATTCGTCAACTTTTCTGACAAACGGAGAAAATGGAGCTAGTATCTCACGGAGCGGCAAATGCTGATGAACATAGCGATTTTTGGATTTGTTAACTTTTCTGATAAGCACTGGCAAAAATTGAGCTAGTATTTCAGGGAGCAGTGAATGCTGATGAACGTAGCTATTTTTGGATTGGTCAACTTTTCTAAAAAAACGGTGAAAATGAAGCTAGTATCTCATGGATCAGCAAACGCTGACAAACGTAGCAATTTTTGGATTCGTCAATTTTTCTGAAAAACGGCGAAAATGGACCTAGTATCTCACGGAGTGGCGAATGCTGACGAATGTAGCCACTTTTGGATTGGTCAACTTTTCTGAAAAACAGCGGCAATGGAGCTGGTATCTGTCAGAACGGTGAATGCTGATGAACGTAGCAATTTTTGGATTGTCAACTTTTCTGACAAGCATTGGCAAAAATTGAACTAGTATCTCACGGATCGGTGAATGCTGACAAATGTAGCGATTTTTGGATTCATCAGCTTTTCTGATGAATGTTGGTGAAAACCAAGGTAGTATCTCACGGAGTGGCGAGTGCTGACAAATGTAGTGATTTTTGCATTTGTCAACTTTTCTGACAAATGGTGACAATTGAGCTGATATCTCACAGAGTGGCGAAGGCTTACAAACAGTGACTTTTGGATTCACCAACTTTTCTGATGAATGTTGGTGCAAATAAAGCTAGAAGTTCATGGGGTGGTGAATGCTGATGAACATTGAAGAACGTTGTAATTTAAGTGGGCTTGTAAGGGTTCATAAAAAAGTTGTAAAACAGTTTGCACACAGTTTTTAAGGTTGCAAACAGTTATATTGTAAAAGTTCTTAACAGTTGCTATGTTAACATTAGCAACACATGTTGCAACTACAGACACATAACTATTTTGCAAATGTTTGCAAAATTTTGCAGAAAAATACATTCATAAAAAATTATTGAGCATGTTCAAATTTTTTTGAAACAGAACAAAACAAAAAAACAGTTTGGGACCTTAAAAACTGCTTGCAAACTATTGTGCAACCTTTTACGATCCATAACAAAAGCCCAATAACTGCAACGTTTGTGACTGTTCCTCAGTGTTCGCCGCTCCGTGAGATATGGGCTTAACTGTTGGGTACCTTATTTTCAACAGTGAGGTGATGTTTGAAAAGAGACAGCCTTCAGTACTTTGAAATTGGGTTGCTGTGTTCAGGACCCATGCTAATAGATAGCCTGGTAAGCTGTTTTACTTATTTTACCCCCAAAATCTGCATTAAAACCTCATAGTGTCCAGTTTCCAGACAAGCCTCACAGCCTAATGTGTGCCTCGAATGCTTTACTTCATCCCAGGATGCCAATAATAAAGAGAATGTAAACAAAAGCCGAGATACAAGCTGAGCACTAGCTAGGTGGCTAGCAGGCAGCTTCAAGAAAGCAGCCGGACCACTGGACTCTGATGTACAGTATACACACTACTGTTCAAAGGTTTTGTCCTTGTTTACCATAAAAACATGGATGGAACTTCTTTAAATTGAAAACATACAAAATGATTAAGATAAGCCTTTAGATAAGCCTTTATTAGTCCCACAACGGGGAAATTCCAGGATTGCAACAGCACAGGGATAGCAACACTCAGAGCAACAATCAGAAGGCAAGAAAAAAAAAAAAATTAATTAACTTTTCCTAATGATAAACCTGAATTGGCAAATTTGACACTGAATCAAAAGACTGATGGTTCCTGATAATCGTTGTTGCCTTCGCCAAGGAAGGAATGTAAAAACTACTGGATGGATCTTGATGACATTTTCACCAAAGGTGGCCCCTGTGCTACGGATGAACCCTTTAGACCAGGGGTCGGGAACCTTTTTGGCTGAGAGAGCCATGAACACCACATATTTTTAAATGTAATTCCGTGAGAGCCATACGGCAACCCCACTTGAACTTGAACCTTATAATTAAAAGGAACTCCGATTATATTGGCATGTTAGCTCTATATGCTTTATTTTTATGTTACTAACATAACTATAATATAATTTTTTGAAAATAATTCCCAGTTTTATATATTTTTAAAAAACTTTATTACGATTTTTGTTTACGTCGCAATGATCGTTGATAATAATCGATAATAATTGACAATAATCGATCGTTGGCCTCATCTCCAATGGAGATGAAGCTGAGTACAGAGGGCTTATCCAGGACTTTGTGGACTGGTGCCATCGGAACTGCCTCCAGATCAACGCAAGGAAAACTAAGGAGCTGGTGGTGGACTGCCGCAGGCATGGGCAGCCCCTCACAGCACCAGTAAATATACAGGGAACAGACATCGAGATGGTGACATCCTACAAGTACCTGGGTGTTCATCTGAACAATAAACTAGACTGGTCACACAATACTGACGCACTCTACAAGAAGGGACAGCGCAGGCTGTTCCTGCTGAGGAGACTCAGGTCTTTTGGTGCACAAGGGGCGCTGCTGAAGACATTCTATGACACGGTGGTGGCATCAGCCATCACTTTTGGAGTGGTCTGCTGGGGCAGTGGCATTACTGCAGCCGATAGGAAGAGACTGAACAAACTGATTAAGAAAGCTAGCTCTGTCCTGGGGCAGCGCCTTGATCCGGTGGAGGAGATGGGAGAGAGAAGGACGGTGGCTAAACTGTCATCTCTGCTGGAGTCCGAGTTCCACCCTATGCAGGACATACTGAATGCACTGAGGAGCTCATTTAGCAGTAGACTACATCATCCCAGGTGCACAACCGAGAGGTTTCGCAGGTCCTTCCTACCAACGGCTGTCAGACTGTACAACCTAAGCAGGGCTGCTCGCAGAGATAGCAAAAAGACGTAACAAACTAATAGTTTTTTGAATGCAAAAGATGCAATAGACTTACACAATGGTTCCCTCCGGCATACAACTAGGAACATACCGGTCACTATGGAGGGTGAGAATATGTATGGGCACATAATCATACCATGTAGGATAACTAAGTAGATGGTTATGCTGTTTCATCCCACCTAGCAACAATGCTCTGCACTGTGTGTGTTTATATATTTACATATTTATTCCATCTAGCTACAATGCTCTGCACTGTGTGTGTTTATATACTTACATATTTATTCCACCTAGCTGCAATGCTCCGTACTGTGGGTGTTTATATATTTACATATTTATTCCATCCAGCTACAATGCTCTGCACTGTGTGTCTGTGTGTGTGTGTGTATATATATATTTTATAGTAATACGTACATATGTATATTAGCTGCTCTTGCTGGCTTGTTTTTTTTCTTGCCTTCTGATTGTTGCTCTGAGTGTTGCTATCCCTGTGCTGTTGCAATCCTGGAATTTCCCCATTGTGGGACTAATAAAGGCTTATCTTATCTTATCTTATCTTAATGCATTCTGGGTAGTGAAGTAGAAGGGCTGCAGCCGTTTTTCTGTCTTATACAAGCCAAGAAGCGACGCTCCTAACTACTGCCATTTGTCAGTGAAAATGCCACATTGCGGATGTTGGATGTAATTTCCAATCAAAGGGAAATAAAGAGAGCGGGGTGAGCCTCCATAGCTTTCCTAAAGAGGGAAAGTGGAGGAAAAAGTGGGGCTCAGCAGGTACAGCAGGTCGTCTAATAACCCGATGGTTGGCGGTTCGCATCACGCTCTCCCCAGATATCCTGCCGTTGTGTCCCTGGGCAAGACACTTCACCCGCATTGCCTCCAGTGCCCATAACACTGGGTATGAATGTGTAAAAATGTTTAAATGCTCAGTGGTGGCCGGAGAGGCCGTTGGCGTGGATTGGCAGCCACATTTCCCTCACTCTGTCTGTGATCGCGCGCTGTAACGCATGCCTGATAAAGCTGACATATGTATTAATCATGCTGTGATAAAGCACGATATCGCTCAAAGCGCGCGCATGAGACATGTCTGTGATCGCACGCTTGTGTTGACCGTTCCTGCCTTTCCTCTCCTAACCGTGGTTTTGGGACGCAGGGGAGATGCATCTTCCTCTGCGGTCAATTCCCGAGTAAACCTCACTCTTGTGGTACACAGAAGCACAGGCCGTTTTGCTGAAGCGTTGGGGCTTTATTTATATACCGCACTGTTGTCAGCAACAAATTCTACCTGCTCCGGTCGCCTCGCTCTTTCTACTTATCCGCACCAAATCACACACCGTTTGCCACACACACTGGGGAGGGGGGGCGCGCCTCTGCTGCGCAAACGCCATCACTCACGTCCACGCACCGAGCTGCCCGATCCAAACACACGCACCAGACACATCCCACAACACTTGATAGAGCTGACATATGTATTAATCACGCTATGATAAAGTACAATATCGCGCAAAGCGCACGAGTGTGACGGATGAATATAGTCGGAGTTCCTTTTAAAGATTTGTCTGCGAGCCAGATGCAGCCATCAAAAGAGCCACATCTGGCTCGCGAGCCATAGGTTCCCGACACCTGCTTTAGACTTTGAGGGCAGGACTGGATAAGATAAGATAAGATAAGATAAGATAAGCCTTTATTAGTCCCACAATGGGGAAATTCCAGGATTGCAACAGCACAGGGATAGCAACACTCAGAGCAACAATCAGAAGGCAAGAAAAAACAAGCAAGCAAGAGCAGCTAATATACATATGTACATATTACTATAAAATATATATATACACACACACACACACAGACACACAGTGCAGAGCATTGTAGCTGGATGGAATAAATATATGAATATAAGAACACACAGTGCAGAGCATTGTAGCTAGATGGAATAAATATGTAAATATATAAACACCCACAGTGCGGAGCATTGTAGCTAGATGGAATAATATGTAGATATATAAAAACACAGTGCGGAGCATTGTAGCTAGATGGAATAAATATATAGATATATATAAATATAAACACACCCAGTGCAGAGCATTGTAGCTAGATGGAATAAATATGTAAATATATAAACACACACAGTGCAGAGCATTGTTGCTAGGTGGGATGAAACAGCATAACTGTCTATTTAGTTATCCTACATGGTATGATTATGTGCCCATACATATTCTCACCCTCCATAGCGACCGGTATGTTCCTAGTTGTATGCCGGAGAGGACCATTGTGTAAGTCTATTGCATCTTTTGCATTCAAAAAAAAAAAAAAAAAAAAAAATGGATGCTGCCTCCATTAGCTGCCATTAGCAAAGTTAATCATTCACGCATTCCGGGTTGTTTCTGTGCTTAATACAGTGGGGCAAAAAAGTATTTAGTCAGCCACCAATTGTGCAAGTTCTCCCACTTAAAAGATGAGAGAGGTCTCCAATTTTCATCATAGGTATACCTCAACTATGAGAGAAAAAATGAAAAAAAAAAATCCAGAAAATCACATTGAAGGATTTTTAATGAATTAATTGGTAAATTCCTCGGTAAAATAAGTATTTGGTCAATAACAAAAGTTCATCTCAATACTTTGTTATATACCCTTTGTTGGCAATGACAAAGGTCAAACGTTTTCTGTAAGTCTTCACAAGGTTTTCACACACTGTCGCCACTCCTTTGTTTCCCAGGCGGTGTGTTTGGGATCATTGTCATGCTGAAAGACCCAGCCAAGTTTCATCTTCAATGCCCTTGCTGATGGAAGGAGGTTTTCACTCAAAATCTCACGATACATGGCCCCATTCATTCTTTCCTTTACACGGATCAGGCATCCTGGTCCCTTTGCAGAAAAACAGCCCCAAAGCATGATATTTCCACCCCCATGCTTCACAGTAGGTATGGTGTTCTTTCTCCTCCAAACACGACAAGTTGAGTTTTTACCAAAAAGTTCTATTTTGGTTTCATCTGACCAAAAGACATTCTCCCAATCCTCTTCTGGATCATCCAAATGCTCTCTAGCAAACTTCAGACGGGCCTGGACATGTACTGGCTTAAGCAGGGGGACACGTCAGGCACTGCAGGATTTGAGTCCCTGGCGGCATAGTGTGTTACTGATGTAGCCTTTGTTACTTTGGTCCCAGCTCTCTGCAGGTCATTCACTAGGTCCCCCCGTGTGGTTCTGGGATTTTTGCTCACCGTTCTCGTGATCATTTTGACCCCACGGGGTGAGATCTTGCGTGGAGCCCCAGATCGAGGGAGATTATCAGTGGTCTTGTATGTCTTCCATTTTCTAATAATTGCTCCCACAGTTGATTTCTTCACACCAAGCTGCTTACCTATTGCAGATTCAGTCTTCCCAGCCTGGTGCAGGTCTACAATTTTGTTTCTGGTGTCCTTTGACAGCTCTTCGGTCTTGGCCATAGTGGAGTTTGGAGTCTGACTGTTTGAGGTTGTGGACAGGTGTCTTTTATACTGATAACGAGTTCAAACAGGTGCCATTAATACAGGTAACAAGTGGAGGACAGAGGAGCCTCTTAAAGAAGAAGTTACAGGTCTGTGAGAGCCAGAAATCTTGCTGGTTTGTAGGTGACCAAATACTTATTTTACCGAGGAATTTACCAATTAATTCATTAAAAATCCTTCAGTGTGAGTTTCTGGATTTTTTTTTTTCTCATTTTGTCTCTCATAGTTGAGATATACCTACGATGAAAATTGGAGACCTCTCTCATCTTTTAAGTGGGAGAACTTGCACAATTGGTGGCTGACTAAATACTTTTTTGCCCCACTGTATATCTCAGGCGACAGCCATATTATCAACCACTCACAACACACCCCCTTGTGTCTGATTATGCTTTATTTGTGGTTTTAAAGTCTCACATTTAGCTAATAGTTGTTACTATGTTACTTAGTTTGACAACTGAAGCAAACATCTAGCATTAGCCTCAAACATGGTATCGCTAACAAAACATAATTCTCACAGAAATGATGAAAGAGGGAAGGTGGGATGAACGGGGGTTTATTGGTGTTTAATGGCAACATGCCACAAAACGGCTTGTTTGGAGGAGCTCCTGCCCCGTGTGTAAAATGGTTTGTAAAATCACTTCAAAAAAGTTGAAAATTTACAGGAAAAAATTGCATTTTTTTTTCAGAAAAACGCTTCCATTTTATTACAACAAAACATGTAAAATTATGAAAAAAGATGAAGATTTACAGGAAGAAAAATACCAAATTTACAAGAAAAAAGTTGGAAATTTATTTTTTAAAAGCTGCAAATTTATGAGGAAAAAAGCAGCAATTTTACGAGATAAAACTTTCACATTTGTGAGGAAAAAAAGATGAAAATTTACAGGAAGAAAAATATCAAATTTACAAGAAAAAAGTTAAAAATTTATTTTTTAAAAGTTGCAAATTCATGAGGAATAAAGCTGCAATTTTATAAGAAAAACCTTGCAAATTTGTGAGAAAAAAGATGAAAAATTAAAGGAAAAAAGTCACAAATTTCTGAGAAAAAAGTTGCAAATTTATAAGAAAAAAAATTACAAATTCATGAGAAAAAAGTTGAAATTTTTTTTAAAAAAGTTGCAAATCTATAAGAAAATAGTTGAAAATTCACAGGAAAAATTTGGCACATTTATTTTTAAAAAGGTGCAAATTTATAAGAAAAGCTGCAATCTTAGAAAAAAAAATCTTGCAGATTTATAAGAAAAAAGTGCAAATTGATGAAAAAAAAAGAAAATTTACAGGAAAAAGACATAAATTTCTGACAAAAAAGTTGAAAATTTTTGAGAAAAAAGTTCCAAATCTGTAAGCTGAAAATTAACAGGAAAAAATTTACAAATTTACAAGAAAAAAATGCAAATTTATTCTTTAAAAGTTGCAAATTTATGAGAAAAGCTGCAATCTTAGGGAAAAAAAAGTGCAAATTTATAAGAAAAAAAGTGCAAATTTATGAGAAAAAAACATGAACATTTACAGGAAAAAGCCATAAATTTCTGACAAAAAAGTTGCAAATTTATGACAAAAAAGTTTAAAATTTTAAGAAAAAAGTTCCAAATCTGTAAGATGAAAATTAACAGGAAAAAATCTGCAAATTTACAAAAAATGCAAATTTATCCTTTAAAAGTTGCAAATTTATGAGAAAAAAAGCTTGAAGCTTTTAAAAGAAAACTTGCAAATTTATGAGAAGATAATTGCAAATTGATGAGAAAAAAGTTGAAAATCTATAAGTTGAAAATTCACAGGAAATTTTTCAGAAAAAAGCTTCAATTTTATATATATATATATAAAAAAATAAATTTACAAGAAGAAAATGTGCAAAATTAAGAGAAAAGATGAAAGTTTACAGGAAAAAGTCACAAATTTCTGAGAAAAAAATAGCCACTTTATGAGAAAAAATAGCAAATCAATGAGAAAAAAACGTTGCAAATCTATAAGAAGCTGAAAATTAACAGGAAAAAATTGCAAATATCCAAAAAGAAAAATACTAATTTATTTTTAAAAAGCTGCAAATTTATGAGAATAAAACTTCAAGTTGCAGAGGCGTGTGTCAACCATGACAACCCAACAACATCCAGGGCCTTGAGGTACTCGGGGCGAATCTCGTCCACCCCCGGGGCCCGGCCACCAAGGAGATTTTTAACCACCTTGGCGACCTCAGCCCCTGTGATAGGCGAGTCATCCCCCTCGTCCCCAAACCCTGCTTCCTCTGTGGAAGGCGTATCAGTGGGATTGAGGAGATCCTCGAAGTATTCCTTCCACCGCCCGACGATATCCCCAGTTGAAGTCAACAGTGTCCCATCCGCACCATACACAGTGTGGACGGGGAGCTGCTTTCCCCTCCTGAGCCGCCGAACAGTTTGCCAGAATCTCTTTGAAGCCGACCGAAAGTCTTGTTCCATGGCCTCACCGAACTCCTCCCATACCCGGGTTTTTGCTTCAGCAACCCAGTTTATAAGGAAAAAAATTACAAATCTATAAGAAAAAAGTTGAAAATTCACAGGACAAAAAAAAAAAAAATGAAATATTTAAACTCCAGGGTTTCCTCTGGTAATATTTCTCGGTGGCAGCCCGCTGCGCCAGAAATTTTACCGCCAGCCTAAGGCCATATGAATTTATTAAGAAAAATACATGAAGCATTGACTTTCCGCAAGCGCGCACATGAACAACGCGCGTGGCCGTCATCCGCGCGGAGTCTGGAAGTGCCCCGCTCACACGAGTTTTCCACTCAGTCAGCAAACAGTGTCTCGCTAAGCGTGACTGTCCGACAGAAACATGAGTTTATTAAAGTACTTTAAACATGGAAAAAATTCACAAGAGGTATGTAAGCACTGGCGTTTATCATGGTTTTAACCTGCTGGAAATGGGAGCCATAATGGAAGAGTCGCTTAGCTAAGAGATGTGGTTAGAATTCAGATGCAGCCAGCTTCATATGAAGGGGAAGGCAGGAGGACTGATGAATTGCTGAGGATATATTTCACCAGCCACTACAATATTAAATTATGTTCTGTAGGAACTGCAGGAATGAAGACACTGGCAATTTCTCTTTTCTCGCACGAGCAGGCCTGCTGTTTTTATTCTCCCGCCGCAGTGACAAAAAGCAACAGCTGAAAACGCTAACTCTAAACTGAGGTCCTTCAGCGGCTGCCGAGAGAGGTGCCTGATGAGAAAGCCTGAGAGCACAACTATAACTGCCTAAACAGATCATTCTGTACATGAACACATATTGTGGTGAATTATGTCTTTAGAGTCACTACAGTTCCCTGTTATGTACCTGGCAGGTTAAGATGACCGAAATTCACCAAGTCAATGACTTTAATCTGTCAGCAGCCTTCAGACAAACTAAACGTGTCAACATCTGATTTCAAAATAAAGGTGGTTTGATTTCTAAAAAAAAACCCTATAAGTACAAGGAAATATTATAACAAAAATAACGGCATCCTTGGTCATTTAAGTTAATTTATTTCATTAAATACAATTTTATTAATATTTTTTCTTTGTAATCAGAGTTAAATTATTATTCTGTTCTGACTGCAAAGTTATGGTAAAAAATGTAAATTGTTATAAGGAAAAAGTAAAAAAAAATTACCACAGTCTGTTTCTAATTTATCTAAAAAACAAAACAAAACAAAACAGTAATTTTTATTTTTAAAAAAACAGACAAAAATTAGTCATAAAATAATCCACAAATTTATAATAAAGTTTCAAATGTAGAATTAAAGTCAATTTTACAAGAGGAAATTACAAATTTGAGGAACCTGGTTTCAACTTTAGATTTACAGAGAAAAGTAGAAACTATAAGAAAATTGTTATAAATTTTGGAGAAAAACCTCAAACCTTCAAGACTGAAGTCATTATTCAAGGTTTTAAGTGGCTGCTCTTTGTACCCTTAACTCAACTAGAAATTTTTGGTTGTCAACTTTTAATTATTAATTTCAAAGCACTGCTTTTACATGAGTAGAATTTCTGGTTACTATACCCACCTGATCATATAATGTAAGTATGTATGAGTACATTACTATTATGAATGTTTCTTTCCCTTCCCTACTCTCTCAATGGAAAAAAAGAAACACTAGAATAAAAATACACATTTTTTGTCATTTATGTAAACCATGACAAAAAAAATCCTGCAGGACAAAACATGACACTTGATATTTTCTAACCTGTTTGTATACCACCATAGACAGAGAGAGAAGCTGAATTAGACAGAGCTCAGAGAGGGAAAGATGAGACAGAAGAGAGGAGCCAAGGAGAGGAAAGTGTTCAGGCAGAGGAAGGAGAGAAGGATGACACCACTAAAAAGTCTAAACACAGGATGTCTGGGTGGGACCCCAACTGGCCCAATATTCAAGCCTCGGTTGTACAATACTTCAAATGGTAAGTTCCAAATGCAATGTTACAGTGAAAATTTTTAAAAAGAAATAAATAGTATAAAATTAAAATATTCCGGTATGTTTACTCGGGGGGGGGGGGGGGATATGTTGCCACCGCACCAAGGTCTTTAAGCCAGAGGAAACATTGAACTCTGAGGGGTTTTTTCACCAAAGTACAACAAAGATATTGGATTGTCACCTCTGCCAGCTGTCAATGTGTTAAAAAGGAGCACCATATGACCTCTTCAGTGTGATATTAGTGAGAAAGCTAACATCTGATCAGCTTGTCTTAGCACTTATAAAGCACATACACCCTTACTACAATGCATTTTTGAAAACTTGCAGTTTAGAAGTTCTATACATACAGAGCTATAGCGAGACTCTTGACCCTGAAATAACACAGCAGTCTGCTAACGTTTGAATGAGGATTTATGTAATAGGAGGCCATGGCGTACAAGGTAAAAACCTTAATGACGGCTCCTGCTGCTTTTAAGAGGTCAAATATTAAGGCCCCTACACAAAAGTCCCATGGCTTTTCTTTAAATTAAAGAAAGTCCCATTCGTAAAGGATGCTTTTGATTGATGTGTGCAGGTATTCTGGAGACTGTGATATTGTCTGAGAGAAGAATGTGCCGTCATTTTCAGACCTTTAATCCTTTCTATACTGAGGGAAAATATTAGCGTGGAAAAAGCAGCACTGAAAATCTTCTCCACTACATTTCAGACACCACGAAGGTCACGGCCATGACCTGCAGAGCTGACTGCTTTTCTAAGGACACATAATGGAATTCTTCAGAAAACTGCCTGTAAAAATTGAGAATCTTAATTGAAAAGTGAAATGCAGAAGATCCCATATAAACACACGAGAAAGACTGGAACTATAATGGCAAGCCTTCAGTTAATTGGGCTTCATATTTTCCTTGGCAGTTCTGCTGAGGAGCACCATTCGTCTCGAGCGCGAACCCATTTTTCTTCCTCACACACAGCGAGAATCCTCACAGGAGCTGTCAGTCCCAGTCATTTCCGTTTTCCTAATTGCGGGAAAGAGATGTCAATAAAATTTGATCCGCGCCTTATTTGAGTCTCCGCTGCCTGTTTGTTTGGTTCGGGATGTTTACTTTCCTTATTGTTCTGACTCGGGGAGGTCTGCACTCAAAAGTTCAGCAATATGAAGACATGTCCAGATTGGACTGGCTGGTATTTTAGCCTTTTTTGGTGGAGAACAAATGAGTCATTCAGCAGAACAGAACTTAGGTCTGAAGACAGGAGATTTCTCAGTAACACAGAGGCCTAAGTTCTTCTGTACATGACAGTTTTATGAAATTCTGATTTAAAACATCCCACAACAAAACATATTGTTAATAATGAGAGATATCCAGATGAGCATATTAACCAAAAATTAATATCAATATTTAGCATTAGAATGTAGCATTAAACATTTACATTTAACATTTAGGTTTAACATTTCAAACATCAAGGGCTGTATTACAACAACAGGGTCGGTTGACCAGTTGTCAGTGATATAGAACGCATTCATGGGCGTTTCCAAGTTCATTTCCTTATCACAATGGTGTAAAAACAAACTCTTCGCTGGCGCAAGACACAAAGAGGCCAATCTAATCATTCAGAGGTGTGTTTTGAGTAATCCAATCCAAAGTGCTCCTTCCCATCCCTTTAATGCAAAGAGGCACATTATCTAAAGTGAATTGTGATCATGACGGTTTAAGACAGGTTTTGTGCTGACCAAAGCCTGTGTGTGTCTGCCAAGATGCACCTGATAGTAATGCTGCTTGGTAATAAAGAAGACATCAATCACAGTTGATGCCCAGTTAGTTATGTTAGAAAGAACAAACAGTGAAGAACGGGATGAAAAATCAGCTGAATGGTTAAATGTAGTGAAACGGATGCAACACAGACATGAATGGGTTTGAAATTTTAGGAAAAGAGGATGATGCCTGTGCAAACTTTCATAAACTTTCATCAACGATGGCATGGAAGTCATTCCACGCCATCGTTTCTTTCTTTCCCATGGGGAGATGGCGGGAAGGAGGACATCTGGTGTGGCTTCTCATCTGTGCCGACCCTGGCCACAAAGTGAACCCGCATTCGGCGGCTTCTGTGGATGCATCTTCTGTCTCTGTGGGGAGTTGCAGTGAAAGGTACAACACTGCACTCACCTTGTTCATTCATTTATTCCCCTAAAAATAAACACATTAATCCCTAATAAGTCCATGATGAAAACAAAAATGTGAAAGGAATACAAATCATCAGACTGACCCCCCCCCCCCCCATCGCTGTACATCAGACTGCCTGTTCATTCATTCATTCCCCTAAAAAAATCCGACATTAATGCCTAATCTATAGACTCCAATGGTATGTGTGCAATTAAAATAAGAGTATAGATGGAATAAAAAAAATAGTGTGTGATCATCTTTGATCATCTATTTAGATCATCACAGATAATCTAAATAGATGATCATAGATGATCAACACGACCATTCAAAAGTTTGGGGTCACTTAGAAATTTCCTTATTTTTGAAAGAAAAGCACTGTTTTTTTCAATGAAGATGAGATGAGATTGATGAGATGAGATTCAACTTTATTGTCATTACACATGTATGAATACAAGGTAACGAAACGTGACTTGGCATTTGGGCACGCTCTGCAGAGCGCATCCAAGGCCGGGGCAGCCGCTAGGTGCCAGTCATAAAGAAGAAAGGAAAAAAAAAGAAAAAGAGTGGATATCACACAGTAGGCGAGAGAAAAAAACATGTTTTATCAAATTGATGCTTAAGTAAGTAAGCGAAATTTTGATTGCAGGCAAAAAAACCCTCAATGCTTATTAGCAGACATTTAGTAGACAAGTCACACAGCAGGGAGAGAGCAGTGTATGTATATCAGTATGATGATATCAGTGTGTGTGCAGTGTTGAGTGTATCAGTTACTGGAGCACAACAAATAGTCTCCTAGGCAACGATAGATGTTATAGTTCATGAACGCTGTCCCTGAAGAGTTCTGTTTATTGCACAGCAGCGGTGTTTGGGTTAGCGAGCCAGCTGACACATCCGCTTATCTCAACTCTGGAGGAGTGAGTTATCCAGGGGCGCCGATCAAGGCCGAATCTGCTCAGACAGAGTATAGGAGTATAGGATTTCCCTATTGTCATATTCTGAGCTTACAATTCAAATTAACATTCACTGGCTTTAAATTCATATCATTCCCTGGAGAGCACGAAGCGACTCCAGATGTTTCCCCTTCTAAACACAGATGAACATGTCCGATAGAGTCCATCTCTCTAATGCATGAAGATGGTAAATTCCATGTTGGTCATTTGCCGCTATTTCGTGCACTCCCCATCTGGTCGAATTATTGAGAAGCAGCTCCGCCGGGTCCGCATTTTGATTAGCTCCTCCAGTTAAATTTTCGATACACCAGGAGAACTCCAAAGCCCAATCGGCAGAAATCCTGTGATCGTAGCCAAAACAGGTAGATGTTTTTCCACATCCTCAGTCAAATCACACAGACACATGAGTTCCAATCCATGGGTCTCTCCACATTTGGGCTCCCCCGGGCCCAATTTTCTGTTTGAAAAGGTGGTGTCAATTGCGTTTAAAGCCCAGCTTATATCCATTTTCCGTATTTTCCATTTGGGTTGAGATCAGCAAGATGGTGAGACGGCACAGACACTCACTCAGACGCAGCAAGCTGGGATTAGGTCAGGAAGGCAGGATAGGAGGAGGGAGGAAAAAAAAAATGCGACTGCTCTCACTGAAGGCAAAAGGAAGAAGATAACTTTAAACTAATCAGAAATACACTCTAATATCTAATATGCATTGCTAATGTGGTAAATGACTATTCTAGCTGCAAATGTCTGGGTTTTGGTGCAATATCTACATAGGTGTATAGAGGCCCATTTCCAGCAACTATCACTCCAGTGTTCTAATGGTACAGTGTGTTTGCTCATTGCATCAGAAGGCTAATGGATGATTAGAAAACCCTTGTGAAATCATGTTAGCACAGCTGAAAACAGTTTAGCTGGTTAGAGAAGCTATAAAACTGACCTTCCTTTGAGCAGGTTGAGTATCTGGAATAAATTATTATTTCAAATACAAATCATTATTTCTAACCTTGTCAATGTCTTGACTATATTTTCGATTCATTTTACAACTCATGGTGGTAAATAAGTGTGACTTTTCAAGAAAAACACAAAATAATTGTCTGGGTGACCCCAAACTTTTGAACGGTAGTGTATTTAGTTATCCTACATATTCATACTATGTAGGATAACTAAATAGATGGTTATGCTGTTTATTGCATCTAGCTACAATGCTCCGCACTGTGTATATACATATATTTATATATTTATGTGTACATAAGTATATTCACTGCTCTTATTTTATCTTCTAAATTATTGCTCTGAGTGTTGCTGTCCCTGTGCTGTTGCATTCCTGGAATTTCCCCATTGTGGGACTAATAAAGGCTTATCTTATCTTATCATCACACAACCCTGGAGATCTCACTGAAGAGGCTAAAAAAGCTCTAGTGCAGCAACCAGCTGTATCAAGTCTGGATGCACCACCAAATCTTGATGAACTAAGGGCAGCTATCAGGACAACACAGGATGGTAAAGCTCCAGGAAGGGATGGAATTCCAGCAGAAGAGTGGAAATTTGGTGGTGTTCAGCTGACCAACTGCCTGCACAAGCTCATCCAAGAGATATGGGATGCCCAGAAAGTACCTCAAGACTGGAAGGATGCAAGTATTGTGCCTTTGTTCAAGAAAGGTGACAGGAAAGATTGTGGAAATTACCGAGGTATATCACTGCTAGCCACTGTTGGTAAGATTCTCTCACGTGTACTACTGAACAGACTCAATGAACACATCTCGCAGAATGTACTACCAGAAACCCAGTGCGGCTTTAGAAGCGGAAGAAGCACAATGGACATGATTTTCTGCTTGAAACAGGTTCAAGAAAAGTGTATCGAACAGAACATGCCACTTTATGTAGTCTTCATAGACTTCAGTAAAGCCTTCAATACTGTTTCGCAACAAGGACTTTGGCAGGTACTCAAGAAATATGGCTGTTTCAGAGAAGTTTGTCAGCCTGATTGAGGCACTCCATACAGGTATGCAAGCAAACGTGGCAATGAGTGGTTCAGTATCTAAAGACTTTTCAGTAAGCAACGGGGTGAAACAAGGGTGTGTGCTGGCGTCTACACTCTTCTCGCTATATCTGGCAGCCATGCTTGAGGTGGCCTTCAAAGACACTTCAGAAGGAGTATACATTCAAACAAGGAAAGAAGCAGACTTGTTCAATGTGGCACAGTTTAAAGCCAAGAGTAAGACATCAATAAAGGTAGTAAGAGAAATGCTCTTTGCCGACGACAGTGCTCTAGTTGCACACAGCGTGGAAGATATGCGATCTTTAGTGGAGAAATTTGCAAGAGCAGCTAGCCAATTCAGCCTCCAAATCAACATCAAGAAGACAGAGTGCCTTTATCAACCACCAAAGTTCCAGTTATCAACATCACTACCAGAAGAGATCAGCATTGGTACAGAGCCACTAGTCAAGTGCAAGACTTTCAAGTATCTAGGGAGTAGTGTTTCAGAGGATGCTAGGCTGGAGGATGAACTATCTCTCAGAATGGGAAGAGTGAGTGCTGTGTTTGGAAACTTGAGGGAGAGACTGTGGAACAATCGACATGTGTCGACTGGGGCAGTGGCTTGACTCTGCTTGGAGCTTTGCTTGGAGCCGGTCTAGAATGGAGTAGTGAGGCACCTCCTTCCCTCCACTAGCCTTGGGTGCGCACCTTGGGCAAGTGCTAGTACACCCGCAGCCTCCCTTGCCAGGGTCCCGGCACGGCAGTTATGTCATCAACTCGATGGCATCTCTGGCACTACATCATTGGTGCTTCTGAATGTCAACTCGGTTTCAGTTGCAGCAGGAGTCTCTGACTGTCAACTCGGCTTCATTTACGGCAAAATGCAACGAGCTTCTCTGCGACCATCTCAGCTTTGCTGTGTTGTCGACCAACAGAGCACCTCGCCAAGGGACACTGCCTATGCGCCAAAGAGTGTTGTCATCACCATAGGTGCAGCCCCACAGTTTTCAATGGAAGTACAGTTAAGGAGAGAAGATATGGCTATCACATACGGGGTAACCGATGCGCCACTCAATACGGCAGTGGCGATAAGTGGACGAAGTCCGTATACTGCTACCGCGTCCGGGGTAACCGACGAACAACACCATCGATCTTCTGTTTCGAACTCATGCAAACAATGCCTCAATCTCGGTGCTTGGAATGTCCGTACAACCAACGACAGTGAGTCTTCAATCAGACCTGAAAGAGCAACAGCCCTTATCTGTTGTGAGCTCGAGAAAGCATCCATTGACATCTGTGCCCTAAGCAAAGTTCGGCGACCTGGCACCGGAAACGTAGTTGAGAGGAGTCACACAATTTTCTGGAGTGGAGGAGAAGAGAGAACAGCTGGCTTTGGCTTTGCTATTTCCAACAGGCTAGCTGCTCAAGGTATCACCCCTACACCAATAGCGACAGGCTCATGTCAATGCGCATACAGCTAAAGGGAGGAAACAATCTAACTCTCATTAGTGTATATGGGCCGACCATGCAAAGATCTCAGGAAGAAAAAGAGCAGTTCTATGAAAAGCTTAGCAGCTGCACATCTGCTGCCGAGATGGACATCATCATCATCCTGGGCGACTTTAATGCTCGAGTGGGCAAGGACTGGAAATCGTGGCCGAATGTAACTGGAAAACATGGCGTTGGTAAAATGAACTCCAACGGGCTTATGCTCTTAGAATTCTGCACCAGATTCCAGCTCAATGTCATGGGTACTATGTTCCAACAGAAAAACACCTTAAAGAACACATGGCAACACCTACGTTCAAAGCACTGGCACCAAATTGACCATGTACTATCCAATAAGGCCGCAAAACCATATGTTACAGTGACACGAGTCAATCAAGCAGCAAAATGCTTCACCGATTATAAGCTCCTGGTATCTAAGTGCCTGTTCTTTATTAAAAACAAGAAGAGTGGTACAAGGCCTCCCAAGAAGCTAGACACACATTTGGATGATGACAAAAAAGCATTACTGGAGCTCTTCCTAGACGAAAAGTTGTCTACCTGTAAGGCGGACTTTGATGAACTCAGACTTATTCTCCAGAATGCTGCCACACATGTCTTCGGCAAAAAGAAACGAGTGCAGAATGACTGGTTTGATGATCAGGACCAAGAAATTCAAAAGCTGCTTCAAGACAAGAACTTGGACAGGCATGTTCTAAGAAGGCGGATCAGAGAGCTAAAGAATGACTGGTTTCGGTGCAGAGCTGAGGAGGCAGAGCGGCACTCTCAGGAGAAGAACCACAGAGAGTTTTATGCTACCCTCAATGCCGTCTATGGCCCTAGATCCAGAAGCACCCATCCTGTGAAG
The DNA here is from genome assembly GCA_020510985.1 of Pholidichthys leucotaenia. Taxonomy (NCBI): domain Eukaryota; kingdom Metazoa; phylum Chordata; class Actinopteri; order Cichliformes; family Pholidichthyidae; genus Pholidichthys; species Pholidichthys leucotaenia. The sequence continues at coordinate 10,098,073 of CM035839.1, read as the reverse complement.
TCCAAAGATGGTGAGCTCCTGACTGTTCCTGACAAGATAAAGGACAGATGGGTTGAGCACTTCAGCGACTTATTAAAATTAAACCAACCAACGGATGTTGACTTGAACATCGTCGATGATATAGACCAGCTTCCAGTTATCGAATCAATGAGCCTTCCGATTGAAGACCAAGAACTTGACCAAGCCCTTAGAAACACCCGATTAGGAAAGAGCCCAGGTCCAGACGGTATTCTACCTGAAGTACTTGTGCATGGAGGACGTCGCTTAAGAACTTTCCTACTTGTCCTATTCAACATCTGCTGGACTACAGAGATTATCCCAACCGACTGGATAGACGCCATCACCGCAATTCTGTTCAAAAAAGGTGACAGAAGCCTCTGTGGCAATTACAGAGGAATCTCACTGCTCAGTGCTGTCGGTAAAGTCTTCGCAGACGTTATCTTGCAGAGGCTTCACCTGTTAGCAGAATATATCTACCCCCAGTCGCAGTCAGGGTATCGAAATGGTAGAAGTACAATAGATGGGATTTTCACCCTTTGCCAGCTGATGGAAAAAAACAAGAGAGCAGCGCAGATGTTTGTACATAGCTTTCATGGATTTTGTGAAGGCGTTTGACATGGTCAATCGCGAGCTCCTCTTCATCATTCTTGGCAAACTTGGCTGTCCTCCAAAGTTTATAAGAATCATCAAGAGACTATACACGGACGTGCATGCCCGACTTGCTATCAATGGTGAACTCACCCAATCCCTTGAATACAACAGCAAGGTCAAGCAGGGGTGTAAACTAGCTCCAACACTCTTTGGCATGTACGCAGCAGTCCTACTTTGGCTCGCTTTCAAAGAAATCAAGCACACCTGCAGCGTACAGATCAGACTGCGTTACAATGGCGACCTTTTTAACCTCCGCAGATTAAAAGCGAAATCCAGAGTCCTCACAGATTATATTAGAGAAGCTCAGTATGCTGACGATATTGCGATCTTCAGTGATACACCAGAGGGCCTGCAGACGTTATTATCCTCCTACAATGACGTCGCTAAGAGAATGGGTCTCTGCATCAACACAGTCAAAACGGAGACCATGTGTATTGGCAATACAGCTGAGTTCTTTATTGACGACATCAAATTGGCCAACGTTACTCGCTTCAAGTATCTCGGCAGTTATGGCAGCAGTGACTGCTCTATGAAGGAAGAACTTGCATCTCGCATTCAAGCAGCATTGTGTGCTTTTGGCCGTCTGCGCAAGAGGGTGTTTGATTCGCATGACCTCACAGTCTCTACCAAAGTCGCAGTTTACAATCAGTGCCTTATGCCACTCCTGATGTATGGCAGCGAAACCTGGACCCTATACCAGCACGAAGTCAGGCAGCTTCACATAATCCAACAGCGTCACCTTCGCCTGATACTAAACATCAAGTGGGACGATTTCATCAGCAATGAGGAGGTGCTGCGGCGGGCACACGTCGAAGACATCGAGATCAAGCTTGTAATGAGTCGCCTGCGCTGGTTAGGTCATGTCTGTCGAATGAATGATGATAGGCCGGTGAAGAAACTCCTGTGTTGTGAGCTGGCTCATGGTTCTCGCAAAGTAGGTTGACCCAAACTCCGTTTTAAGGACACATGCAAAAATGCATTGAAGTGTGCCAATGTTTTAGATCAATGGCAATTGGTAGTACATGATAGAGCGGAATGGAAGAACCTCACAAGGAAAGTTTGCAGGGCGCATAATACAAAGAGAGTGATAGCTCACGAGAAAAGACGGGCTCGACGCAGAGCGGAGAGAAGTAAGGAAGGAACTGTGGATATACCCGTTTCGGGTGAAAGGCGATAATAAATAATAGGCTGGAGGATGAACTATCTCTCAGAATGGGAAGAGCGAGTGCTGTGTTTGGAAACTTGAGGGACAGACTGTGGAACAATCGACATGTGTCTATCCATGTGAAATGCAAAGTGTACAGAGCGACAGTACTGGCTACTCTATTGTATGGTGCTGAAACTTGGACTGTCTACAGAGTGCAGGTAAAGAAACTCCATGCGTACATGATGAGACACCTTCGAGCCATAATGAACATCTCGTGGAAAGACAAGCTAACCAACACAGAAGTGTTGAAACGAGCTGGTCTACCATCAATGGGGGACATGCTAAGACAGCTGAACCTGAGATGGCTCGGACATTTTGAGAGGATGGACCACCAGCGTCTCCCTCAGCAGTTACTCTACACACAGTTACGTGAGGGCAAACGCAATCAGGGTAGACCAGGGCTCAGATTTAAAGACACTGTAAAAAGAAACTTGAAGAAGTTGGATATAGACAGGAGTTCCTGGCAGCGGAAGGCTAAGGATAGAGCTGTGTGGAGGAATCTGATCAGACCTAAATGAAACAATCACTGTCGCCCACGACAGACTGCTATGATGATCATCATATAATTAAAATGACTGGTGATTACATGATGACTGTTACAATTCCCTCTATTAAAATAAAGATCCCAGCGCTGCCATTTCCTCATGAGCTCTGGAGCTGCACCATTTCAAAACGCACCACTGAAATATCATTAAACAATGTACTTCTGACGATAGACCTCCTTTATCCTGATCAAAAGTGGATTCTCGCAGAACACATGATAATTGTAGTGTGCATTAGATTACACGCCACCACACCTCTTTGAAATGAGGCGCCTCCTCCCAGAGCAGAGCGGGCACACCGTCTACCGGCAATTTGATGGTGTGACACAAAACGTAAAAAACAGACAATACACTGACAGAAACTAACAAAAAACACTGGTGTACGGCGGGAAGTCTGATGGAAAAGTGCGCGGATGACCATCAAAATAGGGCCCTTAATATTTAGATTTGCATTCAGGTTTTAGATTTAACATTAGTATTTAGAATTGTACTTAACATTTGGATTTTCCATTAAACATCTAGACTTACACTACCGTTCAAAAGTTTGGGGTCACCCAGACAATTATTTTGTGTTTTTCATGAAAAGTCACACTTATTTACCACCATGAGTTGTAAAATGAATCGAAAATATAGTCAAGACATTGACAAGGTTAGAAATAATGATTTGTGTTTGAAATAATAATTTTTTCCAGATACTCAACCTGCTCAAAGGAAGGTCAGTTTTATAGCTTCTCTAACCAGCTAAACTGTTTTCAGCTGTGCTAACATGATTTCACAAGGGTTTTCTAATCATCCATTAGCCTTCTGATGCAATGAGCAAACACATTGTACCATTAGAACACTGGAGTGATAGTTGCTGGAAATGGGCCTCTATACACCTATGTAGATATTGCACCAAAAACCAGACATTTGCAGCTAGAATAGTCATTTACCACATTAGATTAGATTAGATTAGATTAGATTCAACTTTATTGTCATTACACATGTATGAATACAAGGTAACGAAACACAGTTTAGCATCCAATCAGAAGTGCAAAGGACAGCAGTGCAGTATATACGGTAATTAACAGTATGTGCAATTTAAGCAAATATATGCAGCAGTGCAGAAAGTTAAGAGTACCGTTATGTGCAAATAATGTGCAATAAGTTAGATGTAGTTATGTAGTTATGCAGTTATGTACAGGTGAGGATGGTAAGAGATGATGGTAAGAGAGTCAGCGGGGAACTAAGTTCAATAACGTGACAGCTGTTGGAAAGAAACTGTTCCTAAACCTGCTGGTTCTAGTCCGAAGGCTTCTGAAACGTCTTCTGGAGGGGAGAAGCTGGAACAGTCCATGAGCAGGATGGTTGGAGTCCCTAAGAATGCTGCGTGCCCGGTGCAGACATCTTTTCCTGTAGACGTCCTCTATAACTGGAAGTGGAGTCCCTGTGATGCGTTGGGCGGTTTTCACCACCCGCTGCAGCGCCTTGCGGTCAGCGACAGAGCAGCTCCCATACCAGACTGTGATACAGTTGGTCAGGGTGCTCTCTATCACGCAGCGGTAGAAGTTGCCCAGGATGTCAGTTGACAGATGGTTCTTCTTCAGTGTCCTCAAGAAGAAGAGGCGCTGATGGGCCTTCTTGATCAGGCTGGTGGTGTTAACTGACCAGGACAGGTCCTCCGAGATGTGGGTCCCCAGGAATTTGAAGCTGGGGACACGTTCAACAGCTATGCCATTGATATGGATGGGGTCATGTGTCTCTTCCCTCTCAAATCAAATCAAATCAAATCAAACTTTATTGTCATATTGCTGTACATACAACTGTAGTGCAGGCAAGATGAAATTGCGTTTCTCTCGGCATCCATATAAGAAGCAGCATGATTAAGACACACTTCTTAGACTCCTTCCTGTAGTCCACTATGAGCTCCTTGGTTTTGCTGGTGTTAAGGAGCAGGTTATTGTCAGCGCACCAAGTAGCCAAGTGCTCAACCTTTGCCCTGTAATCTGACTCGTCGTTGTCCCTGATGAGTCCAATCACCGTGGTGTCATCTGCGAACTTTATGATGGAATTGGATCCATACATAGGCCTGCAGTCATGGGTGTAGAGGGAGTAGAGGAATGGGCTGAGCACACAGCCCTGTGGTACACCAGTGTTGAGTGTGATGACGGAAGAACGGTTGGGGCCTGACCTAACATGCTGGGGTCTGTTGGTCAGAAAATCCATGATCCAGTTGCAGGTGGAGGTACTGATTCCTAGGTCCCCAAGTTTAGTGAGCAACTTGGAGGGGATAACTGTGTTGAATGCTGAGCTCAAGTCAACAAACAGCATTCTTGCGTAGGTGTTCTTGTCATCCAGGTGTGAGAGTACATAGTGCAGCGCTGTAGAAACCGCATCCTCTGTACTCCTGTTGCTCCGGTAGGCGAACTGATGAGGGTCCAGTGTAGGGGGCAGGCCTTTTTTGAGCTGTGCCAAGACCAGTCGCTCAAAGCACTTCATGACTATGGACGTCAGTGCCACAGGGCGATAGTCATTTAGGCACGATGGTGTTGAATGTTTCGGCACTGGTACTATTGAAGTGGTCTTGAAGCACGCTGGACCAGGGACAAATTGAAGATGTCTGTGAAGACCCCTGCCAGCTGCTCAGCGCATGCCCTCAGCACACGCCCAGGAATGCCATCAGGGCCAGCAGCCTTACGTACGTTGACATGACTCAGTGCGTTACGGACGTCGGTGTGGGTGAGTGTGAGGTGGTGGAGGTCATCAGAGGGTGGGAAATTGAAGTTCTTTTCGTTGTTGTCCTTGTCAAAACGAGCATAGAAGTCATTTAGCTCACTGAGAAAGGGCACAGTCATGGCTATAGGTATGGAGTTGCTGGACTTATAATCAGAGATAGCTTGAATGCCCTGCCACATACGTCGGGGGTCAGAGTCCCCAAAATGTTCCTCCACCTTCAACTTATAGCTGTGCTTGGCCTTCTTGATGCCCCTCTTCAGATCTGCCCTGGATGAACTGTAGGCCTGTGCATCACCAGATCTAAAGGCATTGTTACGTGCTTTTAGCAGAAGCCGCACTTCTGTGTTCATCCACGGCTTCTGATTTGGGTACGTGGTGATCTGTCTTTCCGTGGTGACACTGTCAAGATTACATTAGCAATGTATATTAGATATTAGAGTGTATTTCTGATTAGTTTAAAGTTATCTTCATTGAAAAAAACAGTGCTTTTCTTTCAAAAATAAGGAAATTTCTAAGTGACCCCAAACTTTTGAACGGTAGTGTATAATCAACATTTAGATGTAACATTTACCAATAATATTTAATATTTTGATTTACAATTTTAACATTTAAATTTAACAAATAGTATCAACATTTAACAATAATAATTTAGGTGTAACATTTAGCGTTTACGTTTAACAATTAACATTCAGGTTTATATTTAACATTTACAGCGGGGAAAATAAGTATTGAACACGTCAACATTTTTCTCAAACAAATTTCTGATGGAGCCATTGACCTGAGATTTTCACCAGATATCAGAAACATTCCCCTCATGGATCATCACCTTATCGTGATGGGGGGTTTGTGTGCCCCAGTGATCCCAGGAGCTATGTTGTCCGGGGCAATTTGCCTCTGATAGGGTCACCCAAGACAAACTGGTCCTGGGTGAAGGGCCAGACTAAGAACGATCCAATAGACTCTCATGATAAATTCTAGATTAAGGATTCGGTGTACCCCGCCCAGTATGGGGTTACCGGTGCCCAACCCTGGAGCCAGGCCTGGGGAAGGGGCTCGATGGCTAGCGTCTGGTGGCCGGGTTTCCACCCATGGGATCCTGCCGGGCTCAGCCCGAAGGAGTTACATGGGTCCGCCCTCCAGTGGGCTCACCACCTGCAAGAGGGATCATGGGGGTGTGGTGCTATGTGGATCAGGTGGCGGTCAAAGGCGGAGACCTTGGCGGACTGATCCCAAGCTTTCTAAACTGGCTTTTGGTACGTGGAATGTCACCTCTCTGGTGGGGAAGTAGCCTGACCTGGTGTACGAGGTTGAGAGATACCGGCTAGATATAGTCGGCCTCACCTCAGCACACAGGTCCGGTTCCGGAACCAGTCTCCTGGAGAGGGGCTGGAGATTGGCCTTTCCTGGAGTTGCCCCAGGCAAGAGGCGACGAGCAGGGGTGGGTATTCTTGTATCCCCCCACCTTGCTGCCTCTATATTGGAGTTTTCCCCGGTGGACGAAAGGGTTGCATCCCTGCACCTTCGGGTTGGGAAACAGGTCCTGACCATCATTTGTGCCTTTGCACCAAGTGATATTTCAGAGTACCCGCCCTTTTTGGAGTCTCTGACTGGGGTGCTGGAGGGTGCTCCTTTTGGAGACTGCATTGTCCAACTGGGGGATTTAAATGCACACGTGGGCAATGACAGTGAAACCTGGAGGAGGTGATTGGGAGGAACGGCCTGCCCGATCGGAACCCGAGTGGTGTTCAGTTATTGGACTTCTGTGCTAACCACAGTTTGTCCATAATGAACACCATGTTCAAGCATAAGGGTGTCCATATGTGCACCTGGCACTAGGACACCCTGGGTCGCAGGTTGATGATTGATATTGTTTTTGTGTCATCAGACCTGCGACCGTATGTCTTGGACGCTCGGGTAAAGAGAGGTGCAGAGCTGTCAACTGATCACCACCTGGTGGTGAGTTGGATCCGATGGCAGGGGAGGATACCATTCAGACCTGGTAGACCCAAATGTATAGTGAGGGTGTGCTGGGAACGTCTGGCTGAGGCCCCTATCTGGGAGGTCTTCAACTCCCACCTCCGGAAGAACTTCTACCACATTCCGAGGGAGTCTGGAGACATGGAGTCTGAATGGGCCATGTTCTCCACCTCTATTGTTGAAGTGGCGGCCCAGAGCTGCAGCCGCAAGGTGGTCTGTGTATCTTGTGGTGGCAACCCCCGAACCAAGTGGTGGAAACCAGTGATGAGGGGGGCCATTAAGCTGAAGAAGGAGTCCTATCAGGCTTGGTTGACTTGTGGAACTCCCGAAGCAGCTGAGGTGTACCGGTAGGCCAAGCTGAGTGCAGCTCGGGTGGTTGCTGAAGAAAAAACCCGGGTATGGGAGGAGTTCGGTGAGGCCATGGAACAAGACTTTCGGTTGGCCTCAAAGAGATTCTGGCAAACTGTCTGGCGGCTCAGGAGGGGGAAGCAGCTCCCTATCCACACTGTGTATGGTGCGGATGGGGTGCTGTTGACTTCGACTGGGGATATCATCGGGCGGTGGAAGGAATACTTTGAGGATCTCCTCAATCCCACTGACACGCCTTCCATAGAGGAAGCAGGGCTTGTGGACAAGGGGGGTGGCTCACCTATCACAGGGGCTGAGGTCACCAAGGTGGTTAAAAACCTCCTTGGTGGTTGGGCCCCGGGAGTGGACGAGATTCACCTTGAGTACCTCAAGGCCCTGGATGTTGTAGGGCTGTCATGGTTGACACGCCTCTGCAACATTGCGCGGAGGTCGGGGGCAGTGCCTTTGGCATGACAAACCGGGGTAGTGGTTCCTCTCTTCAAAAAAGGGGACTGGAGGGTGTGCTCCAACTTCAGAGGGATCACCCTCCTCAGCCTCCCTGGGAAGGTCTATGCCAAGGTACTGGAGAGGAGAGTCCGGCCGTTGGTCGAACCTCGGATTCAGGAGGAGCAATGTGGTTTTCATCCTGACCGTGGCACATCGGACCAGCTCTTTACCCTCTTGAGAATTCTCGAAGGTTTGTGGGAGTTTGCCCAACCAGTTTACATGTGTTTTGTGGACTTTGAGAAGGCATTCGACCGCGTCCCTCGTGATTTTTTAAGGGGGGGGGGTGCTTCGGGAGTATAGGGTATCGGGCTTGTTGTTACGAGCTATTTGGTCTCTGTACTACCGTTGTGAGAGTTTGGTTTGTATTGCCAACACTTGGTCGGAGTCATTCCCAGTGAGAGTTGGACTCCGCCAGGGCTGCCGTTTGTCACTGATCCTGTTCATAATTTTTATGGACAGGATTTCTAGGCGCAGCCAGGGAATGGAGGGTGTCATGCTTGGTGACCACAGGATCTCATCTCTGTTGTTTGCAGATGATGTTGTCCTGTTGGCTTCATCCAGCAATGACCTACAGCTCTTGCTGGGACGGTTTGCCACTGAGCGTGAAGCGGCTGGGATGAAAATCAGCACCTCCAAGTCCGAGTCCATGGTCCTCAGCCGGAAAAAGGTGGATTGTCCTGTCCGGGTTGGGGACAGGCTCCTGCCCCAAGTGGAGGAGTTTAAGTATCTTGGGGTCTTGCTCACGAGTGAGGGGAAAATGGAGCGAGAGATCGACAGACGGATTGGAGCAGCATCTGCAGTGATGCGGACGTTGTACCGGTCTGTTGTGGTGAAGAGGGAGCTTAGTTCTAAGGCAAAGCTGTCGATTTACCAGTCAATCTATGTTCCTACTCTCACCTATGGTCACGAGCTTTGGGTAATGACCGAAAGAACGAGATCGCGGATACAAGCGGCTGAAATGAGCTTTCTCCGTAGGATTGCTGGACTCACCCTCAGAGATAGGGTGAGGAGCTCAGTCATCCGGGAGAGGCTCAGAGTAGAACCGCTGCTCCTCTACATTGAAAGGAGTCAGTTGAGGTGGTATGGGCATCTGATTAGGATGCCTCCTGGACGCCTCCCACTTGAGGTGTTTCAGGCACGTCCCACTGAGAGGAGACCCCGGGGCAGACCCAGGACTCGGTGGAGAGACTATGTCTCCCAGCTGGTCTGGGAACGCTTTGGGATCCCCTCTGAAGAGCTGGAGCAGGTGGCTGGGGAGAGGGAAGTCTGGGCTTCTCTGCTTGAACTGCTGCCTCCGCGACCCGGACCTCTGGAAAAGCGGTAGAAGATGGATGGATGGATGAATTCTGATTTAACATTTATATTTGCCATTTAGATATAACACTTCAGTGAGTTATAATAAACACTTAGATTTGTCATTAGACATCTTTTCATTTTTAACATTTAGATTTGCAATTTTATATTATGATTTAATAGTTAACATTTATATTTACATTCAGATCATATTAATTATTTATATTTAACATTCAACATTGGTCTATTATATTACTACATTCAGGTTTATATTTAGCATTTAAAATTACCCTTAATATTTAGATTTATATTTACTATTTAGATAGAAAAGTTAACAGTTCGAATTATAGTCAACATTTAGATTAAACATTTTGAGTCATAATTAACATTTAGGTTGATCATTAAACATGTATTCACATTTACCATTTAGGTTTTAAAATTTCTATTTAGATTTAACAATGAGCATTTAGATTTACATTCAGTTTGTATTTAACATTTAGATTTGAAAATCACATTTTTTTCTTCTATTTAAAAAACATAAGGTTTAGGTGAGGGTCTACTTCAACCATATCACTTCATATATTTATTTTCACAACCACTAGAAGCAGCTGTGACACTTTAGATTAAAAACTCAAGGAAAAATTAAATAAGAAAATAAAACCATTAACCATGGAGTGGAAATTAACACCATTTTACACACCCACTCATTTCTAGTAAGCTGTCAGCATATGAATTTGTTTGCTTCATCTTTTTATAAGTGTACCACACACTTTTCCTTAAGTTTGACACAATCTTCTTACAAGGTCGACCCAGACAATATTTATGAATCATCAACTATAGACTCTCACTGAACACTTTGTACGTGTCACTCTGCAATCTATCAAGTGTTCCTACTCCACCAGAGGACTTCTGTGAAAGCGTGACTTGAAAGCTATTTAATAATATTCAGTGTTGACATAAAAGTTTGCTTTGCATTTCAGGATAAAAGAACATACATTTCTCTCCACAAGAGAAGCAATTATACACAAGAGCAGTTTTCACCACATCATCACTTTGATCATAACTTCACATCTAACGCAGAATGAAATACAAATAATTTTATTCTTTCTTTCTTTGAGGATTCTTCATGAGTTCACTCTTCACACATGGACCATCCCACAGTCACACTCTATAGAATCTCCATGTCTTCATAAAGTATTATTATTATCAAGGGAAGTATCCAATTACAGCTGTCAAGTTAGAAAAAATAAATTTCTGCAATGGTACATAAAGTCTCTGCCTTCGACCACCACCTGATCCACATAGCACCAGACCCCCATGGTTCCTCCTGCAGGTCGTGAGCCCACTGGAGTGCGGACCCATGTAACTCCTTTGGGCTGAGCCTGGCTGGGTCCCATGGGCAGAAACCCGGTCTCCAAGTGCTAGCCACTGAGCCCCTCCCCCAGGCCTGGCTCCAGGGTGGGGTCCCGGTAACCCCATACTGGGCGGGGTACACTGAATCCTTGTTCTAGCATTGTTCTGTGTCTCCCAGCTGGTCTGGGAACACCTTGGTATCCTCTCTGAAGAGCTGGAGCAGGTGGCTGGGGAGAGGGAGGTCTGGGTTTCTCTGCTTGAACTGCTGCCTCCATGGCCCGGACCTCCGGAAAAGCGGTAGAAGATGGATGGATGGTACACAAAGCTATGGAAGAAGATTAGGGCCACTGAAAAATAAATTGGGGCGGGGCATTACTTTACAAATTCTGATGACAGATCAGAATTCCGAAAATCTGGCTTTATTCTCAGAAGAGTATGGAAAAAGCTGAAAAAAATTGGGGGTGTCATTATTTTTTCACAATTTTGATGAAAAATTCAGAATTCTGACATTATTCTCAGAATTCTGATTTTAATCTCTGAATTCTGACTTTTTTCTCACAATATGGACATTTTTCTCAGAATTGTGAAAAAATAAATGACCCCCCCCCCTTCATTTTTTCAGTGGCCCTAATCCCCTTCAGTATTAAGCAGTATATCTGATAAAACACAATGATGATCATAATATTCAACACCCATCATTTTCCAGAAAAAAAAATGGAATTGCAAATGTGGTCACATGTCATGCAGCTGTCCCTGCCAGAGAATAATACGCTACAGTAAAATAAACTAAAATAAAGTATATGTATATGTATACAGCGGGGAAAATAAGTACTGAACACATCAACATTTTTCTCATTAAACATATTTCTGATTGAGCCATTGACCTGAGATTTTCACCAGATATCAGGAAGAACCCAAGTAATCTATACAAACAAAGAAAGCAAGGCACCTGTGTTAACAAAACGTTATGTACTGTATATTTAATAAAGTGGAATGACACGGGAATAAGTATTGAACACATGAAGAAAAAGAGGTGCAAAAAGGCATAGAAAGCCAAGAAACCAGCTGAAATCCATCAGAATTTAGGAAGCCATCCCATCCCCCATCTGTGCAAACTAATTTCATCTGAGTAAGTCTTGAATGATAGCCTTTAAAAAGGTCTGTGACTATCAGATTGTTACACCACAAAGAACTCATGATGGTTAGAAGCAAAGCGCTCTCTCTAGATCTTTGGAACCTTATTGTTGCAAAACATAATGATAGTGTTGGTTACAGGTGCATTTTTAAACTGCTGAATGTTCCAATGAGCACTGTTGGAGCCATCATTCGGACATGGAAAGAACATCATTTTACCATAAAACAGCCACAATCAGGAGCTCCTTGCTAGATTTCTGACAGAGGAGTCAAAAAAATTATCAGAAGTTGTCCAAGAGCCAAAGACCATTCTTGGAGAGCTCCAGAAAGACCTGGAGTTTGCAGGTACTGCTGTTTAAAAACAAAAAAACAACAACAAAAAAAACAATAAGCAATGCACTCAACCGACATGGGCTCTACGCGCACTCACCTCACAACACTCCATTGCTGAAGTAAAAAACTTGTTGAAGCTCGTTTAAAGTTTGCTGCACAACATTTGGGCAAGCCAGTAAAATACTGGGAGAATATAGTCTGGTCAGATGAGAAAAAAATTTAACTTTTTGGATGCCACAACAAACAGCATGTTTGGAGGAGAAATGGCACTGCACATCCCATCATGGTGTGGGGGTGTTTTTCAGCACCTGGTACAGGCAGACTTCATATAATTGAAGGAAAGATGAATGGACAAACGTACAGAGAAATCCTTGATAAGAACCTGTTGCCATCTGCCAGGATGCTGAAGATGAAACGAGGGTGGACATTTCAGCCAGACAATGATCCCAAACACACAGCCAAGGAAACTCTCAACTGGCTCCAGAGAAGGAAAATAAAGCTGCTAGAATGGCCCAGTCAGTCACCTGACCTGAATCTAATTGAAAATCTATGGAACAAACTGAATATCAGAGTTTATAGAAGACACCCACGGAACCTTCAAGATCTGAAGACAGTTTGTGTGGAAGAATGGGCTAAAATCACTCCTGAGCAATGCCTGTGCCTAGTTTCTCCATACAGGAGGCAGCTGGAAGATGTTATTACCAACAGAGGCTTTTCTACTAAATATTAAAGGAATTTCACCAAATGTGTTCAATTCTTATTCCTTGTGTCATTCCACTTTATTAAATATAACTTGTTTTGTGAACACAGTTGCCTTGATTGCTTTGTATGTATGGATTACTTGGGTTGTTAGTGATATTTGGTAAAAATCTCAGGTCAGTGGCTCCATCAGAAATATGTTTAATGTGAAAAATCTTGACGTGTTCAATACTTATTTTACCCACTGTATATCATAAAGTGCTGGTAGATGGACATGGATAGATTATAGAGAACATAGAGATCAAAACCAGTCATGATCCAACAGCTAAGCCAATGCTATACAGCCTGATCTATCTGGTTATGAGTCTAATGAGACAGACAGGCTTATCACAGCCAAAACACATCAAAATAAGCCAGAATGAGGTGTGTTTTAATGAAGCGGGTGGAAACAGGAATTTGGACCTTTATTGTGAACTTTAACATTTCTGTCATAAATTTACTGCTTGTAAATGTGAGACTTTATCATGGATTTGTTACATATTTCGGATAAGTATGCAGTTTTTTTTGTAGCTTTTCTCATAAATTTGCAATTTTTTTTTAGAAGTAAATCTGAATCTTTCTTGTCAAGAAAGATTCTTGGTTCCGCAGGTCCTTCTTACCTATGGCTGTCAGACTTTATAACCTAACCAGGGCTGCTTGTAGAGGTCGTATTAAAAGTACTAAACATAACAACTTTGCACAATAGAGATCATCCCTGACAATACACAACTAGGACAATAACAATCATTACTGATGATGGCAACAACACTGTTGATTCAAATGTGAAATATACTGTCTGGGTACATATTCACATTCTGCAGGGTAATTTAACAAACCATAATGCTGTTGATACCATCTAACTGCAATGCTCCTGCACTGTGTATATAACTGTGAACATATGTATAATCATCCACTGCTTTGGCTAACCAGTTCTTATTATCTTATTTACTATTGCTCTGACTACTGCTGTCCCTTTGTTGCTGCATTCCTGGAATTTCCCCATTTTGGGACTAAAGCCTGCTTCATACTCCATTTCCCTCTAGTCCGCTGTGGTCCGCGTACGCTTTGGACGAGCCCGGCACCGACGTGGCGCTGCTCATGCTCACTTTTTTCATTTACCCAGGCGGTTGACACATGCGCACAATCATCATTTGAAGTTTCATTCCCGTCCGATAGGTAGCACCAAGGCGCTGACGTGCCAGGATTTTCATCAACAAAGAAACGGCGGACTTCTTCACAAAGTTTCTCTTCAAATATAGAGTCCATTTCTGCTGTTTGACTTCCCGGTTTTCACTCCTTTTCCATGAAGATGCTGCTGCTGTTGTGAAGGAAAGTATGTATGTATTATTCATGTATGTTTTTATTCTCGTTTTCCGTCTCCTCGTTGTCTTCTTCGGCTACTGATATATGCTGTGTTGATATCGCCACTTCGTGAAAGGGACGTTCAGTCTTGTGCATGCACTTTTCAACACGTTCAGGTCGTGGGCAGGCAGCGCGGTCAAAAAATTTGGGCTGCAGGCTAGTGTCAACTAGTGTCGAGCACTGCGGACACTAGTGGAGTGGAGACGATGATGTAAATTTTGTCACATGAGGTTTCCGGTTACGTGTACGCGGACAGCAGAGGTGTAGCATGAAGCAGGCTTAATAAAGGCTTATCTTAGCTTATCTTAAATTTGTAACTTTTGTTAAATTTTGTGACTTTATCCTCAAGAAGATATTTTATTCTTGTGAATTTGCAAAATTTTTGTGCTTTAAAAAAAATTCAGACAAGGCAGATAGAGGGGAAAAGTGAATCTCAGAATTCCAACATGTAAAACTGAATACCATTGCAATAAAGAAAATGGATATTTGAGTCAGGAGTGGCAGAGAAGTATGCGAGGGTGGTACAGAACATGATGGATTCAGAAGGATAGCAGCTAGAGTGAAAGGGAAGATTTACAAGATGGTAGTGAGACCTGCTGTGATTTATGGTTTGAAGACAGTGGTGCTGACAAAAAAACAGGATGCAGCGCTGGAAGTAGCAGAGTTGGAGATGCTAAGATTTTCATTGGGAGTAACTCGGAGGGACAGGATTAGAAATGAGTATATCAGAGGGACAGCTCAGGTTGAGCGGTTTGGAAACAAAGTAAGAGAGGCAAGGCTGAAATGGTTTGGACATGTGCAGAAGAGGGATAGTGGAGATACTGGACAAAGGACATTGTCTAACGTGACAGACAAAGCGACTGCAGCCGCCTGACAAAGCTAAAGTTAGTAGGCCGATCGACCAGCCTATCAATGTCAAATACAGTATCAAAATAAACCAGAAGCAGCAAGATATGTTATGGAGTGTCAGTGAATAAATCGGGTAGGGACAGGGATGTCTAATGGGATGACCAAAATATGAAGAAAATGGCAATAAAAACCATGGTTGTTCAAGCTACGGTCACAAGTATCCCTATGAACGGCTGTGAACACCGTACGAACGATTTTTGGACCATTTCGTACGGCCTTCTTAAGGCGGCCATAGGAGGATCCAGCATTCGTAGACCATTTGTAAGTTTGTCGCCAGGTCGATGTTCTTGTCCAAGATTTCTACGAATGCCCTACAAAAACCCCTCATCTTAGGGCGACTGTACAAATGCCATAGGAACAACAATGTAAGAACTACGCAAGATGTTGGCTGTAAGTATGCCTCAAGAACATCTTAAGGTGTTCTTGAGGGCCCCTTACAGCAGTCATAGGAACAGCGTATAGTGTACAGCGTACAACGTGTGTAAATATCACGGGCTTGTGGGGGCATGGTGTTGGACTTCTCCACCCAGGGAACAATGGATCGAAAGAGGAGGTGTCACTGGGGGGTATCAGACGGGACAGTAAGGACTATGTGCCCCCCCACCCCCCCCGAGGAGAGGAGTAAATGTCGGAGCTGCTGGAAGAAGAAGGGTGTGAGAGCAGCGCACCTCACACCCTTGGCCCCATGGTGGCAGGACCACCATGACACCGGCACTTGGGGAAGGACACTTCTGTGTGGAACAGTTGGGGTGCTGCAGGTGAAAGACAGCAAGGGGCGGAGTGAGGAGCTCTGCCTGGGCTGCAAGTATCCGGGTTTCCAGATAGCAGCACCCAAAGACGATGATGATGACGTTGAGAAATATGGACATACTGCTGGCAAGTGTCTTCCCCTCTACAGGTTTCCTGATGGCGTTGGTGTCCTGGTGGTAGATGGAGCCTGGCCTGAAAGTGTGGATCCTCCTACTCAGCTTTTATGGACTTTGTCTTTTAGTGCACTTTTAGTTTTTTTTAACCTTAGGTTTTTTACTTAGTATTTTATTCTATTTTAAGTTTTAGCTCATTGTAACTTAGTTTTAATTCTTAGGTTAAGGTGTTCTTTTCTTCTTCTTCTCTATCCCTTCACTCCCCAGCCAGTCACAGCAGATGACTGCCCCTCCCTGAGCCTGGTTCTGCTGGAAATTTCTTCCTGCTAAAAGGGAGTTTTTCCTCTCCACCTTCGCCAAATGCTGCTCACAGGGGATCGCCTGATTGCTGGGGTCTTTCTGCAATTGTGGGGGTTTCTCCTACAGTTGAAAGTGCTATGAGATGACTGTTGTTGTGAAATGGTGCTATATAAATAAAGTTGAACTGAATTTTAGTTTAGGCATTTTATCTTAGTGGGCAGCTATTTGTACATATTTTATTGTAAATAAAATTCCTTTGAACATCCTCATTTTAAAAGTTTCCCCTTTGATTGCTACCTGTGACTCTTCACCTGGTTTTAAAGAACTTGCAAATTTATGTTTTGAACTACTCTCAGCCATGTTACATAAGTAAGGCGCTCCTAAGGTGGAAGTACGTCATTCGTACAACATTTGTGCCGACAAAATGTGCCAAAAGCCGTAAGATCTTCCTACCAATGACTTGAGTGTGTTGTGAGTTGCACTTTGGTGACACATGGGGAGTGCATAATTGTATAGCATCTTAGACAAGAACAAAGAGCAGAGGTTCCCTGGGAGATAACAGGGAGGTGTGAAGGATGAATGCAGTGTGACCTTTTGTGTGTTAGAAACTTCTAGAAGAATGTTAAAGGATTAAGGAAGTGAATGCAATGTGACCTTTTGTGTGTTAGAAGCTTCTAGAGGAATGCCATGCTTTTTAAGAGGAGAGTCTCTGCTGAGTATTCATTCTGTCTATGCTTCTTGTGTGAGATGTGTAATAAACTGTCTGAGTCAAATCCGCCTCGTTATTTACACGCTCCACAGCACAAAAACTTTTTGGAAGATGGCGGTAAGTATTCTGTAGGAAGATCCCAAGGCACCCTTACAAAGAACGTAAGAAGTCTAGGGCCATCGTACCACAAAGAAGCCACCATTTCTCAAGAATGCCTCAAGTTGCTCTTGCGAATTGAACAGCAGTTGCAAGAAACCATGCCCTCCTCCATGAATGTCTGCGTACACCAGAATTCATAGGAACTGGGAAATTCTTGCAAACTCATCCTTCGTAAGAATCTTTGTGACAGTAGCTTTAGCTAACTTTCTTTAAAACCGGCGGAGATGAAGCTGGGAGGGCGGTTCTGGTGTCACAACCAGAGTCAAATCAACACGTCTCAGTTAATGAGATGTACTGAGACCAAGGTGTACACCAGAGAAGTGACAGGATCATGTGGTTTTCAGAGTTTTTCCATTGGTAATCATCCCAGATACCCAAACTGATGCTCAAATGCACTGAAAGTCACATTTTGATCACATTGTGGAAATGTGAAAATGACGAGGCAGAGTTTATCTCACGAGTCAGGTTTATTCACATCTTCCAACATCAGCAAAGCAGAAAAAGAGGAAAAAAACACAGACATTCGTCCTTTATATATTCAGGACCTTCAAAGCTCACAGTCACATTGCATTTAATCACAAGTAACAATGCATCTTCTCTTAAATCTTATAACATCCTCCTCATAGTCTCTGGCAGACCAGGAAATCCCCCAAGGCCGTCTCTTGCATACCAAAGACTAAATTTTCACATCCTCCTGTTATCTCCAAGGAGACCCAGTTCTTTGTTCTCTCTGAGATGTGACGCTTAAAGTGATACACATGTGGTCCCACAACATCCCCTTTTATCAGACTCATTTGTGGAGGTGTGTCATGACATCAGAATGCTGATTTGTAGCATTTACAGTATCAATCAATCAATCAATCAATCAATCAATCAATCAAACTTCATTTCTAAAGCACTTTAAAAACAACTACAGCTGATACAAAGTGCTGTACATCAGGAATAGATAAAATAAAAAGGACATACAAGACAGGTATGATGGCCTCCTGTAGGAAGTGCCCGTGTGAAGCTCCTGTGTGTGACAGCTATATCAGTAGCAGCAGCAGATGGCCCAGACACACAATTGTGCCATTCTGCAGTCGGCAGGCCACGTCTCATAGCTCGCCAGAAGCTGCAGCGAGAGGCGTGTGTGCATGTGTGTGTGAGACCTTCATCCATGTAAGCCGAGCTGTTGGAAGGACTCCGCGCGGTCTGGGACACATGCCTGAAGTCTCAGTGACACGTCGGGTCCCAGGAGACTTTTGGCACATCTCTGTTTGCAGATACGTGTCAGTCTGCCACTGGCGGCTCTTTCAAATCTTTGTCTTTTTGATTAACACACAACCCTGACTCCATCCAGTTAAGTCACCTTCCTCGGAGTGCTGTTTGATTCAAATCCTTCAGTAACAGAAACAATGCAAAGAAAAAGCTTTACTCAAGCAAATGACAAAAAAAAGGTTTATTTTAATTAAATTTAAAAAAAAAAGCTTAATCATAAAAAAGGGGCAGCTTGGTGGAGCAGTGGTTAGCACTGTGGCAGCACAGTAAGAAGGTCGTGGGTTTGATCCCACCCCCTGACCATCAGTGACCCTTCCGTGTGGAGTTTGCATGTTCTCCCCGTGTCTGCGTGGGTTTACCCCGGGTACTCTGGTTTCCTCCCACAGGCCAAAGACATGCAAGTTAGGTTAACTGGAGACTCTAAAGTGGCCCTAGATGTGAATGTGTGTGTGAGTGGTGAAGAGACTGGTGCTGCACCATGGCTGCCTCACCCATCCAGGTGGACGCCCTGAATTTCCCTCTGGGATTAATAAAGTATACAAAATACAAAATAGTAATAATAATTTTGTCCTTTGAAACAGTATATGTGGATGGGGTGGTCTTCTGACCTCACGGGTTGCTAGCCCAGTTGGCTAAAAAGGGGTTGTCATGGATTTTCTTTATATTAGTAAATACTCCTTGTTGATTTAGTTAATAAATACAGTGCAGAGTCAAAGATGCCTTTTCTGGATCTTTATTTACAAGTACATCTCAAAAAATTAGAATATCATGAAAAAGTTCAATATTTTTTGTCATTCATTTCAGAAAGTGAAACCCATATATTATATAGATTTATTACACAGAGAGTAATATATTTTAAGTATTTATTTATTTTAATTTTGATGATTATGGCTTACAGACCATGAAAACCCAAAATTCAGTTTCTCAAAAAAATAGAATATTACATAAAATTAATTTTAAAAAATACTTTTTTAATAGAAATGTTGGCCGACTGAAAAGTCTGTCCATGTACCACTCAATACTTGGTCGGGGCTCCTTTTGGATTAATTACTGTATCAGTGTGGCGTGGCATGGAGGTGATCAGCCTGTGTTACTGCTGAGGTGTTATGAAGGTCCAGGTTGCTTTGATAGTGACCTTCAGCTCGTCTGCATTGTTGGGTCTGGTGTCTCTCATCTTCCTCTTGACAATCCTCCATAGATTCTCTATGGGGTTTAGGTCAGGAGAGTTTGCTGGCCAATCAAACACAGTGATGCCATGGTCATTAAACTAGGTTTTAATACTTTTGGCAGTGTGTGTGTGTGTGGGGGGGGGGGGGGTGCCAAGTCCTGCTGGAAAGTGAAATCAGCTTCTCCATAAAGCTTGTCAGCAGAGGGAAGCATGAAGTGCTCTAAAATTTCCTGGTAGACGACTGCGCTGACTTTGGTCTTGATAAAACACAGTGGACCAACACCAGCAGATGACATGGTTCCTCAAATCATCACTGACTGTGGAAACTTCACACTAAACCTCAAGCAACTTAGATTCTGTGCCTCTCTGCTCTTTCTCCAGACTCTGGGACTTTGATTTCCAAATGAAATACAAAATTTACTTTTATCTGAACAGAGGTCATCTGCTGGTGTTGGTCCACTGTGTTTTATCAAGACCAAAGCCAGCGCAGTCGTCTACCAGGAAATTTTAGAGCACTTCATGCTTCCCTGGTTTAATGACCATGGCATCACTGTGTTTGACTGGCCAGCAAACTCTCCTGACCTAAACCCCATAGAGAATCTATGGAGGATTGTGTCAAGAGGAAGATGAGAGACGCCAGACCCAACAATGCAGACGAGCTGAAGGTCACTATCGAAGCAACCTGGACCTTCATAACACCTCAGCAGTAACACAGGCTGATCACCTCCATGCCACGCCACATTGATACAATAATTAATCCAAAAGGAGCCCCGACCAAGTATTGAGTGGTACATGGACATACTTTTCAGTCGGTCCACATTTGTATTAAAAAAATATTTTTTTAAATTAATTTTATGCAATATTCTAATTTTTTGAGAAACTGAATTTGGGGTTTTCATGGTATGTAAGCCATAATCGTCAAAATTAAAATGAATAAACACTTGAAATATATCACTCTGTGTAATGACTCTATATAATATATGGGTTTCACTTTCTGAAATGAGTGACAAAAAATATTGAACTTTTTCATGATATTCTAATTTTTTGAGATGTACCTGTACATCTTGGCCAAGAAGGGAAAATGTCACGCAGCACCACACCCAGGTAGTGCAACGGAAAACGTTGTGTCAGAACAGAGCAGAGAGTTTTAATACAGTAGAGCAAACAGATAAGCACTGTTTTGAGAACGCTGGATGCGTGCCCCAGTGATCCCAGGAGCTATGTTGTCCGGGGCAATTTGCCTCTGATAGGGTCTCCCAAGACAAACTGGTCCTGGGTGAAGGGCCAGACTAAGAACGATCCAACAGACTCTCATGATAAATTGTATATCAAGGATTCAGTGTACCCCGCCCGGTATGGGGTTACCGGGGCCCCACCCTGGAGCCAGGCCTGGGGGAGGGGCTCGAAGGCTAGCGTCTGGTGGCCAGGTTTCCACCCATGGGACCCGGCCGGGCTCAGCCCGAAGGAGTTACATGGGTCCGCCCTCCAGTAGGTTCACCACCTGCAGGAGGGATCATGGAAGTCCGGTGCTATGTGGATTAGGTGGCAGTCAAAGGCGGAGACCTGGGCGGACTGATCCCAAGCTTTCTAAACTGGCTTTTGGTACGTGGAATGTCACCTCTCTGGTGGGGAAGGAGCCTGAGCTGGTGTACGAGATTGAGCGATACCGGCTAGATATAGTCGGCCTCACCTCAACACACAGCTCCGGTTCCGGAACCAGTCTCCTGGAGAGGGGCTGGAGCTTGGCCTTTTCTGGAGTTGCCCCGGGCGAGAGGCGACGAGCAGGGGTAGGTATTCTTGTATCGCCCCACCTTGCTGCCTCTATATTGGAGTTTTCCCCGGTGGACGAAAGGGTTGCTTCCCTGCGCCTTCGGGTTGGGAAACGGGTCCTGACCATCATTTGTGCCTATGCACCAAATGATGTTTCAGAGTACCCACCCTTTTTGGAGTCTGTGACTGGGGTGCTGGAGGGTGCTCCTCCTGGAGACTCCATTGTCCTACTGGGGGACTTCAATGCGCACGTGGGCAACGACAGTGAAACCTGGAGGGGGGTGATTGGGAGGAACGGCTTGCCCGATCTGAACCCGAGTGGTGTTCAGTTATTGGACTTCTGTGCTAACCACAGTCTGTCCATAACGAACACCATGTTCAAGCATAAGGGTGTCCATATGTGCACCTGGCACCAGGACACCCTAGGCCGCAGGTCGATGATCGATTTTGTTATCGTATCATCAGACCTGCGACCGTATGTCTTGGACACCCGAGTAAAGAGAGGTGCAGAGCTGTCAACTGATCACCACCTGGTGGTGAGTTGGATCCGATGGCAGGGGAGGAAGCCATTCAGACCTGGTAGACCCAAACGTATAGTGAGGGTGTGCTGGGAGCGTCTGGCTGAGGCCCCTGTCCGGGAGGTCTTCAACTCCCACCTCCGGAAGAACTTCAACCACATTCCGAGGGAGTCTGGAGACATGGAGTCTGAATGGGCCATGTTCTCCACCTCCATTGTTGAAGCGGCGGCCCAGAGCTGCGGCCGCAAGGTGGTCGGTGCATCTCGTGGTGGCAACCCCCGAACCAAGTGGTGGACACCAGTGGTGAGGGGGGCCATTAAGCTGAAGAAGGAGTCCTATCAAGCTTGGTTGGCTTGTGGGACTCCCGAAGCAGCTGAGGTGTACCGGCAGGCCAAGCGGAGTGCAGCTCGGGTGGTTGCTGAAGCAAAAACCCGGGTATGGGAGGAGTTCGGTGAGGCCATGGAACAAGACTTTCGGTCGGCTTCAAAGAGATTCTGGCAAACTGTTCGGCGGCTCAGGAGGGGAAAGCAGCTCCCCGTCCACACTGTGTATGGTGCGGATGGGACACTGTTGACTTCAACTGGGGATATCGTCGGGCGGTGGAAGGAATACTTCGAGGATCTCCTCAATCCCACTGATACGCCTTCCACAGAGGAAGCAGGGTTTGGGGACAAGGGGGATGACTCGCCTATCACAGGGGCTGAGGTCGCCAAGGTGGTTAAAAATCTCCTTGGTGGCCGGGCCCCGGGGGTGGACGAGATTCGCCCCGAGTACCTCAAGGCCCTGGATGTTGTTGGGTTGTCATGGTTGACACGCCTCTGCAACATTGCGTGGAGGTCGGGGGCAGTGCCTTTGGCATGGCAAACCGGGGTGGTGGTTCCTCTCTTCAAAAAAGGGGACCGGAGGGTGTGCTCCAACTTTAGAGGGATCACACTCCTCAGCCTCCCTGGGAAGGTCTATGCCAAGGTACTGGAGAGGAGAGTCCGGCCGTTGGTCGAACCTCGGATTCAGGAGGAGCAATGTGGTTTTCGTCCTGGCCGTGGCACATCGGACCAGCTCTTTACCCTCTCGAGAATTCTTGAGGGTTCGTGGGAGTTTGCCCAACCAGTTTACATGTGTTTTGTGGACTTGGAGAAGGCATTTGACCGCGTCCCTCGTGGATTTTTGTGGGGGGTGCTTCGGGAGTATGGGGTATCGGGCTTGTTGTTACGAGCTATTCGGTCTCTGTACGACCGTTGTGAGAGTTTAGTTCGTATTGCCAACACTCGGTCGGAGTCATTCCCAGTGAGAGTTGGACTCCGCCAGGGCTGCCCTTTGTCACCGGTCCTGTTCATAATTTTTATGGACAGGATTTCTAGGCGCAGCCAGGGAATGGAGGGTGTCATGCTTGGTGACCACAGGATCTCATCTCTGTTGTTTGCAGATGATGTTGTCCTGTTGGCTTCATCCAGCAATGACCTACAGCTCTTGCTGGGACGGTTTGCCGCTGAGTGTGAAGCGGCTGGGATGAGAATCAGCACCTCCAAGTCCGAGTCCATGGTCCTCAGCCGGAAAAAGGTGGATTGTCCTCTCCGGGTTGGGGACAGGCTCCTGCCCCAAGTGGAGGAGTTTAAGTATCTTGGGGTCTTGTTCACGAGTGAGGGGAAAATGGAGCGAGAGATCGACAGACGGATTGGAGCAGCATCTGCAGTGATGCGGACGTTGTACCGGTCTGTTGTGGTGAAGAGGGAGCTTAGTTCTAAGGCAAAGCTGTCGATTTACCAGTCAATCTACGTTCCTACTCTCACCTATGGTCACGAGCTTTGGGTAATGACCGAAAGAACGAGATCGCGGATACAAGCGGCTGAAATGAGCTTTCTCCGTAGGATTGCTGGACTCACCCTCAGAGATAGGGTGAGGAGCTCAGTCATCCGGGAGAGGCTCAGAGTAGAACCGCTGCTCCTCCACATTGAAAGGAGTCAGTTGAGGTGGTATGGGCATCTGATTAGGATGCCTCCTGGACGTCTCCCACTTGAGGTGTTTCAGGCACGTCCCACTGGGAGGAGACCCCAGGGCAGACCCAGGACTCGGTGGAGAGACTATGTCTCCCAGCTAGTCTGGGAACGCCTTGGTATCCCCTCTGAAGAGCTGGAGCAGGTGGCTGGGGAGAGGGAAGTCTGGGCTTCTCTGCTTGAACTGCTGCCTCCGCGACCCGGACCTCCGGAAAAGCGGTAGAAGATGGATGGATCAGCAGTCTCTCAGAGCTACATCTAAATATTCTGTTACAGTGTTCAAGGCTTTGTTGGATCCTCACTGTCTCATGGGACAAGTACTGAGTGGAATTTCATTTGTGATTACAGGCGAGAGAATGAATGGACCGTAATAAAAAAAAAAATCCCTAACAGGGTCATTGACTTAAAAAAAGTGTTTTTGTAGGTTCTGACCTTTTGAAATGCATCTATTGGTTATGTGATTATCAAAAAAACAAAAAACAAACCCATCATAACACTCTATCTTCTTAAAAAAGCACACAGAGCCTTGATCTCATTTTTTTCTCTCTGAGGAAACTATGACATAAACATAGTAAATCCAGCCTCGACATCTGCCTGCTGCTCTATTATTGGCCAGCCTAGCTGTCTGTCACATAGCTGAGCAGGAAGCCAAAGATCAGATAAGATAAAACAAGATAAGCCTTTATTAGTCCCACAATGGGGAAATTCCAGGATTGCAGCAGCACAGGGATAGCAACACTCAGAGCAATAGTTAATAAGATAAGAACTAGTTAGCCAAAGCAGTAAGTAAATATACATATGCACACAGTTATAAACACAGCGCAGGAGCATTGCAGCTAGATGGTATCAACAGCGTTATGGTTAGTTAAATTACCCTGCAGAATATAAATATGGACCCAGACAGTATATTTCACATTTGAATCAACAGTGTTGTTGCCACCATCGATAATAATTGTAATTGTCTTAGTTGTGCATTGGAGGGGATGATCGCTATTGTGCAAAGTTGTTACATTTAGTACATTTAATACGTTCGCGTCAGTGCTAACAATTGTAATAGGAAGTTAGCTTACCAAGCACGGTTTATATTATTTTCTTTAGATTTCAGTCACCATAATAAACATCCCTGCTTCCACCTGGTTCACTAATCTACAGTCAATATCTTGCATCGTTCTGCCTTATTTTGTTACATTTGGCCATGATGCTACATTGAACCCTTAGGATTAGCTTGGTTAGGTAGTCAGACAGGCCACCAGGCATTTTTTTTTTTTTTTTGATCACAGACCAGTTTTGATCACTATTTTATATAAATTTACCCCCTGGAGTATTTGCTCATCTACCAACACTTGACAACATATTGTGACGTATGCTGGGTTCACACAAAGAAGAGGAGCAGATAGTTGTGACGAACAGACTTTATTCACACACCCAACCCCAACTACCCTGAGCTCAGACAGGAGGGGAGGCCATTCTCCCAGACCTCCGTTTCAATCATGGTTATACAACACATAATGCATCTTGCCCTAATCCTGCCTATAAACACTAACTGCGTTATAATGACCCAGCAGTATAATAACTCAGTAATAACACACACACACAGTAACGTTTTCAGCTGGTAAAGCATGCTGGGAAATCTCTGCCCCCCTTAACATGGCCCCGACGTTACACTGCATCCCCGGACTGGATTCTGTCCCCAGAAAAATCAAAGTCCAACCCAGAAGTCCAATGCGAATCAATCCAGGTGTTGGGGGCGGCTTCGATGCCGGCAACCAGCACATCCAACAGCTTCAGTAGGACTACGTACAGTCCCTCCCCTGGCAGCGGGAGTCACGACTCCCACCGCTGCCAGGACCTCCCAGGCGGCCGCTGGCCCGCGTCCAGGCGTCCAGCCCCTGCCGAGCCCGGGAAAAGACCAGATCTGTCCTGCTCGCTCCGCTGCTGCTGTGCGCCGAGGGCCTCTGTGACGTCACCGCCGGGGGAAGCATCTGCGGGAGGCGGCCTTTCCCCGTCCATGCCACCTCGCTCTAATTTAACGTCGGCGAGGTGCCAGTTTTCCACGGGGTGGGCGCGGGGCAGTACCGTGCGATGTGCGCTGGCTCTCTGCAGCGGAAGCACCCTTCCTCACGTCGCCGCGGCTGTCTCCTCCGTGGACGCGCCACCGTGGTCTGCCGTAACTCCTCCTCCTCCACCTCGCTGTCAGCACGGCGGTTTCCTCCGGTGACCAGTCGTTCAGCACGGCAGCCAACTCGACCTGGGCCAGGTGGTCATCCAACAGGTTCTCGCTGTTGTAGCGGGGAATCTTGGCCTGCTGCCGGATGGATGGGACGGTCGCCTCCCGGTCGATCGCCGCTCCTGATCGCCCTGGAATCGCCAGCCCGTCCTGCCCTGAAAAGTGCGGGAAGCGGGGCTGGTTTGCTCCGCTTGGCCCGCTCTGCCTTGAAAAAGGCGGAAGAGGGAGTGCTCTGGTCCGTCCATCGCAGCGAGCCACTCCGGGAGTCCACGTCTCAGCTCTGCGCTCCGTTCCCAGCCGGGCGATGAACCGCCCCGGCCGCTGGACCTCCGCCTGGGTCCTGGTCAACATCTTGCTCCATCCCCACTGCTGACACCAGTGTGACGTATGCGGGGTTCACACAAAGAAGAGGAGCAGATAGTTGTGACGAACAGGCTTTATTCACACACCCAACCCCAACTACCCTGAGCACAGACAGGAGGGGAGGTCATTCTCCCAGACCTCCGTTTCAATCATGGTTATACAACACATAATACAGCTTGCCCTAATCCTGCCTATAAACACTGCTGGGTCATTATAACGCAGTTATAATGACAAAGCAGTATAATAACTCAGTAATAACACACACACAGTAACGTTTTCAGCTGGTAAAGCATGCTGGGAAATCCCTGCCCCCCTTAACATGGCCTCAACATTACAATATGTCACTCTTAATTGCTGTTTTTAGTGGCTAGCTGATGCTAGCATGTACCTAGCATCACTTATGCCGTTTGAGGCTCCCATTCACTCGTTCATGAATGCTTCTGATCTTATTGTTTTCCAGGGATCCTATCGACTGCTGAAACCACACACAGTGATGCTTTATTTCATTAATTCTTTAAGACAAATTTACGTTAGTTGGATCAGGTTTGCTACCTGAGCTAGGAGGTAGCTAGCTAAGATTAGCAATAGGTATGGCAGTTCTCACATTCAGCCAGTTTTACATGTGTTAACTCAGATATCATTCCAATTAACTCAGGTTTGCTCACAGAGGCAGCTGGCTAACATTAGCCAAATCTCTGGCTTCTACCTGATGCCTCAGAAGTGACAAAGGAGAGATGCGTGTTGAAGTCTGTTGTTTTGAAGAAGGGTGTTTAATCTGGGTGGGAAACCATTAAACCCTGATATATTTTGACCCAAGGACATCAATATTGCTTTAGCACCTCTGGGAACTTTGTAATCATATGGATTAAAGGGCATACATCCCCTTCAAATCACAACTAAATTAATTCTGTCAGACTTAATTGGAAATGTTTGAGATTATTAATTTTAATTGTCTTTAGCCTCAGTGTCACAGAATTGACTACTGTCCTGTTATCAATGAGCACCTCGATGATGACGATGGGCTCTTCCGATTCCGTGGAGTCATCTCTATTGACAGCCTCCATCATCGCTTCTCAATGCTCCACCTTAAGGCCGCCGCTCGCACCTAAATAAAGATTTCCCATCATGGAGCCCAAGCCGAGGCGCGCCACGCTCTTAAAATGTGACAAATGCAAATGGGACGAGAGAAATCAAATGTGACTAACGCGCGTGGAAACAGAGAAAATCAATTGTCTCCTGAACAAATGGATGAGCTATTAAAATGATTGTGCGCTACAGGAATATATTATCCTCGGCGGCTGCCAGCCGAGGTAGCGGCGGTGGCGGTGGCGGCGGCGGCAGCTCACATCATGAGTGCACCTGGCCCAAAGAAAAGTGCAGTCAAGGGATTTCAGAGAGGAAATGATCTTCACCAAAAACACGAGTATGAGGAGCCGAATGGAGTACATGATAAATTTAACAGCAACATCATTGACACACTTGGCTCTGTACAAAATCAAAAATTACACGTGAAATTCCCAAAGTCACTTTTTGTTTTTACCAGACTGTCAATAAAATTTGTTTTTTCCAGCTTTTTCTAAATAAAAGTGACTTTTGAATTAAATGTTAAATGTCGACTCTATATGTTAAACCGAAACCTAAATGCTAAATTAAAATGTGAATGTTAAAAGATAAATGTAAATGTTGAATTAAACATCTAAACTTTAAATGTCAAATGTTAAATCTAAAAGTTTTAATCTAGCTACTAACTGTTAAACCTAAATATAAAGTATTAAATTTAAATGTTAAATGTTCATTATAAATGTAAAATGTTAAATCTAACTGTTAAATGTAAAGGTAAATATTTAACTTCTATATCTGACTTAGATTTATAGATTGTAAGATTTACATCTAACACTTAGATTTAATACTCAACATTTCAAGTTGAAAGGCACATTAATTTTTCTTGTCAAATTTAGAAAAAGTTGAACAAGAAAAATTCACACCACATTTTAAGGTTGCAGAACCAAATGCAGAATCATCATCTTCTTCTTCTTCCTCTTCTGGCTGCTCCCTTCAGGGTCTCCACAGCTGATCATCTGCCTCCATCTCCCCCTCTCCCTTCATCTTCCTCTGGAACACCAGCCCTCTCCATGTCCTCCTTCACTGCATCCATCAATCTTCTCTGTGGTCTTCTTCTTTTCCTCCTGCCTGGCAGATCCATCTTCAACATCCTTTGTCCAATATCTCCACTATCCCTCCTCTGCACATGTCCAAACCATCTCAGCCTTGCTTCTCTTACTTTGTCTCCAAACCGCTCAACCTGAGCTGTCCCTCTGATATACTCATTTCTTACGCTGTCCCTCCTAGTCTCTCCCAATGAAAATCTTAGCATCTTCAACTCTGCCATCAACAGCACTACCTCCAGTCTTTTTGTCAGCGCCACCGTCTCCAAACCATACATCATAGCAGGTCTCACTATCGTCTTGTAAATCTTCCCTTTCACTCTTGCTGCTACCTTTCTGTCACAAATCACCCCTGACACTCGTCTCCACCCTGCCTGCACTCTCTTCTTCACCTCTCTTGTCCATTTTCCATTGCTTTGGATGGTTGACCCCTGGAATTTAAACTCATCTACTTTCACTACCTCTACTCTTTCCATCTTCACTGTTTCACCTGCCTCCCTCTCATTCACACTCATGTATTCTGTCTTGCTTCTAGTGACTTTCATTCCTCTTCTCTCCAGAGCATACCTCTACCTCTCCAGGATCTCTTCCACCTGCTCCCTACTCTCACTACAGCTCACAATGTCGTCTGCAAACATCATGGTCCATGGAGACTCCTTCCTGACCTCATCTGTCAGCCTGTCCATCACCATGGCCAAATGCAGCGGAAACGTTTCTGCCAAGTTCATCCGGAGCCACTTTACAGTTGTCGACCCAAAATAAGCCAAACATGAGATTTACCCTCCTGCTCTCATGCTAACAGCTTTTACAATATTCATTTTCATTATGATTTAAATAAAAAACATGGGTGCACAAAGCAAAAATAAGAGCATAAACTTTGCCAAAGTTAATTTGTCTGTTTCTTATTGAAAAGAGATGCTGCACTGATACTAAAAACGAGCTTTGAAGAACGATTTTCTATCTTTAATAACACAAAAAGCTTTTGACTGGGGAGTCTGGGAGCAGACTTTGAACCGTTATTTCACATCGGGACGAGGAGACGTTTCTGCCCCCCGCACAACATCTGTCACTGATATTATGAAGACAGAATTAATTAAAGCTCAGATGCAAAAGAGGCCAGATATAAAGAAAAGCCTTTCATGAAACAATTGCAGCTGGTTGAAGACTGAATAAACATTGTTTTCTTTATCGCTCTGTGGGGTAGGGACGGTTCACAGACGGAGATTCAATCCCATCATCAGATAACCGTGGCGGGCGGCCGGGCCTCAAACGCCGCTCTCGCATTAACACTTCAAAACAATCGGCACATCTCCGCAGGCGTGGGGAAAGGTTACCCGGCCCAGAAATAACACACGCTTCCTTGTTTTTTTGATGGTTCCAGAGTGCCTTTTGGATTTATATAAATGCAGATAATGTACGGCGATAGCCACGCTCAACCCTATTAGGCAGAGGAAAATGTCAAGAATGAGAGCGGTCCGCCTTAAAAAGCGGGAAACATCTCGGCGTCATATTGATGGGGCAGTAACCTTCTGGGATGACAGGTTTAGTGGAGGCTGAAACGTGGCTCCATTAAACTTTTAATAAACTAAATCACACAAATGGCAGCGCGGCCCGCCTCGCTGAGTGACCGGTGTCCTTCAGGGAAAAATGAGACGTCACACATTCCACCCGATGCTCGTGATGAATGTGGAGAGCCGGACCTGAGAGGGGAACCGACTCAGGAACACCCAGAAGAAACAGGCGGGTAAACATGCTGGACGTGTCAGAAAACCGAACCGTGCTGACCTTTGACCCTGAGCACAAGGCCCAGTGCAGATGTCGCTCCAGGCCTGCAAGGTCCCCCGGCCGGCACGTCCGTGTGGGCCC
Source organism: Pholidichthys leucotaenia (assembly GCA_020510985.1). Classification (NCBI taxonomy): domain Eukaryota; kingdom Metazoa; phylum Chordata; class Actinopteri; order Cichliformes; family Pholidichthyidae; genus Pholidichthys; species Pholidichthys leucotaenia. The sequence continues at coordinate 10,067,648 of CM035839.1, read as the reverse complement.
CACCAAAGGTGTCCTATGGGCCCATGTGGGTCTGCCCGTGGGTTCTGCGTTGGCCCCATAGGTGTTTGCCCACATGGACTTGACCCGCTTACCCATTTTCAACTTATTTTCTCATAAATTTGGTTATTTTCTTGTAAATTTGTGACTTTTTTTCTATAAATTTGATAAGATTTTTATTAAAAATTTAAACTTTCTCATTAATTTTAAACTTTTTTTGACTGTAATCCTGAAACTTTTTCCCATAAATGTGTTAGTTTTTTCCTTGTAAATTTGGTAACTTTTTCCCATAAATTTGCAACATTTTTCTTGTAAATTTGGAACCTTCTAAAAAATTTTGAACTATGTTGTGACGTTTTTCTCGTAAATTTGACTTTTTTTCTTGTAAAACTTGAATTTATTTACTCATATAGTTGCTAGTTTTTTTAAGTTGCAACTTTTTCTAAAGTTTTCCTAGTAAATTTGTAACTTTTTCTTTTAAATTTGCCAAAGTTTTCTTTAATTTTACGATTTTTTTTGTAAATTTGCATCTTTTTCTCTTAAATTTTCACATTTATTTCTTCATAAATTTGAGACTTTTTTTTCTTAGTAAATCTGACTTTTTTCTCATAAATTTGCTACTTTTTTTGGTAAATTGTCACATTTTTTTCTCATAAATTTGCTACTTTTTTGTAAATTTTCACATTTTTTTCTCATAAATTTGCTACTTTTTTTGGTAAATATTCACATTTTTTTCTCATAAATTTGCTACTTTTTTGGTAAATTTTCACATTTTTTTCTCATAAATTTGCTACTTTTTTGTAAATTTTCACATTTTTTTCTCATAAATTTGCTACTTTTTTTTGTAAATTTTCACATTTTTTTCTCATAAATTTGCAACCTTTTTCTCCTAAATTTTCACATTTTTTTCTCATAAATTTGCTACTTTTTTGTAAATTTTCACATTTTTTTCTCATAAATTTGCTACTTTTTTTGGTAAATATTCACATTTTTTTCTCATAAATTTGCTACTTTTTTGGTAAATTTTCACATTTTTTTCTCATAAATTTGCTACTTTTTTGTAAATTTTCACATTTTTTTCTCATAAATTTGCTACTTTTTTTTGTAAATTTTCACATTTTTTTCTCATAAATTTGCAACCTTTTTCTCCTAAATTTTCACATTTTTGTCATAAATTTGCTACTTTTTTTGGTAAATTTTAACATTTTTTTCTCATAAATTTGCAACCTTTTTCTCCTAAATTTTCACATTTTTTTCTCATAAATTTGCTACTTTTTTTGTAAATTTTCACATTTTTTTCTAATAAATTTGCTACTTTTTTTGTAAATTTTCACATTTTTTTCTCATAAATTTGTGACTTTTTTCTAGTAAATTTGTGACTTTTTTCTCATAATTTTGGTGCTCTTTTTTGTAAATTTTCACATTTTTCTCTCATAAATTTTCACATTTTTCTCATAAATTTGCTACTTTTTTTGGTAAATATTCACATTTTTTTCTCATAAATTTGCTACTTTTTTTGGTAAATATTCACATTTTTTTCTCATAAATTTGCTACTTTTTTGGTAAATTTTCACATTTTTTTCTCATAAATTTGCTACTTTTTTGTAAATTTTCACATTTTTTTCTCATAAATTTGCTACTTTTTTTTGTAAATTTTCAAATTTTTTTCTCATAAATTTGCTACTTTTTTTGTAAATTTTCACATTTTTTTCTCATAAATTTGCAACCTTTTTCTCCTAAATTTTCACATTTTTCTCATAAATTTGCTACTTTTTTTGGTAAATTTTAACATTTTTTTCTCATAAATTTGCAACCTTTTTCTCCTAAATTTTCACATTTTTTTCTCATAAATTTGCTACTTTTTTTGTAAATTTTCACATTTTTTTCTAATAAATTTGCTACTTTTTTTGTAAATTTTCACATTTTTTTCTCATAAATTTGCAACCTTTTTCTCCTAAATTTTCACATTTTTTTCTCATAAATTTGTGACTTTTTTCTAGTAAATTTGTGACTTTTTTCTCATAATTTTGGTGCTCTTTTTTGTAAATTTTCACATTTTTCTCTCATAAATTTTCACATTTTTCTCATAAGTTTCCAACTTTTTCCTCTGTCTTATGGGTCCATGTGGGTTTGTCTGTGGATGCCATGTGGGTCCCATCTGTGTTTACCCACTTGGACTTTAACCTGTTTACTTATTTTCAACTTTTTTTCTCATAAAACGTCTAAATTCCTGCCGTCGTGTCCCTGGGCAGGACCCTTCAGCCCCTGTCCTCCAGTGTCCATGACCCTGGGTATGCGTGTGTATGAATGCTGGCCGGTGGTGGGAGCGGCTGTTGGTGCGGGTTGGCAGCCGTGTTTCCGTCAGCTGTGGCTACAGTGGTAGCTTACCACTACCATTGTCTCTCTGTGGAGTGAATGAATAATGGACTCACTGTAAAGCACTTTTGGTATCTTGAAAGGTGCGATATGAATGCAGTCCACTATTACCATTATTATTAAATTGGCTATTTTCCTGTAAATGTGTGACTATTTCTCCCTAATGTGATCAATTTTTCTTGAAAATTTGAAACTTTCTCATAAATTTTCCACATTTTTTAACTGTAATCCTGAAACTTTTTTCTCAGAAATTTGTGACTTTTTTCCTTGTAAATTTGTTATTTTCTTGTAAATTTGTGAGTTTTTTCACCATAAATTTTCAACATTTTTCTTGTAAATTTTAAACTTTCTCAGAAATTTTCAACTTTTTTAAATGTAAACTTACAGCTTAAATTTGGGACGTTTTGCTCATAAATTTTCAATTTATTTGCTCATACATTTGCTACTTTCTTTTAAAAAAAAATTTGCAACTCTTTCGCGCTTTTTTCCCTCATAAATTTGTGACATTTTTCTTATTCATTCATTCATTCATTCATTCATCTTCTTCCGCTTAATCCTTTTTGGGTCGCGGGGGGGCTGGAGCCTATCCCAGCATCTTCGGGCGAGAGGCAGGGTACACCCTGGACAGATCGCCAGTCCATTTTCCATTTTTCTTATAAATTTGCTAATTTTTTCCTTTGCAACTCCTTTCAAGTAATTTTACAATGTTTTTCTCGTAAATTCACAACATTTTTCCTCAGAAATTTTTATCTTTTTTCATTTATTTGAAACTTTTTCTAGTAAATTTGCAACTTTTTCTCCAAAATTTTCACTTTTTTACCCATAAATTTGCAACTTTTTTCAAGTAAATTTGTGACTTTTTTTTCTCATAAATTGGCTCATATTTTATTTGTAATTTTGTCTCTTTTCTTATAAATTTTCACTTTTTTTTTCTCATTTGTGAATTTTTGGCATAATTTTGCCTACGGCACAAGAGTTACTGAAACCTTCTCACCCACTTCAAACCCATGTGGGCCCGTATACAGTCATGTGAAAAAATTAGGACACCCTGTATAAGCCTCTGTGTGTGTGATTTTTTTTTTTTTTTTTACATATTTGGACATATGGATATTGAATATCAGTGTTAAAAATACTGGAAGAATCATGTAATACAACTAAACAATTAAAAATGAATTAAAGTCTTTTTCACATTTTCTGTAAAATGTAATCCTAATCAAATAGTGAGGAATAAATTACTCCCCACATATTTTTTAGGACACCCCCACATTCATTCCCACTTAAAATCAATAACACAAATGTTAAAAAAAAATGCAAATAAAAAAAACAAGGCTATAAATAGATATGTGAACATTTCCTAATAAAGAACTGAATATCTAAAGGAGTGTCTTCTTTTTTCATGACTGTATATACTGTATATATATATATATATATATATACGTATATATATATATAATGTTCTTTTCCCCACATTTTATAGGCTTTGAATTCTTCCCCATTACAAAGTCTTGCATGTTTCCCCCCTAAAGTTCGGACTGGCCCTGACTACAATAGTGTCCCCCTATGGGTCACCCCCACAGCCACGGACAAGCAGAGCGCTCAGCTGGAGCAATTAGCAGAACAGTGTGAGGTATTGGACTGTTATCAATAGGTGGAGAGGAATTCCGGCCAATAATCCTGCTATTGATTTGTGTCTCTAATGCAAATGTCCTTGCCTTCCTGCCGTTTACGGTGATGTTAATGTGCCATTCATGCATTGTCTGTAGCTGAGTATTTAAGTGAACTGCTTATTGCTTTCTCTCTCTCTTTCCGACTGCTTCTGAACACACGCGTTCCCTGTCTCCTGACGAGAGCCTGAAGGCTCGCTCCAGTACGCTTATACAGTGCTGGAGTGAGTTCTCGTGATGGCGATGAATAAAATCCACTTTTAAACTCCAGTTTGCCGTGCCTTATTTCTCCATCGCCACACCCCTCAATATTTACCCTCCAGGAAATGCTCCGTTTATTGTCCCCCCCCCACCCCCCAACAGTGAAATTAAATATCCACCCATGAGAACAGCCATAAAAACCACAGTCGCTAAGCTAACTCTGCTGTAATTTAAGAAGAAGAAGCCAACTTTATCGTCATTCAGTCCATACAGCCAATCATGTACAGTAGAAGGAAATGACATTTCTCCTATTTACAATGTTAATCAAATATAGAATCAGAGGGGCCGCTGCCATACAAGGCGCCGCCACAAGCAACTTCTCCTTCCCCCATTCTATTATGCTGAGCACCAAGCTAGAAGACGGGAAGTCCCATTTTTATATGGTCTCTGGTATGACCCGGCCGGGGCTTGAACCCACAACCTCCCGGCTGTGGGGCGGATGGTCTGTGTGTGGATTTGGACGGGCATGGTTCTCATTCCCAGTCAGAGCCAAATAAGAAAGCAGCTCGCTGAAATTAAGCTACCCGAACAAAACAACTCCACAGGCCAAATTCATGCACAAAAACACTGTGAAATTGAAATTTTCATCGCATGCCCCCTTTCAAAAATGCATTTAAAACCACTTTTATTCTGATGCGCTCTTTTACCTTAAAAAAATAGCTGATTTTGACTGGAAATGTGTTGATGTGCTTTAATTTGTCTGTAGACACGTTTAATCCACCTCTGTGTATAAAACAGTCTTCATAAATACTAAAAATTACCTCAACTAATACGCTGTCTTGTTTACTTGGAAGCAGAAGAAAGGTAACTGAGTAATTCAAGGCAATAAGAGCCACCTTGGCTTCAGAGGGGAAAGGAAAATAAAAGTGTGCAATTTAATTATCTCCTAATTGAGTTACTGGGTTGGTACGCATCACCCATGAAAATCTGAGCAGTTAAACGTACATCAGACGCAGCAATTTATAATCTACTCTGATGATTTGAGTCTGAGAGCATAAAGAAATCAGCTAAAACATAAACACATATCCCCGATGGTGTTCATGCAGATGTAAACAGATGCAGTTTAACTTTTAATCGGTTTATAAGTGCTGTTTACATTCAGTCTGTGGCTACGTTACATTAGCGCCATGGTAAAGGCTGGAATTAGCTGTTTTTATGAGACAGCACCATTACAGTGTGTACTCTAGAGGTATTAAAGCCACGGTGCTATCCCATGGATAAAGTCCATTTCAGAATATCAGAATCAAAAATATTAGGTCTGTGATGGACCACTCCCAGTTACACAGGGTGAGACTGGACATCCTGACAGATAAGCACATCTGTTGCAAGGTCTGTGGTGGACTTTTGTCAGTCGGTGCATCGTGACATGCATTACACAAAGAGTAGAGATAAACAAACCTATCATCTGGTCAGTCACTGCAACAGATACTGTAGTCAGTTTGTCTTGGCCTGTCCTTGCCACTGATAATACCTCTATCTGCCAAGAATGTGCCACTAGTCCAGCAAAAGCTAGCAGTACTCAAATACTTTGCAAGCAGTTTCATGAAATGGTCAGTCAGAAAGCAACTCATACCGGCTCAGACATCACCCGGGTTAACAAGATCAGGAGTTCCTGGCAGCGGAGGGCAAAGCACAGAGCTGTGTGGAGGAATCTGACCAGACCTAAATGAAACAGTCATTGTCGCCCCTGACAGACTGCTATGATGATGATGAATCTCTCCATGTCAAATTCTCATTGGTATTTTAATATCAGCAGGAACGCCAACATTTACTGTCAGGAGGTGTACAAGGTGAAGAAATTTACAGGAAAAGAAGTCAAAAATTTGTAAGTAAAAAATTAAGTTAAAACAAAAATTTACAATGAAAAATGTAGTGATTTGGTAAGAAAAAAATCTACAAATTTGCAAAAAAAAATAAATACAAGAAAAAAGCAAATTTGCAATAAAAATGTGAATTTATAAGAAATAAACTTGCAAATCTGCAAGAAAAAATTAAATACAAGAAAAAAAATGTAAATTCGCAAAAAACAAATGTAGTGAACTTATCAGAGAAGACCTGCAAATTTGCAAGGAAAAAAGTAGCAAATTTATGACGTAAAAATTTATGAAAAAAAGAAGTCAAAGTTTTGCAAGAAAAAAAATTAAATACAAGAAAAAATGCAAATTTACAATGAAATATGTAGTGAATTTATAAGAAATAACTTACAAATTTGCAAGAAAAAATTAAATACAAGAAAAATGCAAATCTGCAATGAAAAATGTAAATTTATAAGAAAAATTTGCAAATTTGCAAGAAAAAAATTAAATACAAGAAAAAAATGCAAATTTACAATAAAAAAATTAGTGAATTTATAAGAAAAAACATGCAAATTTGCAAGAAAATTAAATGCAAGAAAAAAGCAAACTTGCAATGAAGTGTAAATTTATAAGAAAAAATATGCAAATTTGCAAGAAAAAAAATTAAATACAAGAAAAAAAAATGCAGATTTAGAATGAAAAATGTAATGAGTTTATGAGAAAAAAATCTGGAAATTTGCAAGAAAAAGTTGCAAATTTATGAAGGCACAAACTGAAAGGAAAAGAAGTCAAAAATTTATGTTTGCTCACATGCACTTTACCTGTTTACCTATTTTCAACTTATTTTCTCATAAATTTGTGATTTTCTTGTAAATTTATGACTTTTTTCCACATAAATTTGAGACATTTTTGAATAAATTTGTGACTTTTTTCTATTAAATTTTCAACTTTTTTTTAGTAAATTTTTGACTTTTTCCTCATAAATTTGTGACTTTTTTTACTCTAAACATGCAACTTTCCCCATAAATTTATGATTTTTTATCTTGTAAACTTATAACTTATAAATTTGTAAGCTTTTCTTGTACAATTGTGACTTTTTTTAAACTTAAACTTATAAATTTGTAAGCTTTTCTTGTACAATTGTGACTTTTTTCTTGCAGATTTGCTAACCTTTTCTTGCAATTTTGGGCGTACATTAAATTTGTCATGTTTATGTTTATGCTTACCAGGATCTCCATTAGCTGCCGCTATTCTTCCCAGAGTCCGATATTCAGGTCATACATAATACAGAACATGTGGCACATATGACATAGTCTTACACACATACTTACATACTTATAATTCCTTGTATATGATGCAATATAGGACCCTTTATACATATACAGTGGTGTGAAAAAGTGTTTGCCCCCTTCCTGAGTTCTTATTTTCTGTATGTTTGTCACAATTAAATGTTTCAGATCATCAAACAAATTTAAATATTAGACAAAGATAACACAAGTAAACACAAAATGCAGTTTTTAAATGAAGATGTTTGTTATTAAGATAAAAAAAAATCCAAACCTACATGGCCCTGTGTGAAAAAGTGATTGCCCTCTAAACCTAATAACTGGTTGGACCACCCTCAGCAGCGACAACTGCAATCAAGTGTTTGCCATAACTGGCAATGAGTCTTTTACAGCGCTGTGGAGGAATTTTGGCCCACTCAACTCCGCAGAATTGTTGTAATTCAGCCACAGTGGAGGGTTTTTGAGCATCAACCACCTTTTTAAGGTCATGCCACAACATCTCAATCGGATTCAGGTCAGGACTTTGACTAGGACACTCCAAAGTCTTCATTTTGTTTTTCTTAAGCCATTCAGAGGTGGACTTGCTGGTGTGTTTTGGATCACTGTCTTGCTGCAGAACCCAAGTGTGCTTCAGCTTGAGGTCACGAACAGATGGCCGGACATTCTCCTTCAGGATTTTTTGGTAGACAGCAGAATTCATGCTTCCATTTACCACAGCAAGTCTTCCAGGTCCTGAAGCAGCAAAACAGCCCCAGACCATCACACTACCACCACCATATTTTACTGTTGGTATGATGTTCCTTTTCTGAAATGCTATGTTACTTTTATGCCGGATTTAATGGGACACAAACCTTCCAAAAAGTTCAACTTTTGCCTCGTCAGTCCACAGAGCATTTTCCCAAAAGTCTTGGGGATCATCAAGATTTTTTCTGGCAAAACTGAGACGAGCCTTTATGTTCTTTTTGCTCAGTAGTGGTTTTCGTCTTGGAACTCTGCCATGCAGGATATTTTTGCCCAGTCTCTTTCTTATGGTGGAGTCATGAACAGTGACCTTAACTGAGGCAAGTGAGGCCTGCAGATCTTTGGATGTTGTTGTGGGGTCTTTCGTGACCTCTTGGATGAGTCGTCGCTGTGCTTTTGGGGTAATTTTGGTCGGCCGGCACTCCTGTTTTCACCATTTGTGGATAATTGCTCTCACAGTGGTTTGCTGGAGTCCCAAAGCTTTAGAAATGGCTTTATAACCTTTTCCAGACTGATAGATCTCAATTACTTTGTTTCTCATTTGTTCCAGAATTTCTTTTGATTGCTGTGATAATACGATGGCAAGAAGGCGAGGCACTATTTCAATTTATCAATTAGTCCTTTTTTTATTTCAACTTACAAGTAATAAGAAGTTCCAATGAACATCCGACACGATTCTCACCAATCCACAATCAAACTCAATCGAACTCTATATATCAATCAACACACCTGTTTTATACAACCGGAGATAATTAGGGCTAATTAGCCCCTACCATAATCCCAGGTAAAACAATCAACATTCCATTATTTTCCACATACCCACTGATCTCTAAAATACATAAATACTCCCCAACTATACAATATAAATAACATATAATAAATAACAATAACAACAATCACAATATAAATAATTCAGTAAATATCTCAATCCCCCATTTACAAATATTAAACCACCCCTCTAACTTACCATACATGTTTTCTTCCTGCTGGTGTCCTATATAAGGCCCTCAACCCCTAACGGAGTCTTTTGCCCGGACACCCACAGAAAGCATGTTGGCAAAGGTATGTGCAATAAATTATTATCAATTATTTACCCAATACTTAATCATAACCATTATCTCCCAAGGCACTCAAATTAAACAAAAGACAGATCCCAAAATACTGTGTGCACTTTCACAAATAATTACAATAACATTTACCACATTACAAATAATATAAACACACATATAATAAATCATAACAGTGGTGACACTCCATCGTCACAATTGCAGTATGATGTCTAGCTTTTGAGGGTCTTTTGGTCTACTTCACCATGTCAGGCAGGTCCTATTTAAGTGATTTCTTGATTGAGAACAGGTGTGGCAGTAATCAGACCTGGGTGTGGCTAGAGAAATTGAACTCAGCTTTCTAAAGATGTGATAAACCACAGTTAATTTATGTTTTAACGGGGGGGGGGGGAATCATTTTTTCCACACAGGGCCATATAGGTTTGGATTTTTTTCTCCTTAATAAGACATACCTTCATTTAAAAACTGCATTTTGCGTTTACTTGTGTTATCTTTGTCTAATATTTAAATTGGTTTGATGATTTGCAAACTTTTAAGTGTGACAAACATACAAAAACATGAGAAATCAGGAAGGGGGCAAACACTTCTTCACACCACTGCAGATGGAATAAAAAAACTATTTAGTGTGTGATCATATTATAAATAAAATGATGGGTGATTATATTATGACTGTTACAACTCTCTTCATAAAAATAAAAGAAGATCGCAGCATGTACCATTTTCTCATGAGCTCCAGAGCAGCGCAATTTCAAAACACACTACTGAGATATCATTAAACAATGCGCTTCTGATGACAGACCTCCTTTTTCCTGGTCAAAAGTGTATTATCATGGACTTCCGGTTTGGTGATACATGGAATAGATTGCTTTGCAGTGAGCTCCTGCAGAGTTATTCGACATTTATATTAATAGGCATTTTTTACTGATTGTACAAACCAGAACTTTTTTGCTAAGTTCTCTATTTAGCACACCATTTTTTTTTGATACAAAATGCCCCCAAAATCGAGCAAAGGAGGTAATACTATCCAGCCTCACCTGTGGCCTGTTGCTCGAAGCGACTCCTTGTGTGGCAATGAAGCCTCCCCCCAGCGGATGATAGTGACTGACGAGCTACCTGCAGCCTCCGTAGTCAATGTAGCCATGCTGAAAACTGAATTACTGTCAGCTCTCTGGGCTGATGTGGCTGCTATTTTCAAAATGGAACTTGAGTCGGCTCTCAGCGACTGTCTTCAATCCAGGCTGATTTGGTGACCTTGAAAAGGGAGCTGTCCGCTAATATCTCCGCCATGCAGGTTAGCCTCACCGGGCTAAAAGGTACCATAGCTGAAGTGGAGCGGTCCCTATCCACTTGCACAGATGACATTACAGCTGTCCAAAAGACAGTAGAGCATTTAACTAAAACTGTTGCAAGGTTGGAGGACAAATGTGAAGACTTGGGAGTCCAGATCTCGCCATAACAACATCAGAATCACTGGTGTTCCAGAAGATGACCCGGGCTCGACAACTACGGCTAATGTGGCAAAACTGCTGATGGAGGCCTTCGCTCTTCAAGGGGAGCCGCTGGTGGATCGAGTGCATCGGATTCCCATAGCCAAACCCAGAGCGGGTGAGCGGCCCCGGGCTATAGTGGCGAGGCTTCATTATTACTCTGACTGTGCCCAGATTTTGAAGAAGGCAAAAGAGCTTCAGCGGATCAAGCATGGAAACATGACCATCTTAGTCTCGGACCATACTGCCAGGATGGCGCGCACCCGCTCCGCCTTCAGTGAGGTTCGCCGCGAGCTGCGTGATATCGAGGGTTCCGGTTCAGTCTTTTTTACCCAGCCCTGCTATGCGTCACCTACGAGGGGGTGCAGCGCGACTTTACATCTCCAGAGGAAGCAAAGACTTTCATCAAGTCAATATCCAAGTAGATTTGGTAACTGGAATCATTTTGGCTGACGTTTTTCCTCTTTTTCTTTCTCTCTGTTTTAAAAAAAATTAATGTCTTAATACTGGTAATACTTTTTGTCAGGTCAGGCACTGTCTTGCTTGCTACCGGATAACCATGAAAACCGGTACTACCTGTCTCATTGGTTGGGCCGTCGGCCACTCAACCAGCATCCCCGCCCTTCCGAGGGCATGGAGGGTGAAACAGGGCATCCTGGCAGAACTAAAAACAATATCTACCACAGGTCTGTGGTGGACCACTCCCAGTTACACAGGGTGAGACTGGACATCCTGGCAGATAAACACATCTGTCGCAAGGTCTATGGTGGACTGTGCCAGTTGGTGCATCGTGACATGCACTACACAAAGAGCAGAGATAAACAAACCTATCATCTGGTCAGTCACTGCAACAGATACTGCAGTCAGTTTGTTTTGGCTTGTCCTTGCCACTGATAATACCTTTATCTGCCAAGAATGTGCTGCTAGTCCAGCAAAAGCTAGTGGTGCTCAAATACTTTGCAAGCAGTTTCATGAAATGGTCAGTCAGAAAGCAACTCATACCGGCTTGGACGTCGCCCGGGCTTACAAGATCCGCGCTGATCTGTTCACACTCCGACAGGCAGCGAAAAGTAAGCTAGGATCAGAAAGACAAAAGAAGAGGAAAACAGCAGCCTTGTGTGTAGCAGAATGGAATGTACGCACTCTGTTGGACAGAACAACATCACAGCGCCCAGAAAGACAGACCGTGCTTGTGGCCCTGGAAATGAACAGGTACAATGTAGACATAGCTGCACTTGGTGAAGCAAGACTGCCTGGATATGACAGCTTGGAAGACCATGGGTACATCTTCTTTTGGAGTGGGAAATCAACTCAAGAAAGGAGAGAAGCAGGAGTGGGCTTTGCAGTTAGAAAGGAGATAGCAGCAATGCTTGACAAGGAACTAGTGCCAATCAATGACCGGATAATGACTATGAGACTCCCACTACAGCGGAAGATATATGCCACACTCATCAGTGTATATTCCCCAACAATGACCAACACAGAGGAGGGGAAGGAAGAGTTCTACTGTGATTTACATGAGACTATCAGGCATGTACCGACTGATGACAGGCTGATACTCGTTGGAGATTTTAATGCCAGAGTTGGGTTTGGACACTGAGAAATGGATAGGAGTGCTAGGCAGTTATGGAGTAGGCAAGTGCAATGCTAATGGAGAACTTCTACTTGCACTATGTTCAGAGTACAACCTTGTGATACCAACACTCTATTTAACCTCTTGCGCTCCGTTGTACCGCGGACGGGCAAGTCTCTGCGTCCTACAGCGCACGAGGGCGCACGAGAGCGCACGATGCAGGACGCATGACTCGGACGCATGATCCTGATGGTGGTGATGTAGGTGGTGTGGTGTGACGTCCAAGCACGCACTGAAAATAAAAGCTGCAGACACAGCCGCGAACAGATTAGTTCATCTGATTGACCTGTCATTCAACTAATAAGAGCCTTGAATTGGGTTTCTGAAACCATGAAGAAACAATGACTGAAAACCTAGCCATAAGGACCCGCCTCCCAACGCTGTGAATGCAGTGAGCCAGTTGAAGCAGAGAAGTTTGCGAGCTATTTTTTTTAAGGCTGGGTGAAGACAGACTGCTGCTGCAGAGAAAAAAAGGACCCGCAGGAAGAACCCACAGACCCAGCAGCACGGAGACCATCCACAAATGCAACCTGTGTGACAGGGAGTGCCATTCGTGCACCGGCATGTTCGGCCACAGGCGGTGCTTATTTGTTTTGGTTCCAGCAGAGTAGACGTTATGATTTCTTCCATGGTCATAGACCGACGGAGGCTGAAGACGAACGCTGAGTGACACACACGCCTTCACCAGTCTTTTTTTAATTACTACTGTTATTTGTTTTGAAAAATCGTTCGCCAAAAACCGCAATCATGGAAGCACAAAACCGCAATAATGGAATTATGTTTTGATCGGGTCGCGAGACCAGAACCATGAGCGGACCAGCGTTCGTCTGACAGTGAGGAAGAGAAGTTCGCCAGGACTCTGCTGCTGTGAAGAGGTAAGCTGTTATAAGCTAAATAATTATTTATCCCTGAAAATTGTAATCCAAAATGACTTTTGACCGATCGGTAAATTACAACTGTGCGGCGCACAATGTCCGAAGTGCGTGCGCCACGTTACACGGTTCTTTGCCGCCTCCGGACAGTGAACGCCCCCCCCCCCCGCCGCTACGATTCTGTAGCGGGGGGGGGGAGCCGCGGTGACAGCGTTGCTGTGGAAACATGCCACATCCGAGTGTAATCCGTCATGTAGCGAGGGCGGATCTCCGTCCTCTGTAGCGGGGGGTGGGGGATGGACAACCCCCCCCCACACACACACACACACAGCCCTGAATGTGACCTTTCATTAGAGCCCTAAATGAAGCTTCTACATTGAATCATTCAAAAGTTACAGTTACAGACGTTTTTCCAAACTGTGCCATTTGGCACAATTTGGCACAGCTCCAAAATGCCTGGGAACTACCTGAGGAAAAAGCTGTGTAATATATTCATTTTTTGTGGTATTGTTACAAAATTTGGACCTCAGCTGGATAACACTTGGTTCTACATTTCTGTTGCATTTTACAGCCTGGATCTGAAGCTGTGTGTTATTTGCAAGCATTTGTATCCAAAAAAACACCCAGGCCAAATTTATTTTCTTCAAGTTCACTATGTTTAGATGACTGTAACTCTGTGGCCGGAGCACTTAGAGAGATCATGTTTTTTTTGCCAAAAAATTCAAAGTGTTTTCTTTTAAATGAGACCAATCCCATGAAGATGCTACAAAGGGTTGAAGAACAGCTTTCGATTTACTTTGGACACATTATTTTTTGGCGTTTTTAGGGAAATTGACCGGAGTGCAAGGGGTTAAGCACAAGGACACACACAAGAAGACATGGATGCACCCAAGATCCAAGCACTGGCACTTGCTAGACTACATCATAGTAAGGCAGAGAGACATAAGGGATGTATTGGACACCAGAGCAATGAGAGCTGCGGACTGTGGTACTGATCATGTTATGCTGAGATCTAGATTAAGGATTTACAGATGAAAACAGCACTGCAGGACGGGTGCGAAGCCACCATGGAAGCAAAACACTAGTGCACTGAAAGGCCAAAAGAAGCAGGAAGAACTTACACAGGAAATGGATGAAAACTTGAAAGACTGGGACAGCAACAACCCAGAGAATGACATAGAAGAGAAATGGGCAACACTGAAGGATATGGTGTATCAGACTGTGAGTGATGTATTAGGCCAGCCTGAGAGGAAACATCATGATTGGTTTGATGAGCATGATGAACATCTGAAGAAACTACTAGAAGCAAGGAATACAGCTAGGCAGGAAAACCTACAGAGCAGCACAAGGTCAAAGAAGAAGAAATACTCAAAGGCTCAGAGTGAGCTACAGAAGTACACCACAAGGATGAAGTCCAACTGGTGGGATGAAAAAGTGGAGGAACTTCAAACTGCAGCAGACAGGAAGGACATGAAAAAATTCTTCACAGGTATGAGAGAACTCTACGGCCCTAAACCAAGAGGATTGATCCAACTAAAGGCTATGGATAGTGAAACGGTTTTGCAGGAGAAAGACAAGATCCTGGACAGATTTGCAGACCACTTTGACCAACTACTAAACAACCCTGGAGATCTCACTGAAGAGGCTAAAGAAGCTCTAGTGCAGCAACCAGCTGTATCAAGTCTGGATGAACAACCAAATACTTGATGAACTAATGGCAGCTATCAGGAAAACAGGATGGTAAAGCTCCAGGAAGGGATGGAATTCCAGCAGAAGTGTAGAGATTTGGTGGTGTTCAGCTGACCAACTGCCTGCACAAGCTCATCCAAGAGATATGGGATGCCCAGAAAGTACCTCAAGACTGGAAGGATGCAAGTATTGTGCCTTTGTTCAAGAAAGGTGACAGGAAAGATTGTGGAAATTACCGAGGTATATCACTGCTAGCCACTGTTGGTAAGATTCTCTCACGTGTACTACTGGACAGATTCAATGAACAAATTTCGCAGAATGTACTACCGGAAACCCAGTGCAGCTTTAGAAGTGGAAGAAGCACAGTGGACATTATTTTCTGCTTGAAACAGCTTCAAGAAAAGTGTATTGAGCAGAACATGCTGCTTTGTGTAGTCTTCACAGACTTCAGTAAAGCCTTCGATACTGTTTTGCGACAAGGACTTTGGCAGGTATACAAGAAATATGGCTGTACAGAGAAGTTTGTCAGCCTGATTGAGGCACTCCATACAGGTATGCAAGCAAATGTGGCAATGAGTGGTTCAGTATCTAAAGACTTTTCAGTAAGCAACGGGGTGAAACAAGGGTGTGTGCTGGCGCCTACACTCTTCTCACTATATCTGGCAGCCATGCTTGAGGTGGCCTTCAAAGACACTTCAGAAGGAGTATATATTCAAATAAGGAAAGAAGCAGACTTGTTCAATGTGGCACAATTTAAAGCCAAGAGTAAGACATCGATAAAGGTAGTAAGAGAAATGCTCTTTGCCAACAACAGTGCTCTAGTTGCACACAGTGCAGAAGATATGCAATCTTTAGTGAGAAATTTGCAAGAGCAACTAGCCAATTCAGCCTCAAAATCAGCATCAAGAAGACAGAGTGCCTTTATCAACCATCAGAGTTCCAGTTATCAACATCACTACCAGAAGAGATCAGCATTGGTACAGAGCCATTAGTCACGTGCAAGACTTTCAAGTATCTAGGGAGTACTGTTTCAGAGAATGCTAGGCTGAAGGATGAACTATGAGCGAGCGCTGTGCTTGGAAACTTAAGGGAGAGACTGTGGAACAATCGACATGTGTCTATCCGTGTGAAAAGTGTACAGAGCGACAGTACTGGCTGCTCTATTGTACGGTGCTGAAACTTGGACTGTCTACAGAGTGCAGGTGAAGAAACTCCATGCGTACATGATGAGACACCTTCGAGCCATAATGAACATCTCATGGAAAGACAAGATAACCAATATAGAAGTGTTGAAATGAGCTGGTCTACCATCAGTGGAGGACATGCTAATATAGATGAACCTGAGATGGCTCGGACATGTTGAGAGGATGGACCACCAGCGTCTCCCTCGACAGTTACTCTACTCACAGTTATGGGAGGGCAAATGCAATCAGGGTAGACCAAGGCTCAGATTTAAAGACACTGTAAAAAGAAACTTGAAGAAGCTGGATATAGACAGGAGTTCCTGGCAGCGGAAGGGTAAGGACAGAGCTGTGTGGAGGAATCTGATCAGACCTAAATGAAAGTGCAGTCTGTCATTTTCGCCCATGACAGACTGCTATGATGATGATGATGATGATGAATACCGGTGTGTTTTATATCACACACACTTCACAGGTTTGAATTTTAGTTATTTACAGTAGCTATTTTGGTCTATGCCCAAGAGAGGTGACCTCATCTACAGACTTGTTTTTGTTGTCTAAATTGAGGTATAAGAGACTTGAATATATTTAGTCATAAGTACAATATATTGTTCTGTACATTGAAAATAGTTTATGTCGGCCCAGGGTTTTCTGTGTGTGAACACAATTTTTTTCTTTGGCAGCCACATTTTTTTTTTAGTATTGTTTAATTATCTTTCTTTTTTTTTGTTATTTTAGGGTGCTATTGAAACTGGCTTGTTTCTGCAGTTTGTTATATTAAACACTATGGCAAAGTGCCAAATATTGAATGCTGTTTAGTTCTACTCTGCAGGTTCCATCTGCTATTTTTAGCTGTAGTTCTAACAACTGTAGGGCTTGGATACAGAGAAGGTGTTTATTCGGGGGTGGGTTTGGGGTGTTCCTTTTGCTATGTCCCTGTTGGGCTTTTGCTTTGTTTATTGGGGGGGGGGTGATTCTACTTTCAATGGCTATTTGTGAATGATTGACCATGATTTGTGTAGCTCTCGGAGTTTAGGTGGAGGTTGTTCTATCAAATTTTTGAGTTGGAATGTGAAAGGTCTGAATAACCCAGTTAAGCGAGCGAAGGTTTCGCTCACCTGAAACGGATGAAAGCTGACATAATATTTTTGCAAGAAACACATTTACGAGATGGTGAACATTTTAGACTTAAATGTCCATGGGTTGGTAAGGTATTTCACTCATCCTTTAATTCAAAAGCCAGAGGAGTAGCTATTTTAATCAGTAAAAGTGTCAATTTTACTATCTCTGAAATGACAGTCAGCAAAAATGGCAGATATTTGATAACTGCAGGTGTGTTACTTAATAATCCTGTTCTTTATGTCTGTCCTCTTCGTCCTCTCTATCCCCTCACCACCAGCCAGTCGCAGCAGATGACTGCCCCTCCCTGAGCCTGGTTCTGCTAGAGGTTTCTTCCTGTTAAATTGGAGTTTTTCCTCTCCACCATTGCTAAGTGCTTGCTCACAGGGGATCGTCTGATTGCTGGGGTCTTTCTGAAATTGTGGGGTTTTCTCTGCATTTTGTAGCGCTATGAGATGACCTTTGTTGTGATGTGGCGCTATATAAATAAAGCTGAACTGAATTGAATTGAATTTAGTAAACATCTATGCTTCAAATTTTGACAGTCTAGATTTTGCAGACAAATTATTACATACTCTTCCTTTTCTTAACATTCATTGTCTTATTCTAGGCAGTGATCTTAATTGTGTAATGAATCCATCTCTGGATTGCTCTAGTCTCAGATCCTTTACACAATCTCGCATGGCCAAATCAATATCTGATTTTATGTTACAGAATGGGTATGTTGACCCCTGGAGACTTTTGAATCTGCATGTCAGAGCTTATTCTTTTTTTTTTACAGGTGCATCAATCCTATTCCCGAATCGATTATTTTTTTGTTGATGGGTCTTTATTATCTCGGGTGACGTCCACTGAGTATCATCCAATTGTCATTTCAGATCATGCCCCTCTCAGCCTCGATGTAACATTTAAAAATTACCCTCGCTTTTCTTCACCATGGAGGTTTAATTCACTGTTATTATCGGACAACAAATTTAACACTTTCATCGCATCGGCAATTGATTTTTTATTTACTAACAGTAGCAATTCAATTTCTTCCTCTGTATTGTGGGAATCGCTTAAAGCTTATCTACGAGGGCAAATCATTTCCTATTCAACACATCGTAGTAGAATTGAAAAAAACAAGTTGAATGACTTATTTAATATTCAGAATACTGACAGAAAAAAATGCTTCTAATCCATCACAGAGACTATTGAAACAACGACGAGACCTTCAATTACAACTAGACCTTCTTACAACAAATGAGGCTGAACGTCTATATTACGATCTCGGGCAAAATATTATGAACACGGAGAGGCACCAAGTCGATTTTTAGCTCACCAACTAAAACGTCAAGCTTCTGCTCGATTAATCCCTCAAATCAAAAACTCGTCTGGAAATACAGACTCAGACCAGACAGCAATAAATGAAACATTTAAAGATTTTTACTCAAACCTTTATAAATCTCAATCCTCCACAGATACAAGTAAAATTATAGCTTTCCTTCAGAATCTGGATATTCCCATTATAGAGCCACAGATTGCTGATGGACTTGGTGCACCACTCACTTTAGAAGAAATTACATGTGCAATTAAATCCATGCACAATCAGAAGGCACCTGACCCTGATGGGTTTCCTGTTGAATTTTTAAAAATGTTTATTATTAAGTTGTCTCCTCTTACTTTGTACCATTTATAATGAATCTTTAGAGTGAGGTGTTTTTAGATTTAGTATACTTTATTGATCCCCAGAAGGGAAATTGAGGGCATCCACCACCTGGATGGATAAAGCAGCCACGATACGGCGCTATCCCTTAACCATTCACACACACATTCACACCTAGGGCCACTTTAGAGTCTCCAATTAACCTAACCTGCATGTTTTTTGGCATGTGGGAGGAAACCGGAGAAATCCCACGCAAACACGGGGAAAACATGCAAACTCCACACAGATCACTGTTGGTCGGGGGCTGGGATCAAACCCACGATCCCCACGATCCCCCGGCCAAGGGTAAACTGTGCTGCCGCAGTGCTAACCACTGCGCCACCGTGCAGCCCACCTGGTTTTGCCACCTACGCTGACCCAAGCATCTACATCTCTCCTTTTGAAAAAAGAAAAGGATCCCACATCTTGTACTTCCTACAGACCTGTTTTCCACAATATTTTTTATTGAACCTTTTTTTACAAACAGTACAAACAATCAGACACTAACACTAAAGTAATTTAAAAATTAAAAAAAAAACACTAACAACAACAACAAAAAAAATGTATTAAAAACAACAACAACCATTAACAAAAGCAAGTCAACAACAATGCTCCTCTGTTTAGTCTAGGTAATCTATTACATAAGAATACATAATATACATTCACCAGTTTGGAATTTGCAAGGTCCACACATATCATTCACCTTCTTCTTCAGGAGTTATGTTTAATTTCTTTACATAATCAATGAAAGGTCTCCATATCTTCTCAAACACATTTTCCTTTAATTTCAGTATATATGTTATTCTTTCTAGTGGAAGGTTTGTTAACATCTGTCTTAACCACTGAGTCACATCTGGTCTATGAGTCTTTTTCCACAGTAGTGCAATACTGTGCGTACAGTCCAGTCCTGTTGATCTATCTATACTGGGATTCAATGTACAATTAAAATCCCCTGCTATTATATGTTGCCCTGTAAGTGATGATAAAGTAAGGAATAAATTAACAAAGAAGTTTTGATCATCAATATTGGGGCCGTATAAGTTCACCAGATTTATATTTTCTAATAACAAAGATCCTTGGATGATTAGATATCTTCCAAATTTGTCTCCAATTACATTTTTCACTTGAAATGGGACTGTTTTGTGTATGAGAGTCATAACTTCCCTGGCTCGGGATGAAAATGATGAGGTGAACATGTTACCTTGCCATCTTCTCCTAATTCTTTTTACATCCTCCTCTATTAGATGAGTTTCTTGTAAAAATACAATTTTTGAATCTATGTCTTTTATTTTATTCACAACTTGTTTAAGTTTTTTAAGATTTTGTAGACCTCTGCAATTCCATGAAGTTAAATTAAGATTAACGCTTTGATCTATGATCAGTAAAGAGTTTGAGATTACCTTGCAATATGAACATACTCTTACAGAGAAGCAAAAACATGGATGATAGAACATTCATCCTACAAACTAAACAAAAACAAATTCCCTTTCCCCACATTCGTGGTAATCCCCCCAAAATCAAAAAAATTCTGTCTCCCGTTATAGCTAGTGACTGTTCCACACCTGCGAGGATCAGTCAAACCACTCTCTCTTTCTCCTCTCAATCACCGTGACTCTACTACTATTCTTATAACATTAACTCTCTTCTGTAGTTTTTTCAGCATAACTTCAAAGTTTTATAACAACGTTGTACATCATAGCTTTTTTTTGTTTTTAAATACAGTCTGTATTTTGTAGACTTGTTATATGTTTCAGATGCTTAGCTCCCACCAGTCTCCTTTTGGATCTGCTTGATGAGCTCCTGCGCTTCTTGAGGGGTCTTGAAGGTGTGGGTTCTCCCCTTATATGTGACCAGCAGTCTTGCCGGATGAATTACTCCGTGACGAATCCCGAGGTTGCGCAGCTCTTTGCGGGCGGGGTCGAACTGCCTCCTTAATTGTTGTATTCCTGTGGCAAAGTCTGGGTAGAACCGCACCTGTTGATCCTGGTATTTAATTTCCCCTTTAGCTCGTGCAGCATTGGTGACCGTCATCTTTTCTCCGTAGTTGAGGAACTTCATAATCAGCGTCCTTGGTGGTGTCTTATTATCTCTCGGTGGGCCAATTCGGTGAGTGCTCTCTAAAACAACCGATGACTGCAGGTCCGCGTTGTTCAGCACTTCTGGAAACCACTTTTCCAAAAAGGAACATGGGTCCCGTCCCTCCGTTCCCTCCGGGAGGCCCACCAGCCTCAAATTATTCCGTCGCGAGCGGGATTCCAAAGCTAGGACGTTATCTTCCAGACGTTTACATTTTAATTCCATTGTTTGCAGCTTAATTTGCAGGCTGGTGACGTCATCCTCAGCGCTTGATATTTGGAGCTCTGCCTGCGACATTTGCTCCATGCAGTCGTTTATTTCTTTCCTCATTCCTTCTATCGCTGCTATAATCCCATCAAATTTAGACGAAAACTCTGTTCTCATGGAGGTGATGGCAGCGAGCACTACGCTTGTCCCCTCCCCAGCAGTTCCCGCTCCGCCGCTGGCTCCATCCTCCGCCATTGCCTCTGGAGTTTTCCCTGCCTCGCCTTGAGCGTGGAAGTCCGTTAGCTTGGATTGTTTTGTTGAGTTGCCTTTTCCTCCACCTAATTTTCCAACCTTGGTCTTTACCATAGCCACGCCAAAACGCTGGGATGGGTTTTTGTTCCAATTGAGAGAGTTTTAGTAAAATTTTTAGTTTTACAAGCAGAGCAGTGTGAAACACGTCTTCCTACGTGGCCGCCATAACCAGAAGTCTACAGACCTGTTTTGCTTCTCAGTGTTGCTGTGAAGATTCTCGCCAAAGTGTTAGCAACCCAACTGGAAAAAGTCCTTCCTGAAGTAATATCTCAGGACCAGATCGATTGGCGTCAGCTGTTTTTTTAATGTTTGCACGCTTTTTAACACCATCTTCTCTGATCACTCTTCTCTGGATCCTGAAGTTGTCATTTCGTTGGATGCAGAGAAAGCATTTGATTGTGTCGAGTGGAATTATCTTTTTGCAGTGTTGAACAAGTTTGGCATTGGGAGGAAGTTTGTGTCATGGATTAAGCTTTTATAACTTCTCCCCAGGCTAACATTGTTACAAATAACACACATTCCAATCATTTTAGCTTATCTCGTGGCACAAGACAGGGGTGTCCCTTGTCTCCTCTCTTGTTTGCTTTAGCCATAGAGCCACTTTCAGTGGCTTTAAAATCTCTTCCTTCATTTCATGGTCTTTTTCGCTCTGGCATTGAACTTAAGCTATCTCTTTATGCGAGTGATCTTCTTTTATATGTGTTCAGGCCATTGATTAGTGTGCCACCAATTTTGTCTTTATTCGAGAAGTTTGGTTCTTTTTCCAGCTATAAGGTAAATTTTGGCAAGAGTGTATGTTTTCCTGAGAATTCTTTGGCATTAAAGCTTACACAATTTGACATTCCTTTCAAAATTTGCCCATTTGGGTTGAAATATGTGGGGGCCAACATTACCCGCTCTTTATCATCACGTTATTCGGCCAATTTTGCCCCCTTGATTGCTCAAATTAAGGCAGATTGTCAGAGGTGGAACTCTCTTCCTCTATCATTGATAGGTAGAATTTATACCATTAAAATGAATGTCTTGTCACAGTGTCTCTACCTATTTCAGTGTATTCCTCTTTTCCTACCCAAACACTTCTTTAAAACTTTAGATCAGATTATCTCTTCATTTTTATGGAGAGGGAGGACCCCTAGACGAAGTTTATCCTTATTACAGAAATTTACTTCTGATGGGGGTCTTTCCCTCCCTAATCTTCTTTTGTATTATTGGTCTTCACATATTCACAAATTGCTGTATTGGCTTCATTTTCCTGAACAGTTATGGTGTAGACTTGAAATTCAGTCTTTTCTATCTTCTTCACCTGCAGCACTGCTAACCTCTCCGTTACCTTTTAACCCAGCTAAGTTTACAAAGAACCCAGTGGTTTTGTCCACTCTTAAGATTTGGTCACAGTTTAGACATCATTTCAAGTTCCTGTCTCCGTCTGTGAAGATGCCACTATTCAAAAAACATTTATTTCCTCCTTCTCTTAATAATGCTTCATATCTTCTGTGGCACAACAGAGGGATCAGAATTGTCAGCGATCTTTATAAAGATGGCATCTTTGCAAATTTTTCTGACCTAGCCACTGACTTCAATCTCCCTGTTTCCCACCTATTTCTTTATTTTCAGCTTAGACACTTTGTCTCGTCCCTTTTTCCTTGCTTTCCTTCGCTCCCTTCTGATCAACCATGGGACAACCTTTTAGCATTTGGACTTGGTCAAAAATCTGTCATCTCCAAAATTTATAATTCTCTCATGGCACTAGATTCTTGTACTGTAGTGAAAAATAAACAGGCCTGGGAGCAGGAGCTGGGAATTGAGATAAGCGATAAATGGTGCGATAATGCTGTTGTCTCTACTAGATCATGTACACCTTGTGTCCGGTTACAATTAATACAGTTTAAGGTTCTCAACAGAGTTTATTTCTCAAAGTCTAGACTGTCAAAAACATATCCCAACATAGTGGACTAGTGTGACAGACGTCATGCTTCACCCTGTAACCTGACACGCGTTTTATTCTTGTAGTCGGCAGCAGAAGTTTTGGACCGACTTCTTCATTACCTTGTCCACAGTTCTGAGAACCCAGATTCAAATGGACCCTCACATAGCTGTCTTTGAGATTCCTCCTGTTCCCCTCCCAATAACTCCCACACAACATAGAATATTGGCCTTTACTTCTCCATTAGCGATGCGCCGTATCCTACTCCTCTGGAAATCTCCTAAACCTCCATCTATCTCTATGTGGCTCAAAGACATTGTGTCATTTATGAAAATAGATAAGATCAATTCCACAATTAGAGGCAATTCAGAACTTTTTTTTTCCAAAAATTGAACAACTTGAGTGAGTATTTCACCTCTTTGCAAACATTGTAAATTATCTTCACTCTTTTCATAGTTCCTCCCCAGGTTTTTTTTTTTCAATTAATGTCAAATTAGTGCAACAGTGCAACTTTGCTATGTTTATTTTCAAATTATTTCAATAAAGTTAACTTTAAGTCTAATGTGAACTTTTGATTTGTTTTCATTGCACTGCTACAGGGACATAGCAGGGTGTTCTGAGTGTTTATAAAAAAAACTGTAATGTATATGTGATTTTTCACGTGTGCTATTTTAATAAACAGATTAAAACCAAAGGTGCATTGTCATGAAATGCCCCATAATAGTGATGCGAGACTGCGCCGCCCCACCTCTTGGAAATGAGCCTCCTCCTCCCAGCACAAAGTGAGCACGCTGTCTACTGGTAATTAGATGGTGTGATGCAACGCGTAAAAAACAGTGCACTGACAGAAACTAACAAAAACACTGGCGTATGGCAGGAAGTCTGATGGAAGAGTTTGCTGATGACTGTCAAAATACAGCCCAATATCTTTGTTTGTTCCAAGGTATAAAATCTGCTGGCACCATTTTGACTGTGAACACTTCTGCTGAACTGCTGTATGAAATCTTCCTCTTGACCAAGAATAAATACCCAGAAAAGGCATCTTTGACTCTGCACTTTATTTATTAACCTGATCAACAAGGAACATTTATTAATATATGCTGAATTTATTTTTTTAAAAAGTGGGTTATACCATACATGCATCAGCCACAGCTGGGCTTTTACCCTGGAGTCTTGCTCTTTCTATTACCCTTCAACCTGCCTGCTTCTGGATATCAACACCCTTCACACGCTGTGTTGTATTTATATTCAACAGCGTGGCCTGGAGTGTGGCAAAAATCGCCCACTCAGCATTCCTCTAAATGGTCACTGACAAACTGTGGCTTATTTACTGTCAAAAACTCAACCAGATAGCATGTCCGTGAGCATGCATGAGCGTGCACACTCACGAATCGACTGCAGCTCAGATAAATGAAGGCAGGAGTTCAGAGACAGACTGACTTTGGGTAAGGCAGCAGTTGGAGGACCGCCTCCCCCCCCGAATGTAAAACAGCTCCTCGGGTCTGCCGCCGCATAGTAATGTGCACACACTGTGCACAGAAGGCACACTGTACAATTAACCTTTCACATCCCTGAACAAAATATTACGCTCTCCTCTTTGAGACTTGGTAATAAGGGCGGTCGGAGGATTAGGGGGAGTGGGGATTGGGGAAACAGCCATAGTTGTTAGCCACTTACAGCTGTGCCCGAGGCTGCTTTATACAAATCTAATATTGTGTTGAGGCTGGGACCCGACCTAATAAATGTGCTTAACCCCACCCACCCTTTGACTTGCACGAATTTCATTTTTACAGAATAATAGAGTTCTGGGAGCTGCGGGCAGAACGCAGGCAGATGAGTGTGATTCAGGAAGTCGTCGCTTAGTTGGATCAACGCTGAACGTTAGACGACAGCGGCAATCATCTGTGAGTCATAGACAGAGGTCGGCCTAGCCAGCGTGTTTCTGCAGCAGGGACGCAAGGAGACGCGGAGACGGAGCTGCTGCTGGGGAAGTACAGGATGTACGGGTCAGAAATGACAAAAAAAACGATGAAGGAAGTTCATTTTCTGCCTCATGTTCTTCATTTCTCCTAACAGTTTGTTCACTGTCGTCTCTGTCAGGTTGTGGGCTGGGTCTCATGCTCTCATCCTAATTTACAATTGTGCTATCTTGTATCCAGGGCATGGGCCTCAGCCCTCGCCCTCGCTTAAAGTTTCATTTTGGAATTTTCTGTACTTCATTCTGAGCATTATCTTTATCCTGGATTGCCATTATTATTATTCTGTTTGGCATATTTGTGGATCAGCCTCTTGGTTTATCAGTATTATCATCATCTTTATGTGCCACGTTCTTGTCTCCCCTCTGACTGCTCATGTTTTATGCATGGTTGAAATGGTTTTATGCATGAAATGGTTTACTTGAAGAGTTTCAATCTGGGTTTAGAATCCATCATAGTACTGAAACAGCCTTAGCGAAGGTCACTAATGACCTCCTCATTGCATCTGATAATGGACTAGTTTCTGTACTTGTCCTTTTAGATCTTAGTGCAGCTTTTGATACTATTGATCATAATATTCTACTTGATAGATTAGAACACTATGTTGGACTTAATGGAACTTCGTTGCAGTGGCTTAGATCTTATTTATCTGATAGGTTCCAGTTTGTTCATGTAAATGATGAGTTTTCTTTCAGCTCAAAGCTTAGTCATGGAGTTCCACAGGGATCTGTGCTAGGCCCTACTCTTTTTAGTTTATATATGCTTCCGTTAGGCAACATTATTAGAAAGCACTGTATACATTTTCATTGTTATGCAGATGACACACAATTATACCTGTCAATGAAGCCAGATGATACTAATCAATTAGCCAAGTTAGAAGCCTGTCTTAAGGAAATCAAAGCTTGGATGACTTGTAATTTCCTGCTATTAAATTCAGATAAGACTGAAGTCATTCTTGTTGGTCCAAAAAACCTTAGAAATTCCTTTCCAAATCAAACTTTCAGTTTGGACGCAGTTACTCTTTCTCTTAATAGCTCTGTGAGGAACCTTGGAGTTATTTTTGATCAGGATTTGTCCTTCAATTCACATATTAAATTTGTTTCTAAGACTGCCTTCTATCATTTGCGTAATATTGCCAAGATTAGGAGCATCTTGTCTCAGAGTGATGCTGAGAAGCTGATCCACACTTTTGTTAGCTCGAGATTAGATTATTGTAATTCTTTATTATCAGGCTGTCCTAAAACATCTTTAAAAAGTCTTCAGCTGATCCAAAATGCTGCAGCAAGAGTTTTAACAGGTACTAGAAAGAGAGATCATATCTCTCCGGTTCTGGCCTCCCTTCATTGGCTTCCCATAGAGTTTAGAATTAAGTTTAAAATCCTTCTTCTCACTTACAAAGCTCTAAACAATCAGGCTCCTTTTTATTTAAAAGATCTGATACTACCGTATTATCCTAACAGAGCACTACGCTCTCAAAATGCAGGATTACTTGTAATACCTAGAATCTCCAAAAGTACAATGGGAGGCAGAGCCTTCAGTTATCAAGCTCCTCTCCTGTGGAATCAGCTGCCAATCTGGATTCGGGAGTCAGACTCGATCTCTGTTTTTAAGAATAGGGCTAAAACCTACCTTTTTGAGCTAGCCTACAATTAGGGAGGGATCATGTGTTTCTGAACCCTCCCTTAGTTATGCTGCTAATAGGTTTAGTCAGCCGGGGGACCTCCAGTAATGCACTGGGCCTCACTCCTTTCCTCACTCTCTATGAAATATTTTTTTTTTTGCTGGTCATTAACATTTGTTTGTTCTCTCCCATAGATTGAGTCCCCATCGTGCTGTTTGCTCTCTACATGTCTGTTCTTTTCTTCTTCTCTATCCCCTCACCCCCCAGCCAGTCGCAGCAGATGACTGCCCCTCCCTGAGCCTGGTTCTGCTGGAGGTTTCTTCCTGTTAAAAGGGAGTTTTTCCTCTCCACCGTCGCCAAGTGCTTGCTCACAGGGGATCGCCTGATTGCTGGGGTCTTTCTGCAACTGTGGGGGCCCCCCCTACAGTTGATAGTGCTATGAGATGACTGTTGTTGTGAAATGGCGCTATATAAATAAAGTTGAATCCTCTGACTATGATCATCTGTGTAGTCCCGCCCGTCCTGTGTCTGTGATCAATCCCTGCCATCTCCGTTTGTCACTGATTGTGCTCACCTGTCCGGTATTGTGTTTGATCACGCCTGTGTGTATTTATGTCAAGCCCCAGTCTGTGTCTCGTCATATGTGTCGTTCGTTACACTGCATGATCAACATGCTTCTTGTCTGCCTTGCCTGATGCTGCCTGATCTGTGTAAGTTTTTGTTACAGCTCCCGAGCTGTCAGTCTGTTTGTTTTTGTGTTTTTTGGCCTGCGCCCTTCTGGCCAGCTCATAATAAATCAATCACTGCCGACTTTAAATATTGCATTTGGGTCCAGTTTTCCATCTACCATGACAGTACAACACACACCAAATGGACCCAGCATTTTGAAAGTTTTGACAGTTAGGCCTCAGTGTGAAAGACGCGTGGAAAACTACATCAAGGATGCCCACACCTCCTGCACGCCGGAGGAAGCCCTCCTCTGCCTTGAATGTGCTGAGGAGTTGAATGAGGCGCTTCCAGCCCTCCAACGGTTCCCTCAGCTTGCCCGTCTGCATAAGTAGAGCATAAACATGCAGATCATCATCCGGGAGCAGATGGAATCATTTCCAGCAGCAGGAGAGGTGCCGATGGAGGAAGGACTGTGTCATCCAGGGGAAGACGTGGTCGTTGTTGGCGCCGTGGGACACAGCGGCCCGGCTTCTCACCCCCGGTGAGGGCGCCCCAGGCTCCCATTTCCTCCTTTGGTCCACCACCAGCACAACACCATCAGGCATTCTCCCCCATCTGACGAGTTCCAGCTTCTGCCAGGAGGACTCACCGGAAGGGTCAGCGGCAGCAGAGCAGGAATACAGGCAAGTACCCGTTCATGCACGGGCTGTGTAGTGTTGTAGTCAAGACCTCATCAAGACCTCATCAAGACCAAAGTCTCCCAAGACCAAGACCAAGACCGAGAAAAAGTTGAGACCAAGACCCACATACAAAGTGGTCTTGACTTGGTCTCAGTCTTGGGATTCTGGTCTTGGTTTGCTCCCGACTACAACTCTATGGGAAGCAAAGGAGCAAACATTGCCATCGCTTATTGTGAAGAACGCATAAATAATATGCGGGTATTGCAGACATGCACATTTATATGCAGTATTCATATAACCAGTGTTGGGCAAGTTACTAAAAAATAGTAACTAATTACAGTTACTAGTTACTTCTTTTCAAAAGTAACTGAGCTACTTTACCAATTACTGCATGATTAAAGTAACTAGTTACTTGGAAATAGAGTTGTAGTCGAGAGCAAACCAAGACCAGAATCCCAAGACTGAGACCAAGTCAAGACCACTTTGTATGTGGGTCTTGGTCTCAACTTTTTCTCGGTCTTGGTCTTGGTCTTGGGAAACTCTGGTCTTGATGAGGTCTTGACTACAACACTAGTGTAGAGGGTCATCAACACCGCCTAAAAAACTCATCAGCAGCTTTCTGCCCTCGCTAGAGGACATCTCCATCTCCTAAAATCAACCAGGGCAATAAAATACCTCGGCGAGCTCAGCAAGAGGCCTCGCATTGACCAATACTTCTTTTTTTTCCCACAATATCTTTATTGAACCTTTTTTTTTTTTTAACAAACATGATACAAACAATCAAACACTAACACTAAAGTACTACAAAAAAAAAAATGCACTAAAAACACCAACAACCACCAACAAAATCAAGTCTTCAACAATGCTCCTCTGTTTAGTCTAAACAATCCAATACATAAGTATACATATTATGTTCACCAGTTTGGAATTTACAAGGTCCACACACATCATTCACCTTCTTCTTCAAGAGTTATGTTTAAATTTTTTACATAATCAATAAAAGGTCTCCATATATTCTCAAACACAATTTCCTTTGATTTCAGTATATATGTTATTCTTTCTAATGGAAGGTTTGTTAACATCTGTCTTAACCACTGAGTCACATCTGGTCTATGAGTCTTTTTCCACAATAGTGCAATACATTTTTTGGCATTAAGCAAACTGAGGTCTATGAATGTTCTTTCACTTTTATTAAAATTATGCTTTTCTGGGTACAGACCCAACAAAAACAGTTTAGGATTCAATATGATTTGTTTTGAGATTATTTTTTCAATTGTTACCCTCACCTCTTCCCAAAACATTCTTATTAATCTACATTCCCATAAACAATGAAATAGGGTTCCTTTACTTTCCATGCATTTTGTGCATGTATCTGGTATATTTTTGTTATATCTATTTAACTCCTCCGGTGTAACATACATCCGCATTAACCATTTGAAATGTATCAATTTAAGGCGTGCATTTATTGATTTGGTTTGAGCTTCTGTACAAGCCAATTCCCGTTGTTCCTCTGAAATTTCAATTTGCAGATCTTCTTTCCAGTAGTTTAATCTTTTCAGTGAATTTTCACTTGAAGATAGTGTCAATGAGTTATAAAACTCTGAAATAATACCCTTTCTTTTACTATCTTTCATCATCATTTTTTCCAAGGATGAATAAATAGGTCGAGTGAGAGCTTTATTTTGATTTGATCGAATAAAGTTTCTAAGTTGAAGATATTTAAAAAAATGTGTTCTATTGAGATTAAATTTGATCCTCAGCTCTTCAAAAGACATTATGTTATCTGCACATGGCAAATATAAATCCTGAATCTTTTGTATCCCTTTTAAATTCCATACTTTAAATACAGCGTCCGCTCTCCCTGGTTTAAAATATTGATTACCCCATATTGGACTAAATTGTGACAATAACTGTGGTTCTTTTAAATAGTTTTTAGCTTCACACCATATTTTGATCATATGCTTTACAAATGGATTTTTAACTTGTTTTTGTAATTTTTTTGCCGAATCTGAGTATATGAATATGGGAAGAGGTAAAGGTAAATTGTATGATTCCATTTCAGTCCAGTGAGGGAGATCATTTGATGAAAAATAATATGTCATAGACCTCAGTTGTGCCGACCAATAATACAACATAAAATTTGGACATTTCAGACCTCCACGATCAAATGGTAAATATAATAAAGACAAACGTAATCTAGCCCTCCTGTTGTTCCATATAAATTCCACTAACTTTTTTTTTATTCTTGAAAATAGATCTAAAGGTGGTGATAAGGGAATGTATTGAAATAAATAAAGTATTTTAGGTAAAATATTACTTTTAAGTATATTGATTCTCCCGATCATCGACATTGGTAGTGACATCCATCTCTGAGTTAACTCATTGATATCTGACATTAAGGCTTCATAGTTGACACTGGCGACTGATTCTAGCTTAGGCACAATTTGGATTCCTAAATATTTAAACTGATTTACAACATTGAATTGATTTACCTCAGGGGCTGGGTAATTTCTCTGGGTCTCATTTAGCATTAATATTGAAGATTTAGTTTTATTTATTTTATATCCTGATATTTCCCCAAAATTCTTTTTTAAATTCAACAAGGTTGGAATTGATTTTTTTAGATTCGACATAAACAAAATTATGTCATCGGCGTACAGGGAGATTTTATGTTCTGTTGGTCCAACTTTAATTCCATATATTTGTGAATGTAAACGTATCGCTATCGCTAAAGGTTCAATTGCCATAGTAAACAGTAAAGGTGAAAGTGGACAGCCTTGTCGACATCCTCTATTGATTTTTATTGGTTTTGAAATATTGTTATTTGTTAGGATTTCTGCTGTAGCATTATTGTATATTATTTGAACCCATTTTATGAAATTATTTCCAAGTCCAAACCTTTGTAGGACTTCAAAAAGAAAGGGCCATTCAACTCTATCAAAGGCCTTTTCGGCGTCCAGTGATAGGAGAGCTGTATCCGGTGCTTCTTTATTAAAATAAATAATATTAAATAGTCTTCTTACATTATGGAAGCCTTGTCTACCCTTTATAAAGCCATTCTGATCTCGATTAATAATATTTGGTAAAATTTCTTGTATTCGTCTTGCTAAAATTTTACAGATTATCTTAAGGTCGGCGTTTAATAGGCTTATTGGTCTCATATTTTCACATTTATTAGAGGGCTTACCTGGTTTTGGCAGCAGTATAATTAAGGCATTATTTATGTATGATGGTAAATTATTATTTTGAAATGCTTCTAAAACCATTTCCAAAAAAGGTTTTATTAATTTATTCTTAAATTTTTTATAAAGGTCAACTGGAAGACCATCTGGTCCTGCACTTTTTCCTGATTTCATATTATCAATGGCTAGCCCAACTTCTTCTTGACTAATTTTAGACTCCAATATCTCCCTGTTTTCATTTGGAATACACGGTATAGATAGTTCGTTCAAAAACCCATTTAGTTTTGTTAAATCAGGTTCATTTTTGGTATCATATAATTTTTCATAGTAATCTCTAAAGGCTCTATTAATTTCTAAAGGATCTATAACTACCTGTCCATTACTTATAATACTGGTAATTGGTGTTTTAATTTCTAATTGTTTAATCTGCCATGCTAATAATTTTCCTGATTTTTCACCTTGTTCATAAAAAGATTGTTTCAATCTTAGAAGACTCGAGGCAGCTCTATTCGCTGATTTTTTGTCGTATTCAGCTCTCAAAATCAGTAATTCATTCTCCAACCTTGGGTCACTTCCTGCATACACTTTTTCCTGAAGACTTTTTATTTTATGTTCCAATTTAGCTCTCTCCTCTCGAGTCTTCTTAGATTTTGATCCTGTATAACTAATAATATGTCCCCTAATAAAAGCTTTGAAAGCCTCCCACTTTACACATGCTGATGTTTGTGTAGTATTGATGTCAAAGAACTCGTCTATCTGTTTTTCTATATACTTGACAAATTCCTCATCCTGAAGCCATTTATGCTGAAATTGCCATCTACCTGATTCCTTTGTCAATTTTTTATCTACATATATTAGACAACAGGGTGCATGATCAGAGATCACGATGTTATCATAAAAGCAGTTTTGAATCTTGGACCTTAATTCTGTGGAAATCAAAAAATAATCAATACGTGAGAATGTCTTGTAGGTACTGGAATAACAAGAATAGGCTTTAACTTGTGGTTTCATTTCTCTCCATATATCTAGCAATCTCAATTCTTTCATAAAATGATTAATAGTCATCCTACATCCAATGTGCGTACAATCCAGTCCTGTTGATCTATCTGTACCTGGATTCAATGTACAATTAAAATCCCCTGCTATTATATGTTGCCCTGTAAGTGATGATAAGATAAGAAATAAATTAGCAAAGAACTTCTGATCATCTATATTGGGACCATATAAGTTCACAAGATTTATATTTTCTAATAGCAAAGAACCTTGAATGATTACATATCTTCCAAATTTGTCTCCAATTACATTTTTCACTTGAAAAGGAACTGATTTATGTATGAGAGTCATAACTCCCCTGGCTCGGGATGAAAATGAAGAGGTGAATACACTTCCTTGCCATCTACTCCTAATTCTTTTAACATCCTCCTCTATTAGATGAGTTTCTTGTAAAAACACAATTTTTGAACCCATGTCTTTTATTTTATTCATAACTTGTTTAAGTTTTTTTAAATTTTGTAGACCTCTGCAATTCCATGAAGTTAAATTAAGATTAACACTTTGGTTTATGATCAATAGAGAGTTTGGGATTACCTTGCAGTGTAAACATGCTCATACAGAGAAGCAAAAACATGAGTGGTTGAACATTCATCCTACAAACTACACACAAACAAATTTCCCCTTCCCACACTTGTGGCAAACCCCCCCAAAATCAAAAGAAAAATTCTGTCTCCCGATATAGCCATCGACCGTTCCACACCCACGGGGAACAGCCTAAGCCACTCCTTCTTCATCCTCCCAATCACCCTAACTCTACTACTTTTAATAACGTAACATTAACTCTCCTCTGTAGTTTTCCAACTTAACTCCAAAATTTTTAACAACTTTGTACATCATAGTATTTTTGTTTGTTTTGTTTTTGTTTTGTTTTTTTTAATATATAATACAATCTATATTTTGTAAACTTACTATTTACTTCAAGTCAGTCAGATGCCTGTGCAAATGCTTAATTATTCTACCTTATATCTTGTTCATGCTTAGCTCCCACCAGTCTCTTCTTCTTCTTTGATCTTCTTGATGAACTCCTGCGCCTCCTCTGGGGTCTTGAAGATGTGGGTTCTGCCCTCATACGTGGTCAGCAGTCTCGCAGGATAGATTACACCATGACGAATCCCAAGGTTGCGCAGCTCCTTACGTATGGGATCAAACTGCTTCCTCAATTGCTGGATTCCTGTGGCCAAATCTGGGTAGAACCGCACCTGCTGGTCCTGGTGTTTAATCTCTCCTTTAGCTCATGCAGCGTTGAAGATCTTCATCCTGTCTCTGTTGCTAAGAAACTTCATAATTAAGGTCCTCGGCGGTCCCTTATCTCTCCGTGGGCCAATACGATGTGCATTTTCCAGAACCACTGCTGATTGCAACTCCTCGCTGCCCAGCACCTCCGGAATCCACTTTTCCAGAAAGGAACATACGTCCCGACCTTCTGATTCCTCTGGAAGACCCACCAGCCTCAAGTTATTCTGTCTCGACCGAGATTCCAAGTCCAAAATATTATTTTCCAGAGATTTATTTTTTTTTTCCAAAGTGCGCACCTTTAATTGAAGACGGGTGACGTCATCTTCAGCACTAGCGAGACGGAGCTCCATCTGCGCCGTTCGTTCTACACAGTCACCCAATTCCTTTCTTATTCCTTCCAACGCTGTCATAATCCCATCAAATCTAGAGGAAAAGTCCGCTCTCATTGAACTCATGGCAGCCATCAGCGCATCTGCGTCTCCCCCCGCAGACATCGCACCGTTGCCAGCCTCCTCCGCCATATATGGAGTTTTATTTGCTGCGTCACAGACCTGAAAGTCCGTTAATTTGGACTGTTTCGGCGGCTCGCTTTTTCCTTTACCTGGTTTTCCAGCCTTAGGCTTCGCCGACATATCCTCGCCCAAACGCTGGAATACGTTCTGTCCCAAATGAGAGAGTTATTTGCCGATTTTTTTTCTCCAAGAGCAGAGCAGAGTGAGACACGTCCGTCTTACGTGGCAGCCATAACCGGAAGTACCAATACTTCTTAGAAATTAGGCCAAGTCAGTCAAGTGAAGCCCAGAGGCAGGAGAACCTGGGTGGAAGGATGGCAACAACAGAAGCCTTATCTTACGAAGAAAAACATCCAAGCATGGTTACATTTTGCAAAAACACATTTGAAATCTCCCAAACACATGTGGGAAAATGTGTTATGGTCCAATGAAACCAAGGTTGAACTTTTTGTCCATAATTCCAAAAGGTATATTTGGCGCAAACACAACACTGCTCATCACCAAAAGAACACCATATCTACAGTGAAGCATGTTGGTGGCAGCATCATGCTTTGGGGCTGTTTTTCTTCAGCTGGAACTGGGGCCTTGTGGCCTTGGGTCAAAGTGGAGGAAATTATGAACAGTTCCAAATAACAGTCAGTGTTGGCACAGAACCTTCAGGGCTTCTGCTAGAAAGCTGAAGATGATGAGGAACTTCATCTTTCACTGCCGACTTCATCAATCGCTGCTGACTTTAAATATTGCGTTTTGATCCAGTTTTCCACCTACCCTGACAGTGTCTGCCTATACAGCAGAGTACACAAGTGCAATGGGCCCCATCAGCCACCAGGGGGTGCTCCAAGTTACATGTTCAGCCTCAACATTTTTGAGGGGAAAATTTAAATTGCCTAACTCTTACCTGCTTGTTAATATGCAACTTTTTTCTAGTTATTTTTTCATCAATTTGCAACTTTTTCATCATAAATTTGCATATTTTTCTTAAATTTTTCTAACTCCCCCATATATTCACAACTTTTTTGATCGTTAATTTACACCTATTTTTCTAGTAAATTTACAACTTATGCATTTTTTTCTTGTAAATTTGCAAGTTCTACCATAAATTCACAACTTTTTTCATCTTTAACTTACAATTTTTTTTCTTGTAAATTTACAACTTTGTTTCATCATAAATTTGCGATGTTTTTCCTTTCAAATATGAAACTGTACCCCATAAATTCATGACTTTTTCATCATCAATTTACAAAATTCTTGTAAATGTACATATTTTTTCACATTTTTTCTGTATCTTACTTCCGGTGCCACACGAGTCAGCTGCCTTTTTGCAGCAGTGGCTTTCTTTCTTTCTTTCTTTCTCATTTTTTATCTACTATCTGTTTCTTTTCTTGCCACAGCTTTCTGATCCTGTTACCCCGTATCTATCACGGACGCCAAGGACACACATATCGCTGCACTGGCATTGATATTAGCCATCTTTCTGCTCATATCGCCATGACTCCTGACCCAGTGAGTGGAGGAGCTATTGTTTTCAGTAGGAGCCAGCTGTTAGCACTGAGCTGCCCCACGGTGCTAACGCAAAGACCCGATATCCCACGAGAAATCAGGCGAAAATGATGGGGATGTTGAGCTGGAGTGAAGCGGCGCGCGAGGAGAATAAGGTACAGACCCGTCCTTCCATCCATTATTATGGGAAATGTGAGATTGCTGCTTAACAAGACGGATGAACTGGCGGCTATGTCCCGGTATGAGAGCATCTTCAGAGAGTTTAGCATTATGTGGTTTCCTGAAACGTGGCTAACAGAACTAGCAACAGATGCTAACATTGAACTGGAGGGTTTCCATTTAATACGGGCAGATCGGACACCAGACAGCAGGAAGAGCAGAGGCAGGGGCTGATAATGTATGTGAATAGCAGATGGTGTAATCCTGGACATATCACGATTAAAGAACAACACTGCAGCAAGGACATTGACTTGCTAGCTGTTAGCATGTGACTGGCATATCTTCCCAGAGAGTTATCATGTCATCGGGATTGTTTTTTACGTACCCCCCTCTGTGAGCGCTGAGGTAGCGTGTGACGTCATCCACACAGTTACTAGCAGGCTGCAGACACAGCACCCAAATGCTCTCCTGCTCATCTCTGGTGATTTTAACCATACTTCCCCGTCCTCCATTTTGCCCACTTTCACCTGGTATGTCACGTGACACACCAGAGACAATTAAACATTGGAGTTATTTTATGCAAACACCAAGGAGGCTTACACCTCATCACCCCCCCCCCCCCCCCCCCCCCCCCGCCAGATCAGACCACAACTTGGTTCACCTCCTGCCTGTGTGCAAACCCCTGGGACACAGGCAACTTCCTGTTACCTGCACAGTGAAGCTATGGTATGAGGAGGCGGAGGACGCTCTGAAGGACTGTTTTGAATCCACTGTGTGGGAGCAGTTTTGTGATTCACATGGTGAGGACATCGACGGCCTTAGACACACTATCACAGACTACAGCAACTTCCTGTAGAGAACACCGTACCCACCAAGACCATACGGTGTTTCTCAAACAACAAACCCTGGATCAACTTTGAGATAAAGTCACTGCTGAAGGAGAAAAAAAAGGATCTTCAGGTCATGAAACAAGGAGGAGCTGAAGTCCGTACAGAGGGAGCTGAGGAAGAAGATCAGAGAGAGGAAGGACAGCTACAGGAAGAAGATTGGAGGACAAGCTGCAGCAGAATGACATCAGCGGTGTCTGGAGAAGCCTCAAAACCATCTCTGGGCACCAGAATACTTCCTTCCAGGCCACGGGGGCTAGGGAGTGTGTGAATAACCTGAACCTGTTTTTAACAGGTTTGACCAACTTGCCCTCTTCTCCGCCTGCCCACCAACCACTGCTGCCTCCACCTTCATCTAGTCCCGCTGTCCACGGCCTCCCCCCAACACCCCCCCTCCCAGCACACAGCCTCCCTGCCCCAACCTGACCATCATTAAGATCCAGGTGTGAGCTGAGCTGAGGAAGATCAAGGTGAGGAAGGCTGCAGGTCTGGACGGCATCAGCTTGAGGCTCCTCAAATCCTGCGTAGACCATCTGAGTGGGATCATGGAGCAAATCTTCAGCCTGAGCCTGAAGCTGGGGAGGGTACCACAGCTGTGGAAAAAATCCTGTGCAGTACCCATACCAACGACCCCTCACCCCAAGGACCTGAACAGCTACAGACCAGTGGCCCTCACATCACATCTAATGAAGACCCTGGAGAGGCTGCTCCTTGCCCACCTCAGCCCCCTGGTGGGACCAGCGATGGATCCACTACAGTTTGCCTACCAGCATGGCATCGGGGTGGAGGATGCAGTGATCTTCCTCCTAGATCATCCCCTGTCCCACCTGGAGAAGCCTGGGAGCACAGTGAGGATTATGTTCTTTGATTTCTCCAGTGTTTTCAACATCATCCAACCAGTGATCCTGAGGAACAAGCTATTGTGTGCAGGGGTGGACCAGCACCTGTCATCGTGGATCATGGACTACCTCATAAACCGACCACAGTTTGTGAGAACCCAAGACCGTGTATCTGATACCATCATCTGCAGCACAGGGACCCCCAAAGGAACAGTTCTGGCTCCCTTCCTGTTCACCCTCTACACTGCTGACTTTTCACAAAATACACCACACTACCATCTACAGAAGTTCCCTGACGACTCTGCAATCGTCGGCCTCATCTCTAATAGGGATGATGTGGAGTACAGAGGACTTATCGAGGACTTTGTGGACTGATGTCTATGGAACTGCCTCCAGATCAATGTGAGGAAAACTAAGGAACTGGTGGTGGACTGTTGCAGGCGAAGACACCCCCCCCCCCACACACACACACAGCACCAGTAAGTATCCAGGGAACAGACATTGAGATGGTGACATCTTACAAGTACCTGGATGTTCACCTGAACAATAAACTGGACTGGTCACAACACCAACGTGCTCTACAAGAAGGGGCAGCGCAGGCTGTTCCTCCTGTGGAGACTCACGTCTTTTGGAGTGCAGGGGGCATTCCTGAAGACCTTCTGTGATTCGGTGGTGGCACTAGCCATCGCATTTGAAGTGGTCTGCTGGGGCAGTGGCATCACAGCGGCTCACAGGAAGAGACTGAACAGGCTGATCAAAAAAGCAGCTCTGTTCTGGGGCGACGCCTCGACCCAGTGGAGGAGATAGGAGAGAGGAGGATGGTGGCTCAGCTGTCATCTCTGCTGGAGTCCAAGTCCCACCCCATGCAGGACACACTGAACGCACTGAGGAGCTTGTTTAGCGGTAGGCTGTACCATCCTAGGTGCACGACGGAGAGGTTCCACAGGTCCTTCCTACCTACGGCTGTCAGACTTTATAACCTAACCAGGGCTGCTCGTAGAGGTGGTATTAAATGCACTAAACGTAACAGCTTTGCACAATAGATATCGTCCCTCCAATACTCAACTGGAACAATCATTACTGAGGGTGGCAACAACACTGTTGATTCAAATGCGAAATATACTGTCTGCGTACATATTCATGTTCTGCAGGGTAACTTAACAAACCATAATGCTGTTTATTCCATCTAGCTGCAATGCTCCTGCACTGTGTATATAACTGTGTACATATGTATATGTATTTACTGCTTTGGCTAACCAGTTCTTTTTATCTTATTTACTATTGCTCTGAGTGCTGCTATCCCTTTGCTGCTGTAATCCTGGAATTTCGCCATTGTGGGACTAATGAAGGCTTATCTTATCTGTTATCTTATAATAAGTTTGCATTTTTTTCTTCAAGACTTTTTTCATCTTTAATTTACAACTTTTTTCTTATAAATTTACAATTTTTTCATCATAAACTTGCAAATTTTTCTTGTAAATTTCAACCTTTCCCCACAAGTTCACCGCTTTTTTCATAAAAATAATTTACAATGTTTTTCTTGTAAATTTATAACTTTTTTCCTCATAAATTTGCATCTTTTTTCCTCATAAATATGCAGCTTTCCCTCATAAATTCCTCACCTTTTCCATCATGGTTTGCAAATCTGAAGTGATTACATGTACCCTGAATACATTTTTATTCTCTGTAATTCCATTTTTTTCTGTTTATCGCCCAAGGTTTAATTTTATTTCACTTTATTCCTATTTTTTTCTTATGAGGGGAGATTTTTTAAACATTTAAAAAAAGAAACAATTTCTCACATCACCTCCCAAAAGCTAGAAATGGTCGTGCACACCCATCGTTGAAGTTCCTAGAGATCAGCCAACCAGGACAGCAGCTGCTTCTCCATTTCAGTGAAAACTAACGTGACCCTGATGGTTCTTCATGGTGCAGACAGGATTGGTCCCGTCTATGACGCGGCGGTAAAAGCAGGAGTTCTCCGTTAAACGCAACACCTCCTCAGGGCTTCGGCGCCACTTTCAAGGACACCTGTATGTCTGTGTCCCACTTTTCTTCAGCTGGGGAACATGAAGCCAGGGGGAGATGACAAGCGACCCGGGGGTCAGCGTGTCCAGAACGGAGGGCGGCACTTGGAGGCACAGACTCAACGGAGATTTATGATGTCATTGATCTTTCAAGTAATCGCACCAAAGAGATGAAAACTCCCCAACAACTTTAAGATGAAGATTTTCCTGCAGGAGGTTGAACGGGTTATTTAGGGAGGAATTGGTTCTACAAA
Organism: Pholidichthys leucotaenia; assembly: GCA_020510985.1. Lineage (NCBI taxonomy): Eukaryota > Metazoa > Chordata > Actinopteri > Cichliformes > Pholidichthyidae > Pholidichthys > Pholidichthys leucotaenia. The sequence goes on along the minus strand of CM035839.1, from coordinate 10,027,681 downwards.
ACAGCTTTTCACATCCATGTTGGGATAACCAGGCCTGTTTCTGCCATCCATGGGAACATTTACAAGGATAATGCTGTCAGGTTACAAAGAAGCCACAACTTTACCAAAAAATTACAAAAAAAAGCTGCAAATTAAATTTTTCCTCTTACTTTTGCAACTGTTCCCATAAATTCACTACTTTTTTGTCATAAATTTGCAATTTTTTCTTGTGAATTTGCACCCCCCCATAAATTCACTACTTTTTCCCTCAAACATTTTCGACATTTTTCTTGTAAACTTCCCCCCATAAATTCCCTACTTTTTCATTATTAATTTACATTTTTTGTCATACTTTTTTCCTCATAAATTTGCAGCTTTCCCCCATGAATTCAGTAGTTTTTCATCATTAATTTACAATTTTTTGTCAAAAATTTGCAACTTTTTCATGTAAAACTGCAACTTTTTTCCTCTTAAACTTGCAACTCCCCCCCATAAATTCACTACTTTTTTCATAATTAATTTATGACTTTTTTCCTCACAAATTTGCAACTTTTTCTTGTAAAGTTGCAACTTTTTTCCTCTTAAATTTGCTACTTCCCCCCATAAATTCACTACTTTTTTCTTAATAAATTTGCAACTTTTTTCTTGTAAATAAATGAGAGTCTGTAAAGTGGCTGTGGTTTTTCTAAATCAGCACACAGCTATTCCATAGATTCAGATCAACGACACTCAGAACTGATACAGTAAAGGGAAAAGTAAAGTGACGCTGCGCTTCATTTACACACAGATGAGAAACAAAAGACCAGATGAAAGAGAGCGGCCCACTGATGAGAAACAGTTCTGTCTCCGGCGTTTTCCCACTCTGTGATTTACATCTATGAATTTTTAAACGCTGCTGTGATGAGTTTGGAGCGTGCCGACCACCGGGCATGTGTTGTCAGAGCAGAGACGTGGGGCCAGGTTTCTGACTCGGTGTGGCCCCGGGTCACAGCGAGTCACGCTGAGGTGTCCGACCCAGCCTCTGGTTCAGCGGATCCTCGTAGGGTCAGAGCGTGAACGTTGTCTCAGGGCCCTGTTTAGTCTGACTGCAGGAGGCTAAAGGCCGTCACTGCGTCTGCTATTTGTGGCGTCCACAAAACTTCAGGCTTTCCCCCTTCACCGCACAATGCCGTTTCACCAGAGGCTCGAGCTGTAAGACGGAGCGTCTGTTCTTCAGAAATGACACCCACAGCTTTTAAGCCTTTAATGAGCACCAGTTTCATCACAAATTTGAAACTTTTTCTTTTAATTTGAAACTTTTTCCCTCATAAATTCACAAATATTTCTTATAAATTTGCAACCGTTTTCTTCTATTTTCAACTTTCGTCATAAATTTGCAACTCTTTCCCTCATAAACATAAAACTTTTTCTTCTAAATTCAAAACTTTTTGCTTATCAATTTGCAACTGTTTTCATCATAAATGTTAGAATAATTTTGAGCTTAAATTATTCAAAGTCAAATATTCAGACGGAAAATTGGATTTATGTACATTTACATTTATGTACCACTGCGCCACCGGCTGCACGGTGGCGCAGTGGTTTAGCACTGTGGCAGCACAGTTTTACCCTCGGCCGGGGAACCGCGGGGATCATGAGATCGTGGGTTCGATCCCAGCCCCTGACCAACAGTGAACTGTGTGGAGTTTGCATGTTCTCCCCGTGTTGCGCGGGTTTACTCCGGGATTTCTCCGGTTTCCTCCCGCACACCAAAAACATGTAGGTTTAGGGCGCTCGCGCACGCAGCGACCAGCAGCCGGTGGCTTGTCACCAGACTGCAAACCAAGTCTACCTACGGGTACAAATAAGTAACAAAAAAAAAAAAAAAAAATTACAAAAATATAAGGAGTCACCCCATTGGCCACCTTGTGGGAGAGGTTACAAAGCATGACATTCAGACCCACGTAGAATCTCTAAAGGATCCATTCTTCTAAGTCTGATATATATAGGTAGAAGAAAGGAGAGGGAGGATGAGGATCAGGGAAGGGACAGAACGGGACATTCCTGATAACTGAGCTTATCCAGGCGGACGTCAGACATTCTGGAGACATGGGTCATGAAGACATGAGATCCATAACAGAATGTCCATCTACCACTGATCTGTACAGGCTGAGGAGTTCCTGTGCATTCCTGTGAGCCAAAACAGGTTATGTCAAAGAGATTATAATAAATGGCTTAGATCATTCCTTACGCATGTACTGACCCTGTACTGATCCTCAGTCTGAACTCTCTGAAATTGCTCACAGAAACAGGCCAAGAATATATAAACTTATCCTGTGTGGAATGCACATATAAACATTAAACATGGCATATGAACGGTATGATACTTCTCAAATATAATAAAACATTATTCATATCAATAATAGTATAGATAATATGGAATTTTTCTATCAATAAATTTGCAGCTTTTTGTCATCATAAATTTGCAACTGTTTTCACCATAAATTTGAAACTTTTTCTTGCAAATTTGAAACTTTTTTTTCCTTAAATTTGCAACTTGTCACTGGAGTGGTGGCCTAGTTGATAGAGTATCCGCCCCACAACCAGGAGGTTGTGGGTTCAAGTCCCGGTCGGGTCATACTGAAGACCATATAAAAATGCTACTTCCCGCCTTCTAGCTTGGTGCTCAGTGTAATAGAATGGGGGAAGGAGAAGTTGTTTGCGGCGGCGCCTTGCATGGCAGAGATCCCTCTGATTCTACATAAGATAAGATAAGATAAGATAAGCCTTTATTAGTCCCACAATGGGGAAATTCCAGGATTGCAACAGCACAGGGATAGCAACACTCAGAGCAACAATCAGAAGGCAAGAAAAAAAAAAAAACAAGCAAGCAAGAGCAGCTAATATACATATGTACATATTACTATAAAATATATATATACACACACACACACACACACAGACACACAGTGCAGAGCATTGTAGCTGGATGGAATAAATACATGTGATTAACATTGTAGGGAGGAGAAATGTGAGTTTGCTCTACTGTACATGATTGGCTGTATGGATGGAATGACAATAAAGTTGGCTTCTTTTCCTCTTCAATTTCCAATTTCTTATAAATTTGCAAATATTTCTTGAAAATTTGCAACTTTTCCCCATAAATTCACAACTTTTTTCATCATAAATTTGCAGCTTTTTTCCTCTTAAATTTGTAACTTTTTGACCAGTAGGTGACTTATTTTTTTAATAAGGGGATGGGGGTACTTGGTACTTGTTAAGGTCATAATCCACTAGTGTGGGTCTGCCTGACTCGCTGAGAGTTTCTCCACAGGGGATGGGGGTGGGGGGATTCACAAATTTAGTATAAGGTACAAATGAATAAATGTAAATTAGGTGCAAATTTGCAAGAATAAATTTGAAAAAATACAATAAAAGATGCCAATTTCAAAATAAAAAAGTCATTAATTATAATTTAACTGCGATGAATAAAAATTTAACTGGCATCTAGATAAGTCTTGCAAATTTATTAGAAAAAACAAATTTATGAGAAAAAAGATGCAAATTTGTTTGAAAAAGTTTCAAATCAACAAGAAAAAAGTTTCATATTTACAGGTCAAAAGTTGCAAATTTGCAGTGAAAAAAAATGCAAATTTTTGAGAAAAAAAATTCACATTTATAGGAAAGTAATTGGTAAATTTTTGAGAAAAAAGATGCAATTTTGTAAGAAAAAGGTTGCAAATCTACCAGAAAAAATGTCAAATTTATAGGAGAAAAGTTGTAAATGTCATGAGTTGCCTCTCAGGGCAGAGAAAGATAGACCCACGCACCAACTGTAGTTTGTGGAATTTAATAACAAAACACAAAGTTCCAAAGAGTGCACAAACACAAAATCCAAGCACAGATAATTAAGAAACTTACACGCAGGAATGAGTTCGGAATAAACTCACCAGAGCGGGGAAGGGGCTCTGGTGACGAAGAGAAGGACCATCTATCAAGACTGCGGCAGTAAAGAAAAGAAAATGCAGTCCTTAAATAGGGACGGGATAAACAACATAAGTAATGACAGGTGTGGGTTCACATGAGCGGGCAAAAAGGGAACAATGAATAGTGACTGGGATCAAGCTGGGAGAGATGAGAGAGGAGCGGCTGCACTTGACAGCTGACAGGGAGACGCCCACACAGAGCACAAAACCAGAAACGCTGCCTGACAGCTATCAACCCCGAGAAAGAACACCACATTACAAATATAAAGAATAAACATCATCAAATGCAGACTAATAAATATTTACAAATTGAAATGAAACATAGGCGTAACAAAACTGAAACAGAACCAGAAAAATAGAAAACAGTAAAAGAATACTGAAACTCAAAAGGAACAAAATACAACAAATATATAAATACAGAGAAAAAGCCACGAGAGTGAGCCTGGTGGAACCTCTAGAGTTCATCTCGTGACAGAGCTTCCCTCTCAAGGGGTGGAACCCAGGCACCCCAGGGTAACACCAAAAGAAAAAGAAAGAGCCCCCCCCTCCCCAACAGGGGCACAACAATAACCCACCCAGGGTGGGTGGTAAATGGCATTCACTTATATTGCGCTTTTATTCTCATCTCTGGATGACCAAAGCGCTTTACAGATCCTGCTATCCACCCATTCACACACACATTCACACACTGATGGTGGCATAGCTGCCAAACATGGCACTGTCCAGACCCACCAGGAGCAACTGGGGGTAAAGTGTCTTGCTCAGGGACACAATGGCAGGATATCTGGGGAGAGCAGGATTCGAACCGCCAACCATCCGGTTATTGGATGACCTGCTCTACCTCCTGAGCCACTGCTGCCCCAGTGGTGGGGGGAACAGGCTAGGAGGAAACGCAACAAAACCCTGATCAGGACCCACACCAGTCAAAATCAAAGACTTAGGCCCCCCAGACCAAAGAGCTAGAAAGTTCAGGTGGGCAACCAAAGTCCCAGGCCTGGTGGACCGTGAGGTGGTATGAGTTGGGTGGCCTGCTGGAGAATATGGGCAACCCAACCCAATGGCCCAGTCCGTCAGGCGGTTGACCAGAGTTCTTCAGCCACCTGAACAGCAAGGGTGGTCCAGGGGTCGGCTGCCCAGCAGGACGAACCAATGGTGGGCAGGACGGAGGAGTCGGGGAAACCACAACAATGTCAGGGTGAGGAAAGGGAACCACGATGACCTCGGGCACAGGAGGGGGAACTACGACAGCGTCTGGCACAGGATGGGGAACCACGACAGTGTCTAGCGAAGGAAAGAGAACCATGACGACCTTGGAGTGGCCAGCAGCACCCTCGGTGGTCCCGGATTGGGACAAAGTTGCACCCGTGGTGGCTCCGGACTGGAGCAGAGCAGCATCCGTGGTGACTCCAGGCTGGAGCAATGCTGCACACACGGTGGGTCTGGACTGGGCCAAAGCTGCACCCATGGTGGCCCCTGGGCTGGGACATAACGTCCATGGTGGGCCCACATTGGAGTGCAGCACCCAAGTTGGTTTTAGGCTGAGGAGCAACAACCACGACGGTCCTCGACTGGGACACAGCTCCCACGGAGACCCGGACTGAGAAGGAGCTGCATCCACGGAGGTAGGAAGGACCTGTGGAACCTCTCTATCGTGAGCCTAGGATGGCACACTCTACCGCTAAATGAGCTCCTCAGTGCGTAAATCGTGTCCTACATGGGGTGGGACTCGGACTCCAGCAGAGATGACAGCTTAGTCACCATCCTTCTCTCTCCTATCTCCTCCACTGGGTCGAGGCGTCGCCCCAGAACAGAGCTAGCTTTTTTTGATCAGCCTGTTCAGTTTCTTCCTGTTGGCTGCTGTTCTGCTGCCCCAGCAGACCACTCCAAATGTGATGGCTGATGCCACCACAGAATCGTAGAAAGTCTTCAAGAGTGACCCTTGCACTCCAAAAAACCTGAGTCTCCTCAGGAGGAACAGCCTGTGCTGCCCCTTCTTGTAGAGCGTGTTGGTGTTGTGTGTCCAGTCCAGTTGATTGTTCAGGTGAACACCCAGATACTTGTAAGATGTCACCATCTCAATGTCTGTTCCCTGGATCTTAACCGGTGCTGTGGGGGGGTTGTCCTTGTATGCAGCAGTCCACCACCGGTTCCTTGGTTTTCCTCACATTGATCTGGAGGCAGTTCTGCAGGCACCAGTCCATGAAGTCCTGGATAAGTCCTCTGTACTCCACATCATCCCCATCAGAAATGATGTCTAAATCTATCGCATTATTATATTGTAGGACCTTGGGGAAGTCAGTTTATTTAGCATCTCAGAGGGAGACAGTGAATAAGCATGGGAGAACATGCCCAGGGGGTTCCTGGCGAGATAGCAGGAAGGAGTCAGGGACATAGGGGGTTGAATGCAGTGTAATGTAAATGTCATGCTGTGTGATAGGAAATGCCATGAAACGTGTGAAGAGAGAGTTGAGTTGACTGAGGAGAGCTTGTTGAAATGATTCAGTCTGTTCTGTGCTTGTGAGATGTGAAGTGTGTAATAAACCGTCTGTCCATGAATCTGGCTCTTATTTGACACACTCCACACTGGTGACCCCAGACGAATTATGGAACACAAGGCAAGAACCCCGGAGCCGGCCCGGTTGGGAAACCCCAGCGACGCAGCAGCCATCCCACAGACAGCCCGGACTGGAACCCCCAGCAACGCGTGTGCGGTTTCAGTCAAGCTACCGGACTTCTGGCAGCACAACCCGCGCTCTTGGTTCCACCACACCAAGGCCCAGTTCGCCCTCCGGGGAGTAACGGCAGATGACACCAAGTTCTACCATGTAGTAGCAGCGCTGGACGCTCACACAACCCAGCAGGTAGCGAGCCTGCTCGATCAGCCTCCAGCCCGCAGCAAATACGAGGCACTCAAGGCTGCACTGACCCGGCGCTACAAGCTCTCGGAATGTGAGAGAGTGGAGAGGCTCCTGGGGTGGACCGAGTTAGGAGATCGTTCGGCCGTCGAACTGATGGAGAAGATGCTGGCGTTAATGGGCACGGACGACGGGCACTTTCTGTTTGCCCACCTTTTCCTCCGGAACCTTCCAACGGAGGCGAGAGCGGTTCTGGCCAATTCACCGTCGCTGGCCGCGCGTGACTACCGTGCGCTAGCCCAGGAGGCAGACCGGATCATCCTCACCACCCGGGCGATCACTGTCAATGCGGCGGCGGCGGAGCCCAGCGAGACGACCAGAGGAGGCGAGGCGCCACCGACGGTAGTGGCAGCAGGGGCCAAGGAATGCCAGAGAGACACGCTCTGCTTCTACCACCGCCGCTTCGGAGAGAACGCGCACAGATGCGCGCCACTGTGCCAGTTCAAGCGCTTGGGAAACGCCAAGGCCGGCAGTCGGTAGCAGCTGCGACCGCCGGTGAAGAGAACAAGCTGCTCTACGTGACGAACTCGCGCTCGGGGAGACGCTTCCTCGTCGACACCGGAGCCCAGAAGAGCGTCATCCTGCCGTCCTACGCTGACCGGCTGGCAGGACCTAGCGCCCCGGATGTGTGGAAGTTAACGGCTCGGAGATTAAGACGTTCGGTGAGAGAACACTGGCCTTATCTCTACATGGCCGCTCGTATGAGTGGACTTTTATCATAGCAGCACTGTGTTGCCCGATCCTGGGCGCTGATTTTCTGTGTGCACATGGTTTACTGGTGGATGTTGCTAACAGGCGCCTGGTTAATGCACTGTCCTTTGAATCTCTCCCCTGTATAGCTCGAGGGACCCGGCCAACAGCACAAGCCAGCGTCACAGCTCCAGGCGGTAAGTTCCACACACTGCTCACTCAGTTCCCAGCACTCACGGTCCCGACGTTTTCGGCGGCCATCGCTAAGCACGGGGTGGAGCACTTTATCACCACCACCGGACCGCCCGTTTTCGCAAGACCTTGGCGCTTGGACGCAGCTAAACTGGCCATAGCGCTCGAGGAGTTCGCCAACCTGGAAAGGTTGGGCATCATCAGGCGTTCGAACAGCCCATGGGCATCCCCGCTACACATGGTCCCTAAGGCTGAGGGCTCGTGGCGACCGTGCGGTGATTTCCGCAGGTTGAACAACGCCACAGCACACAACCGCTACCCGATTCCCCACATACAGGATTTTTCCATTCACCTCGCCGGAGCACGCATTTTTTCCAAAATAGACCTGGTCCGCGGTTATCACCAGGTCCCAGTGCGCGCGGAGGACGTACCCAAAACAGCGGTAATAACTCCGTTCGGTTTATTCGAGTTCCTGCGCATGCCATTCAGGTTAAAAGGCGTGGCACAGACATTCCAGCGCATGATGGATGCAGTGCTGCGCGATCTCCCGTTCGTGTTCGTCTACCTGGACGATATCCTGGTAGCCAGTGCGTCCGAAGACGAACACGAAACCCACCTCAGGATGGTTTTCCGGAGGTTGGAGGAGCACGGGTTAATAATCAACCCGGCAAAATGCCAGTTCGGAGTGACAGAGATTGATTTTTTGGGGCACCGCGTCTCTCCGGAAGGAGCGATCCCATTGCCCGACAAAGTGCACGCCGTAGCGGATTTTCCCCGGCCTCAGACGGTCAGGGTGCTGCAAGAATTTTTGGGGATGGTGAACTTTTATAACCGTTTCCTTCCCCGCGCAGATCGGCTCATGCAACCAATGTACACCGCGCTCAAGAGACAGAAACCCGTGGATGGGGTCAAATGGACCCCGGAGCGGGAGCGGGCGTTCTCGGAGGTTAAAGCAGCCCTGGCAAACGCCGCACTGCTGGCGCATCCGAACCCGGCGGCCCGGATAGCGCTCACCACCGATGCTTCAGATGTGGCCATAGGGGCTGTCGTAGAGCAGCGCGTCGCCGGGGCTTGGCAGCCGTTTGTCTTTTTCAGCAGAATTTTGCGCGACAGTGAACGTAAATACAGCGCATTCGACAGGGAGTTGCTGGCCCTCCACCTGGCCATACGCCACTTCCAGTTCTGGCTGGAAGGGCGCAGCTTCACCGCGTTCGTGGACCACAAGCCACTAACGTTAGCGATGGCCAAGGTTTCAAAACCGTGGTCCGGCTGGCAGCAGAGACAGCTGGCCGCGGTCTCAGGGTTTACTACCAATATTCAGCATGTGTCGGGTAAACTGAATGTGGTGGCGGACTGCCTCTTGCGTGCCGTGGTGGCCCCGGTCTACGTGGGGATAGAGTATGCAGCCATGGCTGCGGAGCAGATTAGCGATGCAGACGTGCGGGCGCTCCAGTCTGGACCAACAGGGTTAAGGCTGGAGAGCAGGGTGCTGCAAGACGGCATGCGCCCCCTAATCTGCGATGTCTCCACGGGACGCCCGCGTCCGGTGGTCCCGGTCGCGTGGCGCCGCCGCGTGTTTGAGTCGGTTCACACTCTAGCGCACCCAGGAGTGCGCGTGTTGGTCAAAATGGTGGGAGAGAAGTTTGTGTGGCTGAGCCTATGCAAACAAGTAAAAGAGTGGGCTGCAGCCTGCATGGCGTGCCAACGAGCCAAGGTACACAGACACACGAAGGCTCCCTTGGAGCCGTTTCGGGTACCGGCTAAGAGGTTTGACCATGTTCACGTGGACCTCGTGGGCCCCCTCCCGCCATCACAGGGGTGCACGCACCTCCTGACAGTGGTGGACCACACGATGCGCTGGCCAGAAGCGGTCCTGCTGGCAGCAACCACGTCCGCGGACGTGGCACGCGCTTTTTTAACAGCATGGGTGGCGCGTTTTGGAGTCTCGTTGGACATCACGTCTGACAGGGGCCTTCAATTTGTTTCCGACCTCTGGTCCGCGATGGCCCGCAGCCTGGGTGTTGCAATACACCAAAAACATGTAGGTTTAGGGTGCTCGCGCACGCAGCGACCAACAGCCGGTGGCTTGACACCAGACTGCAAACCAAGTCTACCTACGGGTACAAATAAGTAACAAAAAAAAAAAATTCATCGCACAACCGTGTACAATCCTCAGGCCAATGGTTTATGCGAGCGTTTTCATAGATCACTGAAAGCAGCACTCAGGGCTTCACTGACAGATGCAAATTGGGTGGACAGGTTGCCGTGGGTTTTATTGGGGTTGCGCTCCGCGCCAAAAGAGGATCTAGAAGCTTCCCCGGCAGAGGTGGTTTTTGCGCAGCCACTACGGCTGCCTGGGGAATTTCTGCCAGATAATCCCGTGCCGGACAGCTCCCCGTCTCAGCTTTTGCAGCGGAGCGCAAACACAGGCATGCTGCCGGGCCCGGCCCACCACTGTTTTCCACGTGTTTTCGTGCCTAAAACTTTGAAGAACGCGGAGTTCGTGTTCGTCAGACACGACGCCCACCGCCCTCCATTGCGCCCACCCTATGATGGACCGTTCAGAGTGTTGGAAACAGGGGATAAGCATTTTTTGCTAGACTTGGGGGGTAGGCGGGAGAAAATTGGCATAGACAGACTCAAACCTGCCTTTGTAGCAGCGGACGAACAAGTGCTGTTGGCTAGGGGCCCTCGGTGCGGAAGACCCCCACGGAGAGCTCCCCAGGGAAGCGATCCACCAGAGCAGCCACACGGACAGAGCGAAGTCCCCACCCCCCTCGCCACGGCCCACCCGCAGTCAGACACGCTCCCAGCAGCCCCCCACCGGCACAGCAGCGCCACGGAGGCGGTAAACCCCAGTTACAGCAGATATGGGAGGAGACTGAAGCCAAGAAAGCGTGTGGATGGATGTTCTATCTAAGATGCTGGGGGGGGGGGGGGGGGTAGGACCTTGGGGAAGTCAGATTATTTAGCATCTCAGAGGGAGACAGTGAATAAGCCTGGGAGAACATGCCCAGGGGGTTCCTGGAGAGATAGCAGGAAGGAGTCAGGGACATAGGGGGTTGAATGCAGTGTAATGTAAATGTCATGCTGTGTGGTAGGAAATGCCATGAAACATGTGAAGAGAGAGTTGAGTTGACTGAGGAGAGCTTGTTGAAATCATTCAGTCTGTTCTGTGCTTGTGAGATGTGAAGTGTGTAATAAACCGTCTGTCCATGAATCTGCCTCTTATTTCACACACTCCACAATATAAAGTCAAAGATCTTTTGAATCCGGACTCCTTATGTTTTACAATTCCCTCATAGTTCCATATATGATGGTGCAGAAGCATGAGGGGGGTGGATATGAAACAATCACAAGTCCAACCTTTTTATTATAAAAAGAACCGTTTGTCGGACAAGTTATAGAGAGCCAACTAATCCTTTGTTTCTACAATTGTTATTAAATTTAGAGAGTTAATTAACTTCAAAATCTTAATACTCATGTTTAAAATAAAAAGTACTTCACTACCATGAAGTACCCAGAAGTTGTTTAACGTGAGATAAAATCTATATGATTTAAGGGGAATGTATATTTTTCAAAAACCAAAAATGAGAACTAATGTAAGAAATTCAGTTTTTCTGTGGAATTCTTGCTGTGATGATTTAAAGAGCTGTACCTTGTTTGTCCAGTTCAAGAAAATGATTCAATTCACCTTAATAGAGAAATATCAATGTATTTAATTTGAAAAAATAAATAAATGTATGTTTTGCTATATGGACAAATAGAAGTTTTGCTATAATCTTCAGTGGTTTGCTGAGCATGTTTAAGTTTCAGCGTGAGGGATGGCCACATATATCAGCCTACACTCTTTTCTGTCTCTACATTGTGTTTATTGGTTTGATCGTCAACGACTGATTTTCTTCAGTTTGCTGGATATGTACAGAAAGGAAAAAATAAGACTGAATTGAAATGATGAATGCTAACGCTATGCTAATAAGCACTAGCCTAATATAGGTACAGGACCCATGTGCCTCTTTCTTTCTTTCTTTTTCTGCAGGAAACAAGTCTAATCTTTATTTTATACATGATGACCTGAGCGATGGCATGTAGTGGAATTAAGATCACAGACTCTGCAATTATGGAAGATTACCGCAGGTCCCCAGGTGTTGGTGGCGCTGAGCGAGCACGGATTTTAATTAACTCTGAGTGTCAGTGCGATTTATAATTTAAGTTAAACAACTCGAAGCTGTTCCCACAAGACGCAGATTCATCCCAGCTTTAGTTACACCAGCGGCGGCATGGCGACGCTGTTTCTGGAGTTTTTACTAAACAATAACAAAATAAGTATTTTCCTGGTATTTCCTCCCATAATGCCAAGGTAAATAACATTAGCTTTAAGGACGCATAGGACATTTGATTGTTCAAACAGAAAAACTAAATCAGTGAGCAATGTGGAAACTGAACTGGACAGCTGGCATGGACACAGAAGAATTTTATAGTGCTTTGGAAAATGAAATTTTGGGCTATTAAACTTACTGCAAATTTTTGAGAAAAAAAGTTGCAAATTTAGAAGAAAAAAATGGAAAAATTTATCAGAAAAAAGGCACATATGTAGTGAATTTACAAGAGGGCTGAAATGTTTCAAATTTAGGTAAAAAAGTTTGACATTTGCAGGACTCTCAGCGGGCGACAAATGCTGAGGGGTTTCGTCGGGGTTCGTAAAAGGTCACCAAACGGTTCGCCAACAGTTTTTAAGGTTGAAAAAAAATTTCTGCCAACAGTTGCAAAATAGTTGTAAGCGTCTGCAAACACTTGTAACGCGTGTTGCTGAAGTAACAAATTTAAAAAACTGGAGGGTAAAGTCTTACATTTATGAGCCTTGGGGGGAAAAGTCACAAGTTTACGAAACTGGAGGGTAATGTCACAAATTTATGACATGGGAGAAAGTCGGAAACTTTTTAAACTGCAGGAAAAGTCACACATTTACATTTACAAAAGTGGGTGGAAAAAGTCATAAATTTATGACATGGGGAAAAGTCATAAATGTAGAGAACAATTCACGGCTGCATGGGAGTGGGAGGTGCAGTTTAACAAGATGAGACGGCCAAAAAGTCGCACACTGAAGACAAAAGTTGTAAGTTTCTGAGACTTTAGGAAAAAAAGATGCAAATCTGAGAGAAGAATAAAAAAAAATTGCTATTTCTGAGAAAAAAATTCACAAATGTGAAAAATCACAATTTTATGACAGCTAAAAATGTCAGAAGCTGCATCAGCGTGAGGAGAACCGTTCTGGTGTTCCACACAGATTTAGACGGTGGCACCATCATGACTGGGGCTGGTTCACCTCATCTGGCTCACAGCCACTGAAGCATTTCAACTAATATGCTCCCCGTCAGTTTGGGGAACCTTTTCAGTGTCGATTGATAGTACCATAAACTCATTAGGAGAATTAGCCAGAACTCATTAACACCACTCTCTTCCCCTGAGCCTGCCAGTAGAACCCGAGCCAACAAGAATTAAAAAATACCCACCTGCAGCTGGTTTTGGAGACCGATGCCAGCATGTGGCCTCAGCGTTTCCAGACATTAGTTCCTGGACCTGAATAAGGACTAATGTGAGATTAGGGGAACTGTTTACGTGGTCTGCTTCTTTTTTTTACATGTGTGGCACCAGCGATTTGGTATATTTTTAATGAGGGAGATAGTGGTTATTGTGGGGGTGTTCGCTAATTTAGCATGAGGAACAAATGTATGCATGTAAACTAGGCATGAATTTGAAAGAATAAAGGTGCAAAAATGTGATAAAAGACTTTAACAATCCAAAAAAGTCACAAATTTACCACAAATCCCAAATTTATGAAAAGAAAAAAAAAATCTGAATTAACATGCTGGGAAAAAGTCCCCAAAAAAGTAGGAGGAGGGAGTCACACATTTCTGAAAGACGGGGGAGAGTCACAAATTTACATGACAGCAAAAAGTCAAACAGATTTATGATGAGGAGTCACAAGTTTATGAAAAGTGGGTGAAAAAAATTCAAATTCATGAAACTGGGGGGAAAGAGTCACAAGTTTCCAAAACTGGGGGGAAAAGTCGCAAATGACGAAACTGTGCATAAAAAGTCAACATTAAATTAAAGTTAAGATAAGATAAGCCTTTATTAGTCCCACAATGGGGAAATTCCAGGATTGCAACAGCACAGGGATAACAACACTCAGAGCAACAATCAGAAGGCAAGAAAAAACAACATCTAGTAAACATATGTCCATATTACTATAAATGTATATATATAGACACACAGTGCAGAGCATTATGGCTGGTGAATGTGCAGCAGAAAGTCTAAGCTCTCTCTCTGCGAATGCAGCGGGCCAGCTGGAAGTCTTTGGGCATGATGGTGACCCCCTTAGCGAAGAAGAGACCACCAGGTGGGCCTCGCTGGTCTCCTGCAGAGCCATGACGGCGAAGCTCAGGAAACGCAGGACGGTCTTGAAGTCCTGAGCGATCTCCCTCACCAGGCGCTGGACGGGCAGCTTACGGATGAGCAGCTCCGTGGATTTCTGGTAGCGACGGATCTCTCTCAGAGCCACGGACCTGTGACGGCGAGGCCTCTTCACTCTGCCGGTGGCCAGAGCGCCTCTCCGAGCAGCCCTGGTGGCTAGCTGTCTCCTGGGGGGCTTCTTCCTCCAGTAGATTTTACGGGCGGTCTGCTTGGTTCTTGCCATTGCTCTTTATTATTCTGTCTTATATTTCTTTCACGCCGCCTAAACTCCAGCCCGGCACCCGCGTCCTTTTCGCTACAGCTCCCGGTATGTCGAGTTTCCCATTAGCACCGGGCGGCGGCCAAGTGCTAGCTAGCACTAGCTCCTCCCCGCTGTAACGTCTCCCGCTGCAAACCGTGGCTCCGTCCGCCGACCCGGGAGACCCCCGGGGCGATCCGTGCGTCCGTGATATATATACAGAGTGAAAGGTGTAGAAAGAAGAAGGAAGATAAAAAAAAGGCTGTTGCAACAGGCAGCCGACTCGTGTGGCGCCGCCGGTCCGGCGGAACCGGAACCGGAAAAAATATATCAAGAAATTAAAGAAGAAAAAACAAAGATAAAAGAAACACAAATGGATGAAATTGAAAGGAAAAATAGATATCTAAAGCAAAAATATTATGAAACGGGACCAAAAGCCACAAAACTGCTGGCAAAACGGTTAAGAAAACAACAAACAATGAATAATGTATACAAGATTAAAGACCCCACCACAAATAAAACCACAGTTAACCCAGAAAACATCGAAGAAATATTCCATAATTTCTACCAAGAACTATACTCGCAACCTGAAGAAACAAATACTAAAGATATTAAAAAATTTCTATGCACATTGGACTTGCCATCAATAGGAAATCAACAAAATGAAAAGCTAACAGCAGAAATAACAACACAAGAGATCAGAGATGTGATTAAGTCACTTAAAAACGGTTAATCACCAGGTAGTGATGGATACCCATCTGAGTTTTATAAACTGTTTATAGAAGAACTCACGCCACAGCTCCTAAAGTCATTTAATTGGACGTTGAACAACAACAAAATACCTCCATCATGGAACGAAGCTATCATTTCAGTTATTTTAAAGCCAGGGAAAGATAAAGAACAATGCGGAAACTATAGACCAATCTCTTTATTAAATGTGGATTATAAAATATATACAACAATTATATGTAAACGAATAAAGACATTCTTGACGGAATTGATAGAAGATGATCAAACTGGTTTCATAGAGGGACGCCAAACACATGACAATATCAGGAGAACAATACATATAATTAACCAAATACATAAAGAAAAGAAAAGCGCAGTAATAATGAGTTTAGACGCAGAAAAAGCATTTGACAGGGTTAACTGGAAATTCCTATATAGTGTGCTGGAGCGCTTTGGATTTAACGAAAAATCAGTACAATGCATAAGGACGCTATATCAAGAACCTGTGGCAAGAATCAAGATAAACGGTAGCTTAACAGACAAAGTAAATATACAAAGATCAACTAGGCAGGGATGCTGCTTATCGCCCACCTTGTTTGCTCTGTTCATAGAACCATTGGCTCAAGCAATACGACAAAATAAGAAATTAAAAGGTGTAACAATAAAGGGGGCGG
The DNA here is from genome assembly GCA_020510985.1 of Pholidichthys leucotaenia. Classification (NCBI taxonomy): domain Eukaryota; kingdom Metazoa; phylum Chordata; class Actinopteri; order Cichliformes; family Pholidichthyidae; genus Pholidichthys; species Pholidichthys leucotaenia. The sequence goes on along the minus strand of CM035839.1, from coordinate 10,011,825 downwards.
AGCACAAGATTGGGCTATTTGCAGACGATATTATAGTTTACCTTGAACAACCAGATGAATCAATAATGGAAATGATGAACTTGATAGAAAATTTTGGAAAATTATCAGGATACAAGATAAACATAACAAAAACACAAATACTGACATTCCACTATAACCCTCTAAACCAGATAACTGAGAAGATCAAACTAAACTGGAAACAAAAAGAAATAAAATACCTTGGAGTGAACGTACCTAAAGACCTAAGCAAAATATATAAAGCAAACTATGATAGGTTGGAACAAGAAATAAAAAAAGATATTGATAGATGGTCAATCTTAAATATGGATCTGAATTCAAAAATTGAGACAGTCAAAATCAGCATACAACCTAGATTACTTTACCTCTTCCAGGCTCTACCAACAGAGATTCCAGATGCCCAATTCTCAAAGTGGGACAGGATGATATTGAGATTTGTTTGGGGAGGTAAAAAACCAAGAGTGAAATATAAAACCCTCCAATTACCAAAAGAGAAAGGAGGCATGGGCCTACCGAGTCTAAAGGAATATTACTACTCAGCACAAATAAGATATATCATATGTTGGTGCGACGAGGGATATGAGGCAAAATGGAAAGAAATGGAAAAGGAAATTGAGGGACTCCCAGTACAAAGCATAATAGGAGATAAAGATGCATATAAGCAAATCAAACAAATAGACCCAATCACTAAATTTACTTTAAAACTGTGGTATAAAATAGTACAAAAATATAATATAAGGGAAGACATAAAACTATTGAAATGGGTAGCATTTGACAGTCAGTTTGAACCGGCAAAACAAGATAGGGGATACAAAAATCTGGTGAACAAGGGAATCACAGCATGGGGCAATATCGGAAAAAAAGATCTCGGGAGCTTTGTAAACATCAGGAGAAAATTTAAACTAGAAAGATCGGAATTTTTCAGATATCTGCAGATGAGAGATTATTATATGAAGAAGATTAGGCATAACCTCCAAACAGATGTGAACGAGATTATACAACTTATTTTAAGCTCATATACAGGAAATAAAATAAGAATTATTTCAAAGCTATATCAGAAACTTATGACAAACAATCATACAAGTAACTATATAAAGGAGAAATGGGAGAAAGAGCTCAATTTAAACATAACAGAAGAAAGCTGGCAGGAAATATGGAAAACACAACACACATCAACAAATTCAAGGACATGGAGGGAATTTGGATGGAAAAACCTGATTCGCTTTTTCATTACACCACAGATTCAAGGAAAATATACAAATACCCAATCTTTATGCTGGAGGGGATGTGGGGCTCAAAATGCAGACCACTCACATATGTTTTGGAAATGCTGCAAAATATCATCATTCTGGAAATCTATACATGTGACAATACAGAGGATATTAGGATATAATATACCAATGAACTGTAACCTGATGTACTTATGTGATCTTAAAAGAGACAATGTTATACAGGCTGAGGACAGATATCTAGTTAAAATCTTGTTGATTGCATGTAAAAAAACTATCACAAAAAAATGGCGATCAGAAGTTCTTCCTGACCAAGAACAATGGACTGACATTGTTGAGGACATACGTATGATGGAAAAACTAACATATCGACGAAGAATGCAAGAAGGACTATGGGGAAAAAAATGGCGGAAATAGACACACTACAAAGTGCAACAACGAGGCAGAAATTGAAAGAATAACCAAAGACACTGAAAAAACCAGAAGAATTAAGAGATGGAAACTAAAAACTTGATGCTCCAACATTTGTCCCCCCCCCCCCCCTTTTTGGGGAAAAAGTCGCCAACTTGTGAAACTGTAGTAAAGGAATCTCATTATTATCGCATTCTTGGACTCTTGATGGGGATGGGGGGGATAATTTTAGGCTAGTCTGCTAAAATAGAGGACACCCCCCCCCCCCGCTGTGTCCAGGTATCAGTGATGGGGGTTAGGTAACTTGGCCGTCTTCCACTCGTCTCTATTGCTTGCTTCCCTGAGCTCGGTTCTCCTCAGGTTCCTTCCTGTTTAACTGCATTTTTGGCTCCAGGCTGGTCTTCCAGTGTCTGATCCGCTCTGCTCTTCCTTTCACCTGGGGTGTCTGATTGCCCGATTTAAGAACAACTATTTAAGAACACCATTAGCAATTCAAAGCAGCCCTTTATTTCTTCCTTCTCCTCCTCCTCCTTCTTCAGAGTTCCATATAAACAAAATCAATCTCTCCTCCTCTCTCTTCCTCTCGGCCCATTTACCAGGTCACGGTGGATCTCTGGCTGTGTGTTAATTGTGCGAGCCTGATGTGTTGCCATTGATTATTAACCCTTTAGAAAATCCCAGCGGGGGAGCTGTGAGTGTTGAATACCATCACGCCCCCCCTCTAATACCTGCTCACACCACTGTGGTCTTCTTCATCATTTGCCTTTTCATCTCCACTTCTTAAACTGCAGTTTTCCCACCTGGCAGTTCCCCCCCCCCCCATTTACTTCCTGAGGATTTTTCCTGCCCCCCTTCTCCTGACCCTCTAAACATGGTGTCTCATTAGATTCCAACTCGTTTTTTTCCCCCTTTTACAGTGAGGCAAAAAAGTATTTAGTCAGCCACCAATTGTGGAAGTTCTCCCACTTAAAAGATGAGAGAGGTCTCCAATTTTCATCATAGGTATACCTCAACTATGAGAGACAAAATGAGAAAAAAAAAATCCAGAAAATCACAATGAAGGATTTTTAATGAATTAATTGGTAAATTCCTCAGTAAAATAAGTATTTGGTCAATAACAAAAGTTCATCTCAATACTTTGTTATATACCCTTTGTTGGCAATGACAGAGGTCAAACGTTTTCTGTAAGTCTTCACAAGGTTTTCACACACTGTTGCTGGTATTTTGGCCCATTCCTCCATGCAGATCTCCTCTAGAGCAGTGATGTTTCGGGGCTGTCGCTGGGCAACACAGACTTTCAACTCCCTCCAAAAATTTTCTATGGGGTTGAGATCTGGAGACTGGCTAGGCCACTCCAGGACCTTGAAATGCTTCTTACGAAGCCATTCCTTCATTGCCCGGGCGGTGTGTTTGGGATCATTGTCATGCTGAAAGACCCAGCCATGTTTCATCTTCAATGCCCTTGCTGATGGAAGGAGGTTTTCACTCAAAATCTCATGATACATGGCCCCATTCATTCTTTCCTTTACACGGATCAGTCGTCCTGGTCCCTTTCCAGAAAAACAGCCCCAAAGCATGATGTTTCCACCCCCATGCTTCACAGTAGATATGGTGTTCTTTCTCCTCCAAACACGACAAGTTGAGTTTTTACCAAAAAGTTCTATTTTGGTTTCATCTGACCATATGACATTCTCCCAGTCCTCTTCTGGATCATTCAAATGCTCTCTAGCAAACTTCAGATGGGCCTGGACGTGTACTGGCTTAAGCAGGGGGACACGTCTGGCACTGCAAGATTTGAGTCCCTGGCGGCGTAGTGTGTTACTGATGGTAGCCTTTGTTACTTTGGTCCCAGCTCTCTGCAGGTCATTCACTAGGTCCCCCCGTGTGGTTCTGGGATTTTTGCTCACCGTTCTCGTGATCATTTTGACCCTACAGGGTGAGATCTTGCGTGGAGCCCCAGATCGAGGGAGATTATCAGTGGTCTGGTTCTTGGTTCAGCCTGGGCCAGTATGAAAACTACTGCAGGCCTTCAGAGCACAGAGCGCAGTAATCGTGTGTTTTTAGATGGTTTTAATTCAGACAGAGAGCTGGCTAATGCTCTTAATTGTTTTTATGGTCGTTTTGACTTCTTTGATTTTAGCACTGAAACCCAAGATTTGAAACAGAAACTCAAAGACAATCAGCACTTTAATATTGAGGTGCAGGATGTTAAAAGGGAGTTCTGCGCTGTAAAAGTGAACAAAAGTCGTCGGCCTCCGTCGGTCTATGATGACCATGGAAGAGAATCCTAAACGTCTACTCTGCTGGAACAGCACCGCCTGTGGCTGAACAGGCCAATGCGCGAATGGCAGTCCCTGTCACACAGGTCGCACTTGTGGGTGGTCTCCGTGCTGCTGGGTCTGTGGTGATTCTTCCTGTGGGTCCTTTTTTCACCTGCTGCAGCAGTCAGTCTCTCTTCACCCGTCTTGAGCTGTCTGGTCAGGGTGCCTCTCCATTTGGAGCGGTCCATTGCAAGGTCCTCCCAGCGCTCTGTGTTGATCTCCAGGGCCTTAATGTCTCTCTTGCAGACGTCTCTAAAGCGCAGCTGTGGGCGGCCAACGTCTCTCCTGCCAGTCGCCAGTTCTCCATAGAGGACGTCTTTGGGGATTCTGCCATCCTCCATACGGTGAACGTGGCCTAGCCAGCGGAGCCTGCGCTGCCTGAGTAGAGTGAACATGGAGGGAAGGCCAGCGCGGGACAGAACTTCTGTGTTGGGCACTTTGTCCTGCCAGGATATGTCCAGGATGTGGCGAATGCAGCGCAAGTAGAAGGAGTTCAGTCTCTTTTCCTGCCGGGCGTATGTTGTCCATGTCTCACTCCCATAGAGCAGTGTGCTGATGACACAGGCGTTGTACACTGCCATCTTCGTCTTGACAGAGAGTTTGGGATTCTTCCACACTTGTGCGGTGAGGCGAGCGAGTGTGAAGGCTGATTTTCCAATCCTCTTGTCGATCTCTGTATCAAGGGAGAGGTTGTTGCTGATCGTGGACCCCAGGTACATGAACTGATTCACGACCTCCAGCTCGTAGTCGTCGATGGTGATGGTTGGTGGTGCTTCCGTGCCTTGCGCCAAGACGTTAGTCTTCTTCAGGCTGATGGTAAGCCCGAAGTCCTTGCATGCCTGGGAGAAGCGGTCCATCAGGGTCTGAAGCTCCTGCTGTGTGTGGGTTGCGACTGCAGCGTCTTCTGCGAACAGCATGTCTCTGATTAGAGCCTTGCGTACTTTGGTTCTGGCTTTCAGGCGGGCGAGGTTGAAAAGCCTGCCGTCAGATCTTGTGTGCAGGTAGATTCCCTCTGTTGCTGTGCTGAAGGCATGCCTCAGGAGCATAGCAAAGAAAATCCCAAAGAGGGTTGGCGCAAGTACACAGCCCTGTTTCACTCAGCTGCGTATGTTGAATGGCTCTGAGACGTTGCCGTCGTGCTGCACTATCCCTTGCATGTTGGTGTGAAACGATTCGATGAGGCTTTGCAACTTTGGTGGGCATCCTATCTTTGGCAGGATCTTGAAAAGGCCCTCTCTGTTGACCAGATCGAACGCTTTGGTGAGGTCGATGAAGGCGACGTACAGGGGCATGTTCTGTTCTCTGCATTTCTCCTGGAGTTGACGGATGGAGAATATCATGTCTACCGTCGATCGCTCAGCGCGAAAGCCACACTGAGACTCGGGGTAGACACGTTCGGCAAGCTTCTGTAGACGAACGAGAACAACTCGTGCATAGACTTTGCCAACAACGCTGAGGAGGGAGATGTCCCTGTAGTTGTTACAGTCACTTCTCTCCCCTTTGTTTTTGTAGAGGGTGATGATCTTGGCGTCCCTCATGTCCTGTGGTACGGCACCTTCCTTCCAGCACTGGCAGAGGACATCATGCAATGGCAGCAGTAGGGCGGTCTTGCAGTGCTTGATCAGGTCGGGGGGTATGCCGTCATTGCCGGGTGCCTTGCCAGCGGCCAAGCTATCAATGGCCTTGCTGAGTTCGTCGATGGTTGGCTCAGCGTCAAGTTTGTCCATGGATGGCAGGCAGTCGATGGCATCAAGGGCTGACGGTGTCACTGTGTTCTGTCTGGAGTAGAGGTCGGAGTAGTGTTCCACCCATCTCTCCATCTGCTTGTTCTTTTCTGTGATCATCTCCCCAGTGGAGGATTTGAGGGGGGCCGTCTTGCTCTGAGCCGGACCAAGTGCTTTCTTGATGCCATCGTACATACCACGGATGTTCCCTGTTATGGCAGCGGTTTGAATGTCTTGGCTGAGCTGAGTCCAGTACTCATTGGCACAGCGCCGAGCAGTCTGCTGAAATTTGCTTCTCGCAGCCCTGAGAATCTAGAGATTCTTCTCGTTTGGGTACTTCTTGTACTCAGCAAGTGCTGAGCGCTTGGCTTCAATGACGGGGGTCATCTCGGTCAACTTGGCATCAAACCAGTCCTGTGACTTCGAGGTCTTCCTCCCAAAGGTAGCCAAGGCTGTGCGGTGGATGGTGCTTCACAGCTCTTCCCACTTCTGCTTTGCAGATTCTCCTTCTTGTGGTACACCAAGTTCCTTCTCAAAGGTGGAGGCAAACTGCTCAACAAGTTCTGGTTGGGCCATCTTGCTGGTGTCAATCCGTCCCTTTCCAGGCTGTCTAGCACAATGGAATTTCTTCAGCTGCAGCTTGACCTTGCAACACACCAATGAATGGTCTGTGTCGCAATCTGCACTCTGGAATGAACGGGTGATTAGCACGTTCTTCAGTGAGGTATGCCTGGTCAGGATCAAGTCCAGCTGGTGCCAGTGCTTTGAGCGCGGATATCGCCAGGAAACCTTGTGTTGGGGCTTGGTCTTGAAGAACGAGTTTGTGATGCACAGATCGTGATATGTGCAGAACTCGAGCAGCCGCTGTCCGTTGTCGTTCATTCTGCCCACGCCAAATGGTCCAAGACAGGAGGGCCAGGAGTCGTGGTCAGCACCCACTCTGGCATTGAAGTCTCCAAGGAGAATGAGTTGTTCAGAGTTGGGGATGATCCTGACAGTTGTTGCGAGATTCTCGTAGAACTCGTCTTTTGCCTCTGGTGTGTGGCTGTCAGTGTTGGGGCATACACACTGACGAGGGTGACTGAGCCTTGAGTGGTGTTGAGGCGGAGGGTGAGGAGTCGTGCAGAGCCATTGCTGCCCGGTTCCACCATCTTCAGCAAGGTGTTCTTCACTGCGAAGTCCACTCCGTGTTCCCTGTGTTCATCACTGCCCTTTCCCTGCCAGTAGAACGTGTAGTCCTTCTCTCTCAGTGTGCCTGCGTCAGCCAACCGTGTTTCCTGGAGAGTGGCGATATCCACCCCCAGTCTCTTCAGCTCATTATTGATGATGGCAGTCTTCCTGGTGTCGTTGATGTCCTTGAGGTTAGCAGTGAGTCCTGTCATCATAGTGCGGACGTTCCAAGTTCCCAGTTTTAGAGTTGGTCTCTTTTGTTTTTTTGTCTTGCCTGGTGCGAAGGTTCTCAGCCTGCTGTTCGGACTTCTCCTCATCCCCATGCACCCAATGAGGAAAGCAAGCTGTGGCAGGACAACACCTTATTGACTGGGGGCTGCCCAGCTTGAGGCAGGCGGTAGCTGTCCAGTGAGATCCGATGATCCCTCCCACCGTCGGGAACAACCCCTGGCGCCGCGCTCTACGCCAATTGAGCGGTGGCTTATAACCGGTAACTGTCATTCCCCGTGTTTTGTCTACGCCAAAGGCAAAGCTGGAGTGTCCTCTCCAGTGATCCGGTGTTCTACCTTCCAGCGTTGGGCGTTGGTAGGATTCAAGCCTGGGCAGGAAGATATGGAGGACAAGATGTTGCCCATGCAGCATGTCCCCCCTCTCCACGTCACTGATGAATCCAAAGGAACAGCAGGGCTGCTACAGTTTGGCACCAGCGCCGTCACAGGAGCTGCCAGAACGATGTTGAGCACAACAGAGAACTGCCTTAGGGGCTCCGACTCCGGATTTTTCCTCAGGGTTGACTCCCGAAGCCTTTCCTGTGACCGGGTGTGCTGCAAGGCAGCAGAGGTTTGAAATCAGGGTTTATCTTCCCCTAGATGGGCTACCTTCCCAGGTTGATGAGCCACCATCTACCCGAAGCATCTGGTTTTAAGGTGCCAGAGATCCGCCCTCGCCCCTTCTCCTATTAGTAAAAGCAGTTCCGCCGGGCTTAGAGACTAAACCACATGGGCAGGCTAGGAGTTGGACTTAGCTGTCAGAGGCTTTTCGAGACGCACGCCATAAGGAGCATTTTATGAGCACTGGGAGCTTAATCCCAGTGCCGCTCCTGGCTATGACAACCTTGGAACCAAAGGTTCAAGGGCCCTGATATATTATCAGGGCCCACATATATTATCAGGGCCCTGATAATATATGTGGGCGCTTGGTAAAGTCCTGTGCACATGAACTGAGTCCTATATTTCATTACATTTTCAGTAAGTCCTTACAAACACAACATGTGCCTAAGATCTGGAAAGAAGCCGGGGTTGTTCCCATTCCAAAATCCACCTGTCCTAAAACGGTAAACGACTTTAGACCAGCTGTTTTGACTTCAATTTTAATGAAAATTTTTGAAAAACTGGTCAGATGTGAGGTCCTAAAGCAGATTGAACACGCATTGGATCCTCTGCAGTTTGCCTGTAGGCCTCACAGAAGAGTGGAGGATGCCACTGTCACTCTGCTTAACATGCTTTTTAAACATCTGGATTTTAATGGGACACACGCCAGGCTTTTATTTGTGGACTTTTCCTCCGCCTTTAATACAATCCAACCTCATATCTTAGTTGAAAGGCTCCTGCAACAATTTGATTTGAGCAATAATCTGGTGGGTTGGATTCTGGATTTCTTAACCAACAGGACGCAGAGAGTAAGGGTCAATGGTACATTGTGTGACCTAAAGTGCTCTTCTACTGGCTCTCCTCAGGGATGTGTGTTGTCACCACTACTCTTCATCCTGTACACAAACATGTGTTGGAGCAGACATGACAACAGACACATCATAAAGTATGCTGATGATTCAGTTATTGTCAGTCTCCTCCAGGATGGTGAGAGTGGCCACGGCCCAGTAGTTGATGATTTTGTTCACTGGTGTGAGGATTCCTACCTGCAGCTGAATACGACAAAAACTAAAGATATGATTATTGACTTTAGGAGGAAAACTCCCAGGCACAAAGTCACCGTACTAAAAGGCCAGACCACCGAATGTGTACAATCCTACAAATATCTTGGGACGATTATTGATAGTAATTTAAACTATCAATTTTCAGTTCAGTTTTATCAGTTTTATCCTTTTCTTTAGTGTCATGGTTTGGTCAGATAAAACTGAAACAGAGGAAATCCTTGGATCAGGTAGTTAGATGGTCCAGTCGTTTGCTTGGTGAGTCACAGCTGAGCCTGACATCCCTGTACACCAGACAAGTACAGAGGATGGCTTCCTCCATTTTAAATGATGACTCCCACCCTTTGCACTGCAACTTTCAGCTTCTTCCCTCAAGAAAGAGGTTTGCTGTCCCAAAAAGTAAAACCCAGCGCTACAAAAACAGCTTTGTTCCTGCTGCTGTCAAAGAGTTGAACAAGATGTAACAACATATTGCACATAATTTAGGTACCTATTTATTAACTCCATTTTATATTTACTTATTTTTGTAGGATGTTACTTGGGTTCTAAATATTTTATTGGGTTTTAGACCTTTGAGTTTTTAACCTCTTTGACTAGTTTTTAATTTTTAATATGACTCTTCTCTCTTACCTCTGGTTTATCTCTCATCTCTTTGTCTTTTTATACCCTGATTGATGGAGCCTTGAGTATTTTTATCATGTTTATAGTCAACTTCATGTGTGCCTGTGTTTGTGTCTATGCTGAATGTAATTTGTGGCTTGTAAATATGGATGTCACCAGACTGCAAAACAAATCTACCTACGGGTACAAATAAAGTAACCTGAACCTGAACCTGAACCTGTCTTGTATGTCTTCCATTTTCTAATAATTGCTCCCACAGTTGATTTCTTCACACCAAGCTGCTTACCTATTGCAGATTCAGTCTTCCCAGCCTGGTGCAGGTCTACAATTTTGTTTCTGGTGTCCTTTGACAGCTCTTTGGTCTTGGCCACAGTGGAGTTTGGAGTCTGACTGTTTGACGTTGTGGACAGGTGTCTTTTATACTGATAATGAGTTCAAACAGGTGCCATTAATACAGGTAACGAGTGGAGGACAGAGGAGCCTCTTAAAGAAGAAGTTACATGTCTGTGAGAGCCAGAAATCTTGCTTGTTTGTAGGTGACCAAATACTTATTTTACCGAGGAATTTACCAATTAATTCATTAAAAATCCTTCAATGTGATTTTCTGGATTTTTTTTTCTCATTTTGTCTCTCATAGTTGATGTATACCTATGATGAAAATTGGAGACCTCTCTCATCTTTTAAGTGGGAGAACTTGCACAATTGGTGGCTGACTAAATACTTTTTTGCCCCATTGTATATTGGAATAATTGGAGTGCCATACACAAACCTGTAGCTGCAGTTCATGAGCTCACCTGTAGAAGGCGCTACATTCTGGACAAGAGTTCAAAAGACTTTAGTATTGTCTGTCGATGACCAATCACGGGAGGCTTCTCTGATGAAGAACCAATAGGCTGACAGTGTAGTAATTAACGAAAGATGTGGGAAAGAAAGAGAGGTGTGCAGCAGTACGGTTTCACGCCAACAGATGAATGAATGAATGAATGAATGAATGAATGAATGAATTTATTTATTTCGGATAGTACATTACAGGTTAAAAGAAACTGTATAATATAACAACAAGGTCAAATTAGACAAAGACTCCTTCTACTATACAATTCCACGTGAGTTATCCGAAATGGGTGATGGCTGAAGCCGCAGCTTATATTGCCCACCCATATTCCATCCAAGAATTCAAAGGAGAAAAAAGAGAAAACAAGACAAGAGCGATTACAATTTAAAACAAGGCTAAGACAAAATATGACTGAGAGAAAAAGAAAACTGAGCTAGTCTAAGTTAAACGGTTACTATTCAAAAACAAATCTAAGACATAGTGTCACAGAGAAAAAAGAAAAACTAAGCTATAACACAACACAGGCTGGAAATGTCAATCCTTATGTGAGTTTACATGTCGTCTTGTAAATATGTTTGGAGTATTTCTTCCTTTAGTTTTTGTTTAAATTGTCCAAGCTTTGTACATGATTTTAATTCAGGTCCAAAATCGTTCCATAATCTGACACCTTGCACTGAAATACAGTGTTGCTTGGTAGTTGTTCTCACTGTAGGCTTTTGAAATATACATGTTCCTCTGAAGTGATATCGTTTCTCCCTTGTTTGGAACAACTTCTGGATATTTGCGGGCAGTGATAGATTCTTCACTTTGAACATTATTATTGCGGTTTTAAAGTCGATCAGATCTTTCAATTGTGCAATGTTTGCTTTAAGATTATTGATGAAGTTGTACAGGGAAGGTCAGAAGGAGTTGTGGTGAAAATGAGGAAGTCCGGAGCAGCAGAGGAGTATGTGAGGGTGGTACAGGACATGCGTAAGCTGAGGTGTGCTGTAGGAGTGACAGGTGGATTCGAGGTGGGGGTGGGATTACATCAGTGAAGAGCAACGGAGGTCAGCAGAGGTAAGACAGAATACATGAATGTGAATGAGAGGGAGGCGGAACGGTGAAGATGCAAGGAGAGATGGTGAAAGTAGATGAGTTTGAATACCTGGGGTTAACCATCCAAAGCAATGGAAAATTCACGAGAGAGGAGAAGAGAGTGCAGGCAATGGTAAATGAATGTGTCAGCTGACAAGCTGACACAGTCATGCTGGAGATGGCAGAGTTGAAGATGCTAAGATTTTCATTGGGAGTGACTAGGAGGGACAAGATTAAAAATGAGTATATCAGAGGGACAGTGCAGGTTGAGCAGTTTGGAGACAAAGTAAGAGAGGCAAGTGCTGTGATGGTTTGGACATGTGCAGAGGAGGGACAGTGGAGATACTGGACATAGGATGTTGAAGATGGAGCTGCCAGGCAGGAGGAAAAGAGGAAGACCACAGAGAAGATTGATGGATGTAGTGAAGGAGGACATGGAGAGGGTTGGTGATACAGAGGAAGATGAAGGGATAGGAGGAGACGGAGGCAGATGATCTGCTGTGGAGACCCCTGAAGGGAGCAGCCAAAGAAAAGAAGAAGAATGTGAAAAATATTTATATTTAATATTACATTATTATTATTACATATCCATCCATCCATAAATCCATACACCCATCCATCCATCCCACCCTTCACCTAATACTCCTGCATTGTACAGTGGGTATGATTCATCTATCTATACGGGTCAACTATTCATCTACGATGTATATAAGCGAATTAGGCAGTTTTACTTTCCATGGGTAATCACTTTGCCTATTATGCTGTGTGTTTCTTTTGTTTTGGTTGTGTACCGTCATGCTGCTGTTACACTGCAATTTCCCAGTTTGGGATCAATAAAGTACATCCATCCAGCCATCTTCTACCACTTTTCTGGAGGTCCGGGTCAGAGAGGCAGCAGTTCAAGCAGAGAAGTCCAAAGTTCCCTCACCCCGGCCACCTGCTCCAGTTCTTCAGAGAGGATACCAAGGCGTTCCCAGACCAGCTGGGAGACATAGTCTCTCCAGCGAGTCTTGGGTCTGCCCCGGGGTCTCCTCCCAGAGGGATGTGCCAGAAACACCTCAAGTGGGAGGTGTCCAGGAGACATCCTGATCAGATGCTCAAACTACCTCAGCTGGCTCCGTTCAATGTGGAGGAGCAGCGGTTCTACTCTGAGCCTCTCCCGGTTGACTGAGCTCCTCACCCTATCTCTAAGGGTGAGTCCAGCAATCCTACGGAGGAGTTTAAGTATCTTGGGGTCTTATTCATGAGTAAGGGGAGAATGGAGTGAGAGAATGATAGACGGATCAGAGCAGCATCTGCAGTGATGTGGACGTTGTACCGGTCTGTTGTGGTGAAAAGGGAGCTGAGCTCTAAAGCAAAGCTGTCGATTTACCGGTCAATCTATGTTCCTACCCTCACCTATGGTCATGAGCTTTGGGTAATGACTGAACGAATGAGATCGCGGATACAAATGGCTGAAAATTATTAAATATATACAGTGGTGTGAAAAAGTGTTTGCCCCCTTCTGGATTTCTGATTTTTATGTATGTTTGTCACATTTAAATGTTTCAGATCATTAAACAAATTTAAATACTAGACAAAAATAACACAAGTAAACACAAAATGCAGTTCTTAAATAAAGGTGTTTATTATTAAGGGTAAAAAAAAATCCAAAACTACAAGGCCCTGTGTGAAAAAGTGATTGCTCCCCCTCCATTAAAACATAAATTAACTGTGGTTTATCACATTTTGGAAAGCTGAGTTCAATTTCTCTAGCCACACTCAGGCTTGATTACTACCACACCTGTTCTCAATCAAGAAATCACTTTAATAGGACCTGCCTGACAAAGTGAAGTAGACCAAAAGATCCTCAAAAGCTAGACATCATGCTGCAATCCAAAGAAATTAAGGAACAAATGAGAAACAAAGTAAATGAGATCTATCAGTCTCGAAAAGGTTATAAAGACATTTCTAAAGCTTTGGGACTCAAGCGAACCACAGTGACAGCCATTATCCACAAATGGTGAAAACATGGAACAGTGGTGAACCTTCCCAGGAGTGGCCGGCCAAACAAAATTACCCCAAGAGCACAGCGATGACTCATCCAAGAGGTCACAAAAGACCCCACAACAACATCCGAAGATCTGCAGGCCTCACTTGCCTCAGCTGTCAGTGTTCATGACTCCACCATAAGAAAGAGACTGGGCAAAAATGGCCTGCATGGCAGAGTTCCAAGATGAAAACCACTGCTGAGCAAAAAGAACAAAGGCTCATCTCATTTTTGCCAGAAAACATCTTGATGATCCCCAAGACTTTTGGGAAAATACTCTGTGGACTGACGAGACAAAAGTTGAACTTTTTGGAAGGTGTGTGTCCCATTACATCTGGCGTAAAAATAACACAGCATTTCAGAAAAGGAACATCATACCAACAGTAAAATATGGTGGTGGTAGTGGGATGGTCTGGGGCTGTTTTGCTGCTTCAGGACCTGGAAGACTTGCTGTGGTAAATGGAACCATGAATTCTGCTGTCTATCAAAAAATCCTGAAGGAGAATGTCCGGCCATCTGTTTGTGACCTCAAGCTGAAACACACTTGAGTTCTGCAGCAGGACAATAATCCAAAACACACCAGCAAGTCCACCAATGGCTTAAGAAAAACAAAATTAAGACTTTGGAGTGTCCTTGTCAAAGTCATGAACTGAATCCGGTCATGCTGTGGCATGACCTTAAAATAGGTGGTTCATGCTCAAAAACCCTCCAATATGGCTAAATTACAACAATTCTGCAAAGGAGAGTGAGACAGAATTCCTCCACAGTGCTGTAAAAGACTCATTGCCAGTTATGGCAAATGCTTGATTGCAGTTGTCGCTGCTGCTAAGGGTGGCCCAACCAGTTATTAGGTTTAGGGGGCAATCACTTTTTCACACAAGGCCATGTAGGTTTGGACTTTGTTTCCCTTAATAATAAACACCTTCATTTAAAAACTGCATTTTGTGTTTACTTCTGTTATCTTTGTCCATCCATCCATCCATCTTCTACTGCTTTTCCGGAGGTCCGGGTCACAAAGGAAGCAGTTCAAGCAGAGAAGCCCAGACTTCCCTCTCTCCAGCCACCTGCCCCAGCTCTTCAGAGAGGATACCAATGCGTTCCCAGACCAGCTGGGAGACATCGTCTCTCCAGCAAGTCCTGGGTCTGCCCCAGGGTCTCCTCCCAGTGGGACATGCCCAAAACACCTCAAGTGAGAAGCGTTCAGGAGGCATCCTTATCAGATGCCCATACCACCTCAACTGGCTCCTTTCAATGTGGAGGAGCAGCGGTTCTACTCTGAGCCTCTCCCGGATAACTGAGCTCCTCACCCTATCTCTGGGGGTGAGTCCAGCGATCCTACGGAGAAAGTTCATTTCAGCCGCTTGTATCCACGATCTTGTTCTTTCGGTCATTACCCAAAGCTTGTGACCATAGGTGAGAGTAGGAACGTAGATTGACTGGTAAATTGACAGCTTTTTCTTAGAACTCAGCTCCCTCTTCACCACAACAGACCGGTACAATGTCCGCATCACTGCAGATGCTGCTCCGATCCGTCTGTCAATCTCTCGCTCCATTCTTCCCTCACTTGTGAATAAGACCCCAAGATACTTAAACTCCTCCACCTGGGGCAGGAGCCTGTCCCAAACCCGGAGAGGACAATCCACCATTTTCCAGCTGAGGACCACGGACTCGGACTTGGAGGTGCTGACTCTCATCCCAGCCGCTTCACACTAAGTAGTAAACCGTCCCAGCAAGAACTGTAGGTCATTGCTGGATGAAGCCAACAGGACAACATCATCTGCAAACAACAGAGATGAGATCCTGTGGTCACCAAGAATGACACCCTCTGTTCCCTGGCTGCGCCTAGAAATCCTGTCCATAAAAATTATGAACAGGATCAGTGACAAAGGGCAGCTCTGGCAGAGTCCAACTCCACTGGGAATGAGTTTGATTGAGTGTTGGCAATACGAACCAAACTCTCATAACGGTCGTACAGAGACCGAATAGCTCATAACAACAAGCCCGATACCCCATACTCCCAAAGCCCCCACAAAAAACCACGAGGGATGCGGTCAAATGCCTTCTCCAAGTCCACAAAACACATGTAAACTGGTTGGGCAAACCCCCACGAACCCTCAAGAATTCTCGAGAGGGTAAAGAGCTGGTCCGATGTGCTATGGCCAGGACGAAAACCACATTGCTCCTCCTGAGTCCAAGGTTCAACCAACTGCCGGACTCTCCTCTCCAGTACCTCGGCATAGATCTTCCCAGGGAGGCTGAGGAGTGTGATCCCTCTAAAGTTGGAGCACACCCTTCGGTCCCCTTTTTTGAAAAGAGGAACCACCACCCCGGTTTGCCATGCCAAAGGCACTGCCCCCGACCTCCACGCAATGTTGCAGAGGCGTGTCAACCATGACAGCCCTACAACATCCAGGGCCTTGAGGTACTCAGGGCGAATCTCGTCCACCCCCGGGGCCCGGCCACCAAGGAGATTTTTAACCACCTTGGCGACCTCAGCCCCTGTGATAGGTGAGTCGTCCCCCTCGTCCACAAGCCCTGCTTCCGCTGTGAAAGGCGTATCAGTGGGATTGAGGAGATCCTCAAAGTATTCCTTCCACCGCCCAACAATATCCCCAGTCGAAGTTAACAGCGCCCCATCCACACCATACACAGTGTGGACAGGGAGCTGCTTCCCCCTCCTGAGCCGCTGGACAGTTTGCCAGAATCTCTTTGAGGCCAACCGAAAGTCTTGTTCCATGGCCTCACCGAAGTCCTCCCATACCCGAGTTTTTGCTTCAGCAACCACCGGAGCTGCACTCTGCTTGGCCTGCCGGTACACCTCAGCTGCTTCGGGAGTCCAACAAGTCAATCAAGCTTGATCGGACTCCTTCTTCAGCATAATGGCCCCCCTCACCACTGGTGTCCACCACTTGGTTCAGGGGTTGCCACCACGAGATGCCCCGATGACCTTGTGGCCGCAGCTCTGGGCTGCTGCTTCAACAATGGAGGTGGAGAACATGGCCCATTCAGACTCCATATCTCCAGACTCCCTTGGAATGTGGTTGAAGTTCTTTTGGAGGTGGGAGTTGAAGACCTCCCGGACAGGGGCCTCAGCCAGACGTTCCCAGCACACCCTCACTTTACGTTTGGGTCTACCAGGTCTGAATGGCATCCTCCTCTGCCATCGGATCCAACTCACCACCAGGTGGTGATCAGTTGACAGCTCTGCACCCCTCTTTACCTGAGTGTCCAAGACATAAGGTCGCAGATCTGGTGACACGATAACAAAATTGATCATCGACCTGCGACCTAGGGTGTCCTTGTGCCAGGTGCACATATGGACACCCTTATGCTTGAACATGGTGTTTGTTATGGACAAACTGTGGTTAGCACAGAAGTCCAATAACTGAACACCACTCAGGTTCAGATCGGGCAGGCCGTTCCTCCCAATCACCCCCTTCAAGGTTTCACTGTCGTTGCCCACTTGCGCATTGAAGTCCCCCAGTAGGACAATGGAGTCTCCAAGAGGAGCACCCTCCAGCACCCCAGTCAGACACTCCAAAAAGGGTGGGTACTCTGAAACATCATTTGGTGCAGAGGCACAAATGATGGTCAGGACCCGTTTCCCAACCTGAAGGCACAGGGAAACAAACCTGCTCGTCGCCTCTCGCCGGGAAAACTCCAGAGTAGACCAAACTCCAACCCCTCTCCAGGAGACTGGTTCCGGAACCGGAGCTGTGTGTTGAGGTGAGGCCGACTATATCCAGCTGCTATCTCTCAACCTCATGCACCAGCTCAGGCTCCTTCCCCACCAGAGAGGTGACATTCCACGTACCAAAAGCCAGTTTAGGAAGCTTGGGATCAGTCCGCCAAGGTCTCCGCCTTTGACCACCACCTGATCCACATAGCACCGGACCCCCATGATCCCTCCTGCAGGTGGTGAGCCCACTGGAGATACTTCTGTTATCTTTGTGTGATATTTAAATTTGTTCGATGATCTGAAATGTTTAAGTGGGACAAACATACAAAAAAATGAGAAATCAGGAAGGGGGCAAACACTTTTTCACACCACTGTGTGTGTGTGTGTGTGTGTGTGTGTGTGTGTGTTATTTATTTTATTTATTTTTTTTAAACATGAGAGGTGGTTCTGGGTTATTATTATTTAAAGAAGGAGCCACGAGACCTTGATAACAAGGGGGATGGTTCTGGGTTATCTTGATAACAAGTGGGATGTTTCTGGATTATTTTGATAACATGGGATGGTTCTGGGTTATTTTGCTGACATGAGGGATGGTTCTGGGTTATTTTGATAATGTGGGATGGTTCTGGGTTATTCTGATAACATGTGGGATGGTTCTGGGTTATTTTGCTGACATGAGGGATGGTTCTGGATTATTTTGATAACGTGGGTTGGTTCTGGGTTATCTTGATAACATGTGGGGGATGGTTCTGGATTATTTTGATAACATGGGATGGTTCTGGGTTATTTTGCTGACATCAGGGATGGTTCTGGTATATTTTGATAACATGGGATGGTTCTGGGTTATTTTGCTGACATCAGGGATGGTTCTGGTATATTTTGATAACATGGGATGGTTCTGGGTTATTTTGCTGACATGAGGGATGGTTCTGGATTATTTTGATAACATGGGATGGTTCTGGGTTATTTTGCTGATATGTGGGATGGTTCTGGATTATTTTGGAACATGAGGGATGGTACTGGGTTATCTTGATAACGTGGGATGGTTCTGGATTACAGACGTGGACAAAATTGTTGGTACCCCCTGTTAATGAAAGAAAAACCCACAATGGTCACAGAAATAACTTGAATCTGACAAAAGTGGTAATAAATAAAAATTCTATGAAAATTAACCAATGAAAATCAGACAATGCTTTTGAATTGTGGTTCAACAGAATTATTTTAAAAAACAAACTCATGAAACAGGCCTGGACAAAAATGATGGTACCCCTAGAAAAGATTGAAAATAATGTGACCATAGGGACATGTTCAACCAAGATGTGTCCTCTAATTAACATCACAGGTGTCTACAAACTTGTAATCAGTCAGTTGGCCTATTTAAAGGGTGACAAGTAGTCACTGTGCTGTTTGGTGACATGGTGTGTACCACACTAAACATGGACCAGAGGAAGCAAAGGAGAGAGTTGTCTCAGGAGACTAGAAAGAAAATTATAGACAAGCATGTTAAAGGCAAAGGCTATAAGACCATCTCCAAATGGGCTGCACGGTGGCGCAGTGGTTTAGCACTGTGGCAGCACAGTTTTACCCTTGGCCGGGGGATCGCGGGGATCATGAGGTCGTGGGTTCGATCCCAGCCCCTGACCAACAGTGAGCTGTGTGGAGTTTGCATGTTCTCCCCGTGTTGCGTGGGTTTACTCCGGGATTTCTCCGGTTTCCTCCCGCATACCAAAAACATGTAGGTTTAGGGCGCTCGCGCACGCAGCGACCAGCAGCCGGTGGCTTGTCACCAGACTGCAAACCAAATCTACCTACGGGTACAAATAAGTAACAAAAAAAAAAAAAAAAAAAAAAAAAAAAAGCAGCTTGATGTTCCTGTGACTACAGTTGCGCATATTATTCAGAAATTTAAGATCCACAGGACTGTAGCCAACCTCCCTGGACGTGGCCACAGGAGGAGACGGATAATACGAATGGTAACAAAAGAGCCCAGAACAACCTCTAAACACATTCATGGTGAACTCCAAGGTCAAGGTACATCAGTGTCAGATCGCACCATCCATCGTTGTTTGAGCTAAAGTGGACTTCATGGGAGATGACCAAGGAGGACACCACTGTTGAAAACAAATCATAAAAAAGCCAGACTGGAATTTGCCAAACTGCATGTTGACAAGCCACAAAGCTTCTGGGAGAATGTCCTATGGACAGATGAGACAAAACTGGAACTTTTTGGCAAGGCACATCAGCTCTATGTTCACAGACACAAAAATGAAGCATACCAAGAAAAGAACACTGTCCCTACTGTGAAACATGGAGGAAGTTCTGTTATGTTCTGGGGCTGCTTTGCTGCATCTGGCACATGGTGTCTTGAATCTGTGCAGGGTACAATGAAATCTCAAGACTATCAAGGTATTCTAGAGAGAAATGTGCTGCCCAGTGTCAGACAGCTTGGTCTCAGTCGCAGGTCATGGGTCTTGCAACAGGATAATGACCCAAAACATACAGCTAAAAACACCCAAGAATGGCTAAGAGCCAAACATTGGACTATTCTAAAGTGGCCTTCTATGAGCCATGATCTAAATCCTACTGAACATCTGCGGAAGGAGCTGAAACATGCCGTCTGGAGAAGGCACCCTTCAAACCTGAGACAACTGGAGCAGTTTGCTCATGAGGAGTGGGCCAAAATACCTGCTGAGAGGTGCAGAAGTCTCATTGACAGTTACAGAAATCGTTTGATTGCAGTGATTGCCTCAAAAGGTTGTGCAACAAAATATTAAGTTAAGGGTACCATCATTTTTGTCCAGGCCTGTTTCATGAGTTTGTTTTTTAAAATAATTCTGTTGAACCACAATTCAAAAGCATTGTCTGATTTTCATTGGTTAATTTTCATAGAATTTTTATTTATTACCACTTTTGTCAGATTCAAGTTATTTCTGTGACCATTGTGGGTTTTTCTTTCATTAACAGAGGGGTACCAACAATTTTGTCCACGTCTGTATTTTGATAACGTGGGGGATGGTTCTGGATGATTTTGATAATATGGGATGGTTTTAGGTTATTTTGTTAACATGAAGGATGGTTCTGGATTATCTTGATAACATGGGGGATGGCACTCCCCCTCAAATCACCGACTGCTTACACGGGAAGTTACATTTTGCAGCCTAAAACTAAGCAGTAATCTGAACTGGAGCTAAAAAATCACAGACAAAAACAATTCAAAAACAAAATTAGTAAAATTAATAAAAACTAAACAAATCGTTACAGCCTTCCCAAAACATAGAAACTAAATGGCAGCATTGGAATTTGCACCAGAATGCACTTTTGTAAGACAAATGCAACTCTCAGTGGTGGAATGAAAACAAAATCTGGATAAAATTTTACACATTTGCTAATTTCCCTTTTTCTTTATAAGAGGAATATCATATCCCGTCATTTTAACGAATAAACTGAAAGCCCATGAGACTTTCATGGTCACTGCTCTCATTAATGTGGGCTACATGCTCACTGACCTGCTAAAACATCATTATCATCATTATCATTATTATGTTTACAGATATGCACTAAAATGCTCTGGGATCCCATGACTTTACCACCACATGACCCAATAACCTGCAGACTGACCCTGGGATCATCTGAGCCATTTAACCATCTCGATATTTCCCCACCAGCTCTGATCTAGTTTCATGGTTTCCTCTCAAATACCAGGAGAACATTCATTTTACACACTGCTATATACATTTTAAACCTACCATAATGTTTCATCTGTGCCAAAGTTGCAGGAGTCAGTAAATACCCTTCAAACATTTAGTGATGTTCTTCATCCATTGGTGAGCATTTCACTTTAAGCACCACTCATCCATTAATTTTAAATGCCTTTTATGGGCTCTCTGATTTCAGCCGTTTGCATAATTAGCTGCTGCTTTTCCACATCACCAGTGTTGATGAAATAAAAAGGCAAATTTGTGCTTCAACTTTGCTCTATTGCCACATCTGTCAGCTGTGCACGTATTCTACACGTTTTTCACAATTAGCATGCATTCCAGCAGCACCGTCGTTCACAATGAATTTATTATGGAGAGTTTAATATGTAGTCGGGTACAAATGTATAAATGTAAATTGGGTACAAATTTGCCCTCTCGTGGATCGCCATGGATCGTCATGGATTGTCACCTTATCGTGGTGGGGTTTGCGTGCCCCAGTGATCCCAGGAGCTATGTTGTCCGAGGCAATTTGCCTCTGATAGAGTCACCCAAAGCAAACTGGTCCTGGGTGAAGGGCCAGGCTAAGAACGATCCAACAGACTCTCATGATAAATTCTAGATCAAGGATTCAGTGTAACCTGCCGGGTATGGGGTTACCGGGGCCCCACCCTGGAGCCAGGCCTGGGGGATGGGTTCGATGGCTCGCGTCTGGTGGCCGGGTTTCCACGCATGGGACCCGGCCGGGCTCAGCCCGAAGGAGTTACATGGGTCCGCCCTCCAGTGGGCTCACCACCTGCAGGAGGGATCATGGGGGTCTGGTGCTATGTGGATTAGGTGGCGGTCAAAGGCGGAGACCTTGGCGGACTGATCCCAAGCTTTCTAAACTGGCTTTTGGTACGTGAAATGTCACTTCTCTGGTGGGGAAGGAGCCTGAGCTGGTGTACGAGGTTGAGAGATACCGGCTAGATATAGTCGGCCTCACCTCAACACACAGCTCTGGTTTCGGAACCAGTCTCCTGGAGAGGGGCTGGAGCTTGGCCTTCTCTGGAGTTGCCCTGGGCGAGAGGCGACAAGCAGGGGTGGGAATTCTCGTATCTCCCCACCTTGCTGCCTCTATATTGGAGTTTTCCCCAGTGGACAAAAGGGTTGCTTCCCTGTGCCTTCAGGTTGGGAAACGGATCCTGACCATCGTTTGTGCCTATGCACCAAATGATGTTTCAGAGTTCCCACCCTTTTTGGAGTCTCTGACTGGGGTGCTGGAGGGTGCTCATCTTGGAGACTCCATTCTCCTACTGGGGGACTTCAATGCACACATGGGTAACGACAGTGAAACCTGGAGGGGGTGAGTGGGAGGAACGGCCTGCCCAATCTGAACTCGAGTGGTGTTCAATTATTGGACTTCTTTGCTAACCACAGTTTGTCCATAACAAACACCATGTTCAAGCATAAGGGTGTCCATATGTGCACTTGGCACCAGGACACCCTAGGTCGCAGGTCAATGATCGATTTTGTTATTGTGTCATCAGACCTGCGACCGCATGTCTTGAACACGGTGCAGAGCTGTCAACTAATCACCACCTGGTGGTGAGTTGGATCCGATGGCAGGGGAGGATGCCATTTAGACCTGGTAGACCCAAACGTATAGTGAGGGTGTGCTGGGAACATCTGGCTGAGGCCCCTGTCCGGGAGGTCTTCAACTCTCACCTCCAGAAGAACTTCAACCACATTCCAAGGGAGTCTGGAAACATGGAGTCTGAATGGGCCATGTTCTCCACCTCTATTGTTGAAGCAGTGGCCCAGAGCTGCGGCCGCAAGGTCGTTGAGGAATCTCGTTTTGGCAACCCCCAAACCAAGTGGTGGACACCAGTGGTGAGGGGGGCCATTAAGCTGAAGAAGGAGTCCTATCAGGCTGGGTTAGCTTGTTGGACTCCCAAAGCAGCTGAGGTGTACCGGCAGGCCAAGCAGAGTGCAGCTCTGGTGGTTGCTGAAGCAAAAACTCGGGTATGGGAGGACTTCGGTGAGGCCATGGAACAAGACTTTCGGTTGGCCTCAAAGAGATTCTGGCAAACTGTCCAGCGGCTCAGGAGGGGGAAGCAGCTCCCTGTCCACACTGTGTATGGTGTGGATGGGGCGCTGTTAACTTCGACTGGGGATATCGTCGGGCGATGGAAGGAATACTTTGAGGATCTCCTCAATCCCACTGATACGCCTTTCACAGCAGAAACAGGGCTTGTGGACGAGGGAGGCGACTCGCCTATCACAGGGGCTGAGGTCGCCAAGGTGGTTAAAAATCTCCTTGGTGGCCGGGCCCCGGGGGTGGACGAGGTTCGCCCTGAGTGCCTCAAGGCCCTGGATGTTGTAGGGCTGTCATGGTTGACACGCCTCTGCAACATTGCGTGGAGGTCGGGGGCAGTGCCTTTGGCATGGCAGACCGGGGTGGTGGTTCCTTCTCTTCAAGAAAGGGGACCGAAGGCTATGCACCAACTTTAGAGGGATCACACTCCTCAGCCTTCCTGGGAAGGTCTATGCCAAGGTACTGGAGAGAAGAGTCCAGCCATTGGTCAAACCTCGGATTCAGGAGGAGCAATGTGGTTTTCGTCTTGGCTGTAGCACATTGGACAAAATCTTCACCCTCTCAAGAATCCTTGAGGGTTCGTGGGAGTTTGCCTAACCAGTTTACATGTGTTTTGTGGACTTGGAGAAGGCATTCGACTGTGTCCCTCATGTTTTTTTTGTGGGGGGTGCTTCAGGAGTATGGGGTATCGGGCTTGTTGTTACGAGCTATACCATATCTATATGACCATTGTGAGAGTTTTGTTCCTATTGCCAATACTTGGATGGACTCATTCCCAGTGAGAGTTGGACTCTACCAGGGCTGCCCTTTGTCACCGATCCTGTTCATAATTTTTATGGACAGGATTTCTAGGCGCAGTCAGGGAATGGAGGGTGTCATGCTTGGTGACCACAGGATCTCATCTCTGTTGTTTGCAGATGATGTTGTCCTGTTGGCTTCATCCAGCAATGACCTACAGCTCTTGCTGGGACGGTTGGCTGCTGAGTGTGAAGAGGCTGGGATGAGAATCAGCAGCTCCCTGTCCAAGTCCATGGTCCTCAGCTGGAAAATGGTGGATTGTCCTCTCTTGGTTGGGGACAGGCTCCTGCCCCAAGTGGAGGAGTTTAAGTATGTCGGGGTCTTATTCATGAATGAGGGGAGAATGGAGCGAGAGATTGACAGACGGATTGAACCAGCATCTGCAGTGATGCAGACGTTGTATTGGTCTGTTGTGGTGCAGAGGGAGCTGAGCTCTAAGGCAAAGCTGTCGATTTACAGGTCAATCTATGTTCCTACCCTCACCTATGGTCATGAACTTTGGGTAATGATCTAAAGAATGAGATCGCGGATGAAATGAGCTTTCATCGTAGGATTGCTGGACTCACCCTCAGAGGTAGGCTGAGGAGCTCAGTCATCCAGGAGAAGCTCAGAGTAGAACCACTGCTCCTCCATATTGAATGGAGCCAGTTGAGGTGGTTTGGGCATATGATCAGGATGCCTCCTGGACGCCTCCCACTTGAGGTGTTTTGGGCACGTCCCACTGGGAGGAGACCCCGGGGCAGACCCAGGACTCGGTGGAGAGACTATGTCTCCTAGCTGGTCTGGGAACGCCTTGGTATCTTCTCTGAAGAGCTGGATCAGGTGGCTGGGGAGAGGGAGGTCTGGGCTTCTCTGCTTGAACTGGTGCTTCCGCAACCCGGACCTCTGGAAAGTGGTAGAAGATGGATGGATGCATGGACAGTTGCAAATATGAAAAAAAGTTGCAATGAGAAAAAAGTTTGCTGATTTAAAAGAAAAAAGCTGCAAATTTATGAGAGAAAAAAGTTGAAACTTTTCAAGATTTTTTTTTTAAATTGCAAAATTATGAGAAAAAAATAAAGCTTAGAGGAAAAAAGTCACAATTAAGAAAAAAGTTCCAAATTTATGAGAAAAAGGTTCCAGATTTAAAAGCAAAAGTTCCAATTTTATGAGAATAAAATTGCAAATTTATGATAAAGTTGTGAATTTGAAAGAAAACAGTTGCAAATCTATGAGAAAAAAGTTGCAGATTTAAAAGAAAAAGTTGCAAATTTATGAGAGAAAGTTGAAATTTTACAGGCGCAAGTTACAAATTTACCAGAAAAAATAACAAATTTATGAGAAAAAGTTAGAATCTTTTGAGAAAAGAATCACCTATTTATGAGAAAAAAGTTGCAAATTTAAAAGAAATAAATAGCAGATTTATGAGAAAAAGTTACAAATGTTTGAAAAAAAAGAATCACAAATTTATAAGAGAAAAGTTGCAAAGTTATGAGAAAACAGTTGTAAATTTTTGAGAAAAAAGTTGCAGATTTAAAAGAAAAAAGATGCAAATTTATGAGAAAACAGTGGCTCAAGTGACCTTTTCATCACATCCCCTTTAATAGCCTTTGCCAAAACACCAGGAAACCCCAGCGGCGCCAGGAATGATGATTCAGAACCTGGAGCGCCACATGGCAGCTGAAAAATATCATTTGGTCCATTACCTCAGACACCACACCACTGGTTCTAGTGCCAGAATTATTTCCTCACAAAGGTCTTTTCTGAAGTCAACAGAGCGCTCCAGCTGCCACCGTTCACGTCCAACTTCAAAAGAACAGCAAGATAAAGAAATCTAAAAATGGCAGAACTGAACTTTTGAGCTGCTCTTTAGATCTGATTATTTATATCATTTATATCAGAACTTTAGATCTGCTCTTATTTATATTTTTCGTATCTTCTTAATCATTGCTCTGAGTGTTGCTATCCCTGTGCTGTTGCAATCCTGGAATTTCCCCATTGTGGGACTAATAAAGGCTTATCTTATCTTATCTTATCCATCAGTGAAAACCTGATCTACACAGTAATAAAGAGCCAAAGAAGCTGTGGGAAAGTTAAAACTTATCCATGAATCTGTACATATATTGCTCATATTTCTGATCGCCCTCAGATTCCAGTTTGTCTGCAGCACCATCATCCAGAAACGTGAACTTCTAAGCTGGAGATAAGGAGCAAAGAGGATCAGCTGTTTCCAGTTTCCATCACCCTCAGCTGATCTTCATTTCCCGACAAGCCCCCCATCTACCCGCCGGTGTGTGTGGCTCGGTATCACAGGCTTTCAAAGCTTCCTGAAGTTTGTAATCCCTCCCTCTGTGCCATTATCGATCCCTGCGTGAAGGTTTATCTTGTTCGCCTCAACGTACAGACCGATGTTAGAAATGCTAATCTGAGATATGATTCCTCAGTGCTGAGAGGAAGAAGTGGTCTCTACGCTGGGAGCGCTCAGAACAGAGTGGACACATTCATGCACAAACGGTCTTCCGGTGAATGGCGTGTGTGGAGTCGTCTTCATGCACATCCAAGTAGAAACCCTGGGTGGTTTGTTGTCTTTGACAAGGGAGATGGGGGTGTTCACAAATTTAGCTTAAGGCATGAATGTAAATTAGGTACAAATTTGCAAGAATAAAGGTGCAAAAATATGATAAAATAGGGCAATTTAAAAATCAAAAAGTCACAATTTCAATTTAATTACATAGAATAATAATTTGACCTGTAAATTTACAAGAAAAAAGTTAAAAAAATTTTAGTGACGCACTCCGGTGGGTGTACAGTAAATGCCCTATAAAAACAAATCTACATTGTCTAAAATGGGATATTATGCCCTTTTTTTCTACAAACAAAACCTTTTATTGTCTTACAGTTTCATGTCAAAATCTTGTCACCCCCCCCTTCAAACGCCAGAATATTAGAACCCCCCCCCCACACACACACACCACGAGGCTAACAGTGGCTAGCACTACATTATCAGAATAAATCCTGTAATAAAAAGACTTAGCGGTTGAAGGACATGTCCAGTTGTACGCACGGTGGCCCTGGATAATGACTGAAACTGCATCGGTCCTTAAAGCAGTTTAATGGTAAAACCCATCTTACTGTGGGTCAAGTTTTCAAAGCAGCTAGCCCAAAAATGCTAACTACCCTGGAGGCTATCTTCACTCAGGCCAGAGAGTCCTGATTGGTTCAACACTACTGACAAGCCGGCGCCATTCATAGTTACATGGTAATGGTAAATGGCGTTCAGTTTTATAGCGCTTTTTCTCATCTCGAGATGACCAAAGCGCTTTACAGATCCTGAGATCCACCCATTCACGCACACATTCACACACTGACGGAAGCAGAGCTGCCGTGCACCGGCGCTGGCCTGACCCACCAGGAGCAACTGGGCGGTCTTCCTCAAGGACACTATGGCATGCAGACTGCAGACAGAGCGGGACTCGAACCCCTGACCCTCCCATCAGTAGTTGGTCATACTACACCTTTGGAGCAGGTGATTTACATACCAAAAACATTGCGTCTGAACGCGCCTTTTTGCAGGGGGCGGGGCTTAAGTGAAACTTTACAGCAAAAAAACAGAGATGAAACATTTGAGTGATCTAGCTCTTTACATGTCTTGTAAGTCATAAAAAAAACATGTCACTGACATGTTAACAATGAAAAAAACTTTATTTTTAGCAACGTGCCACTTCAAGAAAAAGGTGAAATATTATAGGAAAAGAGTTCAAAATTTACAAAAGAAAAATCACAAATTTAGGAGAAAATTTCCCAGTTTGGGATCAATAAAACACATCTATCTATCTATCTATCTATCTATCTATCTATCTATCTATCTATCTATCTATCTATCTATCTATCTATCTAAGCTGCAAATTTACAAGAGAAAAATCATAAATTGAAAAGAAAAAAGTTGAATATTTGTCGGTGAAAAAAATGAAAATTTAGAGAACAAAAGTTGAAAATTTACAGGGGAAAAAAATGAAAATTTACAGAAACAAAATTCCACTAGGCGACACATGAATACGCATCGGCCTCTCCTCTCTCTTTGTGTTTAGTGTCATCTAAGTTACGTTTAAGTGTATATTCATGTACTTCATGTCCACATATGGATGCGCATTGTTCGCCGAGGATGAAATAAGGAATATGACCAAACATTACGTCTTGGACCAGGGTGTGACAGAGGAACTCTGTGGTCCAGGACTTCTCCACCAGACCTCCACATCCTTGGACTCGTCTGCTGCAAACCATCCCAAAAGGAGACACCAAAAGCAATGTGAGAGGAAACGCAAGTGCGGTAAGCATGGAGGCATCCAAGCTAAGCTAGCCACTAGCCCGCAAAGTCCTGCAATTCCAACCTTCATCCTGGCCAACGTACTGTATGTTCACTAGACAACAAAATAGACCACATACAGCTCTTGAGATCGACGCAACATGATATGCGGAACTGCTGTGTTTTTATCGTTACAGAATCTTGGCTAAATGACAATATCCTGGACTCTCAGTCAACAGGACTAACATGCCATCACGCTCACAGGGTCTTCATGGAAGAAGGAGTGGTGAATCAGTTGGTAGAGCATCTGCCCCACACCCGGGAGGCAGGGGTTCAAATCCCAGCCGGGTCATGCCGAAGACCAAAAAGTAGATCTTCCTGCCATCCAGCTTGGTGCTCTTTTTCCTTTCCCGTTCCGGCGCCACATGAGTTGGCTGTCTTTTGCAACAGCGGCTCAATTCTGAGTCTTTTTATCTTCCTTCTTCTTTCTGATCCGGTGATAACTTTCTGATCCGGCACACCTTTCACTCTATATATATATCACGGACACACAGATCGCCCCAAAGGTCTCCCGAGTCGGCGGACGGAGCCACTGTCTACAGGAGGAGACGATACAGCAGGGAAGAGCTAGCTAGAACTCAACCGCCACCCGGTGCTAACGGAGAAACTCGACATACCGGGAGAACTGAAGCGAAAACGACGCGGGTGCCGGGCTGGAGTTTAGGCGGCGTGCAAGAAATATAAGACAGAATAATAAAGAGCGATGGCAAGAACCAAGCAGACCGCCCGTAAATCTACTGGAGGAAGAAGCCCCCCAGGAAGCAGCTGGCCACCAAGGCTGCTCGGAAAATCGCTCCGGCCACCGGCGGAGTGAAGAAGTCTCACCGTTACAGGCCTGGTACCATGGCTCTGAGAGAGATCCGTCGCTACCAGAAATCCACGGATCTGCTCATCAGTAAGCTCCCCTTCCAGCGCCTGGTGAGGGAGATCGCTCAGGACTTCAAGACCGACCTGCGCTTCCAGAGCTCCGCCGCCATGGCTCTGCAGGAGGCCAGCGAGGCCTACCTGGTGGGTCTCTTCGAGGACACCAACCTGTGCGCCATCCACGCCAAGAGGGTCACCATCATGCCCAAAGACATCCAGCTGGCCCGCCGCATCCGTGGAGAGAGAGCTTAGATTTTCTGCTGCACATCCACCAACCACAATGCTCCGCACTGTGTGTCTATATATATATATATATATATATATATATATATATATATATACACTGTATATACTGTATATATATATATTTATAGTAATATGTACATATGTATAAGATAAGATAAGATAAGATAAGCCTTTATTAGTCCCACAATGGGGAAATTCCAGGATTGCAACAGCACAGGGATAGCAACACTCAGAGCAACAATCAGAAGGCAAGAAAAAACAACATCTAGTAAACATATGTCCATATTACTATAAATGTGTATATATAGACACACAGTGCGGAGCATTATGGGTTGGTTGGTGAATGTGCAGCAGATATACTAGCTGCTCTTGTTTTTTCTTGCCTTCTGATTGTTGCTCTGAGTGTTGCTATCCCTGTGCTGTTGCAATCCTGGAATTTCCCCATTGTGGGACTAATAAAGGCTTATCTTATAATGGAATGGAGGAGGGAAATCTGTGGCGGCGCCTTGCATGGCAGCGGCCCTCTGATTCTACATATAGGGTGTGTGTGATTAACACTGTAGATAGGAAAAACACAATTTCATTCTACTGTACATGATTGGTTGTATGGTTGAATGACAATAAAGGGTGATTTGAAGAAGGAAAAACATGTGTGTGTGTGGGGGGCGGGTTTACATCAGTGACGCTTGGTGCCGGGACGCTGCTGAGGTGCACAAACACTGTTCTCTGCTCGTGGAGTTTATGATTATCAAGTGCTGACCATTCTACTTACCAAGACAATTTACATCCATCCTGCTCACTGCATATAAGCCCCCCCCTCCCCCACCTTGGTCTCTGTGATCACATCACCATCTTGCTAAGGCCTGCATACAGATCCAGAGTTAAAGCCATCAGACCAACTAAAAAACGGGCACGTGTTTTTAAAAATTTATTTAACCTTTATTTATACAGGGTCATTCCACAGAGAGGCAACCTCTCTTTTTCAAGGATGCCCTGGTCACACTCACATAGTCACACCCGGAAGCTGCCCAGTCCAACCACAGACTGACCTGTGGCCACTGAGCAGCTCCACTGGAGCAGTTGGGGTTAAGGGCTTTGCTCAAGGGCAACAGTGGGGTTAAGGAGTGTGGGGCAAACACTGCTGTGTTATCTGTCCCACCAAGATCTAATCCTGCTGGTCCAGGGATCGAACCCACGACCCTCCATTCACCAGTCCACATTCCTAACCGTTAGGTCACCACTGCCCCGTGTGTAGCCAGAGGGGGCCTCCGATGCCCTGAAAGACTGTTTGAGCAGAATAGACTGAGACACTTTCAAGCATCCAGTCACTCACAATGATCACAAAAAACATTGAGGCCACACTGAGGTTGTTGTAGCGTACACAGTTAAATGCATTGATGATGTCACTCACTGCAAAACCATCACTGTTCATGCCAACCAGAAGCCATGGATGACAGCAGAGGTCCACAGTTTCCTGAGGGGTTGGGACGCAGCTTTCAGGGCCAGCGACACTGCAGGACTAACAACAAGAAAGCAAGTGTGGTATCAAGAAAGAAAAATGTCAGTACAGCAACACCAGAGATGCACGTTCTCTCTGGCTTGGCATACAGACCCTCACCAACTACAAACCTCCACCTCAGACTTGCACGAGTGACACCACACTGCTCAGCAACCTAAATGACTTCTTTGGCCACTTTGAAGTGCAAAACAGCACGTCAGCACAGAAGACCAGTCCTCCTCCAGACGAGCAGGACATGAGTCTGGATCCGGCTAGTGTGAAGAGGACCCTCTCCAGGATAAACCCACGCAAGGCAGCCTGGACCAGACAACATACCAGATCATGTTGTGAGGGACTGTGCGGAGGAGCTCAAGAATGTCCTGGCCGACATCTTTCAACATCTCCACATGTTCCCACATGTTTCAAAACTGCTACCATAATACCAGTCCCATCCAGCTACAATGATTACAGGCCCATAGCACTGACTCCCATCATAATGAAGTGCTTTGAGCAGCTGGTACTGCAGAACATCAAGTCCACCCTCCCTCCCTCCCACAACCCTGTTTGCATACAAGCTAAACAGATCCCCAGAAGATGTCATCACTGCTGTGCTGCATCCAGCCCTCACCCACCTGGACTAAAAGAACTCCTATGTGCGAATGCTGTTCTTGGACTTCAGTTTCAGCATTCAACACAATCATCCCCCAGCACCTAATAGAAAAACTCAGACACTTTGGGCTCAAAACCTCTCTCTGTAACTGGGTGCTGGACTTTCTCACAGGGAGGCCACAGAACATGCAGGTCAGCAGCAACATCTCCAAGACCATCACACTGAGCACAGGGGCCCCACAAGGGTGCGTGCTCAGCCCACTGCTCTTCACCCTGCTGACCCATGACTGTGTACCAGCCTACAACACCAACCACATCATCAAGTTTGCGGACGACACGGTGGTGGTGGGCCTCATCACCAACAATGAAGAGGCCAACTACAGAAATGAGGTGAGCCAACTGGTCCAGTGGTGTAAACACAATCTCTTCCTGAATGTTGGAAAAACCAAAGAGATTGTGGTCGACTTCAGGCGAGGACACACACAGCATCCGCCTCTGATCATTGATGGAGCAGCTGTGGAGAGGGTGAGCAGCACCAAGTTCGTGGGGGTGCACATCTCTGAGGACCTCACCTGGTCCAGCAACACCACATCATTGGTCAAGAAGGCTCAAACTTACCTCTATTTCCTCCACAAACTGAGGAGAGCACGATTTGGAAAAAAGTTGCAAATTTACACGTGAAATAAGTTGAAAATTTACAAGAGAAAAATAACTACAATTTATGAGAAAAAGTTGCAAATGTATGAGAAAAAAGTTGCTAATTTACAGAACAAAAGTTGGAAATTTAATCGAAAAAAGTTGAAAATTTACAAGTGAAAAATAATTACAAATTTATATGAAAAAAGTTTAAAATTTTCCAGAAAAAAGTTGAGAATTTACAGAAAAAAGCTGCAAAGTTATGAGAAGAAAACCTGAAAATTTAAAAGAAAAAAGCTGAAAATTTACAAGTGAAAAAAATGAGAAATTTACAAGAAAAAGTTGAAATTTTTTTTGAAAAAAGTTCAAAATTTACAGGAAAAAGATAAAGTTTACATGAAAGAATTGAAAACTTTCAAGAAAAGTCGAAAATTTTCAGAACAAAAGCCAAAAATGTTCAGGAAAAATGTAGTTTACAGGTGAACAAAAGTTGAAAATTTACAAGCAAAAAATAACAATTTATGAGAAAAAGTTGCAAATTTATGAGAAAAACATTGCAAATTTACAGAACAAAAGTTGGAAATTTAATGGAAAAAAGTTGGAAATTTATGATTAAAAAGTTGAAAATTTATCAGAAAAAAAGTTGGAAATATACCAGAAAAAAGTTGAGAAATTACAGAAAAAAATAAAGTTATCAAAAAAAAAAAGAAGGAAAATTTAAAAGAAAAAAAAGCTGAAAATTCACAAGTGAAAAAATTACAAATTTACAAGAAAAAGTTGAAAATTTAGTGGAAAAAAATTGAAAATTTACAGGAAAATGACTCCCTATCCGCCCTTTGATCCGCACCTATGAATCAGGATGGGGGTGTGGAGGATGATTTGGTTCATTTTGCTATAAAAGGGGACCCCCCCCCCCCCCACACACACACACCTACAGTCTAAATGTGAGCTGTAGGGAGAGCAGCTCTAAATCTTAAGTTTTAAAGATTCCCACTTATATCACGGACACACAGATCATCCCAAATGTCTCCTGAGCCGGTGGACGGAGCCACTGTTTATAGCAGGATACGATATAACAGGGAAGAGCTGCTAGCATTTAACCGCCACCCGGTCCCACTGGAAAAACTCGACATACCGAGAGAACTGAGGCGAAAACGCCGCGGCTGCCGGGCTGGAGTAAGGCGGAGGACAAAAAATATAAGGTACAGACCCTCCCTTCCATCTGTTGTCATGGGAAATGTACGGTCGATACTGGGAAAGTTAGATGAGCTAGCGGCTATCTCCCGTTATGATAGCACTTACCGGGAGTGCTCTCTCCTTTTGTTTACTGAGACGTGGCTAACTGAACTAGCAGCAGATGCTAACATTGAGCTGGAGGGTTTTCACATGATACGAGCTGACCGAACACCAGAGAGTGGCAAAACTAGGGGCGGTGGAGTGATCATGTATGTTAACAACAACTGGTGCAGACCGGGACATATCACTGTTAAACAACGACACTGCAGCAAAGACATTGAGTTGCTAGCTGTTAGCATGAGGCCTACATATCTCCCGAGAGAACACTCACACGTGATCTGCATTGTTGTTTATGCAAATTCGACGGCGAACGCTGGGACAGCGCGTGACGTCATCCATTCAGTAACCAGCAGGCTGCAGACAGAACACCCAGATGCTCTTCTCCTCATCTCAGGCGATTTCAACCACGTTTCACTGTCTCCCATTCTGCCCACTTTCACCCAGTATGTCACATGCCACACTAGAGACAATAAAACACTGGATTTGTTCTACGCAAACACTAAGGAGGCGTACACCTCATCACAACTCCCCCCACTTGGGAGATCGGATCACAACTTGGTTCATCTCCGACCGGTGTACAAACCCCTAGTGCACAGACAACCTCCGGCCATGCACACTGTGGAGTTATGGTCTGAGGAGACAATGGACACTCTAAAGGACTGTTTTGAAGCCACTGCCTGGAAGCAGCTCTGCGATCCACATGGTGAGGACATCGATGGCCTCATTCACACCTTCACGGGCTACCTCAGCTTCTGTGTGGACAAATCCGTTCCCACCAAGACCATACGGCGTCACTCAAACAACAAACCCTGGATCAACCCTGAGATAAAAACACTTCTGAGAGAGAAGAAGAGGATCTTCAGGTCGGGGAACAGGGAGATGCTGAAGTCCGTACAGAGGGAGCTGAGGAGAAAGATCAGAGAAGGCAAGGACAGCTTCAGGAAGAAGATGGAGGACAAGCTGCAACAGAGCGACATCAGCGGGGTCTGGAGAAACCTCAAAACCATCTCGGGGCTCCAGAATACCTCCCCCCAGGCCACGGGGGGCAGGGAGTGGGCGAACAACCTGAATCTGTTTTTCAATAGATTTGACCAACCGCCCTCCCCCCTGTCTGCACAACAACCACTGCTGCCTCTAAGAAATCAAGTCCTGCTACCCACTCCCCACTCCACCGACACCCCCCCCACTCCCAACACACAGCCCCCCATCCTGACCCTGACCAAGACCCAGGTGAGGATGGAGCTGAGGAAGATCAAGGCGAGGAAGGCGTCGGGACCGGACGGCATCAGCGCAAAGCTCCTCAAGTCCTGTGCAGACCAGCTGTGTGGGATTGTGACGTATATCTTCAACATGAGCCTGAAACTGGGGAGGGTACCACAGCTGTGGAAAACATCTTGTGTGGTACCTGTACCAAAAACTTCCCACCCCAAAGACCTGAACAGCTTCAGACCGGTGGCCTTGACGTCCCACTTGATGAAGACCCTGGAGAGACTGCTCCTTGCTCATCTCCGCCCCCTGGTGGAACCAGCGATGGATCCACTCCAGTTCGCCTACCAGCATGGCATTGGGGTGGAGGATGCGGTGATCTTCCTCCTTCACCGTTCTCTGTCCCACCTGGAGAAGCCCGGGAATATGGTGAGGATCATGTTCTTTGACTTCTCCAGTGCTTTCAACACCATCCAACCGATGATCCTGAAGGACAAGCTGCTGCGCGCAGGGGTGGACCAGCACCTGTCATCATGGATCCTGGACTACCTCACGAACCGGCCTCAGTTTGTGAGAACCCGGGACTGTGTTTCCGACACGATCATCAGTAGCACGGGGGCCCCCCAGGGAACGGTGCTGGCTCCCTTCTTGTTCACTCTTTATACTGCGGACTTCTCACACAACACAACACATTGCCATCTACAGAAGTTCTCTGATGACTCTGCGATCGTTGGTCTCATCTCCAGCGGAGATGAAGCTGAGTACAGAGGGCTTATCCAGGACTTTGTGGACTGGTGCCATCGGAACTGCCTCCAGATCAACGCGAGGAAAACTAAGGAGCTGGTGGTGGACTGCCGCAGGCATGGGCAGCCCCTCACAGCACCAGTAAATATACAGGGAACAGACATCGAGATGGTGACATCCTACAAGTACCTGGGTGTTCATCTGAACAATAAACTAGACTGGTCACACAATACTGACGCACTCTACAAGAAGGGACAGCGCAGGCTGTTCCTACTGAGGAGACTCAGGTCTTTTGGTGTACAAGGGGCGCTGCTGAAGTCATTCTATGACACGGTGGTGGCATCAGCCATCACTTTTGGAGTGGTCTGCTGGGGCAGTGGCATTACTGCAGCCGATAGGAAGAGACTGAACAAACTGATTAAGAAAGCTAGCTCTGTCCTGGGGCAACGCCTTGATCCGATGGAGGAGATAGGAGAGAGAAGGACGGTGGCTAAACTGTCATCTCTGCTGGAGTCCGAGTTCCACCCTATGCAGGACATACTGGATGCACTGAGGAGCTCATTTAGCAGCAGACTACATCATCCCAGGTGCACAACCGAGAGGTTTCGTAGGTCCTTCCTACCAACGGCTGTCAGACTGTACAACCTAAGCAGGGCTGCTCGCAGAGATAGCAAAAAGACGTAACAAACTAATAGTTTTTTTTTTTTTTTTTTTTTTTTTTTGAATGCAAAAGATGCAATAGACTTACACAATGGTCCTCTCCGGCATACAACTAGGAACATACCGGTCGCTATGGAGGGTGAGAATATGTATGGGCACATAATCATACCATGTAGGATAACTAAATAGACGGTTATGCTGTTTCATCCCACCTAGCAACAATGCTCTGCACTGTGTGTGTTTATATATTTACATATTTATTCCATCTAGCTACAATGCTCCGCACTGTGTGTGTTTATATACTTGCATATTTATTCCACCTAGCTGCAATGCTCCGCACTGTGTTTTTATATATCTACATATTATTCCATCTAGCTACATTGCTCCGCACTGTGTGTGTTTATATACTTGCATATTTATTCCACCTAGCTGCAATGCTCCGCACTGTGTTTTTATATATCTACATATTATTCCACCTAGCTGCAATGCTCCGTACTGTGGGTGTTTATATATTTACATATTTATTCCATCTAGCTACAATGCTCTGCACTGTGTGTTCATATATTCATATATTTATTCCATCCAGCTACAATGCTCTGCACTGTGTGTCTGTGTGTGTGTGTGTGTGTGTATATATATATTTTATAGTAATATGTACATATGTATATTAGCTGCTCTTGCTTGCTTGTTTTTTCTTGCCTTCTGATTGTTGCTCTGAGTGTTGCTATCCCTGTGCTGTTGCAATCCTGGAATTTCCCCGTTGTGGGACTAATAAAGGCTTATCTTATCTTATCTTATCTTATCTTATCTTAAAGAGGGACATTCCTATCATCCCTCTGAAGCCTACAGCTACGATGCCTTCAAAAACTCATCTGCATATCAGTATGAGCGTGCATGTGCGTCAAGCTCTCATAACGCCTAATGTTTTCCCGTGACCTGGGGGTGGGGGGGGTGGGGGTGATGCGCCGACTTCAAACAGAGTCAGGTGGTGAACGCAGCCTGTCAGTGGGAGGCAGGGAGGAGGGTTAACTGTTGCGCAGGATATGAGTGCACGTGTTACTGCAAACACAGTCCTCGAGGCTAAAATCAAAGCGTACTCCCCCACCACTAAAAAAAAAAGAGATGTACTTCCTCTGTAATTGTTTGTATCTGTCATAGTTCTGCTTTCTCTGAGCATCAATGAGTCTGCTGCAGCAAACACAGGGACGTGAGCTGGTTTGTTTATTGTGATGCCAAGTATATTTGTCACGAGCTGAGCCCTGGTAGTTCTGCCAGACTCAGTCTCGTGGCTTTTTCTTTCTATTTATATATATATTTATTGTATTTTGTGCCTTTGAGTTTTTGTATTGCTTTCTATTTTTCGGTTTAGGCTCCAATTTTGTTTCATTTCAATCTGTAATTATTAGTCTGCACTTGATTATGTTTATTCCTTATATTTATACTGTGCTGTCCTTTTCTGGGCTGACAGCTGTCAGGCTGCATTTCCAGCTTTGTGCTCTGCATGGGTGTCACCCTGTCAGCTGTCAAGCCCAGCCACTCCCCCATCATCTCTTTCAGTTGATCCCAATCACCATTCATTGTTCCCTTTTGCCCATTCTTGTGAACCCACACCTGTCATCATTTGTGTTATCCATCTGGTCCCTATTTAAGATCTACATTTCCTTTTCTTATTTGTCGCTGTCTTAATGGTTATCCCCATCTTGTCTACACCAGAGCCCTACTTCACTCTGGAGCGCAATCTTTGTAAGTTTTTCTCCTTTGTTTGTATTTTGAGTTTTGAATGCTCTTTTGTTTGTTGCATTTTGCAATAAATTGCCCAAACTCACAGTTGGCGCGTGGGTCTCATATCTCTGCCCCGAAGGGCATTCATGACAGTATTGTGATGTTTCAAGGGCTCACACAATAATGAGAGAGGATTTGGGACATAGTAGGCATTTATTTCATCACTCCCAAAATTACACAGAAAAGAGGGGAGGTCATTCTCACACACACACACACACACACACACACACACACACACACACACACACACACACACACACACACACACACACACCTCACTCAGGGTGACACAGACACATAATCTCTCGCATACAGGGAGAACAACATGTTATGTGTGGGATCTGACTCTCAGGGCTTGCCATAGCCTGGCCAAGGGGGTTAGGGGTAATGACGTCAGGCGGGCTATGGCTGTAGAATATATTGTGTTGTTGGTGATAATAAAGGGAGTTCAGTGTTCAGTTAAGAGTGGCTCCAGTCTCATGTTATTCGGACATAACATTTGGCGACGAGAATAAACCATGGGGGCGTGTATCAGGGAACCACCTCCATTTTTACAGTCTCCGAGCACACCAACTATACCATATGTGGCTGCGGCCAGCCTGAGCGGCGTCGGTGAGGAGAGACGAAGGAGCCTAATGGTCCACTACCTCGGTGAGGAGGGCCAGCGGATATTTTTTGGGCTGTGTGGCAGCGATTCACCGAAAGACGGTTTTTATAATTAATGGACTGTGTTTTTGGAAACCATTCCACCCTCACGGCATGGAGATTTGAGTTTTTTGACCGCCAATAGCGAATGGGTGAGTCCACTCAGTCCTTTATTATGGAGCTCCGCAGCCTAGCAAGAGAATGCGCCTTCAGGCCTATCGAGGAGGAGCTGGTCCGGGATAAATTAGCCCACAGTAATAACATGTGCTGAAGAGCAAGCTAAAATTAACTAAGAACACCCTCTCGTTGGAAACGGTGTTAGAACTGGTTAGGCAACATGAGTCCACGGTTCACCTGAGTCTGACGGCGTTGGCTAAAGAAAATGTAGCCTCCCAGGTTTTCCCGCCGAGCACAGCTGTTACCAGGGTAGCTAATTCTCAGAGGCGGAGTCCCAGGAGGAGGCAGACCAGGGCACAGGACAGAGTCTACACTATCACTGCTAAGCCCTCGGCGGTGGAGTCCAGAGACACAACACAGGTGTGTGTGGCATGCGCCAAGAGGGGGCCGTTGAAATGGTATGTGCTAAAACTCAACGGAGTCAACATGCCGCTTATGGTGGACTCAGGGGCCGGCAGGTCCATACTGAGCATGGCTACTTTGAAGAGACTTTTCCCAAATAAAACCATCAATGCTGGGGCAGTGAAAATGTTTGGATATGGCCACGCTGAAATTGAAATGATGGGCACAGTTGATTTTTCAGTGAAATGTGGGTTGAAGACGGTCCCCGCATTCACTTTCCAAATCACGCGCCGGGGGCGGACTTGCTAGGGATAGATGTGCTGGGTGAGTTGGGATTCTCCATCAGGGACCCAGAGGGCTCAGTGGTACTGACAGTATACCCCGAATGGCATGCTTGCTGGCCGGCGCTGTTCAGAGGCCTGGGATGCATCAGCGTGTTCCTCAACCGTGCGCTCATAGATCCAAGTGTGACGCTGAAGATTCAACCGCTACGACGGCTTCTCCTCACCCTATGAGATGATGTCACGGTGGAGTTGAACAAACTGCTGGAAGCTGGCATCAACGAAAGGGTGGATGCTTCACCATGGATATCAAATATCGTGGTGGCCAAGAAAAAAATTGGATGCATCTGACCATGTATCAATCTCAGGATGGTGAATAAAGCAGTCGTCCCAGACAAGTACCCGCTTCCAACGATGGAGGTAGAAACCACAAAATTCAGCAGTTCGAAGGTATTCATGAAGCTGGACCTTCACCAAGGTTACCTGCAGGTGCCTCTTTACCCAGCCAGCAGGAACCTGACAGCGTTCATGACCCACATGGGTGTGTTCACGTACACCCGCATATCATTTGGTCTGAGCTCAGCACCCAGCTGTTTTCAGAAAATAATGTCCATGATTCTGGCCGGCCTCAAGGGTGTGGTAGCATACCTGGATGATAATGTGGTTCATGGCATGTCACAAGAGGAACAAGATGATCGATTGGGACAGGTGCTGACAGTACTACAGGAACACAGAGTCACCCTGAATGGAGAAAAGTGCATCTTTGTGGGGGATTCCATAGAGTTTGTGGGGTTCCGGTTGATGGAAGGGGGGCTGTGGCCCCTGCATTTGAACGTGGAGGTGGTCCTACACCTCCCAGAACCATCAACACCTGCACAGAGTTCCTCATTTCTGGGTATGGTGAACTTTTATGAGCGTTTCATTCCTCGCTACTTGGAAACGATTGCACCCCTCCGGGCCCTGTTGGGCGGTTGCTAAGCTGAAGCATCAACTTACCTCCTCTCCGGTACTGGCTCATTTTGATTCAAAGCGGCCAACCACTGTGACCTGTGACGCGTCTGGCTCGGCGGTGGGGGCGGTTATGTCCCAGGTGCAAGACGGTACGGAGCGCCTGGTGGCATTCGCATCGAGGTCTGTCTCAGCAGCTGAACAAAAGTACACCGTGGGTGAGAGAGAGGCGCTTGCCTGCGTCTTAGCAGGTGAACGGTAGTATATCTACCTCTATGGGCGCCATTTCCCTCTGCAGACGGACCATCGAGCGCTGACAATATCATTGGAGACGTCGGGTTCAGAACATAGACCTTTGCGGATCCACAGGTGGACAGAGCGGCTGAGGGCCTACAATTTTACCACCCAGTTCATTCCTGGCAAGGATAATGTAGTGGTGGATCTCCTGTCCCGTGCCACGGTCAACTCCGTACAATTGAATGACGACGATCCAACGGAGGCGGATCTGGTTAATACACTGCATGGGGCCCTCTGGGATATAATATGCTTCCAGGAACTTCGGACGGAGTCGGAACGAGAACCTGTGCTGTCACAACTGTGCTTGGTGATTAGGGAGGGTTGGCCCGCAAAGGTACAGGGCGAGTTGGCACCCTTCCACCAGTTTAAAGAGGAACTGAGCTGGTGGGACGAAGTGTAGGTGGCGAGGGGGCACTGCACGCTAATACCGGTGTCTCTGAGGTCATGTGTCCTAGCAATGCTCCATGAGGGCCACCTGGACGTGGTCAGAGTAAAACAGCGCTGCAGGGATTCAGTTTGGTGGCCAGGTATTGACAAGGACATTGAAGCTATGGTGAAAAACTGTGTTCCATGTTTGGAGAGCGGGGAGACCAGCGGACCACCACCTCCACCCCTGCGGCCGCTGTCATATCCGGAGGGCCCTTGGAAACACATGCAGTTGGACATCTGTGGCGAACTGCATGCACCACCCCCGAATAGCTGGTTCTTGCTTGTGGCCTATGACTTGTTCTCAAAGTGGCCGGAGGTGCTGCCCACCAATTCAGTCATGACAGACGTGGTTATGGGTTTCCTCTCGTCACTGTTTGCCAGGTGGGGGATCCCAAATGCAATCACAACAGACAATGGCCCGCAGTTCACCTCAGGAGCATTTGAAGAGTTCTTGAGCGCTAGGGGTGTGGAGCACATTAAAACTGCGTTCTACCATCTCCAGGCCAATGGGGGCGTTGAACATTTTAACAAGACCCTGAAAAACAGACTGAGAGCCCACTTGGTGGACGGCTTTGTATTCCCAGACGCACTCCAGAGCATGCTGCTCCACTACAGGGCAACGGCCCATGCTACAACGGGATGCTCCCCGGCGGCTCTCATGCTGGGACATGAACTACTTCTGCCTTTGGATCGACTGAGACTGCCCATGACCCCTGCTTCAAGGAATACGAACTCTTCACAGGACTGAGTCACTGCGCGACAGTGTGAAATGAAGTGGCAATTTGACAGGAAGCACAGGGCAAGAGCCCATGGACTGAAGGTGTCGGCTCAAGTGTGGATCAGACACCCTAACCACACACACCCGACAGATCACAAGGCAACAGGGTCAGGACACGTTCGAGCTGGCGGATGGGTCGTGGTGGCACTCCAGTAGACTCAGAAAGTCGCCACCGGAACAGAGGATTAGAGCTACGGCGAGACAACCTGATGTGAGGTGGGACTTTTTGGACTGGAGTGGTGAGAACTCACAAGCACGGCCGACGGTGCCTGGTGCAGGGTCCCTGCCCCGGCTAGAGTTCGTCAGAGGCCCAGGTACCTGGAGGACTATATATTAAAGACAGCAATGGCTAATGCGTGTTGGGACTAAGCGGCAGAATAACCCGCTCCAACACAGTGGGGCATTCTGGTAGTCTACCCAGATGGCCGTTTGGTTGGTTGAGTTTTACTTTTTTAGTGTCACATGGGGCTTGATGTAGCCTGGCCAAGGGGGGTAGGGTTAATGACGTTAGGCGGGCTATGGCTGTAGTATACGTATATTGTGTTGTTGGTGATAATAAAGGGAGTTCAGTGTTCAATTAAGCGTGGCTCCAGTCTCATGTTATTCGGACATAACACAACACTATCACAACTAGATTTATAACACAATTACAGTGGTGTGAAAAAGTGTTTGCCCCCTTCCTGATTTCTCATTTTTTTCTATGTTTGTCCCACTTAAATCTTTCAGATCATCAAACTAATATAAATGTTAGATAAAGATAACACAAGTAAAAAAACAAAAGTGCAGTTTTTAAATGAAGGTGTTTTTTATTAAGGGGAAAAAAAAAATCCAAACCTACATGGCCCTGTGTGAAAAAGTGATTGTTCCCTAAACCTAATAACTGGTTGGGCCACCCTTAGCAGCAACAACTGCAATCAAGTGTTTGCAATAACTGGCAATGAGTCTTTTACAGCGCTGTGGTGAAATTCTGGCCTACTCATCTTTGCAGAATTGTTATAATTCTGCCACACTGGAGGGTTTTCACGCATGAACTGCCTTTTTAAGGTCATGCCACAGCATCTCAATCAGATTCAGGTCAGGACTCTGATTAGGCCACTCCAAAGTTTTCACTTTGTTTTTCTTAAGCGATTCAGAGGTGGACTTGCTGGCTTATTTTCGATCATTGTCCTGCTGCAGAACCCAAGTGTGATTCAGCTTGAGGTCACAAACAGATGGTCGGACATTCTCCTTCAGGATTTTTTGGTAGACAGCAGAATTGATGGTCCATTTACCACAGCAAGTCTTCCAGGTCCTGAAGCAGAAAAACAGCCCCAGACCATCACACTACCACCACCATATTTTACTGTTGGTATGATGTTCCTTTTCTGAAATGCTGTGTTACTTTTCACCAGATGTAATGGGACACAAACCTTCCAAAAAGTTCAACTTTTGTCTCGTCAGTCCACAGAGTATTTTCCCAAAAGTTCTGGGGATCATCAAGATGTTTTCTGGCAAAACTGAGATGAGCCTTTATGTTCTTTTTGCTTAGCAGTGGTTTCTGTCTTGGAACTCTGCCATGCAGGCCATTTTTGCCCAGTCTCTTTCTTATGGTGGAGTCAAGAACATTGACCTTAACTGAGGCAAGTGAGGCATGGGGTCTTTTGTGACCTCTTGGATGAGTTGTCGCTGCACTCTTGGGGTAATTTTGTTTGGCCGGCCACTCCTGGGAAGGTTCACCACTGTTCCATGTTTTCACCATTTGTGGAAAATGGCTCTCACTGTGGTTCGCTGGAGTCCCAAAGCTTTAGAAATGGCTTTATAACCTTTTCCAGACTGATAGATCTCAATTACTTTGTTTCTAATTTGTTCCTGAATTTCTTTGGATCGCAGCATGATGGCTAGCTTCCTTTGGTCTACTTTGCTTTGTCAGGCAGGTCTTATTTAAGTGATTTCTTGATTGAGAACAGGTGTGGCAGTAATCAGGCCTGGATGTGGCTAGAGAAATTAAATTCAGCTTTCCAAAGATGTGATAAACGACAGTTATGGTTTAACGTGGGGGGGGGGGGGGCAATCACTTTTTCACATAGGGCTATGTAGGTTTGGATTTTTTTTTTTTACCCCTAATAATAAACACCTTTATTTAAAAAACGCATTTTATGTTTACTTGTGTTATCCTTGTCTAATATTTAAATTTGTTTGATGATCTAAAACATTTAAGTGTGACAAACATACAAAAAAAAAGAGAAATCAGGAAGAGGGCAAACGCTTTTTCAGACCACTTTATAACGGTACAACAATCACGCTCTGAACACAAGAATAACAGTTTTTGAATCCTCCCCAGCACAAAGCATGCCGGGAGAATCCCCTGCCCCTTATCAAATCCCCGACATTACACTATCCACCCCTGGACTTGTTTCTGTCCCCAGAATAATAAGTGCAACTCAAAAGTCCAATGCGAACCCGTCCAGGTGTCGGGGCAGCTGCAGCACGCACATGCCCGTTACAGTCCACCCGAGTCTCAGCCAGGGTCCCCGGTTGGGATGGAGTCTCTGGCTTGGCCACCTGCAGGGCAGCTGGCTGGTATGGGGCGAGGTGGTCCTGACAAAGCACCACCACCAGGTTCCTCTTCTGCAGCCTCACTCTGTACACTACATGTGTCCTGGTTCCTCGCAGCGGAAGCATCCCTCCTTGCGTCCCTGTTGTTGTACTCTCACTGGCCGCACAGCTATCATCTGGCACAATTCCTCCTTGCTCTCAGCTGTGGCCTGGAAAGCTCTCTGTCTCGGTGATAACGCGTCAGCTGCATAATCCATCATTGGCCTCGCTCGCTCCGCTTCTGCCATGGCTGTCTCCCAGCTCCTTGCTGCATGAATCCGGACGTGTTCTTGAAGCCGGGTAGGGCAGAGCCCTCGGATGAA
This sequence comes from Pholidichthys leucotaenia, assembly GCA_020510985.1. Lineage (NCBI taxonomy): Eukaryota > Metazoa > Chordata > Actinopteri > Cichliformes > Pholidichthyidae > Pholidichthys > Pholidichthys leucotaenia. Next base: position 9,967,537 of record CM035839.1, on the reverse strand, counting down.
GTTCTGTAGGACGAGCTTCTCCACTGCCTCCATCTCAAAATCCTGGTAACCACGCTGTGTCAGCAGCCGTACATGCACTGTATATGCTCCCAGTCTCTGTCAGTTGTCTTGCCGGCTGGCCAGCTGTTCTTGAGCGTGATCAGCATGGGTCCCCCCCACACACACACACACACACACACTGCCTCCGGAGTGCTTCTTGTAGTGCTGGCCAGCTGTGCCGCTCCTCAGGCTGGAGATCAGACAGCATGCAGAGAGCTCCGCCCTCCAGAGCCAGCGCAACCTGCACAGCTGTCCCTTCAGGTGTCCAGCCATTTAGCGCAGCGGCCAATTCAACCTGGACCATATAGTTGTCCAGCAGGGTTTCACCACCAAAACGGGGAAGCTTGGCCGGTTGGCAGGTTGGTGGGACTGTTGCCTCCCTGTCGATTACTGCCTTTGGTTGCAGTGGAATCGCCGGCTCGTAGTTCCCCCGTTGGCGCTCTCCATCCTGTCTTGAAAAAGGCAGAAAATGGGGCACGCTTGCTCCGCCTGATCCGCTTCCCCATCCATCACGGCGAGCAGCTCTGGGAGCTGGCGTGTCTGCTCTGATGTCCATCTACATCTCCACCTGGGTGATGAGTTGCTTGAGCTGCCGAATTTCTGCCTTGATCCTCGCTTCCATCTCTCAAGAATCCCACTCCTGACACCAGTGTGACGCTTCAAGGGTTCACACAATAATGAGAGAGGATTTGGGACATAGTAGGCATTTATTTCATCACTCCCAAATTACACAGAACAGGGAGGAAGTCATTCACACAGACACTCACCTCACTCAGGGTGACACAAACACATAATCTCTCACATACAGGGAGAACAACACTATCACAACCGGACTTATAACACAGTTATAATGGTACAACGATAATGCTCAGAACACAACAATAATAACAGCCTTTGCCCTGTGGCACCAAGCATACCGGGAGAATCCCCGCCCCCTATCACAGCCCCAATGTTACAATATGGTAATATCAGGCAGCTGGGGGTGGGGGTGGGGGGTCACCAATTTAGCATGCGGTACAAACATATCAATGTAAATACAAATTTGCAAGAATAAAGGTGCAAAAATGTGATAAAAGATAAAAAGTTACAAATTACAATTTAAATTACACTGAATGAAAATTCAACTGACATCCAGATGAGTGACGCTGTGGGGGACACAACAGGTCATGACACTCTACCCAGGACAGGGGGTTGGTAGGGGGAGAAGATAGTCAGAAATGGAAATGGGAAAAAGGCGAGAAGAGTGCCTAAGGGCGCCAGAGTGCAAGGGGGTAATAAGCAAAAGAAAGATGTGTCTTCTGCCCCCGCTGTGCCAGGTTCACACCTGAGGACACAGGGGTGCAAATGTATTGTATCAAGACCTGCTCTGTGATGTATGTTAATGTGTATGTGGAGATGTGTGCATGTTCCACAGCGTGCATGTTAATGTGCTCACCCTGGGTGCCAGAAAGGAGGGAATAAAGTGTATAAGAGAGATCGCTCTGGCACTCAGAGGCTGTCTGTTGTATTTGATGGAGAAATAAAGTCGGTGCCATCAGCTTGTGGTCTCGTCTGATTACTTCCTCCACAACGTCAATTTAAGAGAAAAAAAGTTGCTTTTTTTAAAGTCACAAATTTATGAAAAAAGTAGATAAATTTACAAGAAAAAAACTGCATGTTTTAAAGAAAAAAGTTACAATTGTATGAGAAGAAAGTTGCAGATTTATGAGGAAAAAATCACAAATTTATGAGCTTTTTTTAATTAGAATTGGTGGATCAAAGTCATTTTATTCAGTTCTGTAACATGATATAAAAAGGTTTATGATGATATGGGTTTGGGGGGGGGGGGGCACATACAAACCACAGTTCCAGAGAAGCTGGGATGTTTTCAACCTTTATTCAGTTGAATACGCTACAAACACACAATATTTAGTGTTCAAACTGGTAAACTTCACGTTTTTTTTGCAAATATTCCCTCAGAAATGTGAAAAATTGAAGCTGCCCTCCAGTTAAGCGCTGCTCAGATGATTGTTTGAGAAGAAAAGAATCACACATGTATGTTCCAGGCTGCAGATGAATGAGGACGGTTAGTAACGGTGATTCATGTCTAGTTTAGTCCAGCGTGTAAAAATGAGCGGGATGGCCTCACTTTAACTATTCTGCACTTCCATTAGATTCATCTGAGCTCAGTGCTGCGTCTGTGGAGAGCAGCCAAAGCTCTGAATGTTCTGAGTCGTGGTCCAATCCGGCTGCTGCCTGGTGAATTTCTGAACTTCGATGTTTTCTAACTCCTCTCAGCTGCAGGTGAAACTGAATTTTAGGGGTCTGCTTATTTATTGAGACTCACAGGCAATTTGGGGGGGGGGGGGTATCCCCCTTTGTGAGCTCAACCACCCAAAATCATCCCCCTGGTTTACCTACCATCCCCTCCTCCACATTCATAGCTGTAAATCAATCATTTTTCCCCTGGACAAAAGGACCCCCCATTTAATCATAATTCTTTTTATATCGAGTTACAGAAGCGAAAAAAAAATGATTTTGAACCACCAATTCTCACCAGAAATGCAAAAAATCTTTAAATTTTCAATTTTGTCATAAATTTGGGATTTGTCTTCTGCAAATTTTCAGCTTTTTTCCTGTAACTGCAACTTTTTTCTTCTTTTTTCTTTATTCTAAATTTGCTATTTTTTTCTTAAAAATTGGCATTTTTTTCCTGATAAATTTTTGATTTCTCTTTTGTAAATTTTCAGCTTTTTATCTTGTAAATTTTCAGCCTTTTTCCATTAACTTTGCAACTTTTTTCTTTATGTTTTTCAACATTTTTCTTAAAAATGTTCAGCTTTTTTTCTTGTAAATTTGTGACTTTTTCTTGTTAAGTTTGCTACATTCATCTGGATGCTGATTTGATTTTCCATCCATCCATCCATCTTCTACCACTTTTCCGGAGGTCCGGGTCGCAGTTCCAGCAGTTCCAGCAGTTCCAGCAGAGAAGCCCAGACTTCCCTCTCCCCAGCCACCTGCTCCAGCTCTTCAGAGAGGATACCAAGGCGTTCCCAGACCAACTGGGAGACATAGTCTCTCCAGCGAGTCCTGGGTCTGCCCCGGGGTCTCCTCCCAGAGGGACGTGCTCAAAACACCTCAACTGGCTGCTTTCAATGTGGAGGAGCAGCGGTTCTACTCTGAGCCTCTCCTGGATGACTGAGCTCCTCACCCTATCTCTGAGGGTGAGTCCAGCAATCCTGCGGAGAAAGCTCATTTCAGCCGCTTGTATCCGCAATCTTGTTCTTTCTGTCATTACCCAAAGGTTGTTGTGGTGTAATCTAAGTATTACATATGTGAAGCCACTAGGGGGCGACACAGACCGGATGTTGTCAGGAGTACAACAGGACGGATATTAATATGGCGGAGTTCGTGTGTTAATGTGTTCCAGCCAGTCAATAAAGGAGGCTCCGTGTTCACCCAAAGCAGCAGTCTTTATTCATAAAAGAACCCAACACAACATGGTGTCAGAAGTTGGTGCACTTTGAGGTGAGAAAAGTCAGCTTTGCAACCGGCTAGCGGCTATGACGGACGAAGTTCAAAGAGCTGCAGCTGCGCCAATTGATCCAGTAATGGCGGCGGCTACTCCAGCGGCAACCTTCATCATTAAACCACCGGAGCCCTTCGACTTTGCGAGACCCCAAGAGTGGGAAAAGTGGATAAGACGTTTTGAGCGTTTTAGACTGGCAAGTAACCTGAATAACTCAGCAGAGGCGAACCAAGTTAATACGCTGGTTTATTGCATGGGAGATGAGGCTGACGACGTGCTAAGAGGGCTCGAGCTAACGAGTGTGCAGCGCCAGCAGTACGAGGCCGTTAAAACAGCTTTTGATAGACATTTCATTCCCAGAAAGAACGTGATTTATGAACGAGCAAAATTCAACAAGCGAGTGCAACAGCCGGCAGAACCAGTAGACTCGTTCATAACAGCACTCTACGCACTGGCAGAAAACTGTGAGTACGGTGCACTTCATGATGACCTCTTGAGAGACAGGCTTGTAGTGGGTCTGAAAGATTCGTCACTGTCAGAAAGAATGCAGCTTGACAAAGATCTTACCCTAGCTAAAGCTGTAACAATGGCAAGACAATCTGAAGAAATAAAACGACAACAAACTGACCTAAGAGGTGAAACTAGTGTTAACAGAACAGCCGTGGATGCGGTACACATCAGAAAAGCCAAGCCAAATAAGTTCATAATCAAGGAACAAAAACAGATTAAGTCCTCAAGGCCTCAGCAGACAAAACAAGACAGTAAAGCTTGTTCCAAGTGTGGCAAAGCACCAGCACATGCAGCAGTACAGTGCCCAGCTAAAAACGCGGAATGCCATAACTGTAAAAAACACGGACACTATATTAGAGTCTGTAGGTCCAACCCAACTGTGAATGAGGTCGCTGACAATGCAGATGGACTTTTTCTGGGTGAAGTGGATCTAGGGGAGGATCCATGGCTGGCAGACATAAACGTGAGAAGAAATAAAGTGACTTTTAAGTTAGATTCCGGAGCGGACGTCACAGCGGTTTCTGACCAAACATTTGAAATCTTCAAGAAGAAAAATGAACAGTTGGAAAAGGCACAAAAACCACTCTACGGACCGGGTGGAACTGCGCTAACCGTGTTGGGGTCTATGACAGAGACTATTACATACGGTGACAAGAGCGCTACTGAGAAAATCTATATTGTCAAAAATCTGCGCATGGCACTACTGAGTAGAACAGCTTCCATGAGACTGAAACTAATTGCCAGAATTGACACTATAGACCAAGAGACAGTGAGAAAAGCGTACCCCAAGTTATGCGATGGACTTGGGCTTGTTCAAAAGCCATACACAATTAAACTGAAACCTGATGCTAAGCCCTTTTCGCTCAAGGTGCCAAGGCGTGTGCCACTGCCGCTCATGGGTAAAGTGAAAGAAGAGCTCGAGAGGATGGAAAAGTTGGGAGTCATCAGTCGCGTGGGGCAGCCAACAGATTGGTGCTGTGGCATGGTTGTAGCTCCCAAAAAGGACAAAGAAAAGGTGCGTATCTGTGTGGACATGACACCTTTAAACGAGTCAGTGTGTCGCGAAAGATACATCCTCCCGTCTGTGGACCAAACGCTAGGCATGTTCACAGGTGCTCAGTATTTTTCAAAGCTTGATGCAAATATGGGATTTTGTCAAATACCACTGTCTAAAGAGTCGGCCTTTCTCACCACATTCATTACGCCATTTGGCAGATACCACTTCAACCGTTTGCCATTTGGTATTTCCAGTGCTCCTGAACATTTCCAAAACATGATGGTAACAGGTTACATCGGGTCTTGACGGAGTCGTCTGTCACATGGATGATATCCTGGTCTGGGGATCCACCAAGGAGCAGCACGACGCAAGACTGCACGCTGTCTTGAAGCGCGCTGAGAAAGCCGGCGTTACATTGAATATGTCAAAATGTGAGTTTGGCAAAAGAGAGGTCAAATTTCTTGGGTTTATTGTTTCAGCAGAAGGAATGAGGCCAGATCCAGACAAAACCCAAGCTGTTCAGGACATGAAAGAGCCAAGCAACGTGAGTGAGCTCAGGAGCTTTCTCGGAATGGTGAACCAGCTGGGGAAGTTCATTCCGAACTTTTCTGAAAAGGACAAACCACTGAGACACTTGCTTTCAACAAAGAACATGTGGTACTGGGGGCATGAACAACAAAATGCGTTTTGTAACCTCAAACAAGAACTGTCCTCTGCTCCTGTATTGCAGCTCTATGACCCAAACAAACCACAGAAAATATCTGCAGATGCCTCTTCATACGGATTGGGGGCAGTCATGCTACAGAAGGAGAGAGACGTGTGGTCACCAGTTGCTTACGCTTCCCGATCATTGACACCTACAGAGCAGCGCTACGCACAGCTGGAAAAAGAAGCGCTGGCTCTCACGTGGGCCTGTGAAAGATTCAATGACTTTATCCTGGGTCTGCACTTTGAACTAGAAACTGATCATAAGCCACTAGTGAGCCTACTGGGAGGACAAGCTTTGGATGCGCTTCCACCACGTATACAGAGATTTCGTATGCGCGTAATGAGGTACTCATACACTATAAAGCACATCCCTGGCAAAAGTCTAACCACTGCCGACATGCTCTCACGCTTACCGCTCACAAACGGTGTTACTCACACAGACACAGATCTTATGGAGGACACTAACATTTATGTTGACTCTGTGCTAGAGGGACTCCCTACAAGCAGCAAATATCTTGCAGATCTCCAAGAGCAACTGCAGTCCGACAGCGTCTGTTCACAAGTCATGAAATACTGCACAGAAGGCTGGCCGGATCGTAACCAGCTACAGGGAGCGGTGAAGCACTACTGGTCTGAGAGAGCCGTTTTGAGTGTGCATAACGGACTACTACTGAGAGGCACGAGGTTAGTTATCCCCGCTAACATGAGAAATGCAGTTTTGGACAAGATACATGAGGGCCACCAGGGGGTGGTTAAATGCAGAGAGCGCGCCCGTCAGGCTGTATGGTGGCCAGGTTTAAGCAACCAGATTAGTGAAGTTGTACTCAAATGCAGAAAGTGCATACAGGAAAGAGTTAATGTGAGAGAGCCTTTAATGCCCACAGATTTACCAGAAAGGCCATGGCAGAAGTTGGGAGCTGATTTGTTCACGCTACAAGACAAAAACTACCTGTTATTAGTGGACTACTTCTCTAGGTATATAGAGATTGCCCAGCTCAGCCCAACTCGCTCTGCCAATGTCATTGTGCATTTAAAGTCTATGTTTGCACGTCACGGAATACCAGAGATACTGATCACGGATAACGGCCCACAGTTCGCAAGTCAGGAAATGGAAGACTTTGCAAAGGAGTACTGTTTTGAGCACGTGACCAGTAGACCCAGGTACCCCCAAAGTAATGGTGAGGCAGAAAGAGCTGTCAGAACAGTCAAAAACCTAATTAAGAAAGCCAGTGATCCATACCGAGCACTGTTAGCCTACAGAACCACAGCGTTGGCAAATGGCTACAGCCCAGCACAGCTTCTCATGGGGTGTAGGCTTCGTACCACCCTGCCAATGCTTCCAGAGGCCTTGCAGCCATGCGTGCCGAATCTGCAACAAATTCGTCATGTGGAAAAGGAGAGACGGATGAGGCAAACAGAATGTTTCAACAAAAGACACAGAACGAGAGATTTGGATAAACTGTTACCCGGAAACTCTGTTTGGATTACAGATGCAAAAGCACAGGGCACAGTGACATCTGTCCACAAAACTCCACGGTCCTATGTCATCGGTGGACCACAAGGGACAATCAGGAGGAATCGCACTCATCTTGTGCCTATGTCGATACCAGAGACTGAGATGGAACCACAACGGACCCAGTCAAATGGAAAAGACACTCCTACAGAAACTGTTTCTGAGCCCAATGCACAGGAAACACCAGGTGTTGTTAGAACCAGGTCTGATAGAGAAGTGATTAAACCAAAGAGACTGGATCTGTAGAGTTGCATGTTGATATTTGTGAAAACAGAGTTGAGTTCTGAAAATGCCTTCTTTAAAGAGAAAATAAGAGGCCTTTGCATAATATGTTCTTACATGGCAACAGTGTTGGAAAAAAAAAAAAGAAATGTTATAGATTTGTAAAAGGGGGTGATGTGTTAAATCTATGCTGTCATAGTTAGTTGACAAAAGGGAACGGAAATAAGAATGTATTTTGTGTTTTCAGCTAAAAGGGGTCAACTTGGCTTCAGTAAGGGGGATGTGGTGTAATCTAAGTATTACATATGTGGAGCCACTAGGGGGCGACACAGACCGGATGTTGTCAGGAGTACAACAGGACAGATATTAATATGGCGGAGTTCGTGTGTTAATGTGTTCCAGCCAGTCAATAAAGGAGGCTCCGTGTTCACCCAAAGCAGCAGTCTTTATTCATAAAAGAACCCAACACAACAGTTGTGACCATAGGTGAGGGTAGGAACGTAGATTGACTGGTAAATCGACAGCTTTGCCTTAGAGCTCAGCTCCCTCTTCACCACAACAGACCGGTACAACGTCCGCATCACTGCAGATGCTGCTCCGATCCGTCTGTCAATCACTCGCTTCATTCTCCCCTCACTCGAGAGTAAGACCCTGAGATACTTAAACTTCTCCACTTGGGGCAGGAGCTTGTCTCCAACCCAGAGAGGACAATCCACCTTTTTCCGGCTGAGGACCATGGACTCAGACTTGGAGGTGCTGATTCTCATTCCAGCCGCCTCACACTCAGCTGCAAAACCATCCCAGTAAGACCTGTAGGTCATTGCTGGATGAAGCCAGCAGGACAACTCATGGCCTCTCATGGATCATCACCTTATCGTGTGTGTGTGTGTGTGTGTGTGTGTGTGTGTGTGTGTGGTGGGGGTTGTGTGCCCTAGTGATCTCAGGAGCTATATTGTCCAGGGCAATGTGCCTGTGGTAGGGTCACCTAAGACAAACTGGTCCTGGGTGAAAGGCCAGACTAAGAACGATCCAACAGACTCTCATGATGAATGCCAGAACAAGGATTCAGTGTACCCCACCTGGCATGGGGTTACTGGGGCCCTACCCTGGAGCCAGGCCTGGGGGAGGGGCTCGATGGCTAGCATCTGGTGGCCGGGTTTCCGCCCATGGAACCAGGTCGGGCTCAGCCTGAAAGAATTACTCCAGTGGGCTCACCACCTGCAGGAGGGACAATGGGGGTCAGGTGCTATGTGGATCAGGTGGCGGTCAAAGGCGGAGACCTTGGCGTCTGATCCCAGGCTTCCTAAACTGGCTTTTGGGACATGATTTAATTTTTATTCTGTTAATTAAATTGTAATTTGTGATTTTTATAATTTTCAAATTGGCATCGTTTATCATAATTTTACATCTTTATTTCTGCTCATTTGTACCTTTGCAGCTCACATTTATATAAAAATGATGCTAAACTTGCGAGGAGCCCCCATCCCCCTTATTAAAAAATAAATGAACAGGCGATCAGCTGTTACAAATGTGCCAAACATCACCCACGTGAATGTCCTCCTGCTCATACATTGTAACGCGGTGCAGATGCAGGATGTTTTTCACAGAAACACCAGCAAAAACACTGAACAAATCAATTGCACTAATGAGAAAAACTAGATGGGTTTAGAGTTCAGGAGATTAAAAAAGAAAAACGCCATGGAGGGAAGCAAGTGCGTCTACATTTGCAGCCCTACGTGGGCTGACATGCGACGAAAGGTCATAATGCAGAGCTCTCATTAGAAAGTGATAATGACAACAGCTGCCACAGGAAACAGACGGCGTGATGGCGAGGCAACCTTTGGCTGCGCAAACCACAGTGCTGTAGTTATCATTAACCTCCCCCAGACAGCTTCACTGCCGCTTCACCACACACACACACACACACACGCACGCACGCACTCACACACGCACGCACACACGCTACCTTGTCATGCCACACAAACACATCCTTCCTGATGCTCGCCGGATGATTATTTTTACTAGCTAGCGCTACTTCTGCTCTGTCGTTTTGTGGACTTAGAGCCACAAAGATCTCAATGGGTCAGGAACTTTCTCGCCAACAGTCCCACAGAGTTCTCACTGATGACATCACACCCAGTGCTTTTCCCATGACACAGCAAGGCTCCAAGCCCAGCCTTGAACACTGCTGACTCAGCATTCTCATAACAGTGCTGATCTGTTTGGTCTATTGTATTAAAACTCTGCTCTGTTGTCAGACTTTGAACATCTTCCCTTGTGCTCGCCTGCGTTGTGGCGCTGCGTGACATGTTCCTTTCTTGGCCAAGATGTAAATAGCCAGAAAAAGCATCTTTGACTCTGCACCTTTAGCTATTCACCAGATCAACAAAGGATGTTTATTAATATGAAGAAAATCCACGACGGGTCACACGGTGGGTCCGGGTCCAAGCTTGGTATAATAACCCAGCCAGCATATCCATGTGGGCCCCATCAAAGGTTAAAACTGGGCTGTTTTATGGGTCCAGGTGGGTTTGTCCATGGGTTCCATGTTGGCTCCATCTGTGTTTGCCCACATGGACTTTACCTGTTTACCTGTTTTCAACTGATTTTCTCATAAGTTTGTTATTTTCTTGTAAATTTTAGACTTTTCTCCCTAATTTGATACATTTTTCTTAAAAATTTGAAACTTTTTCATAAATTTGCAACTTTTTTTCACTGTAAACTTGCAACTTCTTCTGATAAATTTGTTATTTTCTTGTAAATTTGTGACTTTTTCCCAGAAATTTGCAACATTTTTCTTGTAAATTTGGAACTTTCTCAAAAATTTTCAACTTTTTTTGACTGTAAAATTCCAACTTCTCTTCATAAATTTGAGACTTTTTCCTCATAAATTTTCACTTTATTTACATATGTATTGGCTACTTTTTTTTGTTAATTTGCAACTTCTGCTATTTTTTCCTCATAAATTTGCAACTTTTGTGTCCTAAATTTTAACTTTTTTTTAATAAATTTGTGACTTTTTTCTCATAAATTTTAAATTCATTTACTTATGTATTTGCAACTATTTTTGTAAATCTGTCACTTTTTTCTTAAAAATTTTTTCCCATTTTTTCTCATAAATGTGTGACTTTTTTGCTTCATTTTGCCGACGGCACCAGTGTTACTGAAAGCTGCTCGCCCACATGGGTTTTAAAGCGGGTAAAAAGATCGCCTGCTCACCTGTACCACAGGTAAAGTCCATGTGGGCAAACATAGATGAGGCCAAAATTGAACCCACGGGTTTGACCCATAAGACAGCCCAGGTAAAGCCTTGGGGGCCCACATGGACATGCTGGCTGGCAAGCCAGTAAGGGTGCATTCACACGCCACTGTTTGGTCCGGACTAAAGGACCAAAGCCTGTATTCCGTGGATAGTTCGGTTCGTTTGGCGCCGTCTGAATGCGCCTGGAACTCTGGTGCAGCACCAAACAAGCGAACTCTGGTCCCCCTGAAAATGAAGGGGGGGGGGGTCTTGGTTTGCTTGTGAACTCAGTCTGGTGCGCTTCGCTTGCCGTGTGAATGCAAACAGAGTATCCAGCGGACCAAAGGGCGGACGTGCCCCTCTGCGTTTGTGTAACCACAGCAACACACAGTGAGAAGAGAAAGTGGCGTTTACTGTAAAGGTGCCTTCACGTCAGACGTGAACGGGCAAATTTTTCACGCAGCACAATTACATTATAACTCAGTGTAAATACATGAAAAGACATGAATTCACCGTCTGGGTGAGATGCAGACAGGCCAAGTCCCCACTCACCTGAAAAAGTTGAAAACTTGATGTGTGTTTCCTGGCAGCACGTCCGTGGCAGGAATCCGTGGGTAAATAAATCCAACACCCCGATTCAGCTGAAGAGCTCCTGGTTCTTCAGCCTCCATTTTGGGTAGAAAGTAACAAGACAACCGCGCGGATCTAAGAAATACTTTTACTGGAGAAAACCGAGGAGAAAAGTTTAAAAAAAATGTGTCTTAAACCTGGAGTAGTGAGGAGTGAGATGCAGGCTCTGATAGATTTGGTCTGAGAAGCAGATTTCTCAGCTGCTTGTGGCTACACACAAGAATACTGATGTTTTTAAAACGTTTAGTGACATGATGGCGATACGGGGGGTTTATACAGACAGCGGAGCTTTTTGTTTGAATTACTTTGTGGCGCATAAACACCTTACTGATGGGAACGGTGTTATGCTGAGAATTGCTCGCTTGCCGAGAATTGCATCCCATCGTCGAATTAACATAATTTAAAGATAACTTACAAGAGGGAATTGTTATGTTGTTATTAGTACATATTACTGTGTGACACGGGTGACGGATCCACCTTTCCGGTTCCGCCGCCACTTGGGGTATAAGAAGGCTGTGCGGAAGAGCCACTCAGCCATCAAAACAACACCAAACAATGCAGTTTAATAGAAGCAGGACAAATGCCAATGGATTTGAGAAGAGATAAACTCGCATTATCAAACTGGGTCAAGCTGAAAGGAAGTAAGGAAGCAAATATTTCAAAAACAACACTACAAGACTGCTGGGAATACTGTAACTTCCAGGGACACGGGTTTGGGTGGACAATTGAAAGAAGGACCAGAAGGTATAGGCTGCACACTATTGATATAGCTAACACCAGTCCAGTGAGTAATGCTCCCCCTTGGCTGTTTCCGGGAATAGAAGTAGATGCTAGTCTGCTAATGAGTAAAAAGGATTGGCATATGAGTGAAGGTGGTGTTAAAACAAACATTTACCTCAGGAACATTTACTATAACTACTTACAGCGCTATACTGACGGTTCAAAGAACAACTGTTGGAGTTGGAGGATACATTCCAGAGTTTAAAGTGACCATCGCAAAAAGACTCTCCATCAATACATCCGTGTTTACAGCAGAGATGGTGGCAATAATTATTGCTTTGCAGTGGGTGGAGGAGGTCAGACCGGACCGGGTGGTGGTGTGCACAGATTCACTTGCAGCGCTAAAAACCATACAGACACTAAAATCTACAAGGGAAGACTTGGTGATTGAGCTATATCACAGTTTATTTAGGGTACACAGGGGTGGTGGAGAAGTTCAGTTTTGTTGGGTTCCTGCACATGAAGGGTTGAAAGGGAATGACTGTGCAGACAAATTAGCAAAAAGTGCTCTTGGGAAAGAAATAACTATACCACTGTCTCTTGGAAAAGGTGAAGGGAAAGCAGTAATCAAGAAAAAAGGAACTAAGCTATGGCAAAAAAGATGGGATGAAGATCATAAAGGTAGATTGTATTACAAAATACAAAAATCTATTGCAATAAAGAATTATAAAACAACAAACAGGAGGGAAGACATCATTATGGCAAGACTCAGACTGGATCACACAGGTTTAAACGGCACTTTATTCACCATGGAGAAAAGCGAAAGTGACAAATGTAGAGAATGTGGAGTAAAAGAAAATGTCGAGCACATCTTATTACACTGTCACACATACGGAAATGAAAGACAGATAATGAAAAATGAAGTTTGAGAGGCCGGTAGGGAATGAGATTTTACTGAGATTCTGGGAACAGATGGAGATTGAGAGGCAATAAGAATCACGAGAAGGGCTCTTTTCTCTTTTTTAAATAACACAGCATTAAGTCATAGTATTTAGGGGTCGGGCTCAGATGACATAATGTTACGCACTCTTGTACAGTAGGTGGCGGTATGCACCTTTCAGTTGTTTGCTATCCGCCAGTAACCGAGAGAAGAAGAAGAAGGGGCGGTCTCTTTGACCTGACCTCTGCCTGACGGGAGCGCTTATACTGTAACTGTGAGACGACAGTAAAGTCCTGTTCTGTTCTTGCTTCCAGCCTCATCCTTGGTTCTCGTTTACCGACATAACAGTAATAACAATTTTTATTTCTAAAAATGTATAATGGGTACTTCTAAAAATGCACAAATGGTTACAAGCCTGGCTGTCGTGTTATAATTTATAGTTTTGTTGCATGGGATGCAATTCTTGGCAAGCGAGCAATTCTTGGCATAACACGGTCATGGCCAATCAATGAGCCGTATTTCTCTTCTTCGCTGAGATTTTTTTCTTCCTGGTCCGTGGTGGCTTCGGCTACAGCATCACAAACGAGCAGCTGTTGTAACTGCGTGACGTTGTCCAAGCAGTTTGGTCCGCTTGAGTGAAGTGCTGTGTGAATGCAAACCGAACCAAACGGAGGTGTGAAAATTCTCGCCATCCCCTGCTGAGTCGAACCGGAACTGCCAGACTATCCTGGTGTGAGTACAGCCTAACTTTCTTTGGTCCATTCTGGGTTCAAAAATGACGCCATGAGGGATAGCATGTTAGCATGGTAGCATTTCTGAAGCTAATGTAAGACTTACTTTATCATAGGTGTTTACTGAGATCATGACTTTCTGTGTACACTAGACATGATGGTATAGTGGTGTAGACCAAGAAGTACGTGTACACACAGTGGTCTCGGTCTCGTCAGCTCTCGTTTCGTTGTGGTCTTGCTGTCGTGACTGCAACACTATGGTCCAACCTGCACACACACAACTCTTGTTGGTTTGGGCCTTTGGGTGGTAAAGCCCATGTTTTCAGGCCTTTTCCCAGCCCACAGTTTCTGTTGAGCTTGGTCAGCTGTTGGCTACCTGTACTACCAAACAGCCACTGTGACTGATTTCAATGCTAAAAAAGTCTGCATGGAGCCATAAAAACATCTGAGCCTCAAAACTGCAGTAAAAACAGCAGAATTACAACTAAAATCTGACCTGACGACATCAGGATTGAGAACCTTTTTCTTATAAATTTGCAGCTTTAATTTAATTTGTTAATGCAGCTTTAATTTATTTTGTTACATTTTTCTCAAAAAATGCTACTTTTGCTGGTAATTTTTTTTTATTATTTGCAAAAAGTTTGTCTTTTCTGATTGCAAGATTGCATGGGTGTTTTCCTCATTAGACCATTATGCTATTTCCCTCCAAAATTTGATTTATTTTTGGCCTAAATATGCTTTGATTTTTTTTTTTTGTAAATTCGGCTTTTTTTTGTGCAAATTTAAATTTCCCTATATTCCCGGTATTAAAAAAAAAACAACCTTTTTTGATTAAAAAAGGAAACCAGTACAAGTCATTATAACAACATTTATCTTGCTTTAGGTATTACTAATAAGCCAAAAATGCATTTTTTTTCCATAAAAATAACCCCCTTGAGTCAGTATCCACCTTATTCCTAGCCCCCATGATGCCTTGCATGAGTTATGCGCACAACTTCCGGTACTAGTTTAGAACGTGGGGTTGCCACGGAAGCGGGACACTTTTCCTTGTTAAAAACAAAGACTTTTTTGTGACTTTTGGCTTACAGATTGCCAAATCTTTCCCTATATTTGTGAGATTTTTGCAGAAGTTTTCAGATTTTCTCATTTTCTGCTTTTTAGAGTATTTTTCTCATTATTGTGAAACCTTTTTTGTTGTAAATTTATTTCTTCTTTTCTTGGAAATGTACGTTCTCTTTCTTCATAAGAATTCGGGTAGCTACTATCTATGGGCAAAAGAGCCACGTGTGGCCCTGGAGCTGCAGGTTGCAGAGCCCTGATCTTGGTGATTCCACCTGCTGCTGATAATGTTACAGTGAAAGGAAATTACAAAGCTGAACACACTGGAAAATCTTTTCAATAATTTTATTTTGTACTGTTCAGTGCTCCCTGCAAATGTCAAAATGGAACAATTCCCATCTGGTGCTTTTGTGTTAAACTTCATGAAGCTGTCTTGGCAACTGGCTGCTGAGTCATTAATGTCAGGTCCACGGTCACAACACACACGCCACTCTGGACCCATTTAGACGGTCTACAGTGAACTATTGCTCCAGGCTTCCCACCATATAACAATGTGTTTTTTTGTTTGTTTGTTTCAGTCAGCGCATTGTCTATTTTTTTATGCTTTGCATCACACCATCTACAGCGGGGAAAATAATTACTGAACATGTCAACATTTTTCTCATTAAACATGTTTCTGATAAAGCCATTAACCTGAGATTCCCACCACATATCAGTAACAACCCAAGTAATCCATACATACAAAGAAATCAAGGCAACTGTGTTCACAAAGCAAGTTATATTTAATAAAGTGGAATGACACAGGGAATAAGTATTGAACACAAAGAAAAGGAGGTACAAAAGGCATAGAAAGCAAAGAAATCAGCTGAAATCCATCAGAATTTAGGAAGCCATCCCATCCCCCATCTGTGCAAATTAATTTCAGCTGGTTAAGTCTTGACTTATAGCCTTTAAAAAGGTCTGTGAATATCAGATTGTTACACCATAAAGAACTCATGATGGGTAGAAGAGCTCTCTAGACCTTCACAACCTTATTGTTGCAAAACATAATGATGACATTAGTTAACAGGTGCATTTCTAAACTGCTCAATGTTGCAGTGAGCACTGTTAGAGCCATCATTTCGGAAGTGGAAAGAACATTATTTTACTATAAACTGGCCACGACCAGGAGCTCCTTGCAAGATTTCTGACAGAAGAGTCAAAAGAATTATCAGAAGAGTTATCCAAGAGCCAAAGACCACTTGTGGAGAGCTCCAGAAAGACCTGGAGTTAGCAGGTACTGCTGTTTCATAGAAAACAATAAGTAATGCACTCAACCAACATGAGCTCTATGCCCGCTCACCTTGCAAGACTCCATTGCTGAAAAAAGCATGTTGAAGATCGTTTAAAGTTTGCTGCAGAACATTTGGGCAAGCCAGTAAAATACTGGGAGAATGTAGTCTGGTCAGATGAGACCAAAATTGAACTTTTTGGATGACACAACACACAGCATGTTTGGAGGAGAAATGCCCCTGCATGCCAGCCCCAAACCACCATACCAACAGTAAAGTTTGGAGGTGGAAGCATCATGGTGTGGGGGTGTTTTTCAGCACATGGTACAGGCAAACTTCATATTATTGAAGGAAAGATGAGTGGACAAATGTACAGAGACATCCTTGATAAGAACCTGTTGCCATCTGTCAAGATTCTGAAGATGAAACGAGGGTGGACATTTCAGCAAGACAATGATCCCAAACACACAGCCAAGGAAACTCTCAACTGGCTCCACAGAAGGAAAATAAAGCTGCTAGAATGACCCAGTCAGTCACCTGACCTGAATCCAATTGAAAATCTATGGAACGAACTAAAGATCAGAGTTTATAGAAGACACCCACGGAACCTTCAAAATCTGAAGACAGCTTGTGTGAAAGAATGGGCTAAAATCACTCCTGAGCAATGCCTGCACCTAGTTTCTCCATACAGGAGGTGTCTGGAAGATGTTATTACCAACAAATGCTTTTCTACTAAATATTAAAGGAATTTCACGAAGAGTGTTCAATTCTTATTCCCTGTGTCATTCCACTTTATTAAATATAACTTGTTTTGTGAACACAGTTGCCTTGATTTCTTTGTATGTATGGATTACTTGGGTTGTTACTGATATCTGTGAAAATCTCAGGTCAGTGGTTCCATCACAAATATGTTTAATGAAAAAAATGTTGGTGTGTCCAATACTTATTTTCCCTGCTGCAAATTAAAGACCACTTTTTGCTGTTTGGTCATGTTTCTAACAATAAGGGTCATGTCTTTGGCAGTGTGATTTGTGACCACACTTGTGATCGCTTTCCATTTTGCACTTTTGTTGTATGGGATAAATTTTCCAAATGAAGAAGCCATATAGTTCTTTTCTTAGGACTGGTTCCTTTTTTTCTGTAGGAGCTACCTGGCATGTTGAGAGTGGATTTTAACGCATTCTTCATATTATAGTGGATGACATCTCAAGTGGTGAAACAAATTAGTGGTACTGCCACATAATTTGCACAAAACTGTATTTTGTTCAGTTTTTACCTTCTGAAGTCCAAACCACTGCCAGAGAACGGAGCGGGTGTTTTCTTCTTCTTTCGTTCAAGTCTGCTTCCACTGCAGCCGGTGTGTGTGTGTCATTTAATTTTTTCTCCCTTTCCCCGCGCTCTGCCAGTGTTGCCAGATTGTGCATAAAAAAACAAGTGTCTGTGCTCCATGAAAACAGGCTCAAAAGAATCAGTTTCTAAAGAAAAAATTGCATGAAAAAACAGACCTGGGAACGACCCTGAAATGAAACACGACGCGGAGAGGCAAGAGGCTGAGCGCAACTGTGACAGAGGAGAGAGAAGCTGGCAGTTTATACTGCAGGGACAATGCTCAAGATTGGCAAAAAAAAAAAAACAGTTTCTGTTACGCACATCATAGAATGTATCGATATAACAAATATATTCATTCTATCACCCAGCCCTAGTGCATTTCACAGCTGGCGAGTGACTAGAATGTCATAATATGGCCCTTTGTCATTACCATCCATCCATCCGTCCTCTACCGCTTAATCCTTTATTGGGTTGCCAGCGGATGGGAGCCTGTCCCAGAATCTTTGGGCAAGAGGCAGGTTACACCCTGGAGAGATCGCCAGTCCATCGCAGGCCCCTTTGTCATTATCTTATAAATATAGTTGATCATAGTGGTGGTGGTGTGTGTGTGGGGTATTTCTCTGTTTATGCCTATAAAGCTACTACAGAATATGCTCACCTCCATTTTTCAGCCTTTGGGCACTTTAGAAGGTTGTAGATAAATCAGAAAACATTTTAAAAACCTACCTACATCGGGCCCTTTAATCGTGATTGCTCTGAACACTTGCATATGTGATTCTTTTATCCTTTGCTTTTATTCTTAAACAAACTAGAAAAATACCTAATTAGTTTATGAAATTACTTCCACAAAGTGCAGTCATGCGCTGGAGAAATTCTGAGTGCGTGTCAGGATCCTCACAACGACAACAATAGAAGTAGCTCTGAGCTTGCTTTCACTTGTTTACAACACTGCCGTGAATATGGTGCTAATGTTTTATTCTGGACTCATAACCCAGGAGCTTCGAGGCTTTAGATAGATGGGTGGAGCGCTACAGTAGCCGAGACGACGGATGGTGCGGGAGCTCGCTGCCGCTGCTGCTGGTGGAAGCTGCCGTGTTTGTGTGGCTCTGAGTGTAAAGGGGTAGATGAAGCGTCTGGCAGAGATTCATGGTGGAAGGATGACTGTGTGTTTACTGCTGGGGCTCCTAGGGTGGTGCACACTGAGCCGGAGAGCCTTGGCCATCAGTCAGTCTGACACGCCGAGAAAATAAACTGGGGCTCAGACAGATACAGACTGCTGTTTCAGAGCCAACCTCCATCCTCATTCACATGTGAAGACAACCGAGGGTGCACACGGGTTCCATCGGATCTCCACCAGAGGGCCGGCGTGTAATCCTAATTACTGTGTGGGTAGTTTGTTCTTAACGTGACGAGTGTCATTCAGTAATGACGACTGAATGACTGTACAAACAAGCAGGACAAAATGATGACTCAGCGTGCTGTGGGAGGCAGTTTCTGTGCCATTACACGGTGACACGCCGCCAAACACCCGTAGTTCATCCCGTTTGGGACCCGGGCGGTGGAGGTGTAGACGCTTAATGGAAAAAAGGTGTATGGCTCCTGGTTCCAGTAATGCTGTACAAACAGGTCACATGACAAAGAGCGGGAAAACATCTGATAATAATAATAATAATAATAATAATAATAATAATAATAATAATAATAATGGCCACCTTATCATGGTGGAGGGGTTTGCATGCTTTGATGACCCCAGGAGCTATGTTGTCGGGGGCTACTTGCCTCATGTAGCAGGGGCGATTCTAGCGTCTCCTGGGGCCCTGGGCAAAAATTCACAGGGGGCCCCTCCCACCAATGTTCATCACCCTTATATAATAAATAATATGATAATAACAAAAAATGTGAAATTAGAATTAGTATCTTTTCAAAATGAGAAGAAAAACATTAAAATCAATAGCTAACTAGAATGCACTCAGAGAGCGCATATCTCTGCCAAGGCTCCATCTGTCCCACATGGATCACCTCCAAAATGTAATGGGTTTGTGTGTAGGCCACGAGCCACTTCTGGTGAAAATTGCATTAAAGTCTATTCAGTAGTTTTGGAGGATTCTTGCTAACACACTGTGAGAAGATAAGAGCCTTGGTGGAGGTATGCATTCTTGGATCATCACCAAACTGTAATGGGTTCCTCTCTAGGCCAAGAACCATCTCTGGTGAAAATTTCATCCAAATTCATCCAGTAGTTTTAATGTAATCCTGCTGCACAAACACAAACAAGGTCCTTGGTGGAGGTATGCATTCTAAGATTCACCACCAAAATTTAATGGGTTCATCATTGGCCCGAGGGCTACTGCTGTTGAAAATATCACCAAAATCTGTGCGGCAGCTGTTGCATAATCCTGCTGACAGACAGACAAACCACCCTGATTACATTACCTCCTTGGCAGAGGTAAGGATAATTAAAGAAAAAGTATTACTTTACAATATACCACCACTCTCACTCGTTTGTTTACATAAGATGCACACCTGTACTTGCGAGAGTGAAAGATGAGGGTGGGGCCCCTTTAGGGAGTTCTGTGCCCGCCTACCACTGTCATTGCAAACTCTCCCCATTGTCACTGCTGTAGTGATTCAAAGTTGGCCAACCCTTGGGGGAAGGGGGAACTTCCGGGCAGGGGGCCCCAAGTGTTTGCCTGCCTGGCCTGCTGGTACGCAGCGCCTGTGCCTAGTATTGTCCCCAAAGGCAAACTGGTCCTGGGTGACCAAGAGTGGTCCAGTGGATCTCTCCTGCAGGAGGGACTGTAGGACTGCTTTCCCCCGCAACCCAGACCCCTGAATGAGTGGTAGAAGATGAATGGATGTACTGGACCGTACCGGATCAGTCAGGTCATCTGATGTTTTCCACATCACTGGCTACTCTCATTGTCATACGGATCAGGCCTGTTTGGAGAAGAACGGCGAGAATATTGTTTTCCTGTCACCATGGAGGACGTCCAGGTGGTCCTTTCCAGTCACCTGGAAGCTAATTGGCAGTTGTGCAGGTCCACTTGTTGCCTGTGAATCTTGCGATGTGTGTCATAACTGGCCCTTTCAGGGCAGGAATAAGGCGCCACTCGCCTGCTGTGAGTTTGCACATTTAATAATAATAATAAACACAAATAACAGCCACGAAGGGCGACTTACAAAAAGGCAATTAACGAGGACCGCAAAGGGTGACTACACAAAAATGCAACAAAGGTAAACCATGAAAAGTAACTAACAGTTATACTGGCGAGACAGAGTATAAGCTGAGTAAGAACAGGAATCACACGGGGGATTTCCTGTCTGCACAGGGCGGGGTCGCCGCAAGGAATGACCCCTGCAAGCGAGCTTAAATAATAATAAGGCAAAACCCAAACATGAATCAGGTGTGGGGTGAAAGTAATTAAAGAACACAAAACAGCTGTGACAACCCACAAAAAGACTTGACAGGAGGAAGTCACATACTGCGCTGTCAAAATAAAAGCACAAACCAAAATGGAAGAAAATCAGGAATAAATACATATGCGGAAAATGAGTAGAACCAAAAAGACCCGAGTGCGGCACTGACCCACGCTCGGCATCATTAAAATCACGCCGCTATCATCACCCTCTGTGCTGTAAAGGTGCGATTTAACTGGGCCGCAACAGCTCATGACTAATAACTTGAAACAAATATACAAATTAGCAACAATTTTCACTTGGAATAAGACTGAATTGGCACATTTGCATGTATGGCACCAATATAGCACAAATGCCAGATGAATTCCTGGTGAAATTTGGGCCAAAATTCACCTGGTGTTCACATACATGACATGCCCATGTTGCACAATATTCAAACAACATAAGTGTGACAAAACTGTAATTTTTTTTTGCAATTTTGACAGTCCTGTGACAGCTGTGCAAACCCCATGCAACACCGTGAAAATCCGTGACAAACTGGGACCATATCCCCCCATTCCAGCAGTCATTTTATCATCAGATGTGAAAGCGAGGTTGCAGAGGCTGCTGGATGTCTCGCATTTATTTATTTTATTTTATTTGTTTATTTGACAGGGACAGTGCAATAAACAAAGAAAATTAATCAAATGACAATCAATCTAATGTGCTGCACAAAGAGTGTATAGCTATTAGCTAATTTGCAACTCTTGTCCCTGGATGGGCTTTAGAAAGAAGAAACAAGTATGTGGAATGGCTCGTTTCTTTTGGTCTCCAATCAGTCACAATTTACTTTCACAGGTTCTCAACCCCTTGCAAAGTTGTCTAAGTTTTCTCGCACCTTCTGACTCATGGAAACTAAATTGAGAAAGGGTCGAGATGAGGTTGAGACACCCATGATGACTTTGTGATTATTTTGAGAAAAAATTAGTCTCACAAATTTTTTTTGAACATGTGGAAAATTCCTGTGATGCGAGAACAAGGTTCTGCAAGGCCCTCAAAAATTTTCACCTTGTTTCTTAGAAATCTGAAACTTTTTACTCATAAATTTGAGAAGTTTTTCTCATATAATCCAAAAGGGTACATATTGTCTTCTAAAATAATAATAAAAATATTTTCTTTTCTATCTTTTCTATTCTCTTTTCTTTCTACTTTTCGGCCACTTCTTGCAGCCTTCGTCAGAAGGGTCACGTGATATTGTTGCGACAATCAGCTGTTTCATCGCCTGTTTTATCCAGAGGACGGCTACACCCCCTGCTGTCTGGTAGCCTGTGGAGGACAGCATCCCAGGTGTGGGACAGGGTATAGGATCCCCCCATCCCTCTTTTGAAATCCAGCCATTGTAAAAGAGAAAATCCTATCATGGACTGGGAAGAGGCAAACGTCATCCGCACAGAAAGCAGCAAATACCACAGCTGGATCAGGGAAACCATCGAGATCAGAAAACAGACCCCAAGAACCATCAACAGGGATGAGGGATCCGATACCCTGTCCCACACCTGGGATGCTGTCCTCCACAGGATACCAGACAGCAGGGGGTGTAGTTGTCCTCCACTGTCTGGTAAACCTGGATAAAACAGCCGATGAAACAGCTGGTTGTCACAAAAACATCCCGTGACCTTTATGACAAAGGCTGCAAGAAGTAGCCAAAACATGTTACGGTAAAAACAACCTCTTTCACTGATAGAAAAGAAAATATTTTTATACAGTGGTGTGAAAAAGTGTTTGCCCCCTTCCCGATTTCTCTTTTTTGTGTATGTTTGTCACACTTAAATGTTTCAGATCATAAAACAAATTTAAATATTAGACAAAGATAACACAAGTAAACACAAAATGCAGTTTTTAAATGAAGGTGTTTATCATTAAGGGTAAAAAAATCCAAACCTACATGGCCCTGTGTGAAAAAGTGATCCCCCCCCCGATAAAACATAAATTAACTGGTTTATCACATCTTTGGAAAGCTGAGTTAAATTTTTCTAGCCAAACACAAGCCTGATTACTGCCACACCTGTTCTCAATCAAGAAATCACTTAAACAGAACCTGCCTGACAAAATGAAGTAGACCAAAAGATCCTCAAAAGCTAGACATCATGCTGCAATCCAAAGAAATTCAGGAACAAATGAGAAACAAATTAATTGACATCTATCAGTCTGGAAAAGGTTATAAAGCCATTCCTAAAGCTTTGGGACTCCAGCAAACCCTAGTGAGAGCCATTATCCACAAATGGCGAAAACATGGAACAATGGTGAACCTTCCCAGGAGTGGCTTGCCGACCAAAATTATCCCAAGAGCGCAGCAACGACTCATTCAAGAGGTCACAAAAGACCCCACAACAACATCCAAAGAACAGCAGGCCTCACTTGCTTCAGTTAAGGTCAGTGTTCATGACTTCACCATAAGAAAGAGACTGGGCAAAATGGCCTGCATGGCAGAGTTCTAAGACGAAAACCACTGCTGAACAAAAAGAACATAAAGGCTCGTCTCAGTTTTGCCAGAAAACATCTTGATAATCCTCAAGACTTTTGGAAAATACTCTGTGGACTGATGAGACAAAAGTTGAACTTTTTGGAAGGTTTGTGGCCCATTACATCTGGCGTAAAAGTAACACAGCATTTCAGAACAGGAACATCATACAAACAGTAAAATATGGTGGTGGTAGTGTGATGGTCTGGGGCTGTTTTGCTGCTTCAGGACCTGGAAGACTTGCTGTGGTAAATGGAACCATGAATTCTGCTGTCTACCAAAAAATCCTGAAGGAGAATGTCCGACCATCTGTTTGTGACCTCAAGCTGAAGCGTACTTGGGTTCTGCAGCAGGACAATGATCCAAAACACACCAGCAAATCCACCTCTGAATGGCTTAAGAAAAACAAAATGAAGACTTTGGAGTGACCTAGTCAAAGACCTGACCTGAATCCGATTGAGATGCTGTGGCATGACCTTAAAAAGGCGGTTCATGCTGGAAAACCCTCCAATGTGGCTGAATTACAACAATTCTGCAAAGATGAGTGGGCCAAAATTCCTCCACAGTGCTGTAAAAGACTCATTGCCAGTTATTGCAAACACTTGATTGCAGTTGTTGCTGTTGAGGGTGGCCCAACCAGTTATTAGGTTTAGGGGACAATCACTTTTTGTCATGGTCTGTACGCTGATGTCATCCACGCTCAGGTCATACATCTCCTCAGCCCGGCTTTTGCTATGACAGCGTCTCAGCGGGCTTCCGGCTGTCAAGCTCCATGGGATAGCTGGAGGCCAATTACCTCTCATCAGCTGAGGCGCTGTCAACCACTATAAAAGGGAGTGGCCCTGTTTGCTCAGGGCTGCGACCTCACATTATCCACGCTCATCTCTCGGTGTGGATTAGGCTGGAGTCCCTACGTCCTGCTCCAGCCCTCCTCTCTTCCCTCATCATTATTCGTAAGTGTACCTTTTGTATTATGTGACGCCATGTGTCTAAGACGACAAACAACAACAGTTGCTGTAACCAATTAAACTCGTTACAGACGACTGTTGCCTTCAAACAACACAAAACCAAACTTTTTCAAACTGTCAATCATGCATCTGTACTGTGGAACCCGTAAACAAAGCCAAAAAGAATATTTGGAGGGCATTTAAACATACGCAGCATCATTTCCAAAACAGAACAACTGGAACATTTACTCACGGACTCAAATCTGGATTATCTGTGTCTCACAGAAACTTGGATGAACACCATGACTCCTCTATCTGCGTTTACAATCCCCGGATACAATGTTTACAGACGAGACAGAGGGAAAGGAAAAGGGGGCGGGGTTTTGATTTACGTTAAAGACAGCATTGAAAGTCACCAGATAGACACCTCTGATCAAACTCTGGAATGTGTCGGGGTCACAATAAGGCTGTCTCCCCAAATGTCATTCATTGTACTCGCTGTGTATCGCCCACCAAATGCAACGAATGACTTTTATTCTGGTTCGGCCGAAATCTTAAAGAAATATGAAAGAAAGTAAATATTGCTAATGGGTGATTTTAATATAAACTGGCTTGATAAAGCACGAAGGAAAAAGCTGAAAGATATTACCAATTCTACACAAATGACACAATTAAGATAAGATAAGATAAGATAAGATAAGCCTTTATTAGTCCCACAACGGGGAAATTCCAGGATTGCAACAGCACAGGGATAACAACGCTCAGAGCAACAATCAGAAGGCAAGAAAAAAAAAAAAGGCAAGCAAGCAAGAGCAGCTAATATACATATGTACATATTACTATAAATATATATATATACACACAGACACACAGTGTAGAGCATTGTAGCTGGATGGGATAAATATGTAAATATATAAACACAGTGCGGAGCAATGTAGCTTGATGGAATAATATGTAGATATATAAACACACAGTGCGGAGCATTGCAGCTAGGTGGAAAAAATATGTAAATATATAAACACAGTGCGGAGCAATGTAGCTAGATGGAATGAATACATAGATATATAAATATAAACATAAACACACCCAGTGCGGAGCATTGTAGCTAGATGGAATAAATATATAAGTGTATAGACACACACAGTGCAGAGCATTGTTGCTAGATGGGATGAAACAGCACAACCGTCTACTTAGTTATCCTACATGGTATGATTATGTGCCCATACATATTCTCACCCTCCGTAGCTACCGGTATTTTCCTAGTTGTATGCCGGAGGGGACCATTGTGTAAGTCTATTGCATCTTTTGCATTCAAAAAACTATTAGGTTGTCACGTCTTTTTGCTATCTCTGCGAGCAGCCCTGCTTAGGTTGTACAGTCTGACAGCCGTTGGTAGGAAGGACCTGCGAAACCTCTCGGTTGTGCACCTGGGATGATGTAGTCTGCTGCTAAATGAGCTCCTCAGTGCATTCAATATGTCCTGCATAGGGTGGAACTTGGACTCCAGCAGAGATGACAGTTTAGCCACCGTCCTTCTCTCTCCTATCTCCTCCACCGGATCAAGGCGCTGCCCCAGGACAGAGCTAGCTTTCTTGATCAGTTTGTTCAGTCTCTTCCTATCGGCTGCAGTAATGCCACTGCCCCAGCAGACCACTCCAAAAGTGATGGCTGATGCCACCACCGTGTCATAGAATGTCTTCAGCAGCACCCCTTGTACACCAAAAGACCTGAGTCTCCTCAGTAGGAACAGCCTGCGCTGTCCCTTCTTGTAGAGTGCATCAGTATTGTGTGACCAGTCTAGTTTATTGTTCAGATGAACACCCAGGTACTTGTAGGATGTCACCATCTCAATGTCTGTTCCCTGTATATTTACTGGTACTGTGAGGGGTTGTCCTTGCCTGCGGCAGTCCACCACCAGCTCCTTCGTTTTCCTCGCGTTGATCTGGAGGCAGTTCCGATGGCACCAGTCCACGAAGTCCTGGATAAGCCCTCTGTACTCAGCTTCATCTCCATTGGAGATGAGGCCAACGATCGCAGAGTCATCAGAGAACTTCTGTAGATGGCAGTGTGTTGTGTTGTGTGAGAAGTCCGCAGTATAAAGAGTGAACAGGAAGGGAGCCAACACCGTTCCCTGGGGGGCCCCCGTGCTACTGATGATCGTGTCGGACACACAGTCCCGGGTTCTCACAAACTGAGGCCGGTTCGTGAGGTAATCCAAGATCCATGATGAGAGGTGCTGGTCCACCCCTGCGCGCAGCAGCTTGTCCTTCAGGATCATCGGTTGGATGGTGTTGAAAGCACTGGAGAAGTCAAAGAACATGATCCTCACCATATTCCCGGGCTTCTCCAGGTGGGACAGAGAACGGTGAAGGAGGAAGATCACCGCATCCTCCACCCCAATGCCATGCTGGTAGGCGAACTGGAGTGGATCCATCGCTGGTTCCACCAGGGGGCGGAGGTGAGCAAGGAGCAGTCTCTCCAGGGTCTTCATCAAGTGGGACGTCAAGGCCACCGGTCTGTAGCTGTTCAGGTCTTTGGGGTGGGAAGTTTTTGGTACAGGTACCACACAAGATGTTTTCCACAGCTGTGGTACCCTCCCCAGCTTCAGGCTCAGGTTGAAGATGTACGTCACAATCCCACACAGCTGGTCTGCACAGGACTTGAGGAGCTTTGCGCTGATGCCGTCCGGTCCCCGACGGCATCATTTATTTAATAAATAAACCTACAAGACTGACTAAAAATTCACAAACTTTGATTGACCTAATTTTTAGTAATAAGCCGGATAGGGTAACCAAAACATACAGTATAATTTGATAACAGGTTTGTCAGACCATAATCTTACTTTAGTAGCCAGAAAATTAAACAAACTAAGGTATAGGGATCAACAGCAAATTAAAAAATCATCTAAAATTTCTTACATTCCAAAGAAAAATCAAATCTTGCTTGAGAATGACTTAAGCAAAATAAACACAGAGTTTCAAAATGATAAAACCTGTGACCAGTCATGCAGAAATATTACAACAGCTATAACAGATATTATTGCAAAATATACAGAATTGAAACAAAGAAAGTCCAATAAATAGAGGCTGCCATGGTTTAACACCTCTCTTTGGGGCATCATGAAACAAAGAGATATGGCCCTCAAAAAATTTCTTAAGTCAGGGCTAACCCCTGATCATTACACTTATAGAAGCTTGAGAAATAAAGTCACTATACAACTTCAAAAAGCAAAGGCTAACTTTTTTCTCAATATAATAAAGGATGCAAAAGGCAACAACAAACTTATTTGGAGAAGCATGGAGAAGCTATTGGGAAAAGAAAAACCAAGATGTGATGGCTTAAAGCTAAAAATAAATTCTGTTATCCAGAACAACAACACTGAGCTGGCAAAGCATTTTAATGATTACTTTATAAACTCTGTGTCACAATTGGCAAAGAGTTTTTCTAAGCCAAACTGCACTCATGAATTCCACTGTGATGCTCATTCTTTTAAACTGAGTAATGCTTTTTAATTGAGTACTGCATTGCTACATGGTACTCCAGCTGCAGTATGCCAGACAAAAAAGCCCTGCAGAGGATAGTCAAGGGGGCGGAGAGGGTAATTGGAGTCTCCCTCCCCTCTGTCCAAGAACTTTTTCAGAACCGTTGTAGGAGCAGGGCACTGAACATTGTCAAGGACCGTTCTCACCCTCTGCATAAACACTTTGAACTTCTTCCATCTGGTAAACGATTCCGGACCATCAGAGGCAGAACCACCAGACTGATCAACAGCTTCCTTCCACAAGCTGTCAGGATGCTGAACAGTTGACCCGGAATCTCTCATACACACTACTGCACCTACGGACATTTTGTATATTATTTGTATATTATAGTTAGTTAGTTGTTTTTTTTTTCCCCAAGTATGTCACAGGGATGTGTGAATGGATGGGGGGTGGGGGTGGGGGGGTGAAGCTATGTGGGAGTGTGTCTTAAATCATGCTGCTTCTATTTATATGGATGCCGAGAGAAACGCAATTTCATCTTGCCTGCACTACAGTTGTATGTACAGCAATATGACAATAAAGTTTGATTTGATTTGATTTGATTTGATTTAATGTAGATGAAGGGAATATCTCTAAAATCATATCCAATCTTAACAATAGTAAAGCTGAAGACATATTTGGAATGGATACAGCTTTTCTGAAAGAACACAAAGAAATTTTCACACCAGTATTAACAAAAATTATAAATCAATCCATAAATGAGAGTACCTTTCCCACAATTTTGAAAACAGCCAGTGTACGGCCAGTGTACAAATCAGGTGATAAGCTCCAGGTCGCAAATTACAGACCCATCGGTGTACTCCCAACCATTTCCAAAGGCTTGGAGAAAGCTGTAGCGCAACAGCTGGTGGACCACCTTGACTCCATGACAGCAAGTCATGGAGTCATTTAGTCATGGAGTCATTTAGTTCTTATCTATGTTTTGGGTTCTTATCAATGATATTAATGTTGTTTTTTTTTAGTTTTTAGCAATGCTTGGTTTTAGTTTTTTAATCAGTGTTTGGTTTTAGTTTTTTATCAATGCTTACTTGTAGTTTTAGCAAATGTCTGCTTTTTAATGCTAACACCAGCCTGCCCAGGGACTACAGGTGGAAATTAGCACTAGTGCTATAACCTGGTACAATGCATCTTTCCTCTTTAAGGTCAATGTATATTGTGCATGTCCCTGCATAAATAAATAAATAAATAAATAAATAAAGTAAAATAAATGTGTTTTGCCCCACGAGGCTCTTTTCCTTTGTCCCTTTCCCTTCATTAATAAACTATGCAAACTCACCGGTTGGCCCTTGGATCTTATTAATGGCTCACAAGAGCCATTCGTGACACTTTTTCACACAGGGTCATGTAGGTTTGGATATTTTTTCACTTAATAAACACCTTCATTTACAAACTGCATTTTGTGTTTACTTGTGTTATCTTTTCTAATATTTAAATTTGATGATCTGAAATATTTAAGTCTGACAAACATACAAGAAAATGAGAAATCAGGAATGAGAAATCACCTTTTCACACCACTGTAAGTTTTTCTCCTGTATTTTCAACTTTTTTCCTCTAAATGGTCAACTTTTTTAATTAATTTGCAACTTTTTTCTCAAAAATATACATTTTTTCTCATAAAATTGTAATTTTTTTCCTCATAAATTTACTTCTTAAAAAAATTCTGAATTTTTTTTTCTTGAAAATCAGCATTTTTCCCTGTGAATTTAAATTTTTTTTTATTGATTTGCAACTTTTTTCTCATCAATTTGCAAGTTTTTTTCTTATAAAATTGCAGCTTTTTTCTAAAAATTTGCAATTTTTTCCTGTAAAGATTCAACTTTTTTTTTCCTAAATCTGCCACTTTTTAAGATCAATTTACAATTTTTTATTGCAAATTTGCAATTTTTACCTCAAAAATTTTAACCTTTTTTTCTCATCAATTTGCAATTTTTTTCTCATAAATGTGGAACTTTAAAAAAAATACATTTGCATTTTTTCCTGTGAATTTTCAACTTTATTCTAGATTTGCAACTTTTTTTCTTATCAATTTCCATGTTTTTTCTTTAAAAATTGCATTTTTTTAAAAAAAATTGCAATTTTTTCCTATAAATAACTTTTTTCGCATAAATTTTCAACTTTTTTCTTGTAAATTTGGAACTTTTTTTTAAAATAGATTTGATTTTTTTTCTTGTAAATTTGCAAATTTTTTTCCTGTGAACTTTCAACTTTTTTTCTTATAGATTTGCAACTTTTTTCTCATCAATTTGCTATTTTTTTCTCAGAAATCTCCAAATTTTTTTCTCAGAAATTTGTGACTTTTTCCCTTTAAATTTTCCATCTTTTTGTAACAAATTTGTTTATTTTTTTTCTTGTAAATTTGCAAGTTTTTTTTCTCATAAAATTGCAGCTTTTTTCTGAAAAAAAAAAAAAACCTGCATTTTTTTCTTGTAAATTTTCAACTTTTGTGATGTAAATTTGCAACACTCATCTGAATGCTGGTCAGTGTTTATTCTATGTAAATAAATTGTAATATGCAACTTTTTCAACTTTAAATTAGCATCTTTTATCACATCTTTGCACCTTCATTCTAGCAAATTTGCACCTAATTTCGATTTATACATTTATACCTGATGCTAACTGGGGAATACTTGATAAAAAAAAACAAACAAATGGCCTACTGGGCACATCTTTTTTTTTTTCACTTGTCAAACAGCAACTGAGGGATTGCAACACAGATTTCCTGTTAGCATTTATGTAGACAAAACAATAAGAGGATGCCAGGCATCAGCAGGAACTACAGCAGTGATCACATCAGTAAAAACAGCAAAGCTTTTTAATGCCTTTTTTTGAGGCTATAAATGCTGAGGGTAGGTGTTAGTCCTAACAAATTAAACTACTGCACCAATAGGTGAAATATTAAGGACCCCGGGTCGGTCAACTTTATCCACAGTGCCTCAGAACAACATAAACTTTCACACTGATTTGACTCAAATTCCTCTTGTTTTTGTTTATTTGGCAGCTGGTTCGGTTTTGCAAGTTTTCTTCTTCTTTTTTTTGGGGGGGGGGGGCAGCAGCAAAGACTGAGAATAGAACTTTGAAGCAGGAGAAGAAAAAAACAGTGTGTGTGTGGGTGTGTGGGTGCCAGGTGGACCAGTCAGCGCCTGACAGTTTTACCCACAGCACAGAGGAGTCACGGCAGCAGCCTGTCACTCTCAGATCCCCCTCTCGAAGCTCATTTACGTCTGCTCGGCTCCGGGTTTCTGTTCCTCCACTTCCACACACACACCCGCCCCCCCAAATCCACATATTCATCCCATGAATTCCTCTGTTCTCTCTGCTCTTCTTTCTTCTCTTTCAAGTTTTATGAAGACGGAGGTAGAAAGGGAGCAGGCTGGTGCTCTGCCGTTTGTCTCCCCACACACCCCAGACTGCCTTCTGTGCTCCAGAGTTCCTAAAAAGGCACAAAATGAAGGCAGAGATATCCACCGTCACATCAGCCACTATGCTCGGATCACGCCAGCTGATTAATGAGCTCATCTGGATGAGGCAAATCTGGCCAATTATTGCTTAATGTACTTTGTTGCTTTCAGTATTTTCATATGCAGAGAAAGACTAGTAAGTTCAATACATTTGACACAACTGTCAATATAAGTGTCATCAGCACTGGGCAAAATTTATCTAAAATTGTCATGGATCTGGGTGAGTGCAGCACCATCTTGCCTTTGTGCACCTCCTCTGAGAGGGAGAAGTGTTCTGTCGCTCGTCTGTTCTTTAATTTCTTCAGATCTCAGCATGATGTGTTGCTTTTTGAGATCTTTTAGCTGACTTCACTTTGTCAGACAGGTTCTATTGAAGTGATTTATTGATTCAGCAGGTCTGGCAGCAATCAGGCCTGGGTGTGGCGAGTGAAACTGAACTCAGCTTTTCAAAAAAATGGTTAATTTATGATCTAACGGGGGTGGATTACTTTTTCCACATAGAGCCAGGTAGGTGTGGCTAGCTTTTTCCTTTTAATAAATTAAATAATCATTTGAAATCTGCATTTTGTGTTTACTCGGGTTATCTTTGTCAGTAGATGATTTGTTATTTTTTTTAACAAGGGGGATGGGGGAATTCATGAATTTAGCATGAGGCACAAACATAAAAATGTAAAGATATGATAAAAGATGTCAATTTAAAAAATAGAAAAGTTGCAAATTATCATTTATTTACTTAGAATAAAATTTTTACCAGCAAGCAGATGAGCGTTGCAAATTTACAAGAAAAAATCTGAAATTTTTGAGAAAAAAAAGTTTCAAATTCGTGAGGAAAAAGCTGAATATCCACAGGAGAAAAGTCACAAATTTACAAAAAAGTTACAAACTTATGAAAAAATGCAACATGAGAAAAAGTTGCAAATTTACAAGAGAAAAAAAACTGCGTATGCAACTTTTTCCCCTGATAAAATTGTAACTTTTTCTACATAAATTTTCAATTTTTTACCTGTAAATTTTAAATTTTTTTCTTGTAAAATTTAAATTTTTTTTCTTGTACATGTCCATGTTCATCTGGACGCTGGTTACCTTTTTATTCTATGTAATTAAAACATAAATTGCACCTTTTTTAATTTTTAAAATGGTGTTTTTTTTATCACTGTTGCTGTTTCTGTTTTGAAGGACCTGAACACCGTTGAAGATGTTTTTATTTCTTTGCTCCAATCAGCTCTCGGCTGTTTTGGGTTAAAAAAGCTGAGAAAATCATCTTTCTGTTTTTTTTCAGATTCTTTGCATTGTATCCTTAACTCTAAAATAATGAACACATAAGCATATGCGTACATGCATTTGTGAGGGCGCTGAATGATGCAGGACGACGCGTTTAATATTCCAGACCTCAAACAGCTGCAGAGCATCACTGACTCTTTGTTATAACTGGCTCACGTGTGACTTCAGCAGGGAAGAACAAACTTATTCTATTGCAGCATCATCGTGTACTTTATTATGTGCTGTTTAGCTTCATTGTCGTCCTTGTTTCATTTCTCCTAAACAGCCTCCTGAATGCGTGTTTCTATTTAGCCTCACAGGTCCGTTCCTCCTGTAACAACGCTCCTTCCTGAGGAAGAGAAAAGTCGATGGGTTTATTAAACAGCCGACTCTGAGGTGTACTTTGTTAAGATCAGCCGCATCCATAAGTTTAAGAGAATCCCTGGAGGTGGTGGTGGTTGTTCGACCGTACGAAGCTGCTGCACCTGCCGCTAACAGCCATATTGATCAGAGGGACAGTGCTGTGGCGGCTGCTGCTGCTGCTGCTGCACACAGTCTGAGCTTTAGTAATTACCTGTGGGCTCCACACTCCAGGGAGGTGGGATAAGTCAGACAGCCCGTGTGCATAAGTGTGTCAGATGATGCACACACACACACACACACACACACACGTACACAAGTCTAATTGGAATTGCACGGCTCACCACAGCAGGGTTTCAGCATAGAGACGTAAACTACACTAATGTCCCAGTGTCCAGCTGATTATGGGCTTTGGTAACTGAGGAACTCACGTGGGGAGGGGGGAGCCCATATCTGCTGATTAATAACTTGACTTGTAGACAGTGGGTGATTTGAAGGGTGGATGTTATTGTTGTTTTATAGTTTAGGCTTTTATTTGTGAGGTACGGGTGGCGGCTCCACCTTCTGGTTCCGCCACCAGCCGTGGCTATAAGAGGGCAGTGAGCAGGAGGGGCGGCGTCTTTGCCACCCCTTCTGCCTGACGGCTGCACCAGTGCTGTAGCGTGCCTCTCTAATAAACCTGTGTTCAGTTCGACACCTGGCCTCGTCCTTGGCTCCATATACAGACATAACATTTGGCAACGATGATAAAAGTGGATTAAAACAAGGTATGGCAGCGTGTGGGTTTGAAATTTGGCTGTTCTTGGTGTAAAGAACTGAGGTCCACACGAATAGTGGTTTCAACAAAGTTCTCTTTTAACACTAGGAGCGGGAAACATTAACAGGCGGCAACATCAACACATCGCCATTTTCATATCTATTTCACTCGGTGAAGGTCAACTCTGACCTGTGACGTCACCACAGTCTTAAAGACACAGCACACACAATTATCACATTATATGACACTTGGAGCTCTCCGGCGAGCCACCGGCCCCCTGGCCGAGGTGGCGCGCCGTTTTCAGCACGTACATGGTGGCGCTGGACCTTGGGAAGCTGGAGAAGTTGTGGGCACGTGAGTTGTTGGTGCACAATCCTGGAATGGAGGAACAGCGTGTTCTGAGCACACTGAGTGACGGTGATAGCTTTGTTGAAGTGGTTGAGCTAATGGCGTCCTATTTTCGCGCCCTGGAAAACATCATGGCTTGTGAGATTCGGTTTCGACAGCGCCATCAACGGGTGGGCGAGTCTATTCAGCAGTTAGTGGCAGACTTGGAGCTGTTGGTCAGTGGGTGCCAGCTTGGATTATAGGAGGAGAAGATGATTCGCGACCAGTTGGCGGAGTATACCAACGGCACTGCGATAGAGTCAAAGCTGCCTACGTTTTTGGGCGGCTTGCCGCTGCCCACAGCCATCGAGTTAGCTCAGCAGCTGGAAGCTGTGGATAAACTGTCACCGGAGCTGAGTGAGTGCTTGTCACGCCAACATCTGGGATCACTGCCGACCGCGCATGCAGTGAACCCGGTCAGCGTGGAAAGTGTGGAGGACGACGCTAGCGCTGTGAATGTGAGGTCTGCCCCGGGACAGCCCAAAGATGAGGGCTGTGGTTCAACGAAGCACCGTTTCAGAACCAAAGATTGTTCAGCAAGAGCGGAGCACTGCGGCAAGTGTGGCCACTCACTTCATGTCACCAGGGTATGCCACACATCCGAGCGAGGAGGTCCATGGCACAAAGAGGACTCTAGCGCCCTCACGGTTGTTCATGCTGTGTCTCCGAGCACCAACGGACACGTGTACTATGTGATGG
Organism: Pholidichthys leucotaenia; assembly: GCA_020510985.1. NCBI lineage: Eukaryota > Metazoa > Chordata > Actinopteri > Cichliformes > Pholidichthyidae > Pholidichthys > Pholidichthys leucotaenia. The sequence goes on along the minus strand of CM035839.1, from coordinate 9,932,792 downwards.
AGTTGGACAGGAGGGAAGTATTTTTGTGGACTGACGCAGGAGCGGTGGGCTCCATGCTGGATTGGACAACCGTGAGATGTTTTTTCCCGTATGTCAGAATTGAGAGTGGCCTGGCACTGCTTTGTGGTTGTGGAGGCGGACGGCTGGCCATGGTGGGAACGTTGGAACCAGAGGCTTGTTGCAAACCGGCCAGGACATGGGACTGCCCGATCGTTAGAGTGTTAGATGGCGCGGTGTGGGATGAGGAACTGCCTGGCACCCTGGAGAGTGAGCAAGACCAATATCACTCAGGGTCATCACAGGAGGGTTCCTGTACCAGAGCTCAAGTCGCCCTTGATGTGGGTACTGGACGGCACAGCGGGACGCCTGTGATGACAGGTGACGTCAAGAGCCTGACTCCATCTGTTCCCAGAGTTTGGCTGGAAGGTTCCGGTGAACAAGGGATCACAATGGCAACAGCGGAGTTAAAAGAGGTTGGGCTGGACCGTTAGGTACGGTAGAACGATGTGCCAAGCACAGACTCTGCAAGCCGAGCAAAACCCCTCTGGGAGCTGCGGACTGGATTCAGGCTCGGGGGGTGGTGAGATCACGGCAGGTATGGGCCAAATGGAAGGTGGAGGAGCACCAGGGACGGCTGCATGTCGTGGCCAGATGGAGGGATGCTTATCGCCAGCTGTCCGGCGGCTCGTGGAGGCACCCAGACGAGCTGCGGCGTGCCCGGGAGGAGACTGTGGGACGTGGGCCTGGACGAGCAGAACATCCAATGGTGAGGAAGAGGTGGTGCACCGGGGCCGAGGCAACCAGCTGTGGCCCAGGAGGCAGGCCACTTCCAGGGGTGGACTGAGGAAAGGACGGTTTCGGTGGTGGTGGTGGTGGGGTGGGTGGGCGGGGGCTCACGCGAGTTGTCTTCTCCAGCCATGTGTGTATAAGTTAAAGGTTCTGTGTGTATAGGTTATTTACTATGCATGTGTTCAGAGTAATTGGCTGTTTATGTCTGTAGATTATTTTATGTGTTTTATTTTAGTTTAGGAGTACAGTGGTTGTTTTGTGTGCAAATGGACCCTGTTCATTTAGGATAAACTCTTTTCATCATAAAATATCAACTTTTTTCTCATAAATTTACAAGTTTTTTCTCATAAAATGGCAACTTGCTTCCTCATAAAATAGAAACTTGTCTCATAAATGTGCAACTTTTTTCCTCATAAAATACCAAACTTTTTCATTGTAGAATACCAGCTTTTTCTCATAAATTTGTAATATTTTTCCTCATAAAATTGCAGCTTTTTTCTCATAAATTTGCAACTTTTTTCTCATAAAATAACTTTTTTCGTTGTAAAAGATCAAATTTTTTCTCATAAATTTGCAGCTTTTTTCATTGTAAAATATCAACTTTTTTCGTAAAATGGCAACTTTCTTCCTCATAAAATACCACCTTTTTTACTCATAAAACACCAAATTTTTTCATTGTAGAATACTAACTTTTTCTCAAAAATTTACAATATTTTTCCTCATAAAATTGCAGCTTTTTTCTAATAAATTTGCAACTTTTTTCTCGTAAAATACCAACTTTTTTCATTGTAAAATATCAATTTTTTTCTCATAAATTTGCAGCTTTTTTCTCATAAAATGACAATGTTCTTCCTCATAAAACACTAACATTTTTCTCATAAAATGGCAACTTTTTTGTCATAAAATATTAGCTTTGTTCTAATAAATTTGAAATTTTTTTCATTGTAAAATACCATCTTTTTTCTCATGAATTTGAAACTTTTTTCTCATAAAGTGGCAACTTTTTCTCCTCATGAGGGGAAAAACATAAGATTCAAAGATTTTATTTGTCAATACTACTATATGTACAGGACATACAGGAGAATTGAAATGGCGTTTCTGTCTCTCTTTTGTGGTGTGTGCAATATAAAAAAAAGGAGTAAGGCTGGAAAAACAACAACAGCAGTCTACGTACAGTCATGCTACCCATAGTGCAAACAGTGACAAAGATAAAATTTTTGAAAAAAAAAAGTTGCAAATCTACAACATAAAATTGGAAAATTTGCAGGAAAAAATTCTAAAATTACTAAAACAAAATTCTAATTTATGACAAAAAGTTGCATATTTTTGAGAAAAAAGTTGCAAATTTATGACAAAAAAGTTGCAATTTTACAAAAAAGTCACAAATTAATGAGAAAAGTTGTAAATTTATAAGAAAAAGTTGCAAGTTTATGAGGAAAAAGTTGGAAATTATTGATGAAAATTGCAGATTTTTTAGAAAAAAGTTGCAACCTTATGATGAAAAGTTGGAAAACGTGCCCCGTCCTCCTCTTGATTTACACTTATGAATGGTGATGGGGGATGGCAGCTTAATACGTGGACAATTTGGGGTCACTTTGCTAACATGGGGGATAGCACCCCCCCTCATCCCCCCCACATCACTTCCTGGCTCCTCCCCTCCTCTGCCTCATAATGATGATGCCATATATAAATTATATGACACTGTAAATCCATAGAAATGCCTTTGCTTAAACGTGACTTTTAATTTTTCTCCTCAGCTTCCACGTCATCATCTATAAGGAAAACCAGGAGCAAATCAAAAGCACATGAAGTAAACCAGAACAAGATAAGATAAGATAAGATAAGCCTTTATTAGTCCCACAACGGGGAAATTCCAGGATTGCAACAGCACAGGGATAGCAACACTCAGAGCAACAATCAGAAGGCAAGAAAAAAAACAAGCAAGCAAGAGCAGCTAATAAACATATGTACGTATTACTATAAAATATATATATATACACACACACACAGACACACAGTGCAGAGCATTGTAGCTGGATGGAATAAATGTATGAATATATGAACACACAGTGCAGAGCATTGTAGCTAGATGGAATAAATATGTAAATATATAAACACCCACAGTACGGAGCATTGTAGCTAAATGGAATAAATATGCAAATATATAAACACACACAGTGCAGAGCATTGTTGCTAGATGGAATGAAACAGCATAACCGTCTACTTAGTTATCCTACATGGTATGATTATGTGCCCATACATATTCTCACCCTCCATAGCGACCGGTATGTTCCTAGTTGTATGCCGGAGAGGACCATTGTGTAAGTCTATTGCATCTTTTGCATTCAAAAAAAACTATTAGTTTGTTACGTCTTTTTGCTATCTCTGCGAGCAGCCCTGCTTAGGTTGTACAGTCTGACAGCCGTTGGTAGGAAGGACCTACGAAACCTCTCGGTTGTGCACCTGGGATGATGTAGTCTGCTGCTAAATGAGCTCCTCAGTGCATTCAGTATGTCCTGCATAGGGTGGAACTCGGACTCCAGCAGAGATGACAGTTTAGCCACCGTCCTTCTCTCTCCTATCTCCTCCATCGGATCAAGGCGCTGCCCCAGGACAGAGCTAGCTTTCTTAATCAGTTTGTTCAGTCTCTTCCTATCGGCTGCAGTAATGCCACTGCCCCAGCAGACCACTCCAAAAGTGATGGCTGATGCCACCACCGTGTCATAGAATGACTTCAGCAGCGCCCCTTGTACACCAAAAGACCTGAGTCTCCTCAGCAGGAACAGCCTGCGCTGTCCCTTCTTGTAGAGTGCATCAGTATTGTGTGACCAGTCTAGTTTATTGCTCAGATGAATACCCAGGTACTTATAGGATGTCACCATCTCGATGTCTGTTCCCTGTATATTTACTGGTACTGTGAGGGGCTGCCCATGCCTGCGGCAGTCCACCACCAGCTCCTTAGTTTTCCTCGCGTTGATCTGGAGGCAGTTCCGATGGCACCAGTCCACGAAGTCCTGGATAAGCCCTCTGTACTCAGCTTCATCTCCATTGGAGATGAGGCCAACGATCGCAGAGTCATCAGAGAACTTCTGTAGATGGCAGTGTGTTGTGTTGTGTGAGAAGTCCGCAGTATAAAGAGTGAACAGGAAGGGAGCCAGCACCGTTCCCTGGGGGGCCCCCGTGCTACTGATGATCGTGTCGGACACACAGTCCCGGGTTCTCACAAACTGAGGCCGGTTCGTGAGGTAGTCCAGGATCCATGATGACAGGTGCTGGTCCACCCCTGCGCGCAGCAGCTTGTCCTTCAGGATCATCGGTTGGATGGTGTTGAAAGCACTGGAGAAGTCAAAGAACATGATCCTCACCATATTCCCGGGCTTCTCCAGGTGGGACAGAGAACGGTGAAGGAGGAAGATCACCGCATCCTCCACCCCAATGCCATGCTGGTAGGCGAACTGGAGTGGATCCATCGCTGGTTCCACCAGGGGGCGGAGGTGAGCAAGGAGCAGTCTCTCCAGGGTCTTCATCAAGTGGGACATCAAGGCCACCGGTCTGTAGCTGTTCAGGTCTTTGGGGTGGGAAGTTTTTGGTACAGGTACCACACAAGATGTTTTCCACAGCTGTGGTACCCTCCCCAGTTTCAGGCTCATGTTGAAGATATACGTCACAATCCCACACAGCTGGTCTGCACAGGACTTGAGGAGCTTTGCGCTGATGCCGTCCGGTCCCGGCGCCTTCCTCGCCTTGATCTTCCTCAGCTCCGTCCTCACCTGGGTCCTGGTCAGGGTCAGGATGGGGGGTTGTGTGTTGGGAGTGGGGGGGTGTTGGTAGAGTGGGGAGTGGGCAGCAGGACTTGATTTCTTTAGAGGCAGCAGTGGTTGTTGTGCAGTCAGGGGGGAGGGCGGTTGGTCAAATCTATTGAAAAACAGATTCAGGTTGTTCGCCCACTCCCTGCCCCCTGTGGCCTGGGGGGAGGTATTCTGGAGCCCCGAGATGGTTTTGAGGTTTCTCCAGACCCCGCTGATGTCGCTCTGTTGCAGCTTGTCCTCCATCTTCTTCCTGAAGCTGTCCTTGCCTTCTCTGATCTTTCTCCTCAGCTCCCTCTGTACGGACTTCAGCATCTCCCTGTTCCCCGACCTGAAGATCCTCTTCTTCTCTCTCAGAAGTGTTTTTATCTCAGGGTTGATCCAGGGTTTGTTGTTTGAGTGACGCCGTATGGTCTTGGTGGGAACGGATTTGTCCACACAGAAGCTGAGGTAGCCCGTGAAGGTGTGAATGAGGCCATCGATGTCCTCACCATGTGGATCGCAGAGCTGCTTCCAGGCGGTGGCTTCAAAACAGCCCTTTAGGGTGTCCATTGTCTCCTCAGACCATAACTCCACAGTGTGCATGGCCGGAGGTTGTCTGTGCACTAGGGGTTTGTACACCGGCCGGAGATGAACCAAGTTGTGATCCGATCTCCCGAGTGGGGGTAGTTGTGATGAGGTGTACGCCTCCTTAGTGTTTGCGTAGAATAAATCCAGTGTTTTATTGTCTCTAGTGTGGCATGTGACATACTGGGTGAACGTGGGTAGAATGGGAGACAGTGAAACATGGTTGAAATCGCCTGAGATGAGGAGAAGAGCATCTGGGTGTTCTGTCTGCAGCCTGCTGGTTACTGAATGGATGACGTCACGTGCTGTCCCAGCGTTCGCCGTCGGATTTGCATAAACAACAATGCAGATCACGTGTGAGTGTTCTCTCGGGAGATATGTAGGCCTCATGCTAACAGCTAGCAACTCAATGTCTTTGCTGCAGTGTCGTTGTTTAACAGTGATATGTCCCGGTCTGCACCAGTTGTTGTTAACATACATGATCACTCCACCGCCCCTAGCCTTGCCACTGTCTGGTGTTCGGTCAGCTCGTATCATGTGAAAACCCTCCAGCTCAATGTTAGCATCTGCTGCTAGTTCAGTTAGCCACGTCTCAGTAAACAAAAGGAGAGAGCACTCCCGGTATGTGCTATCATAACGGGAGATAGCCGCTAGCTCATCTAACTTTCCCAGTATCGACCGTACATTTCCCATGACAACAGATGGAAGGGAGGGTCTGTACCTTATATTTTTTGTCCTCCGCCTTACTCCAGCCCGGCAGCCGCGGCGTTTTCGCCTCAGTTCACTCGGTATGTCGAGTTTTTCCAATGGGACCGGGTGGCGGTTGAATGCTAGCAGCTGTTCTCTGCTGTATCGTATCCTGCTATAGACAGTGGCTCCGTCCACCGGCTCAGGAGACATTTAGGACGATCTGTGTGTCCGTGATATAAGTGGGGTGAAAAAAAAAGACGGATCAAAAGAGAGAGGAAGGGAAAAAGACTCGGAATCGAGCCGCTGTTGCAAAAGGCAGCCGACTCGTGTGGCGCCGAGAGAAAAAAAAAAAAAAAAACAAGAAGGTACATAATAGTTACAATTCATTTATATGGGCCCATTGCCGCCACAAACCCCGGTGATTTCCCGGCGGAGCCATTAAAACCCACACACATCTACCGTGTAAACCCAAGTGTTTACCAAACGGACACAATCTAGCGGCGGGCGCCTCATACGTGAGTGTCGGGAGGAGTGAACGAGTCTCAGCCATCCTAACGGCTTCTATTCCCACCAGCTCCAGACAAATGAGTTTCCAGTGGAATTTGCACTGAGCTGTGCAAAACGGCTGCGTCGACTTTTGTTAACTTTCTTACTCCATGAGTATGCATGAGGGCAGAAATTACACACCAGAAATTCCATGCGCTTTCTGGGAAAAGAAGAGGACCTACTTTCTCCGACAGGAAACATGCCTGGCAGCTGGACATGTGACTGCCCGCCGCCGTTCAAACATTTGCTCAGAGAGCATCAGACTCATCAGTGGCCATCATGGAGAACAGCGTGATGCACTGTAGGTCTGCGCCGGGATGACGGGCGGCAGAGACGGCCCCGCAGCAGCAGCAGCGGCGGCGGCCCCCACCAACGCCACTGCGGTCCACTCTGATTGGCCGTGTAACCTTTTAACCGACGTCTGACTGTCCTGTCACGACGTGACAAACACAAACACCTAGACCCATCAACGCTGGCATGTCTGGGTGCGGCGGTGCAGCAAATGACGGGCGCCAGGGGTTGCATACAGAGGGGACGGAACCAGTAATGGAGCACGGGCAGCAAAACGGTAATGGACACTCTTGATGCTCTAAATCAGACAGAGGAGGGAACAGTGCTGAAAACAGACTGAACACTCCACTCTTCTACATCCAAGATAGGAGGGATGGGGGGTCATTTTGGGTCACTTTGCCAACATCCCCCCCAACAGCCGGAAGTCAGGAGGACAAAGGTGGACATTTTCAGACTTTTTATCACGAAATTGCAACTTTTTTTCTTATAAATTAGCAACTTTTCACATCAATTTAACATTTTTTTGCAAAATTGCAACTTTTTATCATACATTTGCAACTGTTTTCTCAGAATTTTGCAACTTCTTTCTTGCAAATTGTCAAATTTTTCTCATTAATTTGGGACTTTTTGCAAAATTGCAACTTTTTTTTAAGTTTTCAAATTTTTTCTCAGAAATGTGTGACTTTTTCATGCAAATTTGCACATTTTCTCAGTTTTTGACTTATTTGCAAAATTGCAACTTTTTTGTAATAACTTTGCTACTTCTTTCCTGTAAATTTACAACTTTTTCCATTAATCTGAATTTTTTTCAAAATTGCAACTTTTTATCATAAATTTGCAACTTTTTTCTCATAATTTTGGAATTTTTTTCTTGTAAACTTGCAAATTTTTTCATTAATTTGTGACTTTTTTAGCAAAATTGCAACTTTTTTATCAAAAATTTGAAACTTTATTGTCAAAAATTTGCAACCGTTTTCTTGTAAATTTGTGGCTTCTCGTAACTTTTCTTGTAAATTTGCAACTTTCTGCATTGACTTTTGAGCAAAATTGCAATTTTTTTCTCATAAATTTGTGACTTTTTTCAAACTTTGTTAAGCTTCAAGACACATCAGCTTTTAAGCTAACGTTGTGCAAATTAATCTATTTTAGCTGGTAAGATCATGTTTATCCATGCTGAACTTTCATTTACCATGTTTTTGGTAAATTTTCTTCAGCTTCAAGCTATTTGGGGTTTTAAGCAAACAGTGTTCAGCTTTTCCCACATTTGAATGAATGAATGAATGAATGAATGAATTTTATTTCGGATAATACAGTACAGGTTAAAAGAAACTGTATAATATAACAACAAGGTCAAATTAGACAAAGACTCCTTCTACTAAACAATTCCACGTGAGTTATCCGAAATGGGTGATGGCTGAAGCCACAGCTTATATTGCCCACCCATATTCCATCCAAGAATTCAAAAGAAAAGAGAGTAAACAAGACAAGAGCGATTACAATTTAGAACAAAGCTAAGACAAAGTGTGACTGAGAGAAAAAAAAGGAAAACTAAGCTAAGCTAAGTTGAGCGGTTACTATTCAAGACAAATCTAAGACAAAATGTCACAGAGAGAAAAAAAAAAAAAAAACTAAGCTACAACACAACACAGGCTGGAAATGTCAATCCTTATGTGAGTTTACATGTCGTCTTGTAAATATGTTTGGAGTATTTCTTCCTTTAGTTTTTGTTTAAATTGTCCAAGCGTTGTACATGATTTTAATTCAGGTCCAAAATCGTTCCATAATCTGACTCCTTGCACTGAAATACAGTGTTGCTTGGTGGTTGTTCTCACTGTAGGCTTTTGAAATATACATGTTCCTCTGAAGTGATATCGTTTCTCCCTTGTTTGGAACAACTTTTGGATATTTGCGGGCAGTGATAAATTCTTCACTTTGAACATTATTATTGCGGTTTTAAAGTCAACCAGATCTTTCAACTTGAGAGTTTTTTGTTTAAGAAAAAGTGGGTTTGTTGGTTCCCTGTAAGCTGCTTTGTTTATTATTCTAATAGCTCTCTTTTGAAGCATAAAGAGTGAATATATGTTTGTTTTGTATGTATTTCCCCATACTTCATTACAATATGTCATGTATGGGAGTATTAATGAATGATACAAGGTGTATAGTGTGGGTTGATTTAGCAAATATTTCACTCTGTGTAATATTGCAATTGATTTGGAAACTTTACCTTTAATATAATTAATATGTGACTTCCATCACAGTTTGTTATCAATTATTACTCCAAGGAATTTAGTTTCAGATACCCTTTCAATCTCTACACCATTTACAATGAGTTTGGGTACTGGATTGTTGTGATGGTTGTTAAAGACTATAAATTTTGTCTTGCTTAAATTGAGCGTTAATTTGTTTGAATCAAACCACAGTTTAAGCTTTTCTAATTCCTTCCCGAGTGTATCCATAAGTTGTTCCAAATTGTTTCCACTGCATAGCAGATTAGTGTCATCGGCAAACAATATTAAGTCCATTTTTTCTGAAACTTTACATATATCGTTTATATACATATTGAATAATAATGGTCCCAAAACTGAACCCTGTGGGACTCCACAGGTGACTTAAGCGAACATTTAGTTTAGTTTATTTGTCAGGGACCAAGTACAGAAAACATTAACCACAGAGTGAAGTTGCTCTGTACCAGATTAAAGCGTTCTCTCCATCTGTAGTACCTGAGGACTACAGATGAGCACACATAAAAACAAATTAAGGGGCAGATTTACTAACATGTTGCGCCATCTCAAAACCCTGTTTTGGCATTAAAAAAAACTACTGCTGAGACTAGCTAAAGGGTGCAGGGCAAAATTTGCTGTGGAAAGGTGTGGACTATGTTCATTTTGCGCCTGGCCTCATTGCATATGCATTTGTGGGAGTAGTCATGTCAACGCACAAATCTGAGGGAGGGGAGTAGTTAAATGAATGGTGCAAGGTGATTTATTAAGGTTTGCGGTTGGCAATCTCCTGCTAAATGCACCAGGATTTAACGCCCCCAAAAAGCTTGTCTTAATTCATCTGCGCCTGACATGATAGTGATCACTGGTGCCAGGAGACACCGGCGAGAACCAAGGGCGCATGGCAGAAGCTTCTCTCTGCCCGGGCTTTATTTGGCATGACAGAAGAACAGATTATATGAATATCAACGGCTGTTATGCTGAAATGGACATCAGCTGGCAGGTTTTTTTTTCAATTTAATTTGTTTATATTGTATATAGCCTACTACATGAATTTATATCCATAAAATTGGATACAATAGGAGCCATGATACCTGCAGTGGACATACAGATGGCGTCAGCTGATAATGACGCTTTTTTCTTTTCTGCGGAGGTTAGACTGGGACCTGGAGTTGTCCTCAGCTCCCCCTCGCGGATGAAGCAAAATCTTCCACATTGCCAGTTTTCTTCATTTTTTTTCTTTATCCATATTTCTATATTTACAGTATTTCTTTTTGCTGTGCATAAACTGGTAATTCAGTTCTCTCTTCTATTTCTCTCTCCCAGTTCAGGATACACAATATGGAAAACAATGATGAGATCATTAATAAAAAGAGCGCACAGATCCATAGAAACGTCCCCTGAAATTGCAGCGCCATAACTCAATGGCATTTATAAAAAGTTGTGAACTAGGAGACCTGTAGATTTTGTTAAAACAAAGTTATTCACATAATAAAACCTCAGAGTCTCCATCAGGCCATCTTGATGGTTCTTGTGTTTATAAAATAAACACATTGGTCAATAGTCAATTTTTTCATGAGTATTCCCTAATTTATACGAATTAAACAAAGGAGTCTGCTATGTAAAATGAAAATCAAAACTTTGACATATGACGAACAAATATAAACTATTTTACTGGGTTTTGTACTTAAACAAAAGCTTAAAAAAAGCTTTAAAAAACTATATTATGCTCCTCAACACTGGCTGTGTCTGTGTTGATGACCCGCTCCCTCATCTGATGTGCTTGTGCGCAGTTTTGGGTGGATGGGTGGTCAATATTGAAATGAAGTGACTGCGTCTGTGTTCATAATTTTGCGTGTTGTTAGTAGATCACTGGCAAAAACTGGCCACTCCCTTAGGCCCTCTGTCTAATTTGAGCACTCACTAATTTGCACTGCCTTAGTAAATCTACCCCTAAGAGTACAATTTCAAATCCCATTTAAGGAGGAGAGTCAATGCTGGCAGGCTTGATTACTTAAAATCCATTTTTTAGTCTCTGTGGTAAAGTCTCTGTAATTTGTTCTGGTCTTCAAAGCAGTGGAGAGCTTGTTCCATTCCGTGATAGCTTTGGATGAGAAAGCTGATTGTCCAAAAGCAGTTTTACGTAGGGGGATGCAACAATGCCACCTAGAGAAAGATCTTGTTACTGTGGTATTGTGTTCAGAAGTCAGGTACAAAAAAGTCTTAAGGGGCTGGGGTGCAGACCCATTGATAATTTTAAAGACCAACTGCATATTTGCATACATGATCATGTTTTTAAAGCTTAACATCTTGTGTTTGGCAAGTGTACCACAATGGTGATACTGTCGTGTCTTCTTATCCAGAATTTTGATGGATTGTTAATACAGGGATTCCAAGGGTTTCGGAGTCGTACTGTTGGCTTGTTACCAGCATGAGATGCAATAGGAGACATTTGTCAAAATCATGGCATTTAGAAAGTTTTTCATCCTTTTAGAGTGGGTTTCTGGAGTGGCCACCACCGGAGTGGTGGCCTAGTTGGTAGCGCATTCGCAAATCCCGGCCGGGTCATACCAAAGACCAGATAAAAATGGTATTTCCCCGCCTTCTAGCTTGGTGCTCAGCACAATAGAATGGGAGAAGGAGAAGTTGTTGTGGTGGCGCCTTGCATGGCAGAGACCTCTCTGATTCTACGTGTGATTAGCACTGTAGATAGGAGAAACGTAATTTCGTTCTACTGTACAGGATTGGCTGTATGGACTGAATGACAACAGAGATGGCTTCTTCTTCTTCTTCTTCTGATGCAACGAATGTTTGCAAGGTTATATTTCAGAGTGCGGCTCATCCGTTTTATGTGCTTTTTAAAGCTGAGCGTGGGATGTGACACCCAAATACTTAAACTCTGTTACATTTTCTATATTTGCTCCATTTACAGTTATAGTCAGCTATTGTGTATGATTTTGTTTGTTAGTAAAGTACATGGTAGCTGTTTTCCCTACGTTCCCTAGAGTGAGGCATGATTGATTAAGCCATTTTGACACTTTCTCCATTGCTATCATTAACTTTTCAACCACTTGTTTGGCATCCTTCCCATATGTGTAGATGACTGTGTCATCTGTGTACATCTGAATTTTTATGTCATTTTCACAAACTGATGGTTAATATACAAAGTAAACAGCAGTGGGCCTAAAACTGAACCTTGTGGTATTCCCATGGTGCATGCCTTTTATTGGGATAGAGTATTGTTTATGCGCACACACTGGGAGCAACCAGATAGATAAGATTTTAACCAGTTAAGGGTATTCATGGACAGTTTATATCCTGATAGTTCAAAACGAAGGACTGAGTGATTGACCATATCAAAGGCTTTACGCAAGTTGAGAAAGATGGATACTACCACCCCCCTACCCCCTTTGTACAGATTTTCTTTAATCATTTCAATAAAGTAACAACATGTGGTCTCCTTTGAGTGGTTCGGCCTGAAACCAAACTGCATAGGATGCAGCAGCTGGGCAGATTTGAGATGTTCTACCAGTTGGTCTACTACCACCTTTTCAATGGCTTTTGACAAAACAGGAAGTATACTTATCGGCCTATAATTACTAACTTCCTGTTTGTCTCTGGCTTTGTGTATGAGGGTAACAATGGCAGGTTTCAATGCATCATGAAAGATATTTTCCTGTATTGATTGATTTATTAAGATAAGATAAGATAAGCTTTTATTAGTCCCACAATGGGGAAATTCCAGGATTGCAACAGCACAGGGATAGCAACACTCAGAGCAACAATCAGAAGGCAAGAAAAAAAAAAGCAAGCAAGCAAGAGTAGCTAATATACATATGTACATATTACTATAAATATATATATATACACACAGACACACAGTGTAGAGCATTGTAGCTGGATGGGATAAATATATGAGTATATAAACACACAGTACGGAGCATTGCAGCTAGATGGAATAAATATGTAAATATATAAACACAGTGCGGAGCAATGTAGCTAGATGGAATAATATGTAGATATATAAACACACAGTACGGAGCATTGCAGCTAGGTGGAAAAAATATGTAAATATATAAACACACAGTGCGGAGCATTGTAGCTAGATGGAATGAATATATAGATATATAAATATAAACATAAACACACCCAGTGCGGAGCATTGTAGCTAGATGGAATAAATATGTAAATGTATAAACACACACAGTGCAGAGCAGGGGTGTCCAACCATGTGCCATGGAGAGCCAAGACCCTGCAGGTTTTACCTCCAACCAGTGTCTTCAACAGCAGATTTCTGTGAACTTCTTCCCACTGATTGCTGATAAGTGAAAACACCTGCTGAAGAGACTGGGTAGAAGAGAAAACCTGCAGGGTCTTGGCTCTCCATGGCACCTGGTTGGACACCCCTGGTGCAGAGCATTGTTGCTAGATGGGATGAAACAGCACAACCGTCTACTTAGTTATCCTACATGGTATGATTATGTGCCCATACATATTCTCACCCTCCATAGCGACCGGTATTTTCCTAGTTGTATGCCGGAGGGGACCATTGTGTAAGTCTATTGCATCTTTTGCATTCAAAAAACTATTAGGTTGCTACGTCTTTTTGCTATCTCTGCGAGCAGCCCTGCTTAGGTTGTACAGTCTGACAGCCGTTGGTAGGAAGGACCTGCGAAACCTCTCGGTTGTGCACCTGGGATGATGTAGTCTGCTGCTAAATGAGCTCCTCAGTGCATCCAGTACGTCCTGCATAGGGTGGAACTCGGACTCTAGCAGAGATGACAGTTCTGTAATTAGTTCTGTAATTGGAATTCTTAAGGTATCTTTATGTTTTTTCAAGAAAACAGTGTCTAGTCCATGAATATCCTCAGCTCTGGAACTTGATAGAGATGATAAAATTTTGTTAAGCTTTACCTCATTTGTGGGTTTAAGGTTTAGATCAGTTTCATGATTTATTTTCATTTGGTGCAGGTATGTTTGGGTAAAGTTCAGACCCAGTTCTTGTACCGATTTGATAATATACTCATTAAAATTGCTGGCTTTATCTGAGTCTAAGCTAATTTGAATCTAAGCTATCTGAGTGAAGTTTTCCATGCAAATTGAGTTGTATAACTTAATTTTTTCCCCATTTTTTTCCTGTGAGTTTATCAATACATTTCCAGTTTTTTGTTGTTCCCTTTTGCATTTTTGATTATCTCTACGAAGAAATTTGCTTTTGCTTTACGGAGCTGTATGGTGACTTCATTTCTGAGGCTTTTAAAAATCAATCTATCTGTTCTTAAATCGGTTTGTAGCCATTTTTTAAAGGTGGACTCACACTACAACGCTTGGACCGACTTTTACTGACGTTTTGGCAAACGTCTGACTCTGCTGACAAAAGTTAATGGTTGCTGATGTTTGTTTGCAAATGCCAGTGAAAGTTGTGTTCTTTGAAAATTTTCAGCATGCTGAAAATTTGCCGATGTTTGGAAATAAACGTTGGTGAAAGCTGTGCTCAGTTTGTAAAAGTTCTGTAGCACTGGGCTAGGTTATGCAGAGTTCACCTAAGTCAGCCTAAGTTAAAGCTGGGTTCACACTATAGTGTTTGGACCAACGTTTACAGACGTTTTGAAAAATCAGAGAAATACTCAGTACAGATCAGCTGACATCAGCATCAGGTGACACTCATATAAAGATCAGCATTTGTGAAGGCTTCCTGCCATCCTGGACCTGCTTCTGTTGTGAACACATCTCCCTTGGGCATACGTTTCAGTGTTTAGTTTCGTTCATTTTCATTTTATATTCCTACGTAGTTACTTCTGCATACCCTTTTCACCTGTTCATTCATTCATTCATTCATTCATCTAAAAAAAACAATGCCAGACTCCAACACTAAGTCTGCAATTAAAATGTGAATGTGGATAGAATAAAAAAGCTATTTAGTGAATCATCATATAAATAAAATGACAGGTGATTATATATTGACTGTTACACCTCTTTTCATTAAAATAACATAAAATCCCATTAAATGTCATTTACTTTTTGACACCACATCAGTGCTGTTTGATTCCCCACAATGGATGCCAAACCAATAAATCCTGGAGAATAATTACACACGGAGCAGAAAATTAAGAACAGTAAATTTCTCAATGAGGAATTTTTTTTTCTCTTTTGGGCTGTCACATTTTTGGGAGATCATATACACTACCGTTCAAAAGTTTGGGGTCACCCAGACAATTATTTTGTGTTTTCCATGAAAAGTCACACTTATTTACCACCATGAGTTGTAAAATAAATAGAAAATATAGTCAAGACATTGACAAGGTTAGAAATAATGATTTGTATTTGAAATAATAAATTTTTCCAGATACTCAGCCTGCTCAAAGGAAGGTCAGTTTTATAGCTTCTCTAACCAGCTAAACTGTTTTCAGCTGTGCTAACATGATTGCACAAGGGTTTTCTAATCATCTATTAGCCTTCTGACTCAATGAGCAAACACATTGTACCATTAGAACACTGGAGTGATAGTTGCTGGAAATGGGCCTCTATACACCTATGTAGATATTGCGCCAAAAACCAGACATTTGCAGCTAGAATAGTCATTTACCACATTAGCAATGTATATTAGATATTAGAGTGTATTTCTGATTAGTTTAAAGTTATCTTCATTAAAAAAAACAGTGCTTTTCTTTCAAAAATAAGGAAATTTCTAAGTGACCCCAAACTTTTGAACGGTAGTGTATATAGGTAGCAGGCAGAGAGAAGACAGACTCTGACTGGAAATTTCACGAAAACTTTATTCCACGGACCAAGAAAATGTTTTTTCAGACAGCAAAAAAAAAAAAAAGAAAAAAAAAAAAGGCATCTCCAATGGCTGTTGTTTCCAAAGCAACCAGTAATCCATAATGGCAAAAGAAATGTTTGTGCAACAGCACAGCCTAGTGGTAGAAAAATAACACTGCAAAGACACAAAACCCCAAACCACACCCATCACCTGGAGCAAACAAACCCACAAACTCAAAACTAATCAAATGCACGTACACACACACACACACACACACATATATATATATACCGTATATATCCTGTAGATTAAAAAAATAAAAAAACATCATACACACCATGTTAAACAAATATTGTCAGTGTCCTCTTACATATATATTTTCTTTTTTTAAATTCTCCCTTCTCTCTAGTTCTCTTTTGTTCCTGCATGTCTGAACTGCGTTTCGATCTAAAAACATCTGCTTCCACTGGCATTTCAGTCAGCGTTTGCCAGTGGAGCTTTAGGCTGACTTAGTTAAACTCTGCATAACTTAGCCCAGCGCTCAGGAACTTTTACAAACTGAGCACAACTTTCACCAAAGTTTATTTACAAACGGAAAATTTTCTGCTTACTGAAAATTTTTAAGAAATACAACTTTCGCCAGCGTTTGCAAACAAACGCCAACTATCATTATCTTTTATCAGCTTTTGTCAGCAGAGCCAGACATTTGCCAAACCATCAGTAAACGTGTCCAAACGTTGTATTTTGAATCCACCCAAAAAAGCAGGTCCAGATTTGTAGGAAGCCTCCACAAACGCTGATCTTTATATGAGCGTTGCCTGATGCTGATGTCAGCTGACTTGCGCTGAGTATTTGCTTAAGTTAACATAAATTGGCAACAGCTACACATACATTAGCCTAAGCTGGCAAAAGTTTGACAACACTGAATGCAACGCTGGCAAATGCTACTAAAAGTTCGTAAAAGTTGGTGTGCGCTGGATTAAAAAAAAAAAACCTGCGCACGAACATAATTTCACCAATGTCTGGACTACTTTCTCAGGTTTTTCAGAACATCAGTAAAAGTTGGTCCAAACACGATAGTGTGAACCCAGCTTAAGAGCTAAATTCTGTTTTTTCATGAGATTTCATAATTTTTCATTTAGCCAAGGTAGATCCTGTTTTCTCTTGTGCTTAGATAATGCTATTTTATATACTGAGATGATATCTTTGATTGTTGATATATTTTTGCAGGTCTGTTCACAGTTTGTATCACAATTTCTTTCATTCCACTTTACGTGCTGTAACTCATTTTCAAATGATTCTGTTTTTCTTTGGTATGTACGAGATATATTTTCCACCACCAGTAGGCTTTTTGTATCGTCATTTTAATAATTTGCGTACTACTGAAGTGAGATTATGGTCAGATATGCCAGCAATTAGATGGTATTTTTTTATTATGCAGTCAGGTTTGTTGGTAAAAATCAAATCAAGGAGAGTTTGAGATGAACAGGTTATTCTACAGTGGTGTGAAAAAGTGCTTGCCCCCTTCCTGATTTCTCATTTTTCTGCATGTTTGTCACGCTTAAATGTTTCAGATCATCAAACAAATTTAAATATTAGACAAAGGTAACACAAATAAATACAAAATGCAGTTTTTAAATGAAGGTGTTTATCATTAAGGGTAAAAAAAATCCAAACCTACATGGCCCTGTGGGAAACAGTGCCCCCCCCACCCGCGCGGTTAAAAAATCAATTAACTGTGGTTTCTCACATCTTTGGAAAGCCGTGTTCAATTTCTCTAGCCACACCCAGGCCTGATTACTGCCACACCGGTTCTCAATCAAGAAATCACTTAAATAGGACCTGCCTGACAAAGTGAAGTAGGCCAAAAGATCCTCAAAAGCCAGACATCATGCTGCAATCCCCAAAAAATTCAGGAACAAATGAGAAACAAAGTGAGATCTGTCAGTAAGGAAAAGGTTATACTGACATAACGTTCGGCTCAGGAGATGCACACACACAGGCTCAGAGTAGTTCAAACTGTTTATTAACAACAGGGATGTATGGGTGTGTGTCAGCGGAATGTAAATGTATTGGTGGTGGCGTCTGCTTCGGGCACAGAGGCAGGAGACCGTTCAGCCGGCAACCCTATGGGAAAGAACAGACACAGGGTGACGGGCACACACCAATACAGGAGGAGAATAGGCGAGGGAGAGAAGCTTACTTGTGTTTGACTGATGGCAGGCACTTCAAGGACGGAACCCCGGGAGACAGTCACCTGCAGGACTCGGTGCAGCAGCGAGGAAGGACGAGGGACGGAGTTGTCCGCCGCCGAGGAATCCACCTGTGCACAGGGGAGCAGACTGGGAAAGGTAAGGTAAGGAATCTTCTTACCGCTTAGCGTGATGCTGAAGAGAGAGTTGATGCTTCGCATGGAAGGCGATGAAGTCTAACGGCTTCAGGCCGAAGCTCAGGGCGAGGCGGCTTTTATCCCTCGCCGCTGATGATTAGCAGGTGTGTGAGCAGGTGGCGCTGCTGATGAATGGCGCGGCGTGACATATAAAGTCATTTCTAAAGCTTTGGGACTCCAGTGAACAACAGTGAGAGCCATTATCCACAAATGGCGAAAACATGGAACAGTAGTGAACCTTCCCAGGAGTGGCTGGCCAAACAAAATTACCCCAAGAGCGAAGCGGTGATGAATCCAAGAGGTCACAAAAGACCCCACAACAACATCCAAAGAACTGCAGGCCTCACTTGCCTCAGTTAAGGTCAGTGTTCATGACTCCACCATAAGAAAGAGACTGGGCAAAATGGCCTACATGGCAGAGTTCCAAGATGAAAACCACTGCTGAGCAAAAAGAACATAAAGACTCGTCTCAGTTTTGCCAGAAAACGTCTTGATGATCCCCAAGACTTTTGGGAAAATACTCTGTGGACTGATGAGACAAAAGTTGAACTTTTTGGAAGGTGTGTGTCCCATTACATCTGGTGTAAAAGTAACACACTATTTCAGAAAAGGAACATCATACCAACACTTAAATATGGTGGTGGTAGTGTGATGGTCTGGGGCTGTTTTGCTGCTTCAGGACCTGAAAGCCTTGCTGTAGTAAATGGAACCATGAATTCTGCTGTCTACCAAAAAATCCTCAAGGAGAATGTCCGGCCATCTGTTTGTGACCTCAAGCTGAAGCACACTTGGGTTCTGCAGCAGGACAATGATCCAAAACACACCAGAAAGCCCACCTCTGAATGGCTTAAGAAAAACAAAATGAAGACTTTGGAGTGGCCTAGTCAAAGTCCTGTCCTGAATCTGATGGAGATGCTGTGACATGAACTTAAAAAGGCAGTTCATGCTCGAAAACCCTCCAATGTGGCTGAATTACAACAATTCTGCAAAGATGAGTGGGCCAAAATTCCTCCACAACGCTGTAAAAGACTCATTGCCAGTTATCACAAACGCCTGATTGCAATTGTTGCTGCTAAGGGTGGCCCAACCAGTTCATTAGGTTTAGGGGGCAATCACTTTTTCACACAAAGCCATGTAGGTTTGTATTTGTTTTTTTTACCCTTAATAATAAACACCTTCATTTAAAAACTGCATTTTGTGTTTACTTGTGTTATCTTTGTCTAATTTAAATTAGTTTGATGATCTGAAATATTTAAGTGTGACAAACATACAAAAAAATGAGATATCAGGAAGGGAGCAAACACTTTTTCACACCACTGTAGTTGGGTTACTGATCATCTGATCCATATGAAACATATTGGTGATTTCCTTTAACTTCTGTCTGCTTGTTTTACAAAGCCAATTTAAGTTGAAATTATCCATGAGGATTAACTCTGCTGCCAAACTGTTTCAGTACATTTGATAGACAATTAAAGAATGTGTCCTTAGAGGATGGAGGTTGATTGATCACAATCAAAGCAAAAGAACTTTCTAGTGATAGTACAACTTTAACTCCAACACATTCCAGCGTCCGCCAAGGTCTCTGCCTTTGACCACCACCTAATCCACATAGCACCGGACCCCCATGATCCCTCCTGCAGGTGGTGAGCCCACTGGAGGGCGGACCCATGTAACTCCTTCGGGCTGAGCCCGGCCGGGTACCATGGGTGGAAACCCGGCCACCAGACGCTAGCCTTCGAGCTAGCGTCTCGAGCTTTCTCCGTAGGATTGCTGGACTCACCCTCAGAGATAGGGTGAGGAGCTCAGTCATCCGGGAGAGGCTCAGAGTAGAACCGCTGCTCCTCCACATTGAAAGGAATCAGTTGAGGTGGTATGGGCATCTGATTAGGATGCCTCCTGGACGCCTCCCACTTGAGGTGTTTCAGGCATGTCCCACTGGGAGGAGACCCCGGGGCAGACCCAGGACTCGGTGGAGAGACTATGTCTCCCAGCTGGTCTGGGAACGCCTTGGTATCCCCTCTGAAGAGCTGGAGCAGGTGGCTGGGGAGAGGGAAGTCTGGGCTTCTCTGCTTGAACTGCTGCCTCCGCGACCCGGACCTCCGGAAAAGCGGTAGAAGATGGATGGATGGATGGATGGACATTCCAGCGTATTTTCAGCACTATCAAGTTGTATCCACTGATAGCCATCCTTTACATAAATCATGACCCCTCCTCCCCTGCCATCTTTTCTGTCTTGTCTATAGGTAATGCACGCTGGTACATTGAAAATATCTGGAGGTGTTGTTGGGGTTAACCAGGTCTCTCAGAGGCATAGGTAGTCAAAAATTGAATTTGTCAATAGTTGTATTTGTTCTGTTTTAGAGACAATGCTCCTAATATTGAGATGATCTCAAAAAAAGCCTTTAGATTTCATAGTTGGATCCTACAATATCTTGGCATGATTTACAGTTTGAAACATTTTAGTAGTTTGTTGCTTTTCAGTCAGTTTTTATCCCATACCAGTCCCGTTTTGTAACAGTCTTACCAGGCTTATGCAGTTTGAGTCTTGTTGCAATAATTTTTTCCTGCATCGATGTTACCGGTATCTCAGGCGACTCCACTGATGTCATTCCCTTTCAAATGGGCTGCCGCCGCACCACCTTCTGGGGAGACCTTTCCTGCGTTGATAACACCGATGTCTCTGGAGAACTGACCAACATCAGGCTCCTCTGGATCGGGCACTGCTGCATCGGTGTCCAGCGAGGCCGGGACGTCAACAGCCAACTGTTGGGCCACGAATCGTCGACACGGCTTGGCCCGGCAAACATCCCTTGCTGAAAGAGCCCCCATTGCATTGGCGTTGGGGGAAAGGGCCAAAACCAACATCCAGCCGTCAGGCTCCAAGCTGTCGACGCGGCTCCATTTGATGGACATCCCCCATTGGAAATGCTGGCGCCCAGGGGGACCGGGCTGGTGCCATCACCTCGCCATTGGGCCATGATTCATCGTCCTGACTTCGCCTGGCAGGCCCACCCCACCAGGTAAGCTGCTGGAGCACCAACATCCCAGGTGCCTGGACCGGTGCCGACCTGCGATTGCTGGACACTGTGCTGTCAGCGTGGGTCTGCCGAAATGGCCACTGTTGCTGTATTGGTGTTTGGAGGGACCATGTGCTGTGGATTCCATTGTAAACAGTTTAGCTGTGGTTGCCGAGTTAGCCACTTTTGCTGCTGTGCTGACTGCAGGGGCCAGGTTGGCCAAATTTGCTGAAATTCTCATTCTGGTTGCGGTATCCAGGTTTTCCAGTTTATTTGCTGTTGTTCAGCTAGCTGTGGTGACCAGGTTGACCACATTAGCAGTGGTTGTTGGGCGGGCTGCGCCCTCCCAACCGGGTTTCCATTGTTCAAAGGCTGTGGGCCTGGGTTCGCCTCCACATCTCCCGCTATGCAACAACATAAGGGATGAATTAATGGTAAAACAGTCTTCTTTAGGCCCTCTTCTCTTTTGAATTGAACTCCTCAGTTTTTGCCTTTAACATAAATATGCTCCTCTTTTCACTGCTTTCGGCAAATGGGAAGAGTGTTTAAAATGTAATCAAGTTTTCTGTGGAGTGGCATTTCACGAGATTGAGTCAGAAATGCATCTTCATTTCTGTGTCTTCTGAATGGATGGGATGCTTTGCTGTTCCGAGAGAACAATTAAATCTGTTTGTTTACCGCTGACAAGTGGAGATTAGAAACATCCTATTTGTCTTATTGATCACTGTGTGGAAACTTTGTTGAAAATGTTTAGTCGATCTATCATAAAATCACAAAGGGAGATGTGGGAGGTGGGCGCTGACGGTTCTGGAACGGGCCTGTTGCCTCATTCTCTGTTCTGGACAGTCAAATAGACTTAAAGATCAAAGGCTTCTCTGAAGATTCCATCAGGGTCACATGATCGCCTCAGAAATTAGTGATGGAAAAGGACACGCTTCAAAACTGGGGAAATGGAGGAGTTTAAAGTGAAGAGCTTCAG
The DNA here is from genome assembly GCA_020510985.1 of Pholidichthys leucotaenia. NCBI lineage: Eukaryota > Metazoa > Chordata > Actinopteri > Cichliformes > Pholidichthyidae > Pholidichthys > Pholidichthys leucotaenia. The sequence goes on along the minus strand of CM035839.1, from coordinate 9,910,736 downwards.
TGGACGTCATGTTCTAGAAGTTTATGGAATATTAGAATCTGAGGTCATTTTCACACCTGAAAGCCTGCACCAAGGGTCATGTTGTTGTTGCACAACTATGAGAAGAGTTGCACATTTAAGAGACAAAAGCTGCACATTTTAGAGAGGAATTGCACATTTATGAGAAGAGTTGCACATTTATGAGAAAAGCTGCACATTTTTGAGAAAAAAAAGCTGCACATTGTCTACATTTGGTCCGGTTATGTTTGGTTTCACACTGCTCCTTTTCCAAGAGAGCTAAACAACTATACAGGACAGCACCTACAACTTCCTGTCATGAAACGTTTGCGTCATTAGCACAGACTGGTAATAATAATAATAAACTTTAATTATATAGCACTTTCAAAACAGGGTTACAAAGTGCTTTACAAAAGAGAATAAAAAGAACCAAACAAGATGCAAATAGATTTAAATCAAATACAGTTAGAATAAAAACAAGCAATAAAATAAATGAAAATAGACATACACAGTGAAAATTAAGTAAAAGCACATTTGTAAAAGTGAGTTTTTAAAAGTGATTTAAAAGCTAACAAAGATTTGGCTTGCCTGATCACCTCAGGAAGGTGATTACAGAGAGCCGGGGTCCTCACAGCAAAGGCCCACTCACCCTTGGTTTTGAAGCTGGTTCTGGGTATTACTTAGAGGGATCTATTGGAGGATCTCAGGTTACGTTTTGGAACATAAGGAGTTAGCATATCGCTGATGTACAGTACATCACCATGCTTGCTAACCAGTAGTTAGCAAACATGCTACTCACCCTCTCAGGTGTTTCCTGCAGCTCTGGACACATCGGTGAACGCAGTATTAAGTGTAAACTGATTCAGACTCCAGCATATTAGTGGGTGAAGCTAGATTATCTAGGTCTAAACTAACCAATAGTTCTTAATATCTATAACTAGCCAGTACTGACTGGTTAGCCAAAAGCAAAGACAGGAAATGAACTGTCTTTTGGACTGCTGGGAAGCTAAAAATAAAGAAAAATGTGAGTGAAAAGAGGGTGAATGAATGACAAAAAGGCACAAAAGAGAATCTTTTAGCAGAGAAACTTGGACTGAGACTGTCAGCAAGTCTCCAACCTGCTGACAACTGGGACTGTTATCTGTGTCTGGACTATAATGGGGACACTGTGAAGCAGCGATGCCACAGAACAGCCTGTTCACTACAGGAGAATGGAGGCACCATCCCAGGTAAACAATTCTGAAGTGACATCCTGGGGTGAGAAGACCAGCTTTACGAGACAGCTGACATGGATGGGAGAAGTTCCCTCTGAGGCGCAGTTTATCAGCAGTCTGAAAACACGCTGGTCTACGAGGGATTCGCTTCAGAGAGCAGGGAGGTTTGGAAGGTTCTGGTTCTGACTGACAGTGGACCAGCAGTGTTCCTGCCACACATTAATACGGTCAACATTTACGTATGAGATGTACATTAATGAGAAAAAAGTTGCACATTTATTTGAGAAGAGCTGCACATTTCTTTTATAAAAGTTGCACATTTTTGAGAAGAGTTGCCCATTTTTGAGAATTGCACATTCTACAGAAAAATGTTGTACATTTTTGAGTAGTTACACATTTCTTTTTTAAAAAAAATTGCACATTTTTGAGAAAAGAAGTGCACATTTTTGAGAAGAGTTGCACATTTCTTTTAAAAAAAGTATGTTTTGAGAAGAGTTGCACATTTCTGAGCAAAGAATTGACCATTTTTTTTAAAAAAGAAATGCACATTTTAAGAGTTGTACATTTCAGAGAAGAGTTGCACATTTTATAGAAAGAAGCTGCAAATTTTTGAGAAAAGTTGCACATTTTTCAAAGAATTGCACATTTTTGAGAAGAATTGCACATTTTTCAGAATAGTTGCCCATTTTTGAGAACTGCACATTCTACAGAAAAATGATGCACATTTTTGACTACAGTTACACATTTCTTTTAAAAAAATTGCACATTTTTGAGAAAAGAAGTGCACATTTTTGAGAAGAGCTGCACATTTCTTTTAAAAAATATGTTTTGAGAAGAGTTGCACATTTCTGAGCAAAGAATTGACCATTTTTTAAAAAAAGAAATGCACATTTTTAAGAGTTGCACATTTTCAAGAAGAGTTGCACATTTTATAAAAGAAGCTGCAAATTTTTGAGAAAAGTTGCACATTTTTCAAAGAATTCAACATTTTTGAGAAGAATTGCACATTTTTGAGAAAAGTTGCACATTTCTGAGAACTGCACATTTTACAGAAAAATGTTGCACATTTTTGAGTAGTTACACATTTCTTTTAAAAAAAGTTGCACATTTTTGAGAAAAGAAGTGTACATTTTTGAGAAGAGTTGCACATTTCTTTTAAAAAAGTATGTTTTGAGAAGAGTTGCACATTTCTGAGCAAAGAATTGACCATTTTTTTAAAAAAGAAATGCACATTTTTAAGAGTTGCAAATTTTTGAGAAGAGTTGCACATATTATAGAAAGAAGATGAAAATTTTGGAGAAAAGTTGCACATTTTTCAAAGAATTCAACATTTTTGAGAAGAATTGCACATTTTTGAGAAAAGTTGCACATTTCTGAGAACTGCACATTTTACAGAAAAATGATGCACATTTTTGACTACAGTACACATTTCTTTTAAAAAAATTGCACATTTTTGAGAAAAGAAGTGCACATTTTTGAGAAGAGCTGCACATTTCTTTTAAAAAAGTATCAGTTTTGAGAAGAGTTGCACATTTTTGAGAAAAGAATTGACCATTTTTTTAAAAAGAAATGCACATTTTTAAGAGTTGCACATTTTTGAGAAGAGTTGCACATTTTATAGAAAAAAGTTGCACATTTTTGAGAAAATTGCACATTTTTCAAAGAATTCAACATTTTTGAGAAGAATTGCACATTTTTGAGAAGAGTTGCACATTTTTGAGAACTGCACATTTTACAGAAAAATTTTGCACATTTTTGAGTACAGTTGCACATTTCTTTTAAAAAAGTTGCATATTTTTGAGAAAAGTTGCACATTTTCAGAAAAGAAGTGCACATTTTTGAGAAGAGTTGCACATTTCTTTTAAAAAAGGAGCAGTTTTGAGAAGGGTTGCACATTTTTGAGAACTGCACATTTGTGAGAACTGCACATTTTTGTGAAGAGTTCCACATTTTTGAGAAGAGTTGCACATTTTTCAGAAAGAGTTGCACATTTTTGAGAAAGAGTTGCACATTTTTCAGAAAGAGTTGCACATTTTTGAGAAGAGTCGCACATTTGTGACTAACATTTATGGTCATCATTCATGGACCAACTATCAGAAGTTAATGTGATCCTGGACGTCTTTGAAGTGACGAGCTTCTCACTGGAAATCTTTCCAGGTCCCATTTTTCTGTCCTCTGCTGAGCCCCACACAGCTTCCATCTGACCTCTCTAAACCAAAACTGCACTCTGAACTGCTGACTTTTCTTTGAAGGGATTGATGTTCCTTCAACCTGACATTATGATAATAAATGGGATATGACACATGTCACAGCTGCACCGCCGCCGTGCTGCAGATTGGTTGGATCAGCATTGGCATCTGACCTTAAATAAAGCCCTCAGTCTTCCAAACACGGATGCAGATGCACTTACAGAGGTTTGACTGAACAGAAACAACTGTAGTTATGGGTAGGGCTTAATTATTTTTGCCCCACTTACAAATATCAAAATCTCTATTTAGAACAAAATGTAGCGTACAGTAAATCGGTTGTGACAGCAGAAAACTGGTCCTCGACTGTTAGAATGCTAAATGTTGCCCAGCAAAAGTCTTGAGCCACCCACTATTTCTTAAAATTTTTCTGCAAAAATGGAAACATGTGCAAAGATAAAAAGAAATATAGTACGTAAGGCAAAAAATGAGCTTGGTCCACCATCATTTTTCGACACAACTCAGCGTCTTTGCAACTTCTTCAAGTCGTCTTCACGAATACTTCTCTTGGCTTCTTCAAAGAAATTCCAAAGTCCACAGAGCAGTAGGTGTGGCATTCTGGAGAAGGCAGGAGAGGTGCCCCAGGCCCAAGGACTTAGGATTATATATACTGTTACTCAAGACTTACTTGGAGAAGTTGGAGGTTTCCAGATTTTATGGTTACTTTCCAAGGTTTGGGTTCAAGTCTGCCATAGCAGGGTAAGTGAGAGATCCTGGAGGCAGAGTAGAAGGTTTAGTTTTAGTTGTACAGCTTCTAGCATCAGGAGAAGGTGGAGGATGTAGGCACAAGAGCACTCCAGGTTAGCAAACATGGACAGGAGGAGTAATGCCATGGCTGGTTGGTAGAGTCCAACATTCCCGTGCCGAGGGAGTAGGAGCTGACTGGTTATATAGGGAGCCTCTGATGAGAGACAGGTGGTGACTAGCGCAGCTAGTGATGGTTATGCAATCAGCAGTGACAGCAGAGGAAAGGAAGAGTCCACAGACCTTGAATACTACAGGTGGAGAGGATTGGGTACCCTAATGAACCAAGGAGCTACAGTACATCATCGGAGGAAATTTGTAGCTTGTAGGGTCTGCTAAAGCAAACTGGTCCCGAGTGAAGGGCCAGATCCAGAGTGGTGCAGTGGATCTCCATGAAAAATTGTCAAGGACTAGGTGAATCTCTCAGGTCCTGTGTCAGATGATTGCTGGATTTTTTTTCTCCCTGCTTTTTGAAGGTGTGACTTTTGTTTATGTGGAGCATCTTTTGAAGAAACTGAAAACGATCAGGTGCACAGATGTTGAAAAACCTTCAGAAAACCCACATAACTACAGCTCAAGATCACTTTAGAAGGAAGTCTGGGGAGTTGGAAGCAAAGTATGACAAAATGCATCCTGTGTACCGTCTATCTGTGGATGATTTCTGTCAAAACAGGCCTTAGCTCAGCATTCCCTGTATGAGGAAACACCATTGACTTTCCACAGCAATAAAATTATCCTGAACTGAATTCCGTGGCTTAACTAATAAAGTCGCATGCATATCCTTCTACCTGTTTTACTCACTCAGCCCACCTGAATGAATAATGATTTCTAGATAATAACACGCTTCACTGCTCAGCCGTGACGAGCAGTAGAAGTCAATGTTCTTGGAAAACGAGAGCTAAATCAATTAGTTATCCACACACTCATCCATCAATATTATGATGATATAAATCAACGTAGGACACTGCCACTGTTGGTAGAGGTCACACATGGCTGCAGCTCTTTTTATTCTCCAGAGAGTCACACACTACAGTAAAGCAACTGACAGCTAATGGTAGACGGTTACTGCAACTTTTTTCTCAAAAATTGGCAACTTTTTCTCAAAAACTTGTCATTTTTTCTTGTAAATTTGCAAACTTGCAGCATTTTCAACTTTTTTCTAATAGGCTTGTTAATTTTTTCTCTAAAATTTTTACAAGAAAAAAGTTGTAAAATTATGAATTAAATTTGACAAATTTATGTGGAAAAGTTGCAAATTTATGACAAAAAGTCACTAAATTATGAGGAATAAAGTTGCAAATATTTGAGGGAAAAAAATCACAAGTTTATGAGGAAAAAAGTTGCAAATTTACAAGAAAAAAATAAGTTTTTGGGGAAAAGTTGCAAATTTTTGAGAAAAAAGTCACATTTTTGAGAAAAAGTTAAAAATTTATTCGGAAAAAAGCTGCAAATCTACAAGAAAAAAGATTCATATTTCAGGTAAAAAGTTGCAGATTAACAAGAATTTGTTAATGTGAATTTTTGAATGTGAATTTTTGAGAAAGAAGTTGCAAATCTATAAAAACAAATCTACAAAAAAACAGCAAACTTATCAGAAAAAAGTTGTAAATTTGCAAAAAAAACCCAGCAAATTTTTGAGAACAAACTTGCAAGAAAAAAAGTTGCAAATTTGCAAAAGAGTTGCAAATTAACAGGAAAAAAACTGCAAATTTTTGAGAAAGAAATTACAAATCTAAAAAACAGCAAATTTATAGGAAAAAAGTAGCAAATTTCTGAGAAAAAGGTTGCAACTTTTTTCCTCATTAATTTGTGATTTTTTTCCTCAAACATTTGCAACTTTATTCCTCATAAATTAGTGACTTTTTTGTCATAAATTTGCAACTTTTTTCCACATAAATTTGTGATTTTTTTCCTCAAATATTTGCAGCTTTATTCCTCATAATTTAGTGACTTATTTGTCATAAATTTGCAACTTTTTCTACATAAATTTGTCACTTTTGTTTCATAATTTTACAACTTTTTTCTTGTAAACTTGTGACTTTTTTCTCCTAAATCTGCCACTTTTTTGTCATAAATTTGCCACTTTTTTCTCATAAATCTGACTTTTTTTGTCATGATTTTGCAACTTTTCTCTGAAAAATTTGCAACTTTCTTCTTGACAATTTGCAACTTTTCTCTTATAAATTTGTAACTTTTTTGTATGTTTGCAACCTTTTTCTCAGAAATTTGCTACTTTTTTCCTATAAATTTGCTGTTTTTAGATTTGTAATTTCTTTCTCAAAAATTTGCAGTTTTTTTCCTGTTAATTTGCAACTCTTTACCTATAATGTGAAACATTTTCTTTTGCAAATTTGCAACTTTTTTCATGCAAGTTTGTTCTCAAAAATTTGCTGTTTTTTTTTTTGCAAATTTACAACTTTTTTCTAAGTTTGTTGTTTTTTTGTAGATTTGTTTTTATAGATTTGCAACTTCTTTCTCAAAAATTCACATTCAAAAATTCACATTAACAAATTCTTGTTAATCTGCAACTTTTTACCTGAAATATGAATCTTTTTTCTTGTAGATTTGCAGCTTTTTTCCGAATAAATTTTTAACTTTTTCTCAAAAATGTGACTTTTTTCTCAAAAATTTGCAACTTTTCCCCAAAAACTTGTCATTTTTTTCTTGTAAATTTGCAACTTTTTTCCTCATAAACTTGTGATTTTTTTCCCTCAAATATTTGCAACTTTATTCCTCATAATTTAGTGACTTTTTTGTCATAAATTTGCAACTTTTCCACATAAATTTGTCAAATTTAATTCATAATTTTACAACTTTTTTCTTGTAAATTTGTGACTTTTCTCTCCTAAATCTGCAACTTTTTTCTTCTAAATTTGCCACTTTTTTCTCATAAACTTGGGACTTTTTCCTCATGAATTTGTGACTTTTTTGTCATGATTTTGCAACTTTTCTCTGAAAAATTTGTAACTTTTTTCTTGACAATTTGCACCCTTTCTCTTATAAATTTGTAACTTTTTTGTACGTTTGCAACCTTTTCCCTCAAAAAATTGCTACTTTTTCCCTATAAATTTGCTTTTTCAGATTTGCAACTTCTTTCTCAAAAATTTGTATTTTTTTCCTGTTAATCTGCAACTTTTTACCTGAAATTTGCAACTTTTTTTTGCAAATTTGCAACTTTTTTTTCTTAAAAGTTTGCAACTTTTGTCTCAAGAATTTGCAACTTTTTGTAAATTTACAACTTTTTTCCTGTAAGTTTGCAAATTTTTTTTTTTTGTAGATTTGCAGCTTCTTTCTCAAAATTTCCATCCATCTTCCGCTTAGTCCTTTGGCACATAAATTCTTTTTAATCTGCAACTTTTTACCTGAAATATGAATCTTTATTCTTGTAGATTTGAAACTTTTTTTTCTTGCAGATTTGCTACTTTTTCCCTCCTAAAGTTGTGATTTTTTTTTTTTTTTGTAAATTTGCAACTCTTGTCTGGATGCTGGTTAAAGTTTTATTATGGATTATCGGCAACTGGTCATTCCAAAAATAAGAACAGAATTGGGAGAGAAAGCTTTTAGGTTTTCGGCTCCTGATGCAGGAACGTTTAAATCGACAAAACCTCACAGCTTTGACTGAATTTAAAACTCCAGTGAAATCAGTGCAGTCCAGCTTTCTGTGTGCAACTGTTTTATATGAGTATGTTTTTACATCTAATTTATTTATTGTCTGTCTTTTTACTTTTAACCCTTCTTGTGGCAAGGTTTCATGGACAGATGGTGCCCCCATTGCCACAGGCACAGCGCTGCGCCTGTCATGTGATGTTAAATGACGTGGCCAAAAACTCCCCAGTTGATTTAAGTTGTACAAAGGATTCCACCTCACAAGGTGGCAGACACGTATAACTTACTGCTCTTGCCATGGAGGACTTATGGCGGACATAGAAGCATCCTTCTGGACACCAGAGAAGAAGAAATTTTTAGACAAACAAATGTGGACGTTACTGATCACTGTGGATGTACTCGATCACATACGTAGGAGCCATTTGCTCCCAAATTTGCCAACTATGATTCTAAAAAGAGATTATTTAGCTTATGAAGGTAAATGTTTACATTTTGTTATAACAGAGGGTGGGCGAAGCTGGTTGATGTTCACCTGCTGCCGCCCCCAGCACCATGTGACTAGACAACAATCGCACCAGTTCCATGTCGTCATATAAGATAAATTGCGGCGGAATAAAAGTGAAATTGAGGTGGGATAATCATAAGAGTTTCTGGATGTAGAAGAGAAAGCGCAAATGACCAACAGAAGGCAAAATAACCAGGATGGACGAAAATGGACGAAGTGAGAGCCGCCTGGCCAGTGGTAAGTCTGACGAATTTCTTTGTTTGTTGACATTCTACTAATGTTCTGGTTCATACACTTTGAAGAGAAGATAACAAAAAAAAACAAACCCCAAAACAACAAACAGTGACAAAAAAAAACAAAACCATCCTTTGTGTAAATATGTCCAAAAGTCCATTTTTGACTGAAAGTGATGTAATTTGTTATGGCTGCATCACATTATGCAAATTAGATGCATAAATTTACTCCTATCTCAAACTTTGGATCATATTGGATCATATTTGGATCATCACCACCAAGCAACACTGTGTTTCAGTGCAAGGAGTCAAATTATGGAACGATTTTGGACCTGAATTAAAATCATGTACAACGCTTGGACAATTTAAACAAAAACTAAAGGAAGAAATACTCCAAACATATATACAAGATGACATGTAAAATCACATAAGGATTGTCATATCCAGTCTGCGTTGTGTTGTAGCTTAGTTTTTTGTCACATTTTGTCTTAGCTATGTTCTGAATTGTAATCGCTCTTGTTTTGTTTTTCTTTTGAATTCTTGGATGGAATATGGGTGGGCAATATAAGCTGCGGCTTCAGCCATCACCCATTTCGGATAACTTATGTTGAACTGTATAATCAGAGGAGTTATTGTCTAATTTGACCTTGTTGGATTTTCTTTCCCCCTTTGTTATATTATTCTGTTTCTTTTAATCTGTACTTTTAATCTATCCGAAATAAAGATTCATTCATTCATTCATTCATTCATTCATTCACTCTACATCTTTCTAATTGACAGTAAGCCATTATCTCTTACCACTTTCAAGTTATAGCCTTGGAAATCTCTGACATCTGAACTGAATATTTTCTTGAAAAAACTTTGACCACTAGGGGCTTATGGCGCCACGGAGTGCCTGTGGCAGTCATTGAGTTAAAACTGTAATTGTAGTGCTGCTATCTTGGCCAGGTGTCCCTGGTAAAACAGATTCCTTTTCTCAATGGGACTAACCTGGTTAAATAAAGGTTAAATAAATGCAATAAAATAAATTCAATGCAACTGTATTTATGACTTTTTGAATTTTTAAATTGGCATTTTTTTGTCATATTTCTACACCTTTATTGTTGCAAATTTGCAACTAATTTTACATGTGCACCTTATGCTAAATTTGGGAACACCAACCATCCTGCTTGTTGAAAGATAAGTCGCCCACTGCCCTGATGCCCAATATACCTGACATTTTTACATGCAAGGTTTACGTTAAACTAACAACAGTTTTGCAAACTCATGACAGATGGGATGAGAAAGTGTTTAAGCTGACGGAATCAGGGTATTTTTCAGTTTTAACAAAATCCACAGAAAAAAACCCAGAGACAAAATCTTGCCACTACACCATGTTCAAAAGTGACCGACGACACAGTCTTGACGTCAAAATGTGAACCTAAAATACACAGGTACTGTACAGCCGTATGACATACAACTTGTGGATACGAGGTCTCATTAGCTGAGGTTTGTTGAGGGAGTGACATATATACCTGTCAAGCCCAAAAAAAGGGTTCCCAGACAGTGTTAGGAGAAGCAAATGCTAACAGCTGTCATGCTGCCAGGCTTCATCAGCCAACACATGCGTACGTGGAAAAAAACTGGTGACGACCAGAGTGTGATCCAGGAGCTTTGTGGAATCACTGCTGGGAGGCAAATTCACAAAATACACACGCAGGAAGTTACACAAGCTCTCACATATCGGTGGTACACTCTGATCCTGTAGCACTGCGACCAGTACAGAGAACTGCCCCCACCCAATATCAATCAATCAATAAATCAGTCAATCAGTTACTTTATTTGAAACACAGGTCCATAAACAGTGGTGTGAAAAAGTGTTTGCCCCCTTCCTGATTTCTCATTTTTCTGTATGTTTGTCACACTTAAATGTTTCAGATCATGAAACAAATTTAAATATTACACAAAGATAACAAGTAAACACAAAATGCAGTTTTCAGTTGAAGGTGTTTATTATTAAGGGTAAAAGAAAAAAAATCCAAACCTACATGGCCCTATGTGAAAAAGTGATTGCCCCCCCCCCCCCCCATTAAAACATAAATTCACTGTGGTTTATCACATCTTTGAAAGCTGAGTTCAATTTTCTAGCCATTTCTAAAGCTTTGGGACTCCAGAGAACCACAGTGAGAGCCATTATCCACAAATGGCGAAAACATGGAACAATGGTGAACATTCCCAGGAGTGGCCAGCCAAACAAAATTACCCCAACAGTGCAGCAACGACTCATCCAAGAGGTCACAAAAGACCCCACAACAACATTCAAAGAACTGCAGGCCTCACTTGCCTCAGTTAAGGTCAGTGTTCATGATGCCACCATAAGAAAGAGACTGGGCAAAAATGGCCTGCATGGCAGAGTTCCAAGACAGAAACCACTGCTAAGCAAAAAGAACATAAAGGCTTGTGCCAGTGTTGCCAGAAAACATTTTGATGATCCTCAAGACTTTTGGGAAAATACTCTGTGGACTGACGAGACAAAAGTTGAACTTTTTGGAAGGTGTGTGTCCCATTACATCCGGTGTAAAAGTAACAGCATTTCAGAAAAGGAACATCATACCAACACTAAAATATGGTGGTGGTAGTGTGATGGTCTGGGGCTGTTTTGCTGCTTCAGGATCTGGAAGACTTGCTGTGGTAAATGGAACCATGAATTCTGCTGTCTACCAAAAATCCTGAAGGAGAATGTCCAGCCATCTGTTCGTGACCTCAAGCTGAAGCACACTTGGGTTCTGCAGCAGGACAATGATCCAAAACACACCAGCAAGTCCACCTCTGAATGGCTTAAGAAAAACAAAATGAAGACTTTGGAGTAGCCTAGTCAAAATCCTGACCTGAATTTGATTGAGATGCTGTGGCATGACCTTAGAAAGGCGGTTCATGCTCGAAAACCTTCCAATGTGGCTGAATTACAACAATTCTGCAAAGATGAGTGGGCCAAAATTCCTCCACAGCGCTGTAAAAGACTCATTGCCAGTTATCACAAACGCTTGACTGCAGTTGTTGCTGCTAAGGGTGGTCCAACCAGTTATTAGGTTTAGGGGGCAATCACTTTTTTACACAGGGTCATGTAGGTTTGGATTTTTTTTACTCTTAATAATAAACACCTTTAATTAAAAACTGCATTTTGTGTTACTTGTGTTATCTTTGTCTAATATTTAAATTTGTTTGATGATCTGAAACATTTAAGTGGGACAAACATACAAAAAAATGAGAAATCGGGAAGGGGGCAAACACATTTTCACACCACTGTATATTTGTGATTTTTTTCCCTCAGAAATTTGCTATTTTTCCTCATAAATTTGCAACTTTTTTCTTGCAAATTTGTGATTTTCCATCCATCCATTCTACCGCTTTTCCGGAGGTCCGGGTCGTGGAGGCAGCAGTTCAACCAGCTCTTCAGAGATGATACCAAGACGTTCCCAGACCAGCTGGGAGACGTAGTCTCTCCAGCGAGTCCTGGGTTTGCCCCAGGGTCTCCTCCCAGTGGGACGTGCCTGAAACACCTGAAGTGGGAGGCGTCCAGGAGGCATCTTGATCAGATGCCCAAACCACCTCAAATGGCTCCTTTCAAACCACCAACTCCTTACCCTCTCAAGAATCCTCGAGGGTTTGGGGAGTTTGCCCAACCAGTTTAGATGTGTTTTGTGGACTTGGAGAAGGCAATCTGTGATTTTTTTCCTTCTAAAATTGACTTTTGTTTCTTATAAACTGGTGACTTTTTTCTCATAAATCTGCAACTTCTTCCCTAATAAATTTGTGAATTTCTCAAAAATTTATGACTTTTTTCTGAAAATTTTGCTTTTTTTCCTTATAAATTTTCAATTTTTCCTGTAAATTTTCAAGCTTTTTTTTCCTCATGTTTTTTTTTTTTTTACAGGCCAATGAATTGGAACAGTTTAGCACTGGCATATATTTTCTGTTGTATCTTCTGATATAGTGATCCAAACTTGGTGAAACTTCACACTCACGATCACAGCAGAGTTCTTCAGAGTCACACCAAATTTCACATCATTCTGCTCATGTGCCACAAAGTTACCTTCATGAAACCTCTGTCAGCCTCTGTCAATGAAAAATTTTGCTTTTTTTTCTTATAAATCTTCAATTTTTCCTGTAAATTTTCAAGCTTTTTTTCCTCATGTTTTTTTGTTGTTGTTGTTTTTACAGGCCAATGAATTGGAACAGTTTAGCACTGGCATATATTTTCTGTTGTATCTTCTGATGTAGTGATCCAAACTTGGTGAAACTTCACACTCACGATCACAGTAGAGTTCTTCAGAGTCACACCAAATTTCACACCATTCTGCTCATGTGCCACAATGTTACCTTCATGAAACCTCTGTCAGCCTCTGTCAATGAAACGTCTTTGTTCAGAGAAAGTGAGGTGGTGAAGCAGAGCAGTTCTGTGGTGTAACTTTTTATGAAGGTTGGAGGTTCAAATCATCCCAGGAAGTCTTATCCTTGTGAATATGTATTTTCTGTGCATTTTAGAACCCAACTTGTAGCAAAACCTTGGCTTTAAATGCTATTGGTGAACAGTAGAAACAGTTTATTTTTTGTGTTTATTTTTGTTTATTTTTTATTTTGCAGTTGAATTTTCTTTCATTATGTTTTGTCTTTTTCTTATTTGCACTTGAGTTTTGCTTTTGTGTTGTATTTGCCATTGTGCTACAGCAGTCTTGTTTTATTCATTGTATTTCTCTTTTGTTGTTGTTTAGTTTATTTGCAGCTTTGTTTCATTTATTTTATTTCTCTTGTGTTGTTGTTATTTATTGTTTTTTTCTTAGATTTGCAGTTATATTCTGTTGACACTGTGTTTTGTCTTTTGCTGTGGTGTTTTGGATGGAATCAGAACCCATGACCTCCCACACCGAACTCCAGCACCCGGTATCTCCGGGGGTTCGACCCTGTCCAGTATAATAAGTAGGAAAGTTTTGTTGCCCCCATCACTTTCACTGTTGTGTTTTGCTCTTTGCCACTCAGGACAACTCTATGATTATAGTTTTTTTTTTTTTTTTTCAATTTCTCCAAAAGGCTTTTGTGTTTTGGTATGAGGGTTCACCAGAAGCACAACTGTAGAAAATGTCTTCCTGTTTTTAACTAAAACTGCATGTGTAGTAAAAACCATAAGGTGCAGAAGCATAAAATTTTACAGTCAGGTAAGAAATTCTCCACACTACTCAGAGACCCCAAATCAAGCCACTGCATCCATAGGTGGCGCTATAATGATCAGTTTTACATTTTCCAAATATCTCAAGAACAGGTGGACCTTGACTCAAAATTCTTTCATCATTCCCACAACTTTTCTCCATTGTTCTGATCCTCTAACTCTCAGGGACCCCTCATTTTCACTACCCTTTGGGGACCCTCAAGCCCACACACACACACACACACACACACACACACACACACACACACACACACACACACACACACACACACACACACACACACACAAAACTGCTATAAAATCATCAGACATCAATATTTTTTCTGCTTTTTTCTGAATAAATCTCTTAAACCACTTCAGCTCTGCTCAAAACTACCAAAAATTCAACCTTTTAACCCTTTTAATACCAGTTTGGATACATGATGTCACTGTTGTTACTTATGAAAAAAGAAAAGACAAAAAATGAGGTATTTCTAATAAAATGAATAGTGGGGGGGGACATTGCTGGTGATTAGAGTCATGGATATGTCAAAAAATAGCAACGACATTGACTTCATTGCATTAGTATTTTTTATGTGGCATCAGATGTACAATTTTGCACTCTTTGAGGACCCCAGATAAGTGGAAGTTTAGGAGGGGAAATCTTTAATGAATGTCCAATGGGGAGCTATTAAATGAACACAGAGGTGGAAGAGGTATAACTGCTGGGAGTTGGGGGCTGAAATTGATCGGGCAGATTTTGGAGGCTAGTGGGATGAAATTATAAAATTTTGGCCTGATCTGAGCTCCAGAACCGGCTCATCCTTCGAAGACCTTATAAGGGGTTGCTCAGAATTTCTTATAAGAACTCCATATAAGTAGTCTGAGGTCAGGAGTGACCATGAAAGGAGTTGTTCAGTTCAGCAGGAACTGAATAACTCCTTATATGGTCATGTGACCGGGTACTGCACTAGTTTTTATATATGAGGATGTTAGTTAAATTTTTTTTAAGTGTCAGGTCAGGCACTGGTTTGCTTGCTACCAGATAACCATGAAAACTGGTACTACCTGTCTCATGGATCAGGCCGTTGGTGACTCATCCAGCAATCCCGCCCTTCCAAGGGCATGGAGGGTGAAACTGGGCATCCTGGCAGAACTAAAAACAATATGTCACAGGTCTGTGGTGGATCAGTCCCAGTTATACGGGGTGAGACTGGACATCCTGGCAGATAAGCACATCTGTCGCAAGGTCTGTGGTGGACTTTTGCCAGTCGGTGCATTGTGACATGCACTACAAAGACAGCAGAGATAAACAAACCTATCATCTGGTCAGTCATTGCAACAGATATTGGAGTCAGTTTGTTTTGGCTTGTCCTTGTCACTAATAGTACGTCTATCTGCCAAGAATGTGCCGCTAGTCCAGCAAAAGCTAGCGGTAAGCAAATACTTTGCAAGCAGTTTCATGAAATGGTCAGTCAGAAAGCAACTCATAGTGGCTCGAACGTCGCCCGGGTTAACAAGGTCAGGAATTCCTGGCAGCGGCAGGTGAAGGACAGAGCTGCGTGAAGGAATCTGATCAGACCTAAATGAAACAGTCATTGTCGCCCCCAACAGACTGCTATGATGATGTGATGATGAGTTAAATTTTATTCTGCGTAATTAAATTGTAATTTGCAACCTTTTAAATTTTTAACTTGCCATCTGTTATTACATCTTTCCACCTTTATTCTTGCAATTTTGTCTCTAATTCACATTTATCGCTTGCACCTCATGCTAAATTGGTGAATACCCTCATCCCTCTTGGTAAAAAAACAACAAATCACTGTCTACTGCTACAAAATAAGACCAAGTTATCAATTATTTTATCAATTATTTTATCCTCATGATGTAAAAGTTAAAAAAAAAAAATCAGTGAAATCGTGTTGTGCTTGGGAGTTACAGATGCACCTCATGAGCAAATAAAAATGCCAGCAGTGATGAGCACTTTCCAGTGTGTGGAATGAAGATGTCAAACTCAGGGACATTCAAAAGTCTTTTCTGGGCCACAGTCTTGGCTGACTGCAGAAACCCTTCAAAGACTTAAAAAAAAACAGACACAGAAGGAAAAGCTGATCTGAACACTGGTTAATTCAAAGATGAGAGGCAGAAATTCTCTTGGGTCTAACACGAGTGGGTTCAAGGGCCCATGGCATGTTTTTCCATGTTGTCTCACTTATCTACAATGCTACAAAAATGAGTTAAAAGGGCCCAAAGTTTAATAAAATCAAGCTGTACATATTCTGTAGCAGTTCTATATAAACCAATTTTATCCAAGTCTCATTTAATCTCAATCATGAGGCTTTGTTTCAAGACTTGCAATTATGATGTGCTAGTTTCTGATTCATTTGAATGCTCATGTTTTCCAGGAAGTATGTGTGTGTACAAGACGATGGGAATAGCGCTACTACAGAGTTAGCTTACTGGCCTGACTAGGCTTATGATGGTTTTTTGGTGTTAAATCTAGTCGCCTTATTAGACATTTGTACCCCCCACCGGTTCATTAAATCACAGTCAGTGAAATATCTTGCATCACTCTGGCCTGTTTTGTAATTTTTTTGTTTTCTGCGGTCAATGTAGTTAGCTCAGTAGCACTCCAGATTTCTTCTACCAAACCAAGCATCTCAATGGTCAGCACAGCTTGGGAGGACAGGCTGCTAGCATTAACTTAGCTGACCAGTGGTGGCATTGTTTTTTTGGAAATGTTCCACAGAATCTATACACCTCACTAGACATCCACAATCTCAGCTGGATCTTCTACCAGCATTTGACCATACACCTCATTCCTAGAGGGTATTTTACTAGAGTTTCTTATGCACTGGCCAGGACAGGCAGTGGATAGCTGCCTTTAGCAGAACTAGCCGTTTCTCATTCACAGTTTTTTCTATGCTCATTACACCTTGGGAATGGGTCATATACGATCAACCTCTCAAACCATACACCCCCATCTCTTTCTTCATCCTCGCATTAGTCCTGCATAGCTGCAGGGTCTGCGTGTTTGCTTGCCAGTCTCCACTTGGCTTGAACAAGGGCGTGCTCGGGGGGTGACAGTCCTCATGTCCTCCATGATCCGGTCAAGCCCAGGCCATTGTTCCTTTGGACATCTCTGTGGCCTCTTCCTACTTGGGCTAAGGCTACGAAGGAGGAGTCCATACCATTAAAGCCGTGTATCTTCCCAGTGATTGTTGCCGCTCCCATCTGCACATCCTCGTTCATCACACAATTGTGCAGGGCCAGGCTGAGGCTCCAGGGCAGCGTATGCATTTCCATTCCACATGCACGTCCACTTCTTACGCATTTCCATTCCTCCCAGACTATACACCCCTCCTGTCTCCAATAATGCTTTATTTGGGCTTTTACATTGGGCCGGTATGTTAATTAACTCAGAATGTGTTCCCACCAGAGCTATGAGCTAACCAGTTAACATTAGCCACAATATGGCTTCAGCCACAACAGTGTTGTAATCAAGATTTCATCAAGACAGTGGGGGACAGTGATCTCATGGTTAGGGATGTGGACTGGTGACTGGCGGGTCACTAGATCAATACCTGGACCGGCAGGATCAGGTCTGAGTGGGACAGATAATGTAGCAGTGTTTGCCCCACCCTCCTTAGCCCCACTGTGGTGCCCTTGAGCAAGGCCCTTAACCCCAACTGCTCCAGTGGAGCTGCTCAGTGGCCACAGGTCAGTCTGTGGTTGGACTGGGCAGCTTCCAGGAGTGAATGTGTGACTGCGTGAGTGCGAAGAGGCGTCCTTGAAAAGGACAGGTTGCCTCTCAATGGAACTTCCCTGTATAAATGAAGATTTAAAAAAAGACCAGACCGAGATCAGAGTGTAGAAAGATCAAGACTTTAAGGAGTCAAGACCAAGACCACTGTGTATCTAGGTTTTGGTCTTCATTGGTCTTGATATTTTCTAAAAGTCAAAGTGTTGCCGTGACAAAGATTCCCACCTCTAAAAACACAACTAGACTGCACCAATACCAAAAGACTATTTGTCAGAACGGCAGGGAGTTTTTCTGAGCTTTGTTAGGGAGCCAGGCTGATACCACCTACGAAACGTAACACTGTTGCAATGGCAATGTATTCTTCACTTACAGAAAGCCCAGAATTCTGTTTGGAGGGTTATAACATGTCAGTGTTGACTGTCATATTTGGTTTCTACATGTTTTTAGGTCAAGCACAATCTCGTTCTGCTCTACATGATTGGTTGTACGGTTGAATGACAATAAGGGTGATTTGATTTTTGGGCCACATCTCAGCATAAATGACACAATTACTACAAGCTAGCCACACTTCATCCAGTCTGCACCATTTCGCTACTATATGGACACTAGTCACTGCTTTCAGCCATGCTACATATTTAAACTTTGTTAGATTTTCCAAAACTTTCACAAAATAATACAATTTTTGAAAATTGTTACAGCAAATAGGAGTTCCCACCATAAAAAATGACATATGTGCTCCTATTCTCTTGACAGCCATATTGTAGAAATTGTTATTATTGTGTGAATGCTGATTCAGATTATGCCATTTAAGCATGTAAACTAGCTTTTTTTTTAGTTTTAGTCTTATATTGAGCATTTTTTTAGCAAACTTCCTGTAACATTGATCTACTTCTGCTATTAAAACTGTTCAGTATGTAGCTTGTTCATCATTTTACATCATTTTACAGCACTTCAGCTAATATTTTAGCAGCATTTCAGCTCACGTGCTTCGGCTGCTTGAGCAGACAGCATTCACACAGTATTTCCTTCAGGAAATGCAAATTTTACTAGTCATAATTATTATTAAAGCAAGTAAACCACAGGACACAGTTTTCTGAGAACAGACCAGAGTGCAGTCAGGTGCTGCAGTCCCTGGCTCTCTGACTGCTTTTCAGTAATTTACATACAAGATGAGACTCCAGGGAAAGACCGAACAATACAGCAAGCCTTATATCACACACACGCACATGCAAGGATGCACGCACACCACACACACACACACACGCACGCACACACACACACACAGAGGGCAGAATGCACCTCTGTCATTTTACCCCCGACTGAAACACACACCGAGGTACGCACGGCAACTCACTCAGAGACAAAAATACAAGAAATTGCCATTGAAGTTGTTAGAGTGCGAGACTGCAGGTGCCGGTTTGTGAAAACCAATTTAGAGTTGAACAACCTGTTCCTGTTCCGTATGTACAACTGTGTGTGTGTGTGGGGGGGGGGGGGGCAGGAAAAGACAGAAGCGGATAGAGAAATGGGTGTTTAAGGAAAAAACACCTTCAGGTTTAGGTTCAGGTTCAGGTTACTTTATTTGTACCCGTAGGTAGATTTGTTTTGCAGTCTGGAGACATCCATATTTACAAGCCACAATTACATTCAACATAGACACAAACACAGGCACACATGAAGCTGACTAGAAACATGATAAAAATACTCAAGGCTCCATCAATCAGGGTATAAAGACAAAGAGATGAGAGAAAAACCAGAGGTAAGAGAGAAGGGTCATATTAAAAAGTTAGTGCCTTTAGTTTGTAAGAAATTTAATGGCAGGATGAGAGACGGCTTCTTTTTTATCAGACGGGTTCTACTCAGTCGGGCTAAACTACTTAGAACACGCTTCACTGCTGTTGCAAATTTGCAGCGTTTTTTTTCCTGTAAATTTTAAACTTTTTCTCATGAATTTCTGACTTTGTTTCCTGTAAATTTTCATCTTTTTCCTCAAATATTTGCATTTTTTTCATGTAAATTGTCAACTTTTTTTTCTCAAAACTGAACGACTTTTTCCTCATAAATCTGACTCTCATAAATTTGCAAGTTGTTTTCCTGTAAATTTTCATCTTTTTTCTCAAAAATTTGCTGTTTTCCCCCTGTAAGTTTTCAAGTCTTTTCTCATAAAGCCCATCTGGATACTGGTTAATTTTTTATTCTGCGTAATTAAATTGCACTTTTGTGGCACATATGTGGGTTTCATATGCTTCACATATATATTACTGTGTGCTTATTGTATGCTTCACATCTCAGAGGAACAAAAGGACTGAACCTCCTAGGGGTAACAGGAGGATGTGAGATCTGGCCTTTTGTATGCAAAGAGATGGCCTTGAGGGATTTCCTGACCACCAGGACTTTAGGTGGAGTTGAGAAGACCTGGAGGGGGATGCATTGTGACTTGGGATTAAAAGACAATGTGACTGTGTGCTTTGATGTCCTGGGGTATAAAAGGGACAGATGTTGGGGATTCATTCCCTTTCTGTTTTTGGATGTTGGAGAATGTGAATAAAACTGGACTTGTGAAATAAACTCAGCCTCGTCCTTCCACACTCTCCACACTTTACACATTTTTTAAGTTTTAAATTGGCATATTTTATCATATCTTTGCACCTTTATTCTTTCAAATTTGTTCCTAATTTACAGTTTTATGTTTGTACCTCATGCTAAACTGTTGTTAAAAACTAGCAGATCCGCTCCGCCTGTTGTCTAATTAAAACTGTTAATAAACTGGTTCTGCTTGTAGTAGCTAGCTTGATTTACTCCGACTGAATTAAAGCCATGCTGATATTAAACAGAACGACTCTTCTATTTGACATTGAGGCTTGTGTGATTTACAGTGGATCCTATAGGTGCATGCTAGTAAAAATAAGTGGCGGCGCCTTGCAAAAGTGTTGTTAAACATTGGCCATTGTTATTAAATGGAACCTTTATTGAAGCGTCCCCATAAACCATTCTGAACGACACACGGTAACGCGCAGGGGACGAGTGCATTCTGAGTGTCATAAACGGCCTGATTTTACACTGGCTCCTGCCCACTCACGGGGACACAAATGTGCGCACGGCAATGACCCATCAAGGCTTTTGGGATACGAGGCGCTTCTATTCCTCAGAACGCCCGATGTGGGAAAGTGCTCATGCCGTCACAGCAAGAGTCGCTGCAATCAGTCACTAAAGCGGCTGATTTCACTGATTAACACGAGCTTAATGAGAAGACGGAGCAATCAGTGAAATGGAGCAGCGGTGATGTCAGGATGGATGAGGACCTACGGATGACGGGCCGTACAGCAACACTGCGCAGAGTTACGGCTGCATTCACATCTCCGCTCCAGACTGCCGTTTGCTAACAACGTCGGCTAAATTATCGTCATAAAAGAGATGTGAGGTGTGGGTCCAGATCACTTTATTCTAATTAAACATGGATCATTCCCTTTATGTGGGTTTCTGGGTGTTCTCTATTTGGTTTAGACGGTGCTGTAGTCAAGACCAGACTGAGACCAGCACTGTTAGGGGCCAAGACCAAGATGGCTATACACAGCCATCTTGGTACATATCACTATGTACGTCTTGGTCTGGACTTCATTTTCATTCCTTAAAGCCTTTAGGGCCCAGTTACAGTGGTCTGTTCAGGGGTCGGCAACCTCTGCTACACGTGTGGAGAGATTTTTGACCAGCAGAATCTGCATGGAGCCACAAACAATATCCTGAAAACTGAGGAAAAACAGCAACATTACGAGTCCAAACTGGCCTGACACCATCAATATTAGCTTTTTTAAAAAATATTTTTTAAGTTAAAAAATATTAACTTAGTGATATACCTAATTTTCCTACATTTAGCATATGCAAAGAAAATCAAATTCTGCCTTCGCTGAGTGGCAGTAGAGAACTGTAAAGGTCCCGACAGCAGAACAGTGGAATTGTTAGTGGTTAAATCTGAAACGTTTTTCTCAAAAATTTACAACTCTTAGATTTGAAACTTTTCTTTTAAATTTGTAGCTTTTTTCTCGTCAATTTGCAACTTTTTTCTCAAAACTTTGCAACTGTTTTCTTGTACATTTGCAACTTTTTCCTATAAATTTGCAGCTTTTTTTTATTGTAAATCTACAACTTTTGTCTTGCAAATTTTTTACTTTTCTCTCTCTCTTTTTCCTGTAAATTTGCAGCTTTTCTTGCAGATTTTTAACTTTTATTTCCTCAAATATCTGTCAGTTTTTCCTGTAAATTTGCAACTTTTTCTTGCAGATTTGAAACTTTGCTTTTAACCCCTTACCATTCCAGCCAATTTATCTAATTTTAGCATACACAAAGAAAATCAAATTCTTTCTTCACATAGTGGAAGTAGAAGACTGGAGCACTGGAATTTTAAGAGGTTTCTCCTCAATAAGTTCAGAATCAGAATCAGATTTATTGCCATTGTTCATGTAGTACACAAACTAGGAATTTGTCTCGGTGCCATGCTGCAACATTAAAAACATGATGAGATAAAGAGATAAACTAAAAAACTAAAGGACTAAAAACTAAAGGACTAAAAACGTGCAATAAGTGTAGAAAAATAAGTAATAATAATAATAATAATAGTAGTAATAATGAGTAATACTAGTCAAGGCAGTTTTAAAAAAAATGAGCAAGTAGCAGATAATATGGGGTACCACAGTGCAGTTGATAATGCAACAGAAAAAACAGTGATGAATGACATGAGTCTGGTTGAGCTGCTGTGCATAGTGCACGAGAGTCAATAAGTCACTTAATGTTCAGCAGTCTGATGGCAGAGGGGAAAAAGCTGTTCATGTGCCAGGAGGTTTTAGTCCGAATGGACCGAAGTCTTCTACCTGAGGGGAGGGGGGCAAACAGTACGTGACCAGGGTGTGAAGGATAGGCTATGATCCGGCCAGCACGCCTCCGGGTCCTGGAGATGTACAGGTCCTGAAGAGATGGGAGCTTGCAGCCGATCACCTTCTCAGCAGTGCGCACGACGCGCTGCAGCCTTAGTCTGTCCCTGGCAGTGGCTCCTGCGTACCACACAGTTATGGAGGAGGTGAGGATGGCCTCGATGATGGCCGTGTAGAACTGCACTAACATCTTGGTGGGTAGCTTGAGCTTCCTCAGCTGCCGCAGAAAGAACATCCTCTGCTGGGCCTTAAGTTACAGCTTTCTTCCAAAATTTGTGATTTTGGCAACAATGTTCTGCTTTTCAAATAAATGTGTCACACTTTCTTTGAAAAATTCTTACTTTTTTAGGTAAAATTGCAGCCTCTTTCCACATAAACTTGCAACTTTTTTCTCGTAAAAATGCTGTTTCCAGTAAATTTGTGTGGTTTTTCAGAAATGTGATTTTTTTTCTTGCAAATTTGCAAGAGTGCTTTTATCATAAGACTGCAAATTACTCTCCTAAGTTTAAGTTTAGCTTAATGATTATTTGAAAAGAGTGTTACATACTAATAAACGCTAATAAAAATGTATGTATGCCAGATTTAGCAATAGCGCTAATTTGCATTTGTATTCTCCTGGCAGTTCACAAAACCACACAAACAAACAATCATACACGAAAACATCTGCAATAAAACTGCAAAGTGGATATGCTAAAGTGCAAGAGTTAAGGTGCTACAAAACAAAACATTCAAATGTCATTTGTCATAGTTCACATAATTTTGTAACATTCTTTTCAAAAATTGCAGCTTTTCTAGTAAATTTGTGTTGTGTTTTATTTTTTTCTCAAAAATTTTACAACTTTTGTGAAAATCTGTTGTGGTGCTTTCCTCATAAAAATGTGCAAATGAGCGCTATAAGATGTAGTCCCAACGTAAATTTGCCAACATTGGCCTGAGGTATGCGTGCTGTTGGGGATGACTTTGGGTCATTTTGCTAACAAATCACCTACTGGTTACTGCACTAATTAGCAGCAGTGATAAGCATTAGCCCAGCTAACATGCTAGCAATCTTTCAGGGATTTGAATTTAATCCGTTCTGTCTCAAAGTAGCTCTGCATGCTCACACGACTCTTTGAAGTGGAAACTGAAAAAAAAACAAAAAAACTGAATGCATAAAGTTTCCACAGTGATAAGTCGTTTTTTTTTATGCGTTCTGACTCAACACCCTTGTCTTGAAAAACGAGCAAAACAAGCAGGAATGCTGAAATAAAGAGGAGTGGAAGGCATCTATCTGCAGCGGGACAGACTGCTTTCTCCTAACAATGCACGCGCCGATTGTTATTCGCTGCATACGGAGCTACTCATGCAAATGTAATAATCACTCAACATGGGAGAATCCTACAAACCAAACAGCAATTAATTCACACCCAGATATTCCCCGTCTAGCCAAGCAAAGCTGTTTAAATACCCCCCATGTCTCCCTCTGTCTCCACTGCTCCTTTCATGTGTCTCTTCTACTTTGTCTGCCTCAGCACCGGCCGGCTTTACTTTGCAGTTTTCCTTGCAGTTTGAATGAAACGTCCCATATAGAATTATCAGGTTCAGGGAGAAGTTTTACGCTAAAGTCAGAATAATCACATTTGCGTGGATGGTAGGGGGTGGTCTAAGTGAGGACTGGAAGGTAATGGTGTCAGTGGGCTGGTTCTGGGGGGATTGGTGTCAGTTCTGGAGCGGTGCACATGCCCGTCCAGCCAGCATGTCCGTGTGGGCGCCAGCACAGGTGAAACTCCGCTGTCAAATGGGTCCCACTGGGCCCCACATGGGTTTAAAGTGGGTGAGCAGCTTTCAGTAACACTTGTGCCATAGGTAAAATTAGGAGGAAAAAGTCAGAAATTTGTGAGGAAAAAAGTCAGAAATTTATGAGAAAAAAGTGAAAATTTGAAAATCATAAAATTACTTGCAAAAAGTTATGAACATTCAAGAAAAATTTAACAAGAAAATACAAAGACAATACAAAAATACAAGAAAAAAGTAACAAATTTATGACAAAGAATTAGAAAAAGTTGCAAATTAACAAAAAAGTAGCAAATGTATGAGTAAACAAATTGAAAATTTACTAGAAAAAAGTCCCAGATTAATGTGTTTATTGTGCATTATTTTGTGTTTTTGACTTGTTCTAATCAGTTAATACAAATTTGAATTACAGAAAAAGAAAAAAAGTCACAAATTTATGAGAAAAAAGTTGCAAATTTACAAGAGAAAAATTATAAAATTATTTGTAAAGTTAAAAACTTGCAAAAACTAGTTTGCAAATTTACAAAAAAAAATTGCAAATTTATGATGAAAACAATTAGAAAAAGTTGCAAATTAACAAAAATAGCAAATGTATGAGTAAAAAAATTGAAAACTTTTGAGAAAAAAATTACAAATTTGAGAAAAAGTCACAAATTAACAAAAAACTAGTAGCAAATGAATGAGAAAAAAGTTACAAATTTATCAGAAAAAATTGGAAATTTATGAGAAAAAAGTAATAAATTTATGAGGAAAATTTTGAAAAAGTTGAAAATTAACAAAAAGTAGCAAATATATGAAGTAAATAATAAAAAAAATTACAAGAAAAACTAAGAGGAAATATGAGGAAATAATTAGAAAAAGTTACAAATTGACAAAAAAGTAGCAAATGTATGAGTAAAAAAAGTCACAAATTAAAAAAAACTAGTAGCAAATGAATGAGAAAAAAGTCACAAATTTATCAGAAAAAAAAGTGAAAATTTATGAGAAAAAAGCAATAAATTTATGAGGAAAATTTTGAAAAAGTTGAAAATTAACAAAAAGTAGCAAATATATGAAGTAAATAATAAAAAAAATTACAAGAAAAACTAACAAATTTATGAGAAAAAATTTTCATGTTTACAGTAAAAAAAAGTTGCACATTTATGTGAGTTTCAAATTTTTTAAGAAAAATGGCTCAAGTTTATGGGAAAAAAGTCACAAAATTACAAGAAAATCACAAATGTATGAGAAAATAAGTTAAACAGGTAAAGTCCATGTGGGCAAACAGACAACCCCACATGGACCCTGAAGACAGCCCAGTTTTTCCTGTCCTGGGGCCCGCCTGGACCTGCTGGCTGGGCTGCTTTGTTTTACTGGTAAAAAAACGTAAAAAAAACCCTTTTCCCCGTTTTCCCCCTGTGCTTACTTTGTTCTAGCCTCAGTTTCCCCCTTAGTTTTATACCATGCTTTTTTATTCTGTTTTTAGCCATGAAAACAGGAGAAAACATGGACAACACAAGGCATAAAAGGGGAATACAAAACCTTTTCCCCTGTTTTCCCTGTGTTTACCTTAGTTTTTACATCAGTTTTATACCATTTTTTTCTGCTTTTAGCCATGAAAACAGGTGAAAACATGGTGAACACAAAGTTAAAAAGGGAAAAGCAACCCCTGCATGTTTTTTTTTTTATTTAAGTTTTTGTAAAGGGTATACAGGTCATTACAGCATTGCATTGTTTACATTTTCATCGCACGTTCCCTTATATTTTGCTATTTGACAACATTGGTAGAATAGTTATTACAACACCCCCCCCCCTTTTTTTTTAAAGTGAAAGAAAAAGTGAAATTAAAGAGAATTAAATTTAAAAAAAAAACAAAAATCAAACAAACAAACAAACAAAAAATGAATAAACAAACAAACAGAACAGCAAAAAACAAACAAACAGAAAATTAAGTAATTAAAAGTAAAAGAGCATCTGAGTAGCATTGGAACAAAGAGCGGGACCATTATTGAAATGGTATTTGTCAAAGATTAGATCTAATGGAAGACACATATGTGATCCAGGGTTGCCAAAAGTTCATGAACCCATCCATGTCCTGTCTCAGTGCGAATGTCAACTTTTCCATCGAGTAAATGTCTTGAATCACGTTAATCCAATCTTCAGGTGTAGGACAGTCCTTCAGCATCCATTTTTTAGTTAGGGCTTTTTTACTTGCCAATATTAAAACATTGAATAAGTATTTTTCTCCTCGTCTTTCCAGTGAGTCCAGTAGTAAACCCAAATACAAAGTTATAAAAGAAAAGGGAACTGTTATTTTGAATATTTTCCCCAATATTGTTTGTACATTGGTCCAATATTGGTGGATAACTGGGCATGACCAAAACACATGAAAATGATTTGCAGTCTTTTCACCACACAAGCGCCAACAGTTCAACCCCTTATGGGTAAATTTGTTTTGTGCAGGTGTTCTGAAAAATCTTACCAAATTTTTCCATCCAAATTCTCTCCACTGCAGGGATGAGGTACTTTTCCATTGCTGTTTATTTAGCTTTTCCCATATTTCCAGTTGTAAAGTGAAATTCCCCTCTTTTTCCCATCTCTCTTTTATATATGATGTGTTGTCTCCTTTTAAGTCTTGAAGACCTTGGTATATTTTAGAAATGTATCTGATCCCTGGGATCCCTTTATATGCCATTAAGAAGACCTTCAGAACACCTGACTGGGCCCTTTCCAAATCCTCCTTTTTAAGTATATTGTTTATGTGGTGTCTAAGCTGAAAGAACCTGTAAAGGTCTTGATTTATTAGACCTTGTTTTTTCAAATCTTCAAAACTTCTTAAAGTTTGCCCCTTAAAAAAATCGTAATATTTTATCAGCCCTTTCTCTTTCCACTCTTTAAATCTAGTGTCTGTTTTATTGGGGGTAAAGTCTTGATCATAGGCAATCCATTGCAGAAGTCGATAGGGCTCTTTAGCTTGATTCTCTCTGACTATCTTAAACCAAATTTTTAGCGGGGTCTCTATCCACGGGTTAGTGTTATTCAAGAGTTTAGGTAAGGTATTGTTCCCTATTATCGCCTGTAGGGGGATGCCACTTGTTATTTGGCATTCTATCTCCTTCCATTGTGCAGTGTAGACTGGGTTACATATCTCTACTAAAGTTTTAATTTGTGCAGCTATAAAATAGTCCCTGATATTTGGCAGCGCGAGCCCGCCTTTGTCTTTGTTTAGCTGTAGGGTTCTATATCTGATTCTAGGTCTCTTGCCCTGCCATATGAATCTTGAGATCCTTCTGTCCAGCTCCTGCCATGTTTTTTTGGGAGGTTCTACCGGTATTGTTTGGAAAAGGTATAGAAGACGTGGGAGTACATTCATTTTGACTGCTTCAATTCTTTGTGCAATACCTAAGAATGGTATCATATTCCATCTTGCTAGGTCAGATTTTATTTTTGTCACCAGTGGATCATAGTTTAGTGTTATAATTTTGTTGAGTTGTTTTGGGATATTGATCCCCAGATATTTCATAGATTCCAACTCCCAGTTAGTTTTGAGTTCACTTAGTGAATAATGATTTGGGTCATTGTTGAATGTTAAAACTTGGGTTTTATGCATGTTTAATTTGTACCCCGATAAATCTCCATAGTCTGAAAAAACTGAGATTAGTTCTGGTAAAGAAGTGTCTGGTTGCCCTAGGTATATTAAAATGTCATCAGCAAAGAGTGCTATTTTATGTTCCTTCTGACCAAGTGTAATACCTTGAATTTTTTGATTTTGCCTTATCCATTGGCTCAGAGGTTCTATGAAGATTGCAAAGAGCAGTGGAGACAGGGGGCAGCCTTGACGACATCCTCTTTCCAGCTCAAAAGATGATGATAAATTACCGTTAATCCTTATTTTAGCTGTTGGTTTTTTATATAATGCCTGTATAGTTCTAATGAAGTTGTTATGAAAATTGAAACTGGATAAGATTCTATATAGGAAAGACCAGTCAACCGAATCGAATGCTTTTTCAGCATCTAATCCCAATATGACTGCATTTAAGTTATATTTTTTTATATGATGAATTATGTGTAAAGTGCGTCGAATGTTGTCTTGTGTCTGTCTTTGTCTCATAAAACCTGTTTGGTCTAAGTGAATTAAGTCTGTCAGTATGTTTTCTAACCTTTTGGCAAGGATAATGGTAAAAAGCTTATAGTCCTGATTTAATACACTGATTGGTCTGTAGTTGGAGCACTCTAGTTTATCCTTTTCAGGTTTAGGTATAACTGCAATGACCCCTTCTCTCCAGGAGGGGGGGATTTCACCTGTGTGGAGGACATAATTAAATGTTTTCAGGAGGAGAGGAGATAGTTGCTGTTTAAAGGTTTTGTACCATTCTGCTGTATAGCCATCTGCTCCTGGGGATTTGTTAGCTTTAAGTTTCATAATTGCTTTTTCCAATTCTTTAGGTTGTATTTCTGACAGTAGTGTTTTATTTTGTGACTCCGTAAGTTGGGGAAGGTGTAATGTGTTTAGGAATGTCTCGGATGCGTTTTTATGTTTTTTGTGGGAGTATAAGTTCTTGTATATCCTTTTTTTTTTTTTTTTTTTTTTTTTTTTTTCCTTCAGAAGCCTTCTGATGAAGGCTGCAGTGCAGTTGAAACGTGTAAAGAAGGTAAAGACATCTTTCTATTTTACTTTTGTCTTTCAAAGGAAAAAAAAAGGATAAATAATTAAAGAAGACAAAATGAACCTGTTTGACGTATAAGTTCTTGTAGTAATTCTCAAAGCTTTTAAGAATATCCTGAATTCTGAATTTTATTTCCTTTGATACTGGGTCTCTGATTTTGTAGATTGCTCTTTCTGTTTGTTGTTTCCTCAATTTATAGGCTAGTAATTTTGCCGATTTACTGCCTGCTTCATAGTGTTTTTGTTTCAGAAATGTAAGTTTCTTCTGGATTTCTATTGTGTAGATCTCATTTATTTGATTTTTAATTTCTTTAATCTTGAGCGAGCCATTAGAATGAGTGTTGTCTTTGTGTTCTTTTTCTAGGTTCTTGAGTTCTGACTCTAGTGTGATTAGTTTTTCTTGTCTCAGTTTCTTTTGGGTTGCCAGTTTTGCAATAATTTTTCCCCTTATTACAGCTTTGCACGCATCCCACAGTATTAAAGGGGATACTTCTCCATTATCGTTTTCTTCCAAATATTTGAAAATATCTGATTCCAATTCATCTTTCAGTGGTCCTTTCAGGACATTTGAATTCAACCTCCAGGAAAATGTATTATTTGTGTATTTTTGGATGTTTAAGTCCATATAGATCGGACTGTGGTCAGAGAGATCCATCAGTCCTATTTTACATGTTTTTACTCTTCCAATGTCTCTATTAAACATAAAAAAGTAATCAATCCTTGAGTAAGATGAATGTGGTGTTGAATAAAAAGTATAATCTTTTACACTGGGGTTGAATTCCCTCCATACGTCACAGATTCCCATTTCTTTTAGTAGCATCCGAGTTTTCCTATTTTGAGTGTTATTTTGATGTGAAGAATTACCTGTTGCATCCCAGTATGGATTCAGTCTTAGATTGAAGTCTCCACCACATATCACTAAACCTTGGGCTTTAGTTATCATTAGGTCGAATACATTTTTATAAAATTTCCATTTAGCCCCTGGTGGTACATATACATTCAGCAGGGTGATATCTTCTCCCTCTAGCCACCCAATTACCAAACTGTACCTCCCTTCTTTATCTTTGTGTTCTGATTTTTTTTCAAATGTAATTTTGGTTGATATCAATGTCGCTACTCCCCTCCTCCTCCCTGATTTATATGAAGATGAAGAGATCATTTTAAACCCTTGTCTATTGAGTTTAGTGTGTTCCACGTCTGTTAGGTGGGTTTCTTGTAAAAATATTATTTCTGCTTTGTCTTTTTTCATTTTGTGTAGAATCTTGGATCTTTTAACTGGATTCAGGATCCCTTTTACATTATATGAGGCTATTTTGGTTACACCCTGTTTCTCCATTGTATTTTCTTATTTAGTATAACAGTGTGGTGGCCCTCTTTTTTGCTACTCAGAAACTGAAAGAACATTAAGAACATAAAAAACATTAAGAACATAGTGTACGAGACTTAAAAACAAAAAACTGTCAAAAAAACTTCCTGAGCTGGGGTTCTTTAAAGACCCTGTAAGAGCCCTGATGGAGTGTAGGCTCTGAGGGAAATTCCTCAAACTCTGTTACGTGTTGAGGGCCCTCTCTTACCCCTGTAAGTTGTCCCATGTTTTTAACGTGAATTTCAGATCCCAATCCGAATTTGTAATGATTTTTTTTTTTTTATGCCTATACCCTATGAGATTGTGTGCACCCTCCCACCCCCATCACAGCAAACATTCACTCTAATACAGTATTTGTTAGTGTGGGGAGAACATGTGGGTCATTGTTACATTTCTATTTTAACAAGATTTTTTTTTCCCTTTAAATTAAGAAGACATTTGTTTCTAATGCTATGACTGCTCCATGAAAGGTTTTACCATATGCTGATTCTGCATCTCCTTTAATAGAAGTCCCAGACGTTGGCCCTCTTGTGGCCACTTGATGGTCCCCCTATGGGTTTTCTAGCCAAAAAGGCCAAATGGCCCCTCTCTGGGACTTCTAGTGTTTGTTACCTTGTAGGAGGGGGGATGGAAGTGCAGAATGACTGAAAAGAGAAAAAAACCCAAAAAGGTCGCTCTTCCTTCCTGGAACTGGAAAGCTTATCTTTGTAGCTCTGGGGCTGGGTTTCCCGCTGCTGGCCCGTGGATTTAGAAGGTCTCTGAGTGGACCACGTTTGAGCTCTGATTTTCTCGCTCAGATTCGCTGCGGGTTTAAACACCGTTACCGGGAGCCCTCTTCTTGCCATGTCAATTGTTGCTTCTTCCGCTGAATTGTAGAGACATGACTCTTCACCGTAAAAGACCCTTAACTTCGCCGGAAATGGCGTCTGAAAGCGTAGATTCTTTTCCTGTAGAACCTTTTTGGCGTCATTATATTCCCGTCGCTTTTTAAGAACCTCAGGGGTGTAATCGTGCTCCACGAAGACTTTTCTTTCTTGATGCATAAATCCTTTTTTCTGCCAAGCCCGTCTTACAACCTCTTGTTTTATTTTGAAATCGGAGAATCTTACCAACACTGAACGCGGGGGCGCCTCTGCCGCTGGCTTTGTGGCTAATGTACGATGGGCCTTTTCTATTTTCAAATCGGTGGTTTGTGGAATATCCAACTTCTCTCTCAATAAGGATTCCACGCATTCCGCCACTGTGTTGAAACTATCTTCAGCTCCTTCTTTCAGACCGTGAATTCTGATGTTATCTCGTGAATGAATGAATGAATGAATGAATTTATTTATTTCGGATAGTACATTACAGGTTAAAAGAAACCGTATAATATAACAACAAGGTCAAATTAGACAAAGACTCCTTCTACTATACAATTCCACGTGAGTTATCCGAAATGGGTGATGGCTGAAGCCGCAGCTTATATTGCCCACCCATATTCCATCCAAGAATTCAAAGGAGAAAAAAGAGAAAACAAGACAAGAGCGATTACAATTTAAAACAAGGCTAAGACAAAATGTGACTGAGAGAAAAAGAAAACTGAGCTAGTCTAAGTTAAGCGGTTACTATTCAAAAACAAATCTAAGACATAGTGTCACAGAGAAAAAAGAAAAACTAAGCTATAACACAACACAGGCTGGAAATGTCAATCCTTATGTGAGTTTACATGTCGTCTTGTAAATATGTTTGGAGTATTTCTTCCTTTAGTTTTTGTTTAAATTGTCCAAGCTTTGTACATGATTTTAATTCAGGTCCAAAATCGTTCCATAATCTGACACCTTGCAAGATCCAGGAATACTCCAACTGAATACTCTTTATTTTCAATGGCTGTTGATATTTTTTCTGTAAATTCCATTAAGGCATATGCTGTTGTCCTTTTGTGTCTGAACCCATATTGCTGCTCACACAATAAATCATTCTTCAGTATGAAGTTGTCAATTCTCTCATAGAATATTTTTTCAAGTATCTTGGAAAATTGCGGTAATAGTGAAATTGGTCTGTAGTTGGAGAGTTCCCCTCTGTCGCCTGTCTTGTAAATCGGAATTACTTTAGCTATTTTCATTGCATTGGGAAATATACCTGATTGGAGAGACAGGTTACAGATATACGTCAGTGGTTTCACTATGCATTCGATAACAGTTTTGACTAGTAGCATATCAATACCATCGCAGTCAGTAGATGTTTTACTTTTGAACGATTTAACAATTTCAATGACCTCTCTTTCGTCTGTGTTCTTTATGAAGATGGTGTCTTTTACAGCAGTGTTATTGCATATTGAATCACCTGTTGGCACCGTAGTGGGTATTTCTCGGGCCAGTTTAGGTCCAATGTTAACAAAAAAATTATTAAATTCATCTGCAGGTGAAGCTATATTCACATTCGGAGTCGATTTATTATTTTTTGGAGTGTTAGTTGGGTAGCTGGTATTTCTGCTTTTATTTCCAAGGATACTGTTGATTATTGTCCATGTATTTTTAATATTGTCTTTGTTTTTTTCCAGTTCTTTACTGTAATAGTCTCTTTTACTACATCTTATTATATATGTTAACTTATTTTTGTATGTTTTATACCGCTGCTCTGCTTCTTTTGTCCTTTTCTTTATGAAAGCTTTATATAATAATTTTTTCTTTTTACACGCCTTTTGTAGTCCTTTGGTTAGCCATGGTTTGTCAGTAAATTTGTGTTTAAGCTTTTTTTTAACTAATGGGCAGTTTTTTTCATAAAGAGTGGTTACAATGTTTGTAAATGTGTCATAGGCTTCATTTACATCTGATACATAGACTTCTGTCCAGTCTTGCTTCAGCAAGTCCTCTTTAAAAGAACTGATTGCGTTTGGTGATTTGTGTCTGAACGATTTTGAGATTTTTTCTGGGTTGGGCCCCGTGTGGCCATGGATAAGTGCAAAGATTGGCAAGTGGTCGCTTATATCATTTATCAATAATCCACTTTCTATTTTCTTGTCGAGAACATTGACAAACAGGTTGTCAATAAGTGTAGCAGAGTGAGCTGTGATTCTACTGGGATGTGTTATTGTGGGATATAGACTCATGCTGTACATAGAGTTCATGAACTCTGTAACTACATTTTGTTGATGTGGATTAAGTAGATCAATATTGAAATCTCCACAAATTGCTACCATTTTCTTACTAGTAATATTATTGTACAGCTCGACTAATTTATCTCTGAATGTCTCAATGCAAGTTCCCGGCGTTCTGTATATGCAGCTTATGATTAGATTTTTTGTTTTGTCTAGGTCGTCTCTGTCTTCCTTCTTGGTCGGCTGGCTTAGCCTCCAGCCTTGACTGTTTTCTGTGTAAATCCAGCATAGAATCTTCAAGCACTTTTACTCTTTCTTCAGCTTCCAAGATTTGGTTTTTGGCCTGGTCCATTCTGCTGTTCGTCCTTTTTAGTTCCTCTCTGAATTCATGAAATTCGGCCCGAAATCGTCGTAATTCATCATATAGCGATTTCAGGCTAACCTTTTTGTTAGCTAGGCCCAGCTCTTCGTCTCCTGAATGGAGGTCCTCGGGATCAGATTCTGCGGCCGCTGCGCGTCCTGACCTGGGGAATGTCAGTTTCTTCTGTTTTTGGTTAGGCATGGTGTTTTTGTCTTTTGATTTTTATTCTTCCAAAAATACGTTAAGTCTGATTTTGAAGATGTTTTCCTTGGATTGGATCTGGGAGGTTCAGCGTTAAGTTGCTATCACCATGGCGTCCAGACCGGAAGTCCGCAACCCCTGCATGTTTTAACCCCACTTTTACTCCGTTCCCCCAGATTTTACTAGGTTTTTCTCACAAAAAAGTGGAAAAAAACATGGTAAAGACACCAGGGAAAACCATGTATGCTCTTTTTACCCAGTTTTACTGTGTTTCAGAATGATTTTTATTTGCCATATTTTTCTTCAGTTTTCAACAATATTTTTACTCTTTCCTTCCATGCTTTTAGCCTGTTTGTTTCTCTGAATTTATTTCCCCCATTTCTCCAGTTTTTAACCTGATTTTCCCTTGTTTCGCAGCTGTAGAGCAACTCTGCAGCAAAAACCTCAGCTCTGTTGCTGTTAGAAGTGAGGTCTTCCCACCCATAGAAGCAGTGACTCAAATCCCTTCTGGTGAAACCGTTTTTTGTGAATCTGCAGAAATCCAGCAGCGTCAGCGTGCTTTTAGAAATGTTCCCACCGCAGAAACTGTCTGAGCACTTCAGACTATCATTGTCATTTTTTTTTTTTTTTTTTTTTTTACAATACAGGGAAAGCAAAACTCCTCTTTTTTATGAATCCTTTTAGCACCTGTACTCCAGGAAAATGGTCCACTAAAAACACTGGAACCTTCCTGCGATGTTGGTGTGTGTTCCGCTTAAGTACAAGTCCACATCACAACCAACACAACCGCTGCTCTTCAAAAGAGAAGAAACATGTATTAAAAACTAATTAGAGACTCTTTGTTCTGACCGTGTATGGATGCCTTTTTCTGTCTTTTTCTGTCTTTTCCTGCATAGAAACAGCTGTATTCACCAAGCTCAGAAGGAACAAAAAACAAATCCAAGTACCTTTCGATTCACTTCTGCTGCTTTTTGTGTCTCTTTTGCTGTTGTCTCATTGAGATAAATGGTCACCAGTGTTTATTTGTCATCAGGGTGCAATCGAGTCTTTAAAGAAGAAAAATTATGAAGAAAACAAAGAAGTACAATGGCAACTGAACAAAAACAACGCCAGGAAGTGCTGCAGTGTTTTGGATTATTAATGGATGAGAGCGCAGCCATTTGTTTTCATCAGACCACACAATTAGGAGATTTAGTCTGGGGTAAAATTTCAATTATAGTTTGGAATTTTTTAATGGATCTCACAGAAATTTGCAAACAAAGAGATGATTTTAAAATGCAACAGGTGTAATTACACACAGCCCCAACAGCACACAAAGACTGGGCCAATGTCAGCAAGTTTGCATCGGGAATAGGTCTTATAGAGGTCGTCTGCACATCGGCAAGACATTGGCTCGACATTGGTGCGATTCCTGACGTCTGGCCAATGTGCAGACAACCTCTATAAGATGTATTCCCGACGCAAACTCTACATTGGAAAGACGCAGGCCAGACGTGTGTGTGCTGCTGGGGAGGGCTGGACGATATCTTGAAAATATTCAATGTACTGAAACATTTGTCCCCATGACATACAAAATATACCTTTATCACAACTGTTTTATCAGAAATTTGGTACTTTTTCTTGTAAAAATGTGACTTTTTTCTTGCATACGTGGGAACTTTTTCTTGTAATTTTGGAACTTTCTTATAAATTTGTCACTTTTTTCCTTGTAAATTTGTTATTTTCTTGTAAATTTGTGAGTTTTTTCCTTATATTTGTGACATTTTTGTTGCAAATTTTGAACTTTCTAAAAAAAAATTCAGCTTTTTTTTATTTACTAGAAACTTACAGCTCATCCTCATAAATCTGGGACTTTTTTCATATAAATTCTAAATTTATTTACTCATTTATTATACTTTTTTGTTAATTTGCAACTTTTTCAAATTTTTTCCTCATATTTGTGACTTTTTCATGCAAATTTGCTATTTTTTTTTCTTTTAAGTTGCTAACTGCTCAAGCAATTTCACATTTTACCAAAGTGGTGGACCAGTTGGCCGAGCATCCGCCCCACACCCGGGAGGCCCGGTTCACATCCTGGCCGGGTCATGCCGAAGACCATATAAAAGTGGAACTTCCTGCTGTCCAGCTTGGTGCTCAGCAATAATGGAACAGAGGAGGGACATGTGACGGGGCCTTGCATGGCAGCGACCCTCTGACTCTATGATGTGATTAATATTGTAGATCAGAGAAACGTAATTTTGTTCTACTGTACATGATTGGCTGTATGGACTGAATGACAATAAAATTAACTTATCCTCATTTTCTCTTATAAATCTGCAACTTTTTTTCTCATAAACTTGTAACTTTTTTCTGGTAGATGTGACATTTTTCTACTAAATTTGTGACTTTTTCTCATAAATTTGTTACTATTTTTTGTAAATTTGTCCCTTTTTTTCTTATAAATTTTAGTGGTGTCATTTTAATTGCGATCAGGCATGATTAATTGCATCAAGGTGCATTAATCGCATGACACCTCATCTCACTTCATGCATTTAACGCAACTAATGCACCTTGATGCGTTGGTGGCAACTGATCCCGATGAAACTGGGATTAAAGTGGCACCATGGTGACTGTTTTGATCACAATTAAAACTGTGCCCCACTTGAAACATATCACTGTGTGTAATGAATAGCCACGGAAGTTTGAATCGTGATTAATTGGGATAAAAGTGCCACCACTAGTTGATTTTCAGGTTTTTTCCTCATAAATCTGTGACGTTTTTGCCTAATGTTGCTCATGGTGCCAGTGTTACTGAAACCTGCTCCCCCACAGTGAAGCCCTGTGGGGCAGGTAAATGCCTGCTCACCTATACCACAGGTGAAGTCCATGTGGGCAAACCCACATGGGTCCTCCATGGACAAACCCACATGGACCCATAAGGCAGCCCAGTTTAGCCTATAGTGGGGCCCACACGGACGTGCTGGCTGGGTCATTTTGTGAAAGTTACTTGAGTCAACAGAACTCGGTGCTACTAGACAGGACAGACTGATTCTGTTTTCAGCAGTTTGTGTAAAACACTGAATGGTGATGAAATCAAACAAAACAACACAAACATGTTAAAAAAAAACCCATCAGAATAAATAAATAATTGTTCCTGTTTGTTCCAGAGTCACGGCGTGTGCCTGAATGTTTCTGTTGTAACTCGTCTCCTGCAGCTTTCATTTATTCCTCATCAGCTGGTTCCAGGGTATCATGTTTGGCTGTGCGTGCCGGTGATGTGAATTTGACTTCCCGCTCCGAGTGAAACCAAAGCCACAGATTTAACTGGAGCAAATCTCAACATAACTGAAGCCGCAAGCAGTGA
The DNA here is from genome assembly GCA_020510985.1 of Pholidichthys leucotaenia. Lineage (NCBI taxonomy): Eukaryota > Metazoa > Chordata > Actinopteri > Cichliformes > Pholidichthyidae > Pholidichthys > Pholidichthys leucotaenia. The sequence goes on along the minus strand of CM035839.1, from coordinate 9,873,556 downwards.
AAAACGGGCCCTCACAGTCCGCGGCCTCTGCTGCCCGTCGGTGCTAGCATATGGCCCCAGCTGGATTAAATTCTGGTTCTGTCCATGACAGTCCAATTTTTCTTTAGTATCCAATCATAAACAAAAAATTCTGTGGAAATTGGACAATGGGCGTCTCCTGTTTCAGGCCAAGGGATTTAACCTCCCCGTCTTGCCACGGCAACACCTTTAAGCTTTTGGAAAAGATTTGAACGACACTTGACAGCCCGTACCTCTAGATGATCCGCAGTGAAAATGAGACCAATCAAACTATTTCAGAAGGATAAGCTTGTCAGAACACGAGGGCAGGGAATGGCCAAAATCGCCACTGCTTTGATTCACAATGGCAGACACCATGTGGGGCGTGGCTCATGACCCCAATTATGTTTTCTGCACGCCCTGACGGCACGCACAAATGTGCTGATTTTCACCTTTCTGGGTGAAACTAAGTTTTAACCTCTCTTGATGACCTTAAACATTCCAGTTTTTTTAAAGTGCCTCCATATTTCCTCCAAGCAATATGGCATTTTTGGCCAGGTGTGACATCAACAATGTGTCTGTTTCTGCAAAAAAAATCATATTCAGAGCGATCACAACAGTTCACGAACAATAATTAACCAGAACGAGGTGAAGTGACCGTTTCATTTCAGCAGTTGTCTACATTTTCATGTATTCACAGAAACAAAAACTCCATCACCCACACAGATGGAGGGACATGTGTGCATGTGGGTTGATTTAGTGATTCAGGGTGGATGGGCTGGGGGGGAATGTCATATATGAATATGTTATATTATTGTGTGATGAGGGCGGTGGCTCCACCTTTCCGGTTCCGCCACCCTGGGTATGTAAGGCCGATGCGGAAGAGGCACGGTCTCTTCTGACCTTCGCCTCTTGCTGTATGGGAGCGCCTAGCGTCTGTGGGTCACACAATAAAGTTGAGTTCTGTTGTACCGCCGGCCTCATCATTGGATTACAGATTATGGACATAACAGGGAGGGGGTGTTTCTGGCACCTCCATATATAAATGTGAGAAAACAAATTATAAAAAAGCACAGCGAACTCAGAGAGGGGGAACCATGGTGACACGATTGTCTCAGTTCAGCGGCAAAGCCCGTTATCACACACAGACACACGGCTGGGCATCCCGTCATCCCCTCGGCTCGGAGGAAGCGGCGTTCAGGTTGATGGAGGCTTGTATCGGCATTGGGGAAAAAAAGATTTTGGAACCTGCTGGAGAGTCTTTATCTGCCGTTTTCCTCTCTTGTTATTATCTCGGAGTCTTTTCCTTCTACTCTCGGGATAAAAAATAGATCAGCGCCTGGCTGGAAGGCAACAAGTGTAGATAATGGTGATCGTAGACTCAACAGGGCATCAGACTGTGATCCTCCCCATAGGATTTCCCCCCCAGCTCCATCACAACAGCATTGCCCCGCCGTCCTGACACAGCTTTCCTGAAACTTCTGCTTCCTCTAGCAATTCTTAAAGTCTATATAGTGTAGAGCTTGTGATGTTCTATAGAACAGAACAGAACAGAACAGAATAGAATAGAATAGAACAGAAGCCCTTTATTATGATTGGACCAGTACCCAGTCAGCACGTCCATGTGGGCCCCTCTATTTAATCTGGGCTGTTTTATGGGTCCATGTGAGTTTGTCTGCGGGTTCCATGTTGGCCCCATCTGTGTTTGCCCACATGGACTTTACGTTTGCTTTACATCCACTGGGGCCCACATGGGCTGAATGTGAATGAGCAGGTTTGAGTAACACTGGTGCCATGGGCAAAATGACGGGAAAATAAGTCACAGATTTATGAGGAAAAAATAGAAAACTGATGAGAAAAAGTCACAAATGTACAACCCCCCCCCCCCCCACAAATTTATGAGAAAATGTGGAAAATTTACATGAAAAGTTGCAAATTTAAAAGAAAAAAATTGTAAAATTACTTGAAAAAGGTTACAAACTTACAAGAAAAAAATCACAAATTTATGAGGAAAAAAAATAGAAAAAGTTGCAAATTAACAAAAAAGTAGCAAATATATGACTAAATAAATTGAAAATTTACATGAAAAAAGACAAATTTATGATTAAAATTTTTGAGAAAGTTCAAAATTTACAAAAAAATGTTCCAATTTTATGGGAAAAAGTCACAAATTTACAACAAAAGGGTAACAAATTTATCAGGAAAAAGTTGCAAGATTACAGTACAAAAGTGGCAAATTTATGAGAAAGTTCCACAATTGCAAGAAAGCAAATTTGCAAGAAAAAAAGTCACAAATTTATGAGAAAGTTTCAAATTTTCCTGAAAAATGCATGACATTTATAGAAAACGGTGACAAATGTACAAGAAAATGAGTTGGAAATGGGTAAAGTGTATGTGGCCAGAATTCTTCTTCTTCTTCTTCTTCTTCTTCTTCTTCTTCTTCTACTCCTCCTCCTCCTCCTCCTCCTCCTCCTGCTCCTTTCAGGGGTCTCCACAGCAGATCATCTGCCTCCGTCTCCCCCTATCCCTTCATCTTCCTCTGTAACACCAACCCTCTCCATGTCCTCCTTCACTACATCCATCAATCTTCTCTGTGGTCTTCCTCTTTTCCTGCCTGGCAGCTCCATCTTCAACATCCTGTGTCCAATATCTCCACTGCACATGTCCAAACCATCTCAGCCTTGACTCTCTTACTTTGTCTCCAAGCTGCTCAATCTGAGCTGCCCCTCTGAGAAACTCATTTCTAATCTTGTCCCTCCTAGTCACTCCCAATGAAAATCTTAACATCTCCAACTGTGCCACCTCCAGCTCCACCTCCTGTCATTTTGTCAGCACCACTGTCTCTAAACCACACATCATAGCAGGTCTCACTACCGTCTTGTAAAGCTTCCCTTTCACTCTTGCTGCTACTTTTCTGCCACAAATCACCCCTGACACTCATGTCCACCCACTCCACCCTGCCTGCACTCTCTTTTTCACTTATTGTGTGCATTTTCCATTGCTTTGAATGGTTTATCCCATCCATCCATCCATCCATTCATCCATCTTTTACCGCTTTTCCAGAGGTCCAGGTTGCAGAGGCAGCAGTTCAAGCAGAGAAGCCCAGACTTCCCTCTCCCTAGCCACCTGCTCCAACTCTTCAGAGGGGATACCAAGGCATTCCCAGACCAATAACCAACTTTCGCATTACGAGTGCGCATGTGCAGACTATGTGAGTTCAAAGTTCACAACTACCAAACATTCCGGTAGCCGCCTTACTTTTGTATAGAGACAGTACTGTCACACCTGAACAATTGCCGTTTAAAGTCTGCTTCAAGCTTTAAATCGCCATTATGCCAGGTGCACATTGTGCCATAGTGAAGTGCGGAACGGCATGCATCATCTAGAGCGGTGGAAAAAGCAAACTTGTAGCATACATGCGTGTAACTTCGGGACCAGCGTGTGCACATGTCCGCCGCCATTCATGTTATATACATTCCCCACAGAGCTGAAGGATCCGGACGGACGTAATTGTTGGATTAAAGCAGTAAGTCTATATTATAACATAATTAAATAGTGTTGTGTATTGTTCAAGTTCTAGCCTAATTGACACAAGTCTAAACCCTGAAGTAGTAGGTACGGACAGGCAGGCCTGGATCTAGGATATAGTTCTTTGTATATTGGTACTGAAGCTTGATCTACACACACATGTAATTAAGGCCATTGATAAGTAGGCTGGTATAAAATAAAACTGCAAATCATTGAAAACATGTGGTACTTAAACTATAGTAGTATCGACCTATAGATCTAAGTACTTCCGCCCTCCCAAGAGAGCAGACGCTTTTTCCTTCGCTCTTGCTCTGACTTTTTTTCCTCCCCCCCCAACTACTGGATCCCAGCTTGCTGTTGTCTGTCTGCGTCTAACTGCGACCGTCGAAAGAAATTATGGAGTTAATAAGCTGGGCTTTGAACACAATTGACACTATTTTTTCAACAAGGAAAAGTGCTCCGGGGGAAGCTGTCTGCCCCGCGGGAACGGCTCCAGCGGGCTATTTACGTGACACAAGTAATTGGAGGATCTTGTGTCTCACTAATCTCTCTATCGAAGATATTGAAGATTTGTATGTCTTCGTAATAATGGTGATCGGGATCTTTCTGATTGGAACTGGGATTGTCCTGGTGTACTGCAAATTGCTAAAGATGGATACAACCTATCAAAATGCTGGCCAGGCGAGGTGCATCTGTCAAATTGAAAAATTGGAGAAGACCCTGATAGCGACAAATGGAGAACTGTCTCGGAAGGTGGATTACATCATGGTCTCGCTTAGGTCTTTCCACGACGGACTTAAAGCCCCGCAATGAAGGATTAAGTACTGAATCTACAGAAGAAATAAAAAGCCTTCTCTGTGATCAGTCCTATTTGGCTCAATTTCCCCATGAAAATTCCTCCTGGCTGTCTGCAGTCTGTGTTTTCAAAATCATCGAGCACAAGGCCTTGGACAGCACCTGCCCAGATAATCGCAAGGACGACTGGCGGCAGCCAGACAAAACATCTCCTGCCAAGTGCCCTTGTTGTTCTCTTATTATCATCAACACTTGCTTCAACAGTGCACACATATTGATCCATGAACTGAATAAAGATACACACACTGCTCTCTTGTGTCCTGTGAATCTTGTCTTGCGAATGTGCATCGAGAGCTTTTTTTTTCCTTGTAATCATAATATTGATTGATTATGCAACCAGTATTCTGAATCAACGATTTTTTTGCTCCTTCCTATTGTTCCTTGTATTATTCTTATTCTTATGCTACCTGTACCCTCTATCCTGTTGGCAGGCGCGTCCCCGATGCAGCCGTGTCACTGGAAATGCAGGTTCATTTTCTGTGTCAAGTCAAATTCTCTCGTATGTTATCAGTGATCTGTTAATGTACTTGGCAATAAATCTTTTTCTGATTCTGATTCTGATTCTAAGCAGGCAATGTCTTGTAGTGAAATTTACTCAAAATAACAAAACCAAAGTTGAGCTGTCAAACCACTTGCTTACCTTCTTTGTAGTTGTTTCGGAGTCTCGCAAGTAAGGGTGCTTGATCCTTTGACAACAAAAAATCTGCTATGTCAGCGTACATACAGGGGGGCCATTTTGACCAATTTCTGCAACGTGGCCGCGAATGTAAGCGCAACTAGTTTATCCTTGCGTTTGCTGGTACAACTGGGAAGACCCCTACACATATAATACGCTCGTAGATCAGGAACTTTCCATAAATTAAATGTATCGATAGAGCGTGTTTGGTAGCCATGTTCCCATGATGCTTTGCGTGAGCCGAGATGCGAAAGTCGCTTATAGGGAGACGTAGTCCCTCCTGCGAGTCCTGGGTCTGTCTTGGGGTCGCCTCCCAGTGGGACGTGGCCGAAACACCTCAAGTGGGAGGTATCCTGATCAGATGCCCAAACCACCTCAACTGGCTCCTTTCAATGGTTCAATGGTTGACCCCAGGTATTTAACCTCATCTACTTTCACTACCTCCACTCCTTCCATCCTCAACGTTGCACTTGCCTCCCTCTCATTCACACTCATGTATTCTGTCTTCTACTGACTTTCATTCCTCTTCTCTCCAGAGCATACCTCCACCTCTACAGGTTCTCTTCCACCTGCTCCCTATTCTCACTGCAGCTCATAATGTCCTTTGCAAACATCATAGTCCATGGAGGCTCCTGCCTGACCTCGTCTGTCAGCCTGTCCATCACCATGGCAAACAAGAAGGGGCTCAGAGCTGATCCCTGATGTAATCCCACCCCCACCTTGAATCCATCTGTCACTCCTACAGCACACCTCACCACCATCTCGTTGTCCTCATACACATCCTGCACCACCCTCACATACTTCTCTGCCACTCCTGATTTCCTCATACAGTACCACACTACCTCTCTTGGCACCCTATCATCTGCTTTCTCTAGATCCACAAAGACACAGTGTAACTCCTTCTGACCTTCTCCATACTTCTCCATCAACACTCTTAGAGCAAACATTGCATCTGTAGTACTCTTTCTTGGCATGAAACCGTACTGCTGCTCACTGATTGTCACCTCTCCTCTTAACCTGGCTTCAACAACTCTTTCCCATATCTTCATAGTGTGGCTGATCAACTTTATGCTTCTGTAGTTACTACAGCTCTAAGCATCACCTTTGTTCTTGAAAACTGGTACCAAAACACTTCTTCTCCACTCCTCAGACATCCTCTCACTCTCCAAGATTGTGTTAAACAGTCTGGTTAAAAACTCCACTGCCATCTCTCCTAAACATCTCCATACCTCCACAGGTATGTCATCTGGACCAACCGTCTTTCCATTCTTCATCCTCTTCAAAGCTGCCCTCACTTCTGCCTTGCTAATCCTCGGGACTTCTTTGTTCACTATCTTTCCTTCATCCATCCTCCTCTCTCTCTCATTTATTCATCAGCTATTCAAAGTTCTCCTTCCACCTTCTCAGCACACTCTCGTCATTTGTTAGTACATTACCATTTCTGTCCTTAATCAACTTAACCTGCTGTACATCCTTTCCAGCTCAATCTCTCTGTCTAGCCAATCAATATAAGTCCTTTTCTCCATCCTTAGTGTCAGCCTCTCATAAAACTACAAGATAAGATAAGATAAGATAAGCCTTTATTAGTCCCACAATGGGGAAATTCCAGGATGACAGTAGCAAAGGGATAGCAGCAATAAGATAAGATAAGATAAGATAAGCCTTTATTAGTCCCACAATGGGGAAATTCCAGGATTGCAACAGCACAGGGATAGCAACACTCAGAGCAACAATCAGAAGGCAAGAAAAAAAAACAAGCAAGCAAGAGTAGTAGTAATAGCAATAGTAAATGAGATAATATTAACTGGTCAGCCAAAGCAGTAAATAAATATACATATGTACACAGTTATATACACAGTATAGGAGCACTGCAGCTAGATGGAATAAGCAGCATTATGGTTTATTAAATAACCTGCAGAATATAAAATGTACCCAGACAGTATATTTCACATTTGAATCAACGGTGTTGTTGCGACCCTCAGTAATGGTTGTTATTGTCCTAGTTGTGTATTGGAGGGGTCGATCTCTATTATGCAAAGCTGTTGCGTTTAGTACATTTAATACATCCTCTACAAGCAGCCCTGGTTAGGTTATAAAGTCTGACAGCTGTAGTTAGGAAGGACCTGCGGAATCTCTCCATCGAGCATTTAGGATGGCACAGCCTACCGTTAAATGAGCTCCTCGGTGCGTTCAGCATGTCCTGCATGGAGTGGCGCTCGGACTCCAGCAGACATGACAGCTTAGCCACCAATCCTTCTCTCTCCTATCTCCTCCAATGGGTCAAGGCGTCGCCCCAGAACAGAGCTAGCTTTTTTGATCAGTCTGTTCAGTCTCTTCCTGTCGGTGCCGTGATGCCGCTGCCCCAGCAGACCACTCCAAATGTGATGGCTGATGCCACCACCGAATCACAGAAGGTCTTCAGGAATGCCCCTTGCACTCCAAAAGACCTGAGTCTCCTCAGGAGGAACAGCCTGTGCTGCCCCTTCTTGTAGAGCACGTTGGTGTTGTGTGACCAGTCCAGTTTATTGTTCAGGTGAACACCCAGGAACTTGTAAGATGTCACCATCTCAATGTCTGTTCCCTGGATGCTTACCAGTGCTGTGGGGGTGGGAGGTTATCCTCGACTGCAGCAGTTCACCACCAGTTCCTTGGTTTAAATGCCTTATCCTTTGCCTTTGCCACCTCTCTCTTTGCCATGCGCCTAGATTCCAAATACTCCTGTCTACTTTCTTCATCTCCTGACTATCCCACTTTTTCTTTGCTAACCTCTTCCTTTGAATACTTTCCTGTACCTCCTCATTCCACCACCAAGTCTCCATGTCTTCCTTAGTCTTTCCACCGGATACACCACATACCTTTCAACCCATTTCCTTCAATACTTTTGCTGTACTTTCCCAGTCATCTGGTATTTCTTCCCTATCACCCAGAGCCTGTATCAGCTCCTTCCTGAACTCTGTGACATGCTTCCTTCTGTAACTTCCCTCACTTAATCTTTGGCTCTGCCTTCACTCTCTTCCTCTTCTTGCTTTGCAAAGTCATCCTACATACAACCATCTGATGCTGTCTAGCTGCCACTACCTTGCAGTCTCCTATCTCTTTCAGATTTCTCATTCTGCATAAGATGTAGTCCACCTGTGTGCACCTTCCTCCACTCTTGTAAGTCACCCTATGCTCATCTCTCTTCTTGAAGTATCTGTTCACCACAGCCATTTCCATCCTTTTAGCAAAATCCACAACCATCTGTCCTTCCACATTTCTCTCCTTAAGACCATACCTACCCAAAACCTCATCATCACCTCTGTTCCCTTCACCCACATGTCCATTAAAATCTGCTCCAATAACAACTCTCTCCCCCCTGGGAACACTCTCTACCACTTCATCCAACTTACTCCAGAATTCCTCTTTCTCTTCCACCTGACATCCAACTTGTGGGGCATACGCATTGACAACATTCAACATCACACCTTTGACTTCTAGTTTCAAACTCATGATTCTGTCTGACTCCCTCTTTACCTCCTCAACACTCTTCACATACTCCTCCTTCAAGATTACTCCTACTCCATTTCTCTTCCTATCTACACCATGGTAGAAGAATTTAAATCCACCTCCAATGCCCCTACTCTTGCTTCCCTTCCATCTGGTTTCTTGAACACACAGTATACTGTATCTACCTTTCTTCTCACCATCATATCAGCCAACTCTCTGCCTTTACCAGTCATAGTCCCTACATTTAACGTTCCTAATCTCACCTCCACACTTCTACCTTTCCTTTTCTCTCTCTCCCTCCTAACACGCCTTCCCTCTCTCCCCCTCCTCTATCTTCGGCCAACAGTCGCGCAATTTCCACCGGCACCCTGTTGGTTAACAGTAACGGTGGTGGTCGTTGTTAACCAGGGCCTCAACCAATCCTGTATGAAAGTCTCATTCGTCACGATCTACATGTTTCATTCGGCAAAGGTTTTACGTCGGATGCCCCTCCTAACATAACCCCCCCCCCCCATTTTCCTGGGCTTGGGACAGGCACTAGGAGTACACTGACTTGTGCATCCCTGTGGCTGGTTGTGGGTAAAATATTGTAACAAATTGAAAAAAAAAACCCACAATAATAATAAAAAAAATATTCTGTAGGAGTATGGATCGTAGCTGTCTCCTGGGACTGACCTAAGGAAGAAACATGATATACTGTGTCTAGGAGTATAGTGACAGGAAGACAGTGTAGCATTAATTTCACATTCCAGAAACAACAAAACAAGATTCTGTGGAAAAACAACCAATACTAATTATACTAGTAATAACATAAAAACAATAACAGTATACAATAAGTTCGAGCCGTGGTATGAGTGATTTATTCCAAATGTCCCAGCTGTAAAGGAGCATGTTTAAAGCAAACTCACAGTCTCTCCAAGCCTTAATTGAGTTTTCACAGGTGAAACTAGAACACGAAACGGCCGGTATGGTACAGAATGTTCCATATGTGTTCTGTCCATGTTCTGTATGCATTCCACACATATTCTGTCCATGTTCTTTAGTCCTGGTCGGTAGCAGTCAAGCCTCCTGACATTCCCCAGTGCTTTATGTATGGAACTGTGGTACAGTGGTTAGCACTGTTGCTTAACAGCTATTTATTTTTTTATTTAATAATTTATTTAAAAGGGACAATACCCATTAATGAACTTACATCAAGTTGTGGAAGTAAATAGGTCAGATTGTAGAAAATTGGCTAATTTCAATCCACAGGCACTTGGCAGGACAAAGTCAATACCATAACTTATACAAACATAAAACAGACAAATAAGGACAACACATAACTAACAAACAAGAGGCACATCCGGTTAAAATAAACAAACATAAACAAATTTAACCCCTTGCACTCTGGTCCCTTTGTCAGAGACTGTCCCAACACTATGCCCGTTTTGACACCTCGTCATCTGTGTCCAACTCCCCCCCTCCCTCCAGCTCCACAGCCTCCACATTCCCTACTTCATTTAAGGCACCCCCCCCCCACCTCCCCCCCTCCCCTTATCATCAGTGAGCAGGATGTGCTCAAACAGTTCTCCAGACTGAACCCGCGCAAGGCCCCCGGCCCAGACGGCGTGTCTCCCTCCACCCTGAGACTCTGTGCGAAACAGCTGGCTCCTGTATTCACAGACATTTTTAACACCTCCCTTAAGTTATGCCACGTGCCGTCCTGCCTCAAATCCTCCACCATCATCCCTGTCCCCAAGAAGCCACGGATCACTGGACTTAATGACTACAGACCTGTAGCGCTCACCTCTGTAGTCATGAAGTCCTTTGAGCGCCTGGTCCTGTCCCACCTCAAGTCCATCACCACCCCTCTCCTGGACCCGCTGCAGTTTGCCTACCGAGCCAACAGGTCTGTAGACGATGCAGTCAACCTGGCCCTCCACTCCATCCTGCAGCACCTGGACTCCCTGGGAACCTACGCCAGGATCCTGTTTGTGGACTTCAGCTCCGCATTCAACACCATCCGCCCCGCTCTGCTCCGGGACAAGCTGTCCCTGCTCAACGTGCCTGACTCCCTCTGCAGGTGGATCATCGACTTCCTGACGGACCGGAGGCAGCATGTGCGGCTGGGAAAGACTGTCTCAGACTATACTAGCATCAGCACCGGATCACCCCAGGGCTGTGTACTTTCCCCCCTACTCTTCTCCCTTTACACCAACTCCTGCACCTCCAGCCACCAGTCTGTCAAGTTGATCAAGTTTGCGGACGACACCACCCTCATCGGGCTCATCTCCAACGGCGACGAGTCCGCCTACAGGAGAGAGGTGGCCCAGCTGGCGTCCTGGTGCAGCAATAACAACCTGCAGCTGAACGCTCTGAAGACAGTGGAGATGATTGTAGACTTCAGGAAAGTCACTACTCCTCTGCCCCCCCTCACCCTCTCAGGCTCTCCCATCACCACTGCTGATTCCTTCCGCTTCCTAGGCACTACCATCACCAGGGACCTCAAATGGGAGCTGACCATCAGCTCACTCATCAAAAAAGCCCAGCAGAGGATGTTCTTCCTGCGGCAGCTGAGGAAGCTCAAGCTACCCACCAAGATGTTAGTGCAGTTCTACACAGCCATCATCGAGTCCATCCTCACCACCTCCATAACCGTGTGGTACGCAGGAGCCACTGCCAGGGACAGACTAAGGCTGCAGCGCGTCATGCGCACTGCTGAGAAGGTGATCGGCTGCAAGCTCCCATCTCTCCAGGATCTGTACATCTCCAGGACCCGGAGGCGTGCTGGCCGGATCATAGCCGATCCCTCACACCCTGGTCATGTACTGTTTGCCCCCCTCCCCTCTGGTAGAAGACTTCGGTCCATCCAGACTAAAACCTCCCGTCACATAAACAGCTTCTTCCCCTCTGCCATTAGACTGCTGAACACTAAGTGACTCTCGTGCACCATGTACAGCAGCTCAACCAGACTCATGTCAATCATCACTGTTTTCTTCCTGCATTACCGACTGCACTATATAGTTCTCCACAGTATCTGCTGCTGGCTAATATATATTTTAACTGTTGACCAGTATCACTTAATCTTATCCTACACTTTATTACATGTATAGTTTATTTCTCTTATCTTATCATGTTTAATGTTGCAGCATTGTACCGAGACAAATTCCTAGTTTGTGTACTACATGAACAATGGCAATAAACCTGATTCTGATTCTGATTCTGATTCTGATTCTGGTCAATTTCCCTAAAAACGCCAAAAAATAACGTACCCAAAGTAAATTAAAAGCTGTTCTTCAACCCTTTGCAGCATCTTCTTGGGGTTGGTCTCATTTAAAAGAAAACACTTTGAATTTTTTGGCATAACAGTCATAATCTCTCTAAGTGCTCCTGCCACTGAGTTACAGTCATCTAAACATACTGAACTTGAAGAAAATAAATTTCGCCTGGGTGTTTTTTTGGATACAAATGCTTGCAAATAACACACAGCTGTCAGATCCGGGCTGGAAGATGCAACAGAAATGTAGAACCAAGTGTTATCCAGCTGAGGTCAGCTAGCTGACCAGCTGAGTAATACCACAAAAAATGAATATATTACACAGCTTTTTTCTTAGGTTGTTCCCAGGCGTTTTGGAACTGTGCCAAATGGCACAGTTTGGAAAAACGTCTGTAACTTTTGAATGATTTAATATAGAAGCTTCATCTTGGGCTCTAATGAAAGGTGAAGGGCTGTGTGTGTGTGGGGTGGGGTGGGGTTATTTATTCATGAATGAATGAATGAATGAATGAACAAACAAGCCCCCACACACAAAGAAGCATGCCACGTAAAAAATGTGTGGCTTTTTTTTTATAAGAAAAAATAACCTACAGTGCAATAAAAATTGTACTAAAATATCTGTAATGTAGAAGATAACACCCCCCCCCCCCCCGCTACAGAGGACGGACATCGTCCGTCGACACATGACGGGCGCCGCGGTCTACTACGCACAGTTGTACTAAAATATCTGCAATAATATCTGCAATCCGCTACAGAAGAGTAGCGGGGGGAGGGGCGTCCGCGGGGGGGGGGGGGGGGTCCGGACGCGGCGCACGGACTGGACACGGTCCGTGCGCCATCAAGACCGGACCGGAGCCGTCATGTTGCGATAACGCACAGTTGTAATTTACCGATCGGTCAAAAGTCATTTGAATTACAATTTTCAGGGATAAAGAATAATTTAGCTTATAACACTTAAGCTAAATTAAGTGCTTAATTTAATTTGGGGACGGCAGTGGCTCAGGAGGTAGAGCAGGTCGTCCAATAACCACATGGTTGGCGGTTCAAATCCCACTCTCCCCAGACATCCTGCCGTTGTGTCCCTGGGCAAGACACTTCACCCCAATTGCTCCTGGTGGGTCTGGAAGCGCCATGTTAGGCAGCATGCCACCATCAGTGTGTAAATGTGTGTGTGAATGGGTGGATAGCAGGATCTGTAAAGCGCTTTGGTCATCAAGAGATGAGAATAAAAGTGCTATATAAGTGAATGCCATTTACCATTTTACTTACCTGTCACAACAGCAGCGTAGCTGGCGAACTTCTCTTCCTCATTTTCAGACGAACATGACGCTGGTCCGCTTGTTACGGACTCATGGTTCTGGTCACGCGACCCGGTCAAACCATAATTCCATTATTGCGGTTTTGCGCTTCCATGATTGCGGTTTTGGCGAACGATTTTTCAAAACAAATAAGAACAGTAGTAAGAAAAAATGACTGGCGAACGCCTGTGTGTCACCCAGCCTTACACAAAACAGCTTTCGAACTTCTGTGCTTCAATTGGCTGGCTGTATTCGCAGCCGTTGGTAGGCGGGTCCTTCTTGCTAGGTTTTCAGTCATTGGTTCTTCAAGGTTTCAGAAACCCAATTCAAGGCTCTTATTAGTAGAATGAGAGGTCAATCACATCTAAACCAATCAAAGCACTCCTTTGGCTTTCTGTTCGCGGCTGTGTCTGTAGTGGAAGAACGGAAATGCAGGTTTTTTTTTTTCTTCAGTGCGCCCTAGGACGCACAGTGTGCATACTAGGGTGCCCTCGTGCGGCCTAGGACGCAGAGACATAGCCGCGGTACACCGGAGTGCAAGAGGTTAAAAAGGATCACAGATTTGATGTTCCTTCAACCATTGTCAGAGGTGTACTTTGAACGTAAACAGTGAGGACGACTCCCTTAATGAGACTGGTAAACCATTCCAGTATTTGCTTCCTCTGACTGACGGCACAGTTTGTCCAAATGTGGTACACCTGTACGGAACCTCACAGTCTCCTCTGGTGGAGGCCCTGGTGCCAACACCACTCTCAGTCCTCTGTTTGTTAAGAGCCTTTAAAGGTGGTGCAGCAAGCCTATTTAAAACCTTGTATATAAGACAAGCATCCTTGATACTCATAAAATTGTCATAAAAAATACAAGTAATCCTGTGGGGCAGCTCAGTGCTGCAGTGGTTAGCAGTGTGGCAGCACAGTAAGAAGGTCACGGGATCGATTCCACCCTTGACCATTGTGGGTTTGATCCCACCCCCTGACCTTCGGTGACCCCTCTGTGTGGAGTTTGCATGTTCTCCCCGTGTCTGCGTGGGTTTACCCTGGGTACTCCAGTTTCCTCCCACAGGCCAAAAACATGCAAGTTAGGTGTTACGATCCAGGTCCAGTACTACCTCGCAAACACAACTACACAAATTTTCTTTTCCTTCTTGCCTTGAGAGAGAGCAGTCGCATTTTTCTTCCCTCCTCCCCTGCCTTCCTGATCTATTCCCAGCTTTTGCAATGTTGCGTTTTTGTCTGTGTTTAGTCGCTCTTCTTCTGTTGAATCTTAATCTAAACGGAAATTATGGATTTGGAAGCGGCTTAAATGTGCTATTGTCACTATTTTCAACAAGAATTGGGCCAAGGGGGAGCCCAAGAATTGGAACCTACGAGAGACTCATGGACATTAGAATCCATGCGTCTATGGCAATATTATTGGCTATGATCTCAGGACTTCTATTTTTGGCTGTGGAGTTCCCTGATGCATCAGAAATTGAAGAAAGGTGAGAGAGCGGATCAAGCGGACCCAGCCAGCTCCTTCATCAAATTCGACCAGTTGGGGAGGGCACGAGTAGCGGCAAACGGTGAACTGAATGACAGTGATTCAGTGAAGGAATACATCTGAAAGCCCTGTGCTCTCTATGGAAAAACAGTTTAAGCCTGCATATATAATGGAAGCACAGAATTACACGGGTGAGGACAAAATTCTACTCTCTGAGTGCACTGTGCTGATTTGATTTGATTTGACCTTGTTTGCCCCGTGTTTACATTCCTCCTGACTGAGATTAGCGGAAGAACCGGCTCTTATGTCTACCCATACAATCAACAATCAGTTGTTGTCGTCAGCGGATGGGACTCTCAAGGACAATGCCCATGTGCCTTCTGCAAGCAAGAGAGAAAGAGACTCTGAACTCTGGACTTGTTTATAAGTCACATGATTATAACATCTATCCACTGCCAGGAGGCGCCCTCTGCTGCTCACTAACAACTGTTACATTTACACTACACAATGACATGCAAATATACACACACTGCTCTCCCTCCCTCTGCTGTGTGATTGTCCACTACTGCTAAATATGCATTGAGGGTTTTTTTGCCTGCAATCAAAATTTCGCTTACCCATTAAGCGTCAATTTGATAAAACATGTTTTTTTCTCTCGCCTATTGTGTCATATCATTTCTTTTCTTTTTTTCTTTTCTTCTTTATGACTGGCGCCTAGCGGCTGCCCCGGCCTTGGATGCGCTCTGCAGAGCGTGCCCAAATGCCAAGTCACGTTTCGTTACCTTGTATTCATACATGTGTAATGACAATAAAGTTGAATCTCATCTCATCTCATCTCAAATGCTGAACAACTCAAGAGGGCCACCACGTTAGCACGACAGCTAATCATGTCATTAGTTTGTCCAGGGGTTTAATTAATGAGCAAATTAGGACCCAAACGTAACTTCCCCAGCCGTGTGTGTATTTGACGTGAACTTGAATCTATGTCAGTAATGTATGAAATATTGAAGCGTAGCTAATGGAAGGTAACGAGAGCTTCCAGGTATGAAGGAGGTCCCCGGCCAGCACAAGTGTGGCTCCCCGTGAGCGTCCAGCTCCGCTGGTCTTGATAACAGTTCAGTTTTATTTTATCTTAAAATAAACAATAATGGTAAATTTCCAACACAAACAAGAATTAATCTCAAAAGAGTCTTCAGAGGGAGAGGTCCACCAGTCTATAGCGTCCTGGTGAAAGCATGATGTCCAGAGCTCCCGGCAAACATCTGAGGCCACTTTATAAATTACATTTGGCCACACCCCCTAATTAGTGGGTACTCTGATAGCCTCCCAATCATTGTGTTTACTCTAACCGCCCACTTCCGCCCTCCCAAGAGAGCAGACGCTTTTTCCTCTCTCTTGCTCTGACTTTTTTTCCTCCCCCCCCAACTACTGGATCCCAGCTTGCTGTTGTCTGTCTGCGTCTAACTGCGACCGTCGAAAGAAATTATGGAGTTAATAAGCTGGGCTTTGAACACAATTGACACTATTTTTTCAACAAGGAAAAGTGCTCCGGGGGAAGCTGTCTGCCCCGCAGGAACGGCTCCAGCGGGCTATTTACGTGACACAAGTAATTGGAGGATCTTGTGTCTCACTAATCTCTCTATCGAAGATATTGAAGATTTGTATGTCTTTGTAATAATGGTGATCGGGATCTTTCTGATTGGAACTGGGATTGTCCTGGTGTACTGCAAATTGCTGAAGATGGATACAACCTATCAAAATGCTGGCCAGGCGAGGTGCATCTATCAAATTGAAAAATTGGAGAAGACCCTGATAGCGACAACTGGAGAACTGTCTCGGAAGGTGGATAACATCATGGTCTCGCTTAGGTCTTTCCACGACGGACTTAAAGCCCCGCAATGAAGGATTAAGTACTGAATCTACAGAAGAAATAAAAAGCCTTCTCTGTGATCAGTCCTATTTGGCTCAATTTCCCCATGAAAATTCCTCCTGGCTGTCTGCAGTCTGTGTTTTCAAAATCATCGAGCACAAGGCCTTGGACAGCACCTGCCCAGATAATCGCAAGGACGATTGGCGGCAGCCAGACAAAACATCTCCTGCCAAGTGCCCTTGTTGTTCTCTTATTATCATTAACACTTGCTTCAACAGTGCACACATATTGATCCATGAACTGAATAAAGATACACACACTGCTCTCTTGTGTCCTGTGAATCTTGTCTTGCAAATGTGCATCGAGAGCTTTTTTTTTCCTTGTAATCATAATATTGATTGATTATGCAACCAGTATTCTGAATCAATGATTTTTTTGCTCCTTCCTATTGTTCCTTGTATTATTCTTATTCTTATGCTACCTGTACCCTCTATCCTGTTGGCAGGCGCGTCCCCAATGCAGCCGTGTCACTGGAAATGCAGGTTCATTTTCTGTGTCAAGTCAAATTCTCTCGTATGTTATCAGTGATCTGTTAATGTACTTGGCAATAAATCTTTTTCTGATTCTGATCCGTTACATAGGTGTGAATGTGTGTGTGGATGGTGAACAGACTGGCGCCGTACTGTGACTGCCTCATCCATCCAGGTGGATGCCCTGAATTTCCCTCTGGGATTAATAAAGTATACAAAATACAAAAAAAATACAATTACAAAACACAGTAGACTATGTTTTTCTAGAATGCCACAATGATGAAATGATAATGGCTTTTTATCATATACTTTCATTGCCTTTCTGAATAGTAACTCTATTGGCTTACAAACTATTTCACTTGAGATAGACCATGTAGTGATGCAATATTCAATATGAGACAGAATCACAGCATGCAAATATATTTTGGCTGCACAACTGTTCAAGAATGGTTGTATTTGCTTAAAATTCTGCTGATTAAATCTGACAGTGTTTGCCACTTTCTTCACATGATTTTTAAAAGTTTACATGGGGTCCAATATGGGGTCCAATGGGCAGCTCAGTGGTGCAGGGGTTAGCACTGTGGCAGCACAGTAAGAAGGAAACAGGATCGATTCTACCCCTGACCATCAGTGACCCTTCTGTGTGGAGTTTGCATGTTCTCCCCGTGTCTGTGTGGGTTTACCCCGGGTACTCCGGTTTCACCCCACAGGCCAAAAACATGCAAGTTAGGTTAATTGCAGGCTCTACAGTGGCCCTAGGTGTGAATATGTGTGTGAATGGTGAAGGAATTGGCACCGCACCTTGGCTGCCTCATCCATCTAGGGGGATGCCCTGTAATTTCCCTCTGAGATTAATAAAGTATACCAAATATATATATATATATATATATATATATACAGTGGGGCAAAAAAGTATTTAGTCAGCCTCCAATTGTGCAAGTTCTCCCACTTAAAAGATGAGAGAGGTCTCCAATTTTCATCACAGGTATACCTCAACTATGAGAGACAAAATGAGAAAAAAAAAATCCAGAAAATCACATTGAAGGATTTTTAATGAATTTATTTGCAAATTATGGTGGAAAATAAGTATTTGGTCACCTACAAACAAGCAAGATTTCTGGCTCTCACAGACCTGTAACTTCTTCTTTAAGAGACTCCTCTGTCCTCCACTCGTTACCTGTATTAATGGCACCTGTTTGAACTCGTTATCAGTACAAAAGACACCTGTCCACAACCTCAAACAGTCAGACTCCAAACTCCACTATGGCCAAGACCAAAGAACTGTCAAAGGACACCAGAAACAAAATTGTAGACCTGCACCAGGCTGGGAAGACTGAATCTGCAATAGTTAAGCAGCTTGGTGTGAAGAAATCAACTGTGGGAGCAATTATTAGAAAATGGAAGACATACAAGACCACTGATAATCTCCCTCGATCTGGGGCTCCATGCAAGATCTCACCCTGTGGGGTCAAAATGATCACGAGAACGGTGAGCAAAAATCCCAGAACCACACAGGGGGACCTAGTGAATGACCTGCAGAGAGCTGGGACCAAAGTAACAAAGGCTACCATCAGTAACACACTACGCCGCCAGGGACTCAAATCCTGCAGTGCCAGACGTGTCCCCCCTGCTTAAGCCAGTACATGTCCAGGCCCGTCTGAAGTTTGCTAGAGAGCATTTGGATGATCCAGAAGGGGACTGGGAGAATGTAATATGGTCAGATGAAACCAAAATAAAACTTTTTGGTAAAAACTCAACTCGTCGTGTTTGGAGGAGAAAGAACACCATATCTACTGTGAAGCATGGGGGTGGAAACATCATGCTTTGGGGCTGTTTTTCTGCAAAGGGACCAGGACGACTGATCCGTGTAAAGGAAAGAATGAATGGGGCCATGTATCGTGAGACTTTGAGTGAAAACCTCCTTCCATCAGCAAGGGCATTGAAGATGAAACATGGCTGGGTCTTTCAGCATGCCAATGATCCCAAACACACCGGCCGGGCAACGAAGGAGTGGCTTCGTAAGAAGCATTTCAAGGTCCTGGAGTGGCCTAGCCAGTCTCCAGATCTCAACCCCATAGAAAATCTTTGGAGGGAGTTGAAAGTCAGTGTTGCCCAGCGACAGCCCCAAAACATCACTGCTCTAGAGGAGATCTGCATGGAGGAATGGGCCAAAATACCAGCAACAGTGTGTGAAAACCTTGTGAAGACTTACAGAAAACGTTTGACCTCTGTCATTGCCAACAAAGGGTATATAACGAAGTATTGAGATGAACTTTTGTTATTGACCAAATACTTATTTTCCACCATAATTTGCAAATAAATTCTTTAAAAATCAGACAATGTAATTTTCTGGATTTTTTTTTCTCATTTTGTCTCTCATAGTTGAGGTATACCTATGATGAAAATTGGAGACCTCTCTCATCTTTTAATTGGGAGAACTTGCACAATTGGTGACTGACTAAATACTTTTTTACCCCACTGTATATACACTACCGTTCAAAAGTTTGGGGTCACCCAGACAATTATTTTGTGTTTCCGATGAAAAGTCACACTTATTTACCACCATGAGTTGTAAAATGAATAGAAAATATAGTCAAGACATTGACAAGGTTAGAAATAATGATTTGTATTTGAAATAATAATTTTTTCCTTCAAACTTTGCTTTCATCAAAGAATCCTCCATTTGCAGCAATTACAGCATTGCAGACCTAACATGATTGCACAAGGGTTTTCTAATCATCCATTAGCCTTCTGACGCAATGAGCAAACACATTGTACCATTAGAACACTGGAGTGATAGTTGCTGGAAATGGGCCTCTATACACCTATGTAGATATTGCACCAAAAAACAGACATTTGCAGCTAGAATAGTCATTTACCACATTAGCAATGTATAGAGTGTATTTCTGATTAGTTTAAAGTTATCTTCATTGAAAAAAAGTGCTTTTCTTTCAAAAATAAGGACATTTCTAAGTGACCCCAAACTTTTGAACGGTAGTGTATATATGAGATGAGATGAGATGAGATTCAACTTTATTGTCATTACACATGTATGAATACAAGGTAACGAAATGTGACTTGGCATTTGGGCACGCTCTGCAGAGTGCATCCAAGGCCGGGGCAGCCGCTAGGCGCCAGTCATAAAGAAGAAAGGAAAAAAAAGAAAGAGGGAATGGATATGACACAGTAGGCGAGAGAAAAAAAACATGTTTTATCAAAATGGCGCTCGACAAGTGAGCGAAATTTTGATTGCAGGCAAAAAAACCCTCAATGCACATTTAGCAGACATTTAGCAGGAGATCACACACAAAAGTTGAGAGGCAGTGTATTGTATGCATGTAATGTTGTATGCATTGTGTAGTGTAGATGTGACAGTTGTTAGTGAGCAGCAGAGGGCGCCTCCTGGCAGTGGATAGATGTTATAATCATGTGACTTATAAACAAGTCCAGAGTCTATCTCTCTTGCTTGCAGAAGGCACATGGGCACTGTCCTTGAGGGTCCAAATCCGCTGATACGACAACAACTGATTGTCGATTGTTTGGGTTAAGAGCCGGTCCTTCCGCTTATCTTAATCAGGAGGAATGTAAACACGGGGCACCAAACAAGGTCAAATCAAATCAGCACAGTGCACTCAGAGAATAGAATTTGTCCTCACCCGTGCAGTTCTGTGCTTTCATATGTGCAGGCTTAAACTGTTTTTCCATGGAAAGCACAGGGCTCCAGATGTATTCCTCCACTGAATCAGTGTCATTCAGTTCACCGTTTGCCACTACTCGTGCCTTCCCCAACTGGTCGAATTTGATGAAGGAGCTTGCCGGGTCCGCTTTGATCAGCTCTCTCACCTTCTTTCAATTTCTGATGCATCAGGGAACTTCACAGCCAAAAATAGAAGTCCTGAGATCATAACCAATAATGTTTCCACAGACGCATGAATTCCAATGTCCATGAGTCTCCTCGCAGGTTCCAATTCTTGGGCTCCCCCTTGGCCCGATTCTTGTTGAAAAATAGTGACAATAGCATATTTAAGCCGCTTCCAAATCCATAATTTCCGTTTAGATTAAGATTCAGCAGAAGAAGAGCGACTAAACACAGACAAAAACGCAACATTGCAAAGCTGGGAATAGGTCAGGCAGGCAGACGAGAGGAGGGAAGAAATGCGACTGCTCTCTCTCAAGGCAAGAAGGAATGAATATATATATATATATATATATATATATATACTGTATATATATATATATATATATATATATATATATATATATATATATATATATATATATATATACTGTGTATATATACAGTATATATATATATAAGTCCAAGGTACTTGAATTCATTTACAATGCCCAGTTCCTCTCATCCTATGAATATGTTGAAGTGAGATATTGTTGTTGGTTGCTTTGTAAACATCATGCAGTTCTTCATGTATCCAGTAACAAATGAAAGCACCAAGGTGCTGATGCCTCGGTGCCAGAGCCTTGGTGGAGCTTTGCGTTCTTGGATCGTCACCACAATGTTATGGGACCACCTCTGGAGAAAATTTCATCCAAATCCATCTAGTAGTTTTGGAGTATTCTTGCTAACACACTGTGAGAAGATAATAGCGTTGGTGGAAGTATACATACTGGGATCATTACCAAAATGTTATGGGTTCCTCTCTAGCCCAAGGACCACCTGTGGTAAAAATTTCATCCAAATCCATCCAGTAGTTTTGGAGTACATGCATGCGCAGTGAAAATAATCTGCAGTTCACATGCCCATGCTGTCAGTGGCAGCCAAGAGCCACCAACTTGATTTGAACAGCTGCAATCCAAACACAAAGAAAAGCACAGTGGCAGATGTTTTAAATGGTGGAAGCGATGGAGGTACGTGAATACAATGACAATCAGGATGAACAGGAGTTTTTGCTGTTTAGTGGCAGAGGACGAAAACAGACGGGCAAAAAGATGGACATTTGCTCACCCAGTATTGGCAGATTGCTCAGTACTTTCCTCTGGTGGGAGTTTCCGAGCGCATGCACAGTACCGTTCCATTGATGGCAAACGTGAGCTATTTTTGTGTTTATTTCAAAAACAAAGCGCTATCTCGAAATTCTGGCAAATTAAAAGTTGAGAAAATATGGTGATACAATGATACAAGCCTTTAGTTCCACTTAATTTTGACTGGGCGAGCTGAAACAGAGAGGCAGACAGACGGACAGATACACACACACAGCCACAAACAGACACACTCAGTGATTAGTGTATTCCTCCATTTTCACCAAGGCATAAAAAGAATTCATTAGCCAGTCTTGAACATTGCTCATGGTCGTTGTTAGAGTTACTGAAGCCTGTTGAATACTTTTTTGCAGGAGTAAAAATTACTGCATCATCTGCATACATTTGAACATGGACATGCGTGCATACAGTACATCAGATAGGTCATTGATATACAGTATAGTGAAAATACTAGTGGATTAAGGATAGAGCCTTGTGGAACACCCACAGTACAGTCAAGATATGAAGATTGAACCCCATCAATACAAACATATTGTCTTGTGTTTGACAAATATGATTTTATCCAAATAAGAGACTTTCAGAAAAATGAAAATGTGTCCGCTTCAATAAAAGAATGTGATGGTTCACAATGTCAAATGCTTTCTTTAAATCTATAAAAACTGCACCAAGACAAAGGTTCCTACCCAGAAAACACTTAACCTTCTCAACAAAGAGACAGTTTTCAAATTCAGTTGAATAGTGACGCAGAAAACCAAACTGTATGGGATATAACAGAGTGTGACTTTGGTTCAAGTGTCTCACCAATAACTTTGCTACCCACTTCTCAGCCACCTTAGAAAAAACAAGGATGATGCTAATTGGCCTGTAATGAGCTACATTAGTCTTCTCCTCAGATTTAAAAATTGGGGTAACTATTGCCACCCTCCAAGCAGATGGGACAACTGATCGCCTAATTGACATATTGACCAAATAGGTAATTGGCGAAACTGAAGCATCCTTATGCAATTGAAAAAAAACCCCCAACAACTTGGTATCTAGGCCGAAGGCATCTTGTGCTTTAGAGACCCTCAGTGCATCAATAATATTGGCTACTTCAACTTCTGTTACATCACTAAGTTCAAAAATGGGCTGAGAAGGATCAACTTTTCTGAACGAAACATCACAAAACTAGAAGGCTCCAGGTTCAAATCCCCAGGCTGGCAGGGTTATCTACAGTATCTGTTTGGAGTTTGCATGTTCTCCCTGTGCTGCATGGGTTTACTCTGGGAGCTCCAGCTTCCTCACACAATCCAGAGACATGCATATTAGGTTAACTGGTCATTCTAAATTGTCCCTAGGTATCTGTCTCCTATTGGTCCTTGGAATAGAGGGTTAATACAAGTGAAGCACTCTGAGTGGTCTATGAGACTAGAAAAAGCACTATACAAGTACAAGTCCTTATCCTTGTCTCTTATACAAGTACAGGAATGTTAGATACGGAACACTAGCAGTCCTGTTAGCTAGCAATCTCAAGAGTTTTACTTACACATTCCATACACATTCCATTGATACACAACGTTCCGTATCAACTGCTAATATTCCCAAGCATCTTAGCTACAGTTTGGATTCTTCTGATTGGTTTGGCTTTGTAACAAAGTGGGCTTCTCCTGGGTGGCATGTTAGCCCTCCGCAAGATAGTCTGATAATGGGGCTGCCATCTAATGGCATGCCAATGTGCCGTGGGTCACCATTTGTCTGGAACCTCCCCGAGAGACCTGCCTGCAGAAGGTGACCCTACCAGGAGCAAGCTCCAGACGGTAACACTCTCCGGATCATTGGAACACACAAGCTCCCTCACCATGAAAAGGCCTGACCCAAGAAAGATAGTCAGGCCCTCAGAACCATTGAGAACATCAGGTTGCCCCGGCACACTTCATACATCAGCCTCCAGCATCCCTCCTTATTGCACAGCGGCGCATCCACTGGTTTGGCCATGTCCTCCGTTTCCCACCAGAACACCTGACAAAAGCCATCCTTATGTTTGACCCCAGGGCCTAAGAGTGGAAAAGACCTCGTGGCAAGCCGCGCACCAGATGGTTCGATGTTGTGGAGAGAGACCTCCGACAGCTTAGAGTCGCTGTTGACGATGCAGAGGAGCTGGCTCAAAACCAGCAATGTTGGCATGCACTGGTTAACCTGATTGGCTCTCCGCATGGTCACGGCCACCCAACCTTCATCCCGCAGGACCACTTAAGTCAAGTCAAGCCATACCTACATGTTCTGTTGATACATAATATTCCGTATGGAACTCTAGTGGTCTTGCTAGCTAGGATTTTTTCTAAAACTGGACCTACTGGAAAAAAACAAAAACAAAAAACTGATATGCAGTGAAGAAGTAAAATAGTCATAAATAGTCATAAATGAGATACCGATGGGTGCATATTTTGACATTGCATGCTCCGTCCATCACTACTTATGGTACCTTACTTCCTTACTTTCTTATTGCATTTATTCATTAATTAATGACTGCAATTGCATTTATTTACAACCGTCATGTACAGAACATGCTAAGTGCGGTCTGTGGCTAATGATGAAGACACACTGACATTGAACTGATCCTTGGTGTAATCCCACCCCCACCTTGAATCCAATCTGCCACTCTGACAGCACACCTTACCACCGTCTCTCTGTCCTCATACGGTGTCCTGCGCCACCCTCACATACTTCTCTGCCACTCCAGACAGCCTCATACAGTACCCCACTTCTTCTCTTGCCACCCGATCACATGCTAACCAAAATTAAAACTTCTATCTTACTTCTGAAGGGCGTCAATCTTCTCGGCCGTGATTCCTTTCAGAAGTTCCTCCAGGAGATCAGAGCTGTCGGGTGGAGGATGGGGTGGCTTCACTGTGGATGTGTGAGAGAACCAGCCAATGAGAACGCCGAGGATGAAAAGCCCAACTCCAACCGCCAGGTATCTAAGGCAAGAAAAAAATAGTGGCAAAAACATTTTTAAAAGTCCACTTATTGTAGAAAACATGGCACCGTATCATCTGTTTCTGGAATTGGGTTTGGTTTATCTAATAGAGTTTGTTGATGTTCTGTTTTTTTTTTTCAAAAGTGAAAAATGTGCATCCAAAAGTCACTTTTTCCAAAGCAGATCTTTTTTTTTTTCTTCCTTTCTTTTCAGTGTTTTATATAGAACCGATAACCCTGCAGCATTTTCTCTGCAGAACATTTCTTTATCTGGTGGCCATTGATGAAGGGAGCGACATCGAACAGGTGACCAGTGGATTAGCTGTTCCCCATCCTCCACTGTCTGCACTCTCTGCTCCATCTTTCTCCTTCCTGTTTACCCGGAGGACCGTCAATCAATAAAGTCAAACACACACCCACACACACACACACACACGCGCGCGCGCGCACACCCAAACACACACCCACACACACACAGTGCCTCAGAGGTGAGACCGTGTTTGCACCCATAATGTTTCACTTTCAGCTGACTCGTCGCATCACTTAATCTCAGTCGAGTCCATTTTAGCGGCAGCGGCCGACCTTGACTCTGAAGTACTCCAGAGTGGCCCTTGTCCGGATAACTTTCACCCCCCACATCCCAGCAGCAGCCGTGTCAATGGGGACTTGAGTCTGGGAATGTTGGAGGGCCACTCGGGCACCATCCTCGGTCTATGCGCTGCACTATAATGATGACGGCGAGTGGGCTAATAGAGACACGTATGGCGGTGGGATGATGACTCAAGGAGGCAGGCGGTCCCGTCAGGTTAAGTACCTCCATCCAGCGCTGAAATGACAAGGACTTCAGCTCAGTTGTACTTCCACGAGCAGATAAATGATCAGATAAAAGCTGGTGAATGAGGAAGTACCAACCACGCTTCATGAAATGTGAGCTAAAGAGGAGCTCATGAATGCTGCACAGCATTTCAATATGAATTCCTTACATGTGTTCACACTCAGTTATTTTATAATATGCTGCAATCAGCTGAATGGGCCGCTAGAATGACTCAACGAGAAAAGGATTAAAGCTTCAAGGAATAACCAAGCAAGCCTCAGACACTCAGTCGCCACGGCCTTTAAACAGGGACATGTTAACTGAACTGATGACAAACGAACACTGTCGTCATCAGTTTGATTTTTTTTTCTAATTTTGTTTTTTCCTTGTAAATTTGTAACTTTTTTCTTATGAATTAGTGACTTTCTTCTAAAACTGCAACTTTTGCAACAAAAATTAGTTACTTTTTATCATCAATTTGCTTTTTTCTCAATGAATTTCTGATTTTTTTTTTTGTAAATTTGCAACTTGTTTCTCATAAATTCACTACTTTTTTCATTGCAACTTTGCAGCTTGTTCTATTAAATTTTGGTGTTTCTTCCTCAAATTTTTGCTTGGAAATTTGTCACTTTTTTAGTAATACTGAAACTTTTTTGGTTGTGAATTTGCTACTTTTTTCATGACATTTTTTTAAAGAAAATGTTTCACTTTTTTTTCTTAAACTCTCAACTTTTCTAATAAATTTTTTACTTTTTCCTCAAAAATTTCTCAATATTTTCTTGTACATTTGCAATGTTTTCTCAGAAATCACAACATTGTCATCATAAATTTACAAAACTTTTCTACTGGTAAATTGTCAACTTTTTCTCATAAATTAGTCATTTGTTGTAAATTCATTACTTTTCATATTGTTTTGCAAACTTTTCTCATAATGTGTGACTTTCTTCTTGTAAAATTACAACCATTTCCTTGTAAATTAGCCACTTATTATGGTAAATTTGTACTTTTTTCCTGATAAATTTTCAACTTATTTCATATAAGTTCTCTACTTTTTCTTTGCAAGTTTGCAGCTTTTTGAGTAATTTTTTCCTTTCTTTTTTTTCTCATAAACCTGCAACTGTTTTTTTTGCAACTGTTTAGATTTGCAATTTTAAAAAAAAGATTTGTTTTCTCATAAATTTGCCAAAAACAAAAATTCTTGTAAATTTGCAACATTTTTTATTGCAATTTTTTTTTTTTCTGGGAGATTTGCAACTTTTTTCCTCATAAATCTGCAACTTTTTCTTAAAAAGTAAATTTTTTCCCAATAAATTACATTTTCTAAAAATTTGTGACTTTTATCTCAAAAATTTGTCACTTTTTCTCATAAATTTGCACACTGTTTTTCTTGTAAAGTTACAATTGCTTCTTATAAATTTCCATATTTTTTACTCAAATTTGCAACTTTATTCCAGTAAATTTTCAACTTTTTTCTCATAAATCTGCAACCATTTTCTTACAGATCTGTAATGTTTAAAAAATTAAATTTTTTCCTCATAAACTTGCAAAAAATTTTTTTTTATAAATTTGCAACATTTTTTATTGTAAACTTTCATTTTTTGTTCTCATAAATTTGCAACTTTTTCCTTTTAAATCTGCAATTGTTTTCTTACAGATCTGCAACTTTTTCTTAAAGATCTGTCTTTTCTCCTGTAACTTTTTATTTTCATCACTTTTTTTCTTTTAAATTTGCAACATTTTGTTGATGATTTGTAACTTTCCCCCCCATAAATTAACAACTATTTTTATCTTAAGTTTGCAGCTTTTTTCTCAAAAATTACCAATTTTGTTTTTTTCATGTAAATTTTCAGCTTTTTCTTGTAAATTGGTATCAGTTATCTGGATGTTGGTTAAATTTTTATTTTGTGTAATTAAACTGTAAATTACAACATTGCAACTTTTATCATATCTTTGCACCTTTATTCTTGCATGTGTAGTTAATTTATATTTATACATTTGTACCTCATGCTAAATCGATGCCTGTCCCGTCTGCCTGTATCACTGAGTTCAACCAACAAACCTTAGCTTACCTGAGGAGGAACCAGTGCAGTCGTCTCTGGCCTTTGTGGCCCGGAGCCCTGGTGAAGTGGGAGATGTAATTTGGATCTTCCTGGAGTCGCTCAAACCGTCCATGTGGTGAAACTGAAACCGACGGCTGGATGGGTTCCATGAGCTCTGGGTCGGGGTCAGGACCGGGGTCTGAACACCGGGGTGGAAAAAAAAGCAGAAATTGATGGGATTGGTTAAATGGAGCACTATGACACTGTAGAAAGGAAGGATTCGATTTACCACTAAATCTACGTTCCTATCCTCACCCTAATCCTAACCGCTCTATCAACGCTGAGGAACCTTGACGAATGTTGCGCTTTTTGGGTTTTGTCAGGGTTTCTTCAAGGTTGCCAAACTAGCCTTATTTTCACCAACATTCACCCAAAAAGTTGGCAAATCCAAAAATCACTACGTTCATCAGAATTTGCAGCTATACATGAGATACTAGCTTGAGTTTCAGCAACCTTCATCAGAAAAGTTGGCAAATTCAAAAGTCACTACATTTGTCAGCATCCCCCACTCCGTGAGATACTAGCTTGATTTTCACCATTTGTCAGAAAAGTTGGTGAATCTAAAAATCACTACGTTCATCAGCATTCGCTGCTACATGAGATACTAGCTTGATTTTCACCAACATTCATCACAAAAGTTGCCAAATTCAAACGTTGCTACATTCTTCAGCATTCGCCGCTACATTTAAGTCTAATAGTTATTTGAAAGGGACATTACATACTAATGAACATTAATATAAATGTAAGTATTGTGGAGAGTGTGTGAAATGAGGAGGCAGGTTTACGAACAGACAAAGTTTATTACACTCTCTCATCAGTCATACACAGAAAAGGCATGATACAACCAAGCACGGTTTCTCCTTTTATCCCAACCGCTCATCTCACATCTGCATGACATTTCACATCACAATACATCCACCCTTAAACCCCCCCCGGCTCCTTCTTCCTGCCAACTCCCCAGGATCTCCCTGACTATTGTCCTCCTATGTTTAACCTCTGCATCCTGACTGAGACGCTGTCTGCTGACTCACCCAAGTCTCTACACCATACCAGATTTAGCAATGCTGCTAATTGGAATCTGTAGTCCCCGGCGGGTCACAAAAACACACAAACTAGCAGTCATACATGAGAAGAACATCTGCAATAAAACTGTTAAAGTGCAGAGTTAAGATGCTACAAAACAAAACATTCAAATATCACACGAGTGAAGTGCTGTGTATGTATACACACACACACACATACACACACACACACACATGCACCCAAGCACCTCACAGCAACAACATACAACAGCAATAAACAACAGGCGGGGCGTATGTGTGCAACGCATGGGCACATACTGTATATATATGCACATGCCACAGAACAACCACTAGTTATCGGTACAATTTTGGTTGTTTAAAAGCCAATTTTTACAATGAGTCTTAAAAGTTATTAGTGTGGTACGTTCTCTGATTGCAGGTGGTAAATTATTCCAGATCTTGGTGCCCCTTACTGATAGCAAAGATTGAGCAAATGTAGTTCATATGTGGGGGACCTCAGTTTCTTCTAGTGTTGCTCTGGTGGTTGTACCGGTGACAGTCCTCAGTTGAACATATTCTCCCAGGGAGGTGGTGCATAGCCATTTAATATTTTTTAGATTGAACAGGCAAATTTGAGAGTTTTATCATTTTCAAAAGACAGAAGATTGTATTTCTTGTAAATGTGTACATATGTACAGTATATTAGCTGCTCTTGCTTTTTATTTTTCTTGCCTTCTGATTGTTGCTCTGAGTGTTGCTATCCCTGTGCTGTTGTAATCCTGGAATTTCCCCGTCATGGGACTAATAAAGGCTTATCTTGTCTTATCTTAAATGTCACAGCAATGATATGTGGGATCTTTCTTATCAAGGATTTTTAGGTCTTTTTTGTATAAAGATTCAATGAGTTTCATTATGGTTACACCAGTGAGTGACCAGTTTGTAAAACAGTAATCGATCTTTGAGAAGATTATTCCATGCAGGAGCATTCTGGCTGCACTAACTATTAGTGAGTGTCTAATTTGTTTAAAATTTCTTAGATTGAATTTGATTATGTTTGAGATTTTTTTGATGTTTTTTTTAAAGGCTAATGAGGAGTCTAAAATCATGCCAAAGTAATTAAATTCCTTGACTAATTGCAGCTCCTCACATTTTAAGAAGATGTTCAACTTTGTAGTATTTGATCGTTGTTTGGTAAACATCATACAGTTTTTTTTTTAAAAAGCCAAGTTTATTGTCATTCAATCCTTACAGCAGAACGAAGTTACATTTCTCTTATCTACAATGTTAATCACATCTAGAATCAGAGTTGCTGCCACGCAAGGTGGCACCACAAATTTACCTCCTCCGCTCCATTATTGCTGAGCACCAAGCTGGACGGCAGGAAGTTCTGCTTTTATAGGGTCTTTGGCATGACCTGGCTGGGATTTGAACCCCAGCCTCCCGGGTGTGGGGCGGATGCTCTACCAACTGAGCCACCACTCCGGTTTAGTAGCAGACATGAATTATTAGGCCAATCATGGATTTGAGTCATCGCTGTTGAAAGAATACAGGCGGCTTCTTGCATTTTATTGCAGGTGTGAATATTACCCTGTCATCCGCATACATTTGTATATGAATATTTCTGCATGCATTTGGTAAATCATTTATGTAAAAGGAGAATAATATTCATCCAAGTATGGCACTTTGTGGGACACCCATTTGGCATTTCAAATATGGCAATTTGACACTATTGACCATTACACATTGCTGTCTGTCGGTTAAACACGATTTCATCCATTTCACAGCGTGCTCTGAAAAATTAAACTGAGTAAGTTTGGTTAACAGGATTTTGTGGTCAGCAGTATCAAATGCCTTCAGATCTAAAAACACAGCACCTACACAATTGCACTTATCTAAATAGATTTAGTTTTCTCTCAAAACAAGCTTATTGCAGACTCTGTTGAATGGTGGGCCCAGAACCCAAGCTGTGCACGATGCAGGGGGGTCTTCCTATTATTCAGATGTTCACATAATAGTGTAGCCACCCATTTTTCAATTATTTTGCAGATAACTGGTAAAATGCTGATTGGTCTGTAGTTGTTGATATCAGTTTTGATCCCTGTTTTGAAAACTGATCTAAGCACTCCTACCTTCCTGTCAGGACGTGGGTTGCAGCCTTGTTTCCCCTTTGTGTTGCATTTATGTTTCTTGCCACCAGGCCAAGGTCTCCAACCCACATCCTCACTTTAAAGTCATTTTCTGGATTTTTCTGTCTTTATTTTCTATGATTATAGTCTTGGCTTTGTATTTTGTTCATCCCTGCTTTAAGTTTATTTTGGGAGTTTTGTATTCACTATTGTTTATTATTATAGTCCTGTCTGTTGTTAATCTCCTCATGTTCTAGCTGGGTTTGTTTTCAGTGCGTGTTTATTTCTCACTTTAGTCTTGCCTGGTTTGTGTGTTTAGTTCTTGACGAGTCACAGCTGTTTTGTGTTTTAATTGATTAGTTCGCCTGTTATTTAAAGGACGCAGCAGCTCAGTTGGGTGCTGCATCATCTGTCTGTTTGGTGTTCTACGCACGCTTCTGTCTGTCCTGCCTGCCTAGTCCGTGAGTTCTTATACATGTGAGTTTTTGTCTACTTTGCCAAGCCTGTTTAGCTTTTATGTTCAGCTTCCGAGCTGGTTTTTGAGTTTATTATTAAGATGATTTTGAATGCTTGCTATGCATCTGGGTCCTGCTCTCTGCCCCGAGGGGTGATCCATGACACCTTCCAAGCAGTTGGGACGACAGCATGTTTGACTGACAGACTGGTTAAATGAGTAATTGGACAAATGAGAGATTCTTTAGGTTCTTTTAAAAATTTGGTGTTAAGACCATGTTCATCCGTTGCTTTTGAGTTTTTCAGTGAGCTGAAGATATTTGCAACTTCATTTTCAATTATTTCTAATATGTTAAAAACTGGTTGTGAGGGGTTAATAGGACTAGAATTGGGATCCGGAGGATTAAATGAGTTGGATATTTCTAGCACAGAGTTTATGAAAAAGTTGTTAAACGCTGTAGCAATGACCGTGGGATTCTGTACCAATTTGTTATTAATGTTAAGTTCCATGTCTCAGTCGTCTTTTTTGTTCTCTTTATTGGTCAGTTTGATAACATTATTCCAAATTTTTTGCCATCTCCTTTTGTATTTTCAATAATGGTTATAAAAAAGTTCACCTTAGTCTTCCTCAGAGTTTGTGGTACCTTATTTCTAGCAGATGTAAACTTCTGTCTGTTGTTAAGCCTGATTTTAGGGCTAGTTTAAGAAGCTGATCTCTGGTCTTCATTAGTTGTAGACATTTGGAGTTGAGCCATGGTAAGTTGATTCTTCTTCTGTTGTTTCCTTTTTTTTTGAAAATGCCACGATAACCTCTTTGATTTTCGTTATAAATGGGCTTAAATTAGAGATGCATGTTTTTACCAGGACGGTTGGAAAGGGGTCTAGAGCACAGGTGGAAGATCTCATTCTCCTGATGATATCCTCAACCTCTTCCTGAGTAACTTCAGAAAAGCAGCTGAGGGGGTGGGAGACGGAAAACAGAGCAGATGTTGGAGGAACAGTTGAGGTTGCAGGACCAGTGAGGGTAGAGCAAATAGAGGCAATATTTGTTTTAAAGAAAACCATGAAGTCATTACATTGTTTTTCTGAGATGTTTGTAGGTAGGGGAGATTGTGTTTGAGAAGATGACTGACAGTGGAGAATACCTGCTTGGAATTTCCTGGACTGTCTCTGATAGCATCTGAAAAAAACAAAAAAAAAAACTGTGCCCGTGCATCTTTGAGAGAATTTGCGTCAGCCTTTTGGTGTTTGGTGATAGACTGTGGACAGTGAGCCCAGAGGCTTTGTATCACCGTTCCAGGACCCGACCTGCTGCCTATATCTTTCATAGCTCAGCTATGAACCATGGTGATGAGCGAGTGAAGGTGACCGTTTTGATTTTTACAGGGGCATGGATGCCCAGTAGACTGCTCAGGTGGCTGTTGTAAAAGTCCACTGTCTCATCAGCTGATGAAACGTTGGTGGGAAGATGCTTTGGATCACTGCACATTGGATTAAATCCATGATATAAAGGTAAGATGGACAGCTTTATGCAGTATTGCCAACTCCATCTATCCATCCATCCATCTTCTACCGCTTTTCCGGAGGTCCGGGTAGCGGAGGCAGCAGTTCAAGCAGAGAAGCCCAGACTTCCCTCTCCACAGCTCCTGCTTTTCAGAGAGGATACCAAGGCTTTCCCAGACCAGCTGGGAGACATAGTCTCTCCAGCGAGTCCTGGGTCTGCCCCAGGGTCTCCTCCCAGAGGGACGTGCCCAAAACACCTCAGGTGGGAGGCATCCAGGAGGCATCCTGATCAGATGCCCATACCACCTCAAATGGCTCCTTTCAATGTGGAGGAGCACCGGTTCAACTATGAGCCTCTCCTGGATGACTGAGCTCCTCACCCTATCTCTGAGGGTGAGTCCAGTGATCCTACGAAGAAAGCTCATTTCAGCCGCTTGTATCCGCAATCTCATTCTTTCGGTCATTACCCAAAGCTCGTGACCATAGGTGAGGGTAGGAATGTAGATTGACTGGTAAATCGACAGCTTTGCCGAAGAGCTCAGCTCCCTCTTCACCACAACAGACCGGTACAACGTCTGCATCACTGCAGATGCTGCTCCGATCCGTCTGTCAATCTCTCGCTCCATTTTCCCCTCACTCCTGAATAAGACCCCAAGATAATTAAACTCCTCCACTTGGGGCAGGAGCCTGTCCCCAACCCGGAGAGGACAATCCACCTTTTTCCGGCTGAGGACCATAGACTCGGACTTGGAGGTGCTGATTCTCATCCCAGCTGCTTCACACTCAGCGGCAAACCATCCCAGTAAGACCTGTAGGTCATTGCTGGATGAAGCCAACAGGACAACATCATCTGCAAACAACAGAGATGAGATCCTGTGGTCACCAAGCATGACACCCTCCATTCCCTGGCTGCGCCTAGAAATCCTGTCCATAAAAATTATGAACAGGATCGGTGACAGATCAGAATCAGAATCAGAATGAACTTTATTGCCAAGCACGTTTACAAGGAAACACAAGTAAACATACGAGGAATTTGACTTGACATTGGGCGCGCTAGATAGGCGCATCCCAATGACGCGGCAGCCATGCAAGGCGCCTGTCATACAGTGGGGGGTAAAGAGGGGTAGGGGGGAAGGGGGGTAGGGAAACACAATGTGCAGAGAGAAAAAAGCATTGTTAATCAAAATAAAGCTCATTATATGACCAAAATTGTGATTACCTAGAAAAAAACTCTCTAATGCACATATAAATTAGCAGACAATAGATCACACAAAACAAGAGTTGAGAGAGTCAGTATATATTTATATATCAGTGTATGTATCAGTCCTGTAATGTTGTATGCGGTGTAGTGTGGGTGTGTCAATCGCTAGTGAACAGCAGAGGGCGCCTCCTGGCAGTGGATGGATGTTAATCATGTGATCTATAAGCAAGTCCAGAGTCTCTCTCTCTTGCTTGCAGGTGGCAGTTGAAGACACATGGTACACTGTCCTTGAAGAGTCCAGTCTGTTGAAACAACAGCGATTGTGTTGATTGTTTGGGTTAGCAGAGCCGCTCCTTCTGCTTATCTTCATCGAGGAGGAATGTAAACAGGGCATCAAAGACAAGGTCAAATCTGCACAGTGCACTCAGAGAATAGAATTTTCCTCACCCGTGCAGTTCTGTGCTTCATAATTTCCATGTACAGGCTTAAACTTTAACATTCTCTGGAGAGCACTGGCGACTTCAAGATATATTCCACCATCTGAATCACCATTCAGTTCACCATGCCGCCTCGTGCACTCCCCAACTGGTCGAATTGGTGAAGGAGCTTGCCTGGATCCGCATTTTGAACAGCTCTCCACCTTCCTCAATTTCTGAAACACCAGGAAACTCCAGAGCCAAAAATAGAAATCCTGTGATCATAGCCAATAGATGTCTTCTGCATCTCCAGTCAAATCATACACTCAGTAGGTTCCAATTCTTGGGCTCCCCCTTGGCCCGGTTCTTGTTAAAAAGTGGTGACAACAGCACATTTAAGCCACTTCCAAATCCATAATTTCCGTTTGGATTAAGATTCAGCAGAGGAAGAGCGACTAAACACAGACACAAACGCAACATTGCAAGCTGGAATCAGAGGGGAGAGGATTAGGAGGGAGAGGGGAAGAAAGCGTCTGCTCTCTCTGAATGCCGGAAGTGAAGTGACAAAGGGCAGCCCTGGCGGAGTCCAATTCTCACTGGGAATGAGTCAGATCGAGTGTTGGCAATACGAACCAAACTCTCACAATGGTCGTACAGAGACTGAATAGCTCCTAACAACAAGCCCGATACCCCATACTCCCGGAGCACCCCCCACAAAAAACCGCAAGGGACGCAGTCGAATGTCTTCTCCAAGTCCACAAAACGCATGTAAACTGGTTGGGCAAACTCCCACGAACCCTCGAGGATTCTCGAGAGGGTAAAGAGCTGGTCCGATGTGCCACAACCAGGACGAAAACCACATTGCTCCTCCTGAATCCGAGGTTCGACCAACGGCCGGACTCTCCTCTTCAGTACCTTGGCATAGACCTTCCCGGGGAGGCTGAGGAGTGTGATCCCTCTAAAGTTGGAGCACACCCTCCGGTCCCCTTTTTTGAAGAGAGGAACCACCACCCTAGTTTGCCATGCCAAAGGCACTGCCCCCGACTTCCATGCAATGTTGCAGAGGCGTGTCAACCACGACAGCCCTACAACATCCAGGGCCTTGAGGTACTCGGGGCAAATCTTGTCCACCCCCGGGGCCCGGCCACCAAAGAGATTTTTAACCACCTTGGCGACCTCAGCCCCTGTGATAGGCGAGTCGTCCCCCTCATCCACAAACCCTGCTTCCTCTGTGGAAGCCGTGTCAGCGGGATTGAGGAGATCCTCGAAGTATTCCTTCCACTGCCCGACAATATCCCCAGTCAAAGTCAACAGTGCCCCATCCGCACCATACACAGTGTGGACAGAAGGCTGCGTCCCCCTCCTGAGCCACTGGACAGTTTGCCAGAATCTCTTCGAGGCAGACCAAAAGTCTTGTTCCATGGCCTCACCAAACTCCTCCCATACCAGAGTTTTTGCTTCAGCAACCACCTGAGCTGCACTCCACTTGGCCTGCCGGTACACTTCAGCTGCTTCGGGAGTCCCACAAGCCAACCAAGCCTGAAAGGACTCCTTCTTCAGCTTAATGGCCCCCCTCACCACTGGTATTCACCACTTGGTTCGGGGGTTGCGACCACGACATGCCCCAACGACCTTGTGGCTACAGCTCTGGGCTGCCACTTCAACAATGGAGATGGAGAACATGGCCCATTCAGACTCCATGTCTCCAGACTCCCTCGGAATGTGGTTGAAGTTCTTCCGGAGGTGGGAGTTGAAGACCTCCCGGACAGGGGCCTCAGCCAGATGTTCCCAGCACACCCTCACTATACGTTTGGGTCTACCATGTCTGAATGGTGACCTCCCCTGCCATCGGATCCAACTCACCACCAGGTGGTGATCAGTTGACAGCTCTGCATCTCTCTTTACCCGAGTGTCCAAGACATACGGTCGCAGGTCTGACATGATAACAAAATCGATCATCGACCTGCGACCTAGGGTGTCCTGGTGCCAGGTGCACATATAGGCACCCTTATGCTTGAACATGGTGTCCGTTATCGAAAAACTGTGGTTAGCACAGAAGTCCAATAACTGAACACCACTTGGGTTCCGATCGGGCAGGCCAT
Organism: Pholidichthys leucotaenia; assembly: GCA_020510985.1. Lineage (NCBI taxonomy): Eukaryota > Metazoa > Chordata > Actinopteri > Cichliformes > Pholidichthyidae > Pholidichthys > Pholidichthys leucotaenia. The sequence goes on along the minus strand of CM035839.1, from coordinate 9,836,892 downwards.
TCCTCCCAATCACCCCCTTCCAGGTTTCACTGTCATTGCCCATGTGTGCATTGAAGTCCCCCAGTAGGACAATGGAGTCTCCAAGAGGGCCACTCTCCAGCACCCCAGTCAGAGGCTCCAAAAAGGGTGGATATTCTGAACCATCATTTGGTACATAGGCACAAATGATGGTTAGGAACCGTTTCCCAACCCAAAGGTGCAGGGAAACAACTTTTTCATCCATCGGGGAAAACTTCAATGTAGAGGCAGCAAGGTGGGGAGATACAAGAATACCCACCCCTGCTCATCGCCTCTCACCCAGAGCAACCGGAGTGGTGGCTCAGTTGGTAGAGCATCCGCCCCACACCCGGGAGGCAGGGGTTCAAATCCCGGCCGGGTCATGCCGAAGACCATTTAAAAGTGGAACTTCCTGCCGTCCAGCTTGGTGCTCAGCAATAATGGAATGGAGGAGGGAAATTTGTGGCGGTGCCTTGCATGGCAGCGGCCCTCTGATTCTACACTTGGGGTGTGTGTGATTAACACAGTAGATAGGTAAAACACAATCTCGTTCTACTGTACATGATTGGTTGTACAGTTGAATGACAGTAAAGGGTGATTTGATTTGAACTCCAGAGTAGGCAAAGTTCCAGCCCCTCTCCAGGAGACTGGTTCTGGAACCGGAGCTGTGTGTTGAGGTGAGGCCGACTATATCTAGCTGGTATCTCTCAACCTCATGCACCAGCTCAGGCTCCTTCCCCACCAGAGAGGTGACATTCCATGTCTCAAATGCCACTTTAGGAAGCTTGGGATCAGACCGCCAAGGTCTCCGCCTTTGACCGCCGCCTGATCCACATAGCACCAGACCCCCATGATCCCTCCTGCAAGTGGTGAGCCCACTGGAGGGTGGACACATGCAAGTCCTTTAGGCTGAGCCCGGCCGAGTCCCATGAGCGGAAACCCGGCCACCAGACACTAGCCATTGAGCCCCTCCCCCAGGCCTGGCTCCCGGGTGGGGCCCCGGTAACCCCATACTGGGCGGGGTACACTGAATCCTTGTTCTACTATTCATCATGAGAGTCTGTTGGATTGTTCTTAGTCTGGCCTTTCATTCAGGACCAGTTTGTCTTGGGTGACCCTACCAGAGGCAAATTGCCCCGGACAACATAGCTCCTGGGATCACTGGGGCATGCAACCCCCCCCCCCCCCCACCACGATAAGGTGACGATCCATGAGGGGTATTGCCAACTCTCACTACACAATGAGGAAATTACTGGCAATATCATGTTGATTTTCTTCAGATTTTTCCCACAATAAGAGCTCTCAAGGCAGGATAAAGCTGACTGAACATGTTCTCAAGGCTCTGTCTGAAAGTCTGTTCTCAGCCTGACAGTAATAAGCCCCAGATGTAATCCATTAATTAAATTATCTTGTATGTGTGCAAGATGATTGAAGTATGCATTTAAAAGTAACGTAAGTTACTTTTCCAAATAACTAGTTACTTTAATAAAGTAACTCAATTACTTTTGAAAAGAAGTCACTATTAACTGTAATTAGTTAAGTTTTAACTATTAGCTATTTTTTAGTAACTTGCCCAACACTGCTTACAAGTAACGTGTGTGAACAAACGCATAACTTCCCTACAACTTGTGCTCCATGTATGCAGGACATTTCAGCCATACTCTGGATATGTCGGAAGTTTTTCAGCAAGCTGAAAATTTTAAGAGGAGCTCAGCGTACAACTCCATATACCAGCGTGCTTCAGCGTGCTCTTAATTTATACAAAACTTACTCATAACTGATTCGATGTACGCCAGCGAATTCTCCAAAATTTTCATACGTTTGGCAAACGCTGCCTAAACTGTCTTGGTGTGATAGGGCATTTACACTTGGTGAGAAGACAAAAGCCTTGCTGGAGGTATGCATTCTCAGACCACCACCAAAATGTAAAGCTTTCCTCTTTAGCCCAAGAGCCACCTTTGGTAAAAATTTTTATCCAAATCCATCCAGTAGCTTTTGTGTAATCCTGCTGCACAAATACAAACAAAGCCCTTGGTGGAGGTATGCACTCTCAGATCATCACCAAAATCTAATCATCTGTTTCCCATTCTATTACACACCTTTCCTGAAAATTTCATCAAAATCCATTCATAACTTTTTGAGTTATGTTACTAACAGACAGACAAACCAATAATCCAACACCAGCAAAAACATAACCTTCTTCCATAGCGGAGGAAATAAATTCACGACTTTTCTGATTTTATATTTTCAGACTTTTCTCAAAAAATTTTGACTGTCTTCTTATAAAATGTTAACTTTTGTGGTTAACTTTTTGAACATAACTTAGCTACTCTGTTTGGTAAACTTGTAGATTTTTTTTCCACAAATTTGTGATTTTTTTTTTTTTTGTACATTTGCAAATTGTTTCCCATAAACTTGCTACTTTTTTTAACTGCAATTAACCTTTTCCTAGTATAGTGGAATTGTCAAAAGCTGATGTAGCTGTGAAACACTGAAACAATAGTCCGACAGAACAAATTAGGTTAAGAAATTATGTTTGCATGGTTGTTTATGACAAATATCACATAACAATTAGTGGTGTTGGACGATTAAAATTTTTAATTGCAATTAATCTTTTGGAATGTTGAGTTAATCCCGATTAATAACACGTTAATCGTGTGTTTTTCCATACAGATACAGTGTACCTTTGGTCGGTAATTTTTCAAGTTTTGTCATACTGTTATGAACATGGGAGTGGACAAATATGCTTGCTGTCTTCACCTGCAGGTTTATTAAAGCTCTCATCATATCCAAAATGACAAACTATCAGACTGAAGATGTGATAATACTTTCCATCAGACAGCTGGAGAAGAAGAAGCCATCTCTGTTGTCATTCAGTCCATACAGCCAGTCCTATACAGTAAAATGAAATTGCATTTCTCTGATCTACAATGCTAATCACATGTAGAATCAGAGGGGTCGCTGCCATGCAAGGCGCCGCCACAAACAACTTCTCCTTCCCCCATTCTATTACACTAAGCACCAAGCTAGAAGGTAGGAAGTATCATTTTTATATGGTCTTTGGAATGACCCGGCCGGTAATTGAACCCCCAACCTCCCGGTTGTGGGGCTGATGCTCTATCAACTAGGCCACCACTCCGGTGCTGGTGGACTGTGATCCACTGAAATTAGAAATTAGAACACATTAAAGATTATTAAAAAATGAACTTTGAGCTCCAAAAGGAATTTGAGGGACTGGATCATGTCTCTGTCACAGCAGACATTTGGGCTGTGGATAATGGACATTTTCTTTGGACTGGCTGTATGGACTGAATGACAATAGGGATGGTTTCTTCTTCTCCAGCTGTCTGATGGAAAGTGTTATCACGTCTTCAGTCTGTAACGACGTATCTGGCGATCGGTTTAATTCTTGCTGGGTCACAAACTGTCCAGATGCATACCTGTGCTTTAAATCCAGCCATCGCTGTTCAGAATACAGTAGATCCACTAACACAGTGTTAGTCATTAGCATAGCAAAGCACGAGCTTTGTTGGAGCTAGGTCTCAACTGGCACTTTTGCTTGCAACCCACCAATATGCATTTGTCCTTAACTGCGACAAAGGAAAAATAAACTATTTCCACAAAAATAAAGTAGCTTCATCTTTTCCTCCATTCAGTAGTGAAGACTCAGCTCTCTGCAACAGGTCACATCGACTGATGGCTACGTCTCAGCTACGGTAGGGTCAGTTTGTACCGTCATTTATTTGCGCTAAAAATAAGATAAGATAAGCCTTTATTAGTCCCACAATGGGGAAATTCCAGGATTGCAACAGCACAGGGATAGCAACACTCAGAGCAACAATCAGAAGGCAAGAGAAAAACAAGAGCAGCAAGTATACATATGTACATATAAATATAAATATACAGTATATACTGTGTATGTATGTATATATATATATATATGACACACACAGTGCAGAGCATTGTAGCTAGATGGAATAAATATATAAACACACACAGTGTGGAGCATTGTTGCTAGACGGGATGAAACAGCATAACCGTCTACTTAGTTATCCTACATGGTATGATTATGTACCCATACATATTCTCACCCTCCATAGCGACCGGTATTTTCCTAGTTGTATACCGGAGGGGACCATTGTGTAAGTCTATTGCGTCTTTTGCATTCAAAACTTTTAGGTTGTCACGTCTTTTTACTATCTCTGCGAGCAGCCCTGCTTAGGTTGTACAGTCTGACAGCCGTTGGTAGGAAGGACCCCTTTGATCCAAGATGGCGCCCACAGCGGTCGACATGGTGCTTCGCTGCGCTCTTTGTTTTTGTTTGTCAATTGTGTGTCTGCTTGCACTTATACCCGTGAAGAACTTCTAAATAATACCGGTTTAACAGAGAGCTGAAGAGGGCTAAATCTCTATACTCAGAGAGACTCCAGCAGCAGTTCACTGCTAATGATTCGGCTTCCGTGTGGAGAGGACTGAGGCAAATCACCAACTATCGACCTAAGGCTCCTAAAGGTCAGGATGACAAAGCCCTTTGTCAAAGACTGTCCCAACACTATGCCCGTTTTGACACCTCGTCATCTGTGTCCAACTCCCCCCCCCCTCCCTCCAGCTCCACAGCCTCCACATTCCCTACTTCATTTAAGGCACACCCCCCTCCTCCCCCCCTCCCCTTATCATCAGTGAGCAGGATGTGCTCAAACAGTTCTCCAGACTGAACCCGCGCAAGGCCCCCGGCCCAGACGGCGTGTCTCCCTCCACCCTGAGACTCTGTGCGAAACAGCTGGCTCCTGTATTCAGACATTTTTAACACCTCCCTTAAGTTATGCCACGTGCCGTCCTGCCTCAAATCCTCCACCATCATCCCTGTCCCCAAGAAGCCACGGATCACTGGACTTAATGACTACAGACCTGTAGCGCTCACCTCTGTAGTCATGAAGTCCTTTGAGCGCCTGGTCCTGTCCCACCTCAAGTCCATCACCACCCCTCTCCTGGACCCGCTGCAGTTTGCCTACCGAGCCAACAGGTCTGTAGACGATGCAGTCAACCTGGCCCTCCACTCCATCCTGCAGCACCTGGACTCCCCGGGAACCTACGCCAGGATCCTGTTTGTGGACTTCAGCTCCGCATTCAACACCATCCGCCCCGCTCTGCTCCGGGACAAGCTGTCCCTGCTCAACGTGCCTGACTCCCTCTGCAGGTGGATCATCGACTTCCTGACGGACCAGAGGCAGCATGTGCGGCTGGGAAAGACTGTCTCAGACTATACTAGCATCAGCACCGGATCACCCCAGGGCTGTGTACTTTCCCCCCTACTCTTCTCCCTTTACACCAACTCCTGCACCTCCAGCCACCAGTCTGTCAAGTTGATCAAGTTTGCGGACGACACCACCCTCATCGGGCTCATCTCCAACGGCGACGAGTCCGCCTACAGGAGAGAGGTGGCCCAGCTGGCGTCCTGGTGCAGCAATAACAACCTGCAGCTGAACGCTCTGAAGACAGTGGAGATGATTGTAGACTTCAGGAAAGTCACTACTCCTCTGCCCCCCCTCACCCTCTCAGGCTCTCCCATCACCACTGCTGATTCCTTCCGCTTCCTAGGCACTACCATCACCAGGGACCTCAAATGGGAGCTGACCATCAGCTCACTCATCAAAAAAGCCCAGCAGAGGATGTTCTTCCTGCGGCAGCTGAAGAAGCTCAAGCTACCCACCAAGATGTTAGTGCAGTTCTACACAGCCATCATCGAGTCCATCCTCACCACCTCCATAACCGTGTGGTACGCAGGAGCCACTGCCAGGGACAGACTAAGGCTGCAGCGCGTCGTGCGCACTGCTGAGAAGGTGATCGGCTGCAAGCTCCCATCTCTCCAGGATCTGTACATCTCCAGGACCCGGAGGCGTGCTGGCCGGATCATAGCCGATCCCTCACACCCTGGTCACGTACTGTTTGCCCCCCTCCCCTCTGGTAGAAGACTTCGGTCCATCCAGACTAAAACCTCCCGTCACATGAACAGCTTCTTCCCCTCTGCCATCAGACTGCTGAACACTAAGTGACTTATTGACTCTCGTGCACCATGTACAGCAGCTCAACCAGACTCATGTCAATCATCACTGTTTTCTTCCTGCATTACCGACTGCACTATATAGTTCTCCACAGTATCTGCTGCTGGCTAATATATATTTTAACTGTTGACCAGTATCACTTAATCTTATCCTACACTTTATTACATGTATAGTTTATTTCTCTTATCTTATCATGTTTAATGTTGCAGCATTGTACCGAGACAAATTCCTAGTTTGTGTACTACATGAACAATGGCAATAAACCTGATTCTGATTCTGACCTGCGAAACCTCTCGGTTGTGCACCTAGGATGATGTAGTCTGCTGCTAAATGAGCTCCTCAATGCATTCAGTATGTCCTGCATAGGGTGGAACTCGGACTCCAGCAGAGATGACAGTTTAGCCACCGTCCTTCTCTCTCCCATCTCCTCCACTGGGTCAAGGCGCTGCCCCAGGACAGAGCTAGCTTTCTTGATTAGTTTGTTCAGTCTCTTCCTATCGGCTGCTGTAATGCCGTTGCCCCAGCAGACCACTCCAAAAGTGATGGCTGATGCCACCACCGTGTCATAGAATGACTTCAGCAGCGCCCCTTGTACACCAAAAGACCTGAGTCTCCTCAGTTGGAACAGCCTCCGCTGTCCCTTCTTGTAGAGTGCGTCAGTATTGCGTGACCAGTCTAGTTTATTGTTCAGATGAACACCCAGGTACTTGTAGGATGTCACCATCTCAATGTCTGTTCCCTGTATATTTACTGGTGCTGTGAGGGGTTCCATACTAGGGGTACACTAAAATTATGATATGGTACATACCTTGGTTTTAAGGTCACGTTTCTGTTCATTTTCGGTACAGTAAGTAAAGAGAATGCAAAACATAAAACTGCTTATCTTTTGTATAAGCAGGAACCGCGTTGACAAAAAAACTGCAAACTGCCAGCAGTCAATTCTCCAATAAATAAAATGCATACAATAAAATAAATAAGGTAAAGGGTAAAGCCAACTTTATTGTCATTCACTCCATACAGGCAATCAGGTACAGTAGAACAAAATTACGTCTCTCTTATCTACAATGTTAATCACATCTAGACTCAGGGGGGTCGCTGCCATGCAAGGCACCGCCACAAATTTTCCCTCCTCTGTTCCATGATTGCTGAACATCAAGCTGGACGGCAGGAAGTTCCACTTTTATATGGCCTTCGGCATGACCCGGCCAGGATTTGAACCCAGGCCTCCCAGGTGTGGGGCGGATACTCTACCAACTAGTCCACCACTTGAGAAGTAAATTCTCTTTTTAGCAAATGACCGATGTAGGCAAGCGCAACAATAGAAGTTTGAATAGTCTGAATTATTCTTTTCTGCCTTATTGCCTGAAGCAGTGATTTTAACCAGGGTGCTGTGGTATGTTCAGGTTTCTATGAGAAATTAATTATCTAATTTCACTTGTTTAATTGGTCAAAAAAATTGCCAATTTGTCATTGTTGTGTGTAGGTTCTGAAGGCACCCATGCACAACAACAGCATTGCATTTTAATCGCTTTTTTCCATCTACTGTCATCTCTCACTGCTGTTTATCAAGCCTCTTGCACCTGTGTGCGCACTCAGTGTCACCTAATCACCGTATTCAGCCTTCTGTTCACTTTTCATCGGTGTTTTTGTTAGCTTCGGGTTAGCCACTAGCTATGGCTACTAGCTCTCCCTCCCTTTCTCCTCTGGTGTGCTCCCTCTGTCAGATGTTTAGCTACACCTCTGCCTCTTTTAGTGATAATGGTAAATATAATAAATGTTGTCTTTTTGAGGCGCTCGAGGCGAGGCTGTGTGATTTGGAATCCCGGCTCCACTGCATTGAAACACTGTTAGCACCAGTTAATGACGGACTCCCCGTAGCTGCAGCAGAGCACCGTAGCAAAGGGTCTGCTAGCCGTCCCCCGGCATCCACCTCTCCTGAGCAGCCAGGAGAGACTGGGTGGGTGACGGTGAGAAGGAAGCCTAGTCGCAAGCCCCTGGTTCACCACCAACCTGTTCATGTTTCTAATCGTTTTTCCTCGCTCAGCGACACACCCACTGAGGAAAAAACTCTGATCATTGGCGACTCTGTAGTCAGAAACGTGAACCTAGAGACTTCAGCGGTCATAGTCAAATGCATTCCAGGGGCCAGAGCAGGCGACATTAAGTCAAATTTGTAAATGCTGGCTAATAGTAACTGTAAATACTCCACAATTGTTATCCACGCTGGCATTAATGACATCCGACTGCGGCAGTCGGAAGTTACAAAACTTAGGTGGAATCAGTGTGTAACTTTGCCAAAACGATGTCTGCCTCTGTAGTATTCTCTGGGCCCCTCCCCAATCTGACCAGTGATGACATGTTTAGCTGCATGTCATCCTTCAACCGCTGGCTGTGTGGTGTCCTGCAAACAACGTGGGCTACATTGACAATTGGAATTCATTTTGGGGAAAACCTGGTCTTATGAGACGAGACGGCGTCCATCCCACTTTGGATGGTGCGTCTCTTTTATCTAACAATCTGGCATCTTTTTTATCCAAATTTCCAAAACCTTGACAACTCAGAGTTGGGACCAGGAAGCAGAGTCGCAGTCTTACACGCCTCTGCAGCTCGGCTTCATCCGCCACCCCTCAGCTTAGCCCCCGTCTTCCCCATCAGAGAATCATTGTCTGCTCCCTCCAAAGCAAATAAAAATATAATGTATAATCATCCCAAAGTGATTAAACAAAAAGTTGGTAAAACTCAAATTAAACATGAAGCCTCCAAATTGAATGATTTGGCCTCTGTTCCTCCTCATAATTTAAAAATTAAATGCAGTTTGTTAAATATTAGGTCTCTAACTCCCAAGTCTCTGCTAGTCCATGATCTGTTAATTGATCATCAGATTGATTTAATATCCCTTACAGAGACTTGGTTAGGGCAAGAGGATTATGTTGGTTTAAATGAATCAACTCCCTCTGGTTAGTTAAACTGTCAAAATCCCAGAAGTTCTGGTCGTGGAGGAGGAGTAGCAACAATTTACCATTCCAAATTACTAGTTAATGTAAAGCAAAAACATATTATAATTCCTTTTAAGGCATGACCCTCAATATTGGGTATTTTAGCAATTTTAGGTTAAACCCAATTTTATTTGAAATAGTTTATTGTGCTCTCTCAGCCTACTCAGAGTTTATAGATAGATAGATAGCTGTACTTTATTGATCCCAAACTGGGAAATTACAGTGTAACAGCAGCATGACAGTAGACAACCAAATGACAGAAAACACACGCATGACAGACAAAGGGATTACCCATGGAAAGTAAAACTAACACTACTATAAAAAAGCCTACACTATATACATCTTAGCTGAACAGATGGTGACCCATATAAACACATGAATCATACCCACTGCACACTGCAGGACTATCAGGAGCAGAGTGAGATGTGAGGTACCAATTAGACTGTAAGGTGCAGTATGGCAGCATAGTTATGACCAGAATCCAACATCATAGTGAGTTATTTTACAGTGAAATGGCATGCGGCAGGAAAGATTTCCTGTATCTCACCGTTCAACAGCGAAGCTGTAGTAGTCTAGTGGAGAAAGTGCTCCACTGTCTGTCCAGTGTGTGGTGGAGGGAGTGATCAGGATTGTCCATGATGGATCGCAGTTTATTTAGTGTCCTCTTCTCCACCACAGTCTCAAAGGTCTCAGGCCTGAGACCAATAACATTGCCAGCCCTCTTGACAATCTTGTCAAGTCTGTTGGTGTCGCTGGCTCTGATACTGCTAGCCCAACAGACAGCAGCAAAGAAGATGGCGCTGGCGACAGTGGTCTGGTAGAAAAGCTCCAGCATCCTGCTACACACGTTGAAGGATCAGCTTCCTCAGGAAGTACAGTCTGCTCATCCCCTTCTTGTGCGCAGCATCAGTGTTGGATCTCCAGTCCAGCCTGTTGCTGATCCCGACACCCAGGTATCTGTAGTCCTCAACCACCCCCACATCCTCCCCTTCTAATCTGCAATGGCTGAAAAGGCATCCAAATTTATCAGAATTTGCTGAGTTCTTAGTGGACTTAGTGCTGAAATCAGATATCAATATACTGTAGATGTAGATAGTGATTGTCTTAATACGGCAGTTAATTCAATATTAGACTCGATGGGGTTTTCTCAGAAAGTAGGAAATTCTAACTATTATCTCCACCACATGTTGGACCTTGTTCTGACATATGGCATAGAAATAGAAAATCTGGTAGTGTCTCCTCATAGCCCTGTACTGTCAGACCATTGTCTGTTAACCTTTGATTTTACTATTTCTGACTATTTGGCTCCTGAAGAAAAATATTATTACAGAAGATGCCTCTCAGATGATGCCGTTACTAAATTTAAGCAGATTGTTTCCTCCATGCCATGTGTCAACACAACGGAGATTAGCTATGGAGCGCTTGCTCCTTCTGTAATTCATAGCATGGTAGATAGTGTTACAGCTTCTCTGCATAAGACTCTAGACATGGTGGCCCCTTTAAAAAAAGTCTAATCAGAGATTCCTGACTCCTTGGTTCAACACAGAAACTTGTAGCTTAAAACAGAAGACTCGTCAATTAGAAGGAAAATGGGGCTCCACTAAATTAGTTGAAATCTATTTAGCTTGGAGAAATCAACTTCTAATTTATAAAAAAATCTTAGGAAAGCTAGAACAAGTTATTATTCTGCTTTAATAGAAGAGAACAAGAATAATCCAAGGTTTCTTTTCAGTACTGTAGCCAGGCTGACAAAGTGTCAGGACTCCGACAAATTTAGCATTTCCTCAGAGCTTACTAGTCAGGACTTTATGACCCTAGGGTGTCAGGGGTGTCAGGTAGGTCTTTTCCACCAAAACGGTTCCAGTGCTTAACTGGAACCAGAGCCTGATTGGCACCAGTTCTTTGGTTTTCCACCGCCTGAAGCACCATTCCCAAGCTCTCAAAGGTGGGGCTATCGCGGCCCCAACTCCTACCTGGGCCAGCGGCAGCACCAGTTTACATTGGTTACATCCACAGCCGTGGGCGTGGTTAACTGACCAGCTTCAAAATATTACTGACTGCGATGTTGCATTCCAACAGCCGAGCAAGCGATGGATTCCAAAACCAAACAGATCTGGAGCGAAGAGGACACACATTTCTTGGCTCTATGGACATGAGCAGAAGTACAAGATAAGCTGGAGGGGGCCACTCATCTGATGAACTGTGTTGATAGACCAGCCAGCCAGACCATCGTAACTCCGTGGATTAGTGCATACAACAAGCTGCTCAGGTTCCAAGGTTGTCATAGCCAGGAGCGGCACTGGGGTTAAGCTCCCAGTGCTCATAAAATGCTCCTTACGGCGTGCGTCTCGAAAAGCCTCTAACAACCAAGTCCAACTCCTAGCCTGCCCGTGTGGTTTAGTCTCTAAGCCCGGCGGAACTGCTTTTACTAATAGGAGAAGGGGCGAGGGCGGATCTCTGACGCCTTAAAACCAGATGCTTCGGGTAGATGGTGGCTCGTCAACCTGGGAAGGTAGCCCATCTAGGGGAAGGTAAACCCTGATTTTAAACCTCCGCTGCCTTGCGGCACACCCGGTCACGGGAAAGGCTTCGGGAGTCAACCCTGAGGAAAAATCCGGAGTCGGAGCCCCTAAGGCAGTTCTCTGTTGTGCTCAACATCGTTCTGGCAGCTCCTGCGACGGCGCTGGTGCCAAACTATAGCAGCCCTGCTGTTCCTTTGGATTCATCAGTGACGTGGAGAGGGGGGACATGCTGCATGGGTAACATCTTGTCCTCCATATCTTCCTGCCCAGGCTTGAATCCTACCAACGCCCAACGCTGGAAGGTAGAACACCGGTGCGCATCGGCCTGTTCAGCCACAGGCGGTGCTGTTCCAGCAGAGTAGATGTTTAGGATTCTCTTCCATGGTCATCATAGACCGACGGAGGCCGACGAAGCTGCTCAAAACACACTGGTGAGTGTATTGTCTTTAAAATGCCAAAAGTTAACGAATATATATATATATACACATATATATCCGCTTGTATTGATATGTAACAGCCAAAGTGCGGATATATATAGTATACTAAAATACTATAATATTTTCTGTTAGCTATGCTAACAAGCTAACAGTACTTTTACTACGACCAAACGTTTGTCCTCACCATAAAGAAATGAACAGGCCATCTCTGCTCACAAATGTATATCGTTTGTATTGATATGAAACGGCCAAAGTGCGGATAGTTTTTTAGTCACTCTTGTGCCTAATAGTATTTTCGGTTAGCTATGCTAACAAGTTAACAGTGCTTTTACCACAAACGTTTCTCCTCGCCATAAAGAAATGCACGTTTGAGAAACTAGAACAAAAATCTTAGTGTCTTACAGAATACTTTGTTAGATATCCAGTGCAAAATACGCTGTTTGTCCATTATCAATACTGCTTACTGTTGTCTCAAATGACATTAGTGGCGTCGCCATATATCTTGAAATGCTCATTTGAGAGAAAACAAGAACAGAAATCTTAGTGTCTTACAGAATACTATTTTAAATAAAGACATCCAGCGCAAAATATGTCATCTGTGGTATCAATACTGTGTATGAATGGGTGCCTTACGTTGTGTTATGGGAGATTTTTCTGCCAATGACGCTAGTAACGTTGTCATTTTTACTATTTTGGAAATATTTCCATAATCGGGCCATTTTTTTTACATTTCACTCGTGTGTTTAATTGTGTGTTGTGCAACCCTATTTTATCTAATCCTTCTCTTACTTTATTGTGCAGTCGCCTGGTGGAGCACCTACGATGACATTGTACTGTACAATGACAATGAAGCCTATTCTTCTATTCCATAATCAGACATGTAAGCTTTGCTAATATTGATACTGAATAAAATTGCCTTCTATGTCTGCATACTTAATGTAAGGCTTAAGTTGGACACTGCACAAACTAAAACACTTTTTTTGTATTTACAGGTTTATCACAGCTGGATGATGAGGGAGAACCAGCCAGACCTGTGGTGTCCAGCTCACCTTCACCGGCACCAAGCTGGTCCTCCTCCTGCTCCTCCTCCTCTTCTCATCAGACCAGATTAGGTCATATATGTTCAGATCATGACCCATTCACACAAAGGAGGGAGTGAATTAAACCAATTATACACGGTGGTTATTTTATATTGCTTATTTTTTTTTACTTTAAAACAGGGAAACAGAAGTGGGACACAAACATGGACCTCCTTCTTAACTACCTGGAGAGGTCAGAGGAGAGCCAGCAGGAGCAGAGCAGGAGGGAGGAGCAGCTGACCTTCACTTTGCTGCAAAGCAGCCAGAAGATGGAGGACAGGACCGATACCCTTGTTGGACTGATGGGACACATCGTCTGTGCTTGAGGGACTGTAAACAACGTAGCCATCACAGCATTGATATTTTTGGCTGTGTGTACATAATATTTCATATGTAGCAGTCTTAAGTTTTTGCACATCTTGTAAATAAAAGCTTTCTTTCCTTAAGTGTTTTTCTGCTTCTACATTAATTGTTATCCTCACACCAAACATATGCATGAAATGTAAAGCTATTTAGGACAAACAATGAAATCACTATAACACTGTAGTGGTGGGAAGTGAAAGTACAAGTACTGAATTACTGCACTTAGGTTCATTTTTTCAGGTATTGGACAATATATCAGGTATTTGTGGACTTACTCATATTTTTGACAACTTTTTTCACATTTTCTAAAGAACAAGCAGCAACAAACTTTAAATCTGTGTACTTTTTCTGTGGAAAATGTTCCAAGTTGCCAGCTTTAAAAATGATAATGAGGTTATATTCTTTTGACAACGTCCCACATGACATTCTGTCAGCTCTGGACAAGGTCATTTCTGGGGAAAGTATTTCTTTAACTTGTACACTTTACAGTCTGTCTCTTGTTACCCCTACATGAATAAAAACTTGAACCAGTACTTTAACCAGAATAGATCACATACAAGTACATAAGGGTAACCTTTAACAACTCTGTAAATGTGCCTGTAAAATATATAAATACACCATAAACACTTTAAAACAGAGTACACTGAGGACTGATTGTCAGCTGAATGTTTTATTCATTAATTATTTTGAACTACTTCACATATGTTATATTTTGTAAATGATATGGCAGGCACTAAACAGGTTATTGCTTCCCACTGTTAAAATCCTCCATTAAAGCTGCGCTCATGCCATTCTACTCTGGCATGGTCAGTAGTGGGTGAACTGGAGGCTGACTGATCAGGTCTGTCTGGGAGTCCAAACTTGCCACCATGTTCCTCACAAATATCAAGTATGCAGCAGCTGAGCACCATTTTCTTGCTCAGCTCCAGTTTGCAGTCATTCCTTGTCAGGAGGGACCGCCATCGTCCTTTCAAGCCACCAAAAGCCATTTCCACAACTGAACGTTCACGGCTCATCCGGTAGTTGCAGTTCCGTTGTTCAGGGGTAAGTCTGCCTGTGTCCAAAAAGGGTTTCATCAGCCACTTCTGCGTGGGGTCGGCTGGGTGGTGAAATGCGGTGTCGTGCCAAAAAGTGATCACTGTCTGCAGGAGCCAGGAGTGCCCGCGTGTTAAAGGTGGACTGCCTGGTCTCAGTCCACCTACAATGTGTCTAAATGTTTTGAGGTTTTATTGCATCTGAAAAATTAGTGTTGGCCAAAGTGTTGCAGTTTGGAAAACAACGTATAGAATTTATCTGATTGCAATATTTATGTGCAAAAACACTGTTGTTTGGAGGTACATAGAATATGTATTTATACAGTATCTTCATGTATATCTGTAGTCTGTACTGTATTTGTACTTCTTTTATTAATTGCTTTTTACTGTTTTAATTGTCTTGTTTTTATTACCTGTTTTAAGTGTCTTGTTTTTGTCTATTTTTTGTTTTTGTATTTATTTTGATGGACCATGAGTCTGGAATAAAGTTTGATTATATATGCAGTAAATCTATGCATTTTTCCATGTAACCTTGTGACTGCATTATTTTAATTGCTTTTAATCCTAGATCAAGTTTGTTTTGGGTTCAAAATGCATCATAAGTGTTAAACAGTACTTAGTTACGTATAACAAGATATATTTATTTGTTGAAATATATATTTAACGGCTAATATAAACCCATAACAGTATGGCCCCTGGTGATCATTTTTTGGGCAGCTGATCACTTTTTGGCATGACATAACGGGCGACCACCGTCTCGTAATGCACCGTAACACCACCTATTACGGAACTGACATAAATATTATGTTTAAAAGTGTAGTCGATGCTCGCGCTACAAACTTGATCTAACAACGGCTGATAACTGAAATATTAATAATTACCGGTCTTCTTAAACGTAGCCGCCATTCTCTGCAATTAAGAATAAAACTGTTTTTGGATGGTAATACAGGTTTGGAATAATCAAAGCAGCGCTCCCAAAGAGACAACAAACTTCACAATGTTGACAAGCTAGCGCTTCTACTTCTTCTGTGGTGTTCTGCAGGGTTACATAAAGGCGCTTCACACTACGTAATGACATAGCCCTGACGTAATCCCCGACTAGCTCCATATCGTTGGAAATCCAGCTGGTTCTTATGAGGCACTACAGTTGAACTGGTTAAGCACTGGCACCAGCCCCAGAACAGAACGAGCACTGGCTCTTATTTTGGTGGAAATGAGCCCAGGAAGGGATAGTACCTCTGATAGGGCAACAGTTGCACCTTCGGGTGGTTGGTCCGCTTTGGTTCCCACTTGGCACTCAATTCTCACCTGTGGCTCCAAGTAGCTGTTTGTATGCAACAGCGGCCACACCCCGGTAACTGCTTCAACTGGCGGGCAAAACCAGGTGAGGGTAGCCGACGGGTTTGCAACCCTTGGTGAGGTAGGGTTTGTCTACCTTTGCATGTGTAGTCTGGACCTATCGGACTGCACAGAGGAAACCACCAGATTGGCTCAACGGGCAGGAAGGCAGACCCAGCTAAGCGTTGTGGAGTGCAATTACAGCAGAGACATGTACGACACTGTTGGCCATCCACCGCATCCTAACCTGTCTCCAGCCGTCTTGACTACGTCTTGCCACTGGATTCAGATAGGTTGGGATGAGAGACTGAGGCTGACGACCCTGCACAACTCTCCCTCACTTAAATCAAATTCATGCCCAAGTCAAGACATTACCTGCCCATCATCCTCCCCCTAAAATGTCCTTATTTTCCCCCTTCTTCCTCCAAGTCCTGTGGCGATGGGCAGGCGATGAAGCAGCAGGTGCAGATACACTGGGAGCTGCAGTAACAATCCCACACACAAGTGGCCCAGGGCACAGGGTCGCTCTCTTCTGGAATGAAGCACTAGTGGAGTTCATCAGCCCCCTGGGTGTCTGAGCAGCCCTCTTTAGGATTCGGTCTGCTCACCTCCATGGCCTGAGGAAGGGGATAGAAAAGGTGCCCTAAACATAGCCTGCCTCCTTACACCCTGGCCAGCAAGCAGTGGGTGGCCGGGATCCCACCCTAGCGGTCAAAATTCTCAGAAGAAATCAACTAAGGTGACATCACTGGCACTTGGAATGTGTGAATGTTCATGGACAGCTCTAGAGTGGACAGACCCGAGAGACAGTCAGCACTTGTCGCAAGAGAACTCAGCAGGTACAACATCCACATCACAGCTCTGAGCGAGACCAGGTTTGCCAGCTGACAAAGCCGGCTATACCTTTTTCTGGAAAGGCCGAGGCAGCGAAGAACACCATGCAGGAGGAGTGATTTCAACTGACTCCATTCCAGCTGAAATCTATAAGGCAGGAGGACCAGTTCTAAAACAGAAACTCACCAAGCTCTTTCACACCATGTGACAGCAGGAAGCTATTCCCCAGGAGCTTAAGGACGCCTCCATTATCCATCTCTACAAGAGAAAAGGAAACAGGCAGTCCTGTGACAACCATCGTGGGATCTCTCTCCTTGCCATTGCCGGCAAGATTCTCGCAACAGTCCTTCTCAACTGCCTTATTCAGCATATGGAAGATGGTCACCTGCCGGAGAGCCAGTGTGTCTTCAGAGAAGGTTGGGGAACTGCTGACATTATCTTCGCTGCACGCCAACTCCTATAAGGACAATTATAGGAGGAAGTTGGAAGAGAAACTCAGGCAAAACAACACTAAAGATGTGTGGGAGGGAATGAAACAAATAACTGGGTGCAAGGGGAGAGTCGGGCAGCCATCTGGGAGCCAGGAGAGAGCTGAGGAACTGAATCTGTTTTTTAATAGGTTCAACTCACATTCTGTCACCCGAGCAACACAACCAGACCCCACGCACCACTCCCCACCCACCCTCCTGTGCAGAACCTCTCTCCATCTCCCCCCTCCTCCTCCTCAGGGGGCACCAGGACCCTCCCTGACTTCATGGTGACTACAGATCAGGTGGAGAAACAGCTGGAGAGACTGTCAGTGGAAGGCTTCAGGCCCTGATGGCATCTCCACAAGGACCCTGAGGACCTGTGCCAACCAACTAGCTCCGGTACTGAAACACCTGTACAACCTCAGCCTGAGTCTGGAGAGAGTACCGGTGCTGTGGAAGACATCCTGCCTGGTTCCTGTCCCCAAGAAGTCATCTCCATCAGATCTGAATGACTACCGACCAGTTGCTCTCACATCTCATGTGATGAAGGTCCTGGAGAGACTGGTCTTAGCCCACCTGACGCCGCGGGTGAAGACGTGGCTGGATCCTCTGCAGTTTGCATATCAGCCCCATTTAGGAGTTGAAGATGCTCTCATCTACCTGCTGCAACGAGTCCATCTGCACCTGGATGGTGGAGGAGATACTGTGAGAATCACTTTTTTTGATTTCTCCAGTGCCTTTAACACCATCCAGCCACTGCTGCTGGGTGAGAAGCTGTGGGTGATGGGGATTGACATCTCTGTGATCTCCTGGATTACTGACTACCTGACAGGCAGACCACAGTTTGTCCGGCTGGGCAATGTCTTGTTTGGAGTGGTGGCTAGTGATAAGGGAGCTCCACAGGGGACTGTGCTCTCTCCTTTTCTTTTTACCTTATACACCACTGACTTTCAGTACAACACTGAGTCATGCCACCTGCAGAAATTCTCTGATGACTCAGCTGTTGTGGGGTGTATAAGAGGAGGAGAGGAAGGGGAGTACAGGGCACTGGTAGACAGATTTGTGGAGTGGACGGAGCAGAATCACCTGAGGTTGAATGTCAGCAAGACCAGAGAGATGGTGACTGACTTCAGGAAAAGGAAGACTCCTTCTCAGTCACTGCAGATTAGGGAGGAGGATGTGGGAGTGGTTGAGGACTACAAGTATCTGGGTGTCAGGATCAGCAGCGGGTTGGACTGGAGATCCAACACCGATGCTGCGCACAAGAAGGGGATGAGCAGACTCTACTTCCTGAGAAAGCTGAGATCCTTCAACGTGTGCAGCAGGATGCTGGAGTTTCTCTACCAGACTGTTGTCGCCAGCACCATCTTCTTTGCTGCTGTCTGTTGGGGTAACAGTATCAGGGCCAGAGATACCAACAAACTTGACAAGATTGTCAAGAGGGCTGGCTCTGTAATTGGTCTCAGACCAGAGACCTTTGAGACAGTGGTGGAGAGGAGAACACTAAATAAACTGCGATCCATCATGGACAATCCTGATCACCCCCTCCACCACACACTAGATAGACAGCGAAGCACTTTCTCCAATAGACTACTACAGCTTCATTGTTGAACGGTCAGGTACAGGAAATCTTTCCTGCCACATGCAATTTCACTGTACAATAACTGATGTTGTATTCTGGTCATAACTATGCTGCCACACTGCATCTTACAGACTAACTAGTACCTCACATTTTCACTTTGCTCCTGATAGTCCTTCTTTGTGCAATGGGATGATTCATGTGTTTATATGGGTCATCATACAGTATATTAAGCTATGCTGTAAATAGGTTTTATAGTCATGTTAGTTTTACTTTCCATGGGTAATCCTTTTGTCTGTCATGTGTGTGTTTCTGTTTTTTTCTACTGTCATGCTGCTGTTACACTGTAATTTCCCAGTTTGGGATCGATCAATCGATCGATCCATCCATCCATCCATCCATCCATCCATCCAACTAACTTCAGGAGAAGTGTCAAGAGCAGAACAGGGACCTCTACACAACATTTGTAGAGCTGACCAAGACTTTTGAGACCATCAGTCGTGAGGGGCTGTGGAGAATCATGGCAAAGTTTGGCTGCTCGGACAAGTTCATCAACATGGTGCACCAGTTCCACGACGGCATGCATTCTGGAGTACTGGATGATGGAGACTCCTCCGAAGCTTTCTCACTCACCAACGGGGTCAAGTAGGGCTGTGTACCCATGCCCACACTTTTCAGCATGGTGTTCACAGCCATGCTGTCTGATGCCTTCTGTGACAATGAAGAAAGCGCTATCAGGATCAGGTACAGGATGGACAGCAAGCTTTTCAACCTGCAGAGGCTCCAAGTCAAAACCAAGGTGCAAGGGGACTCAGTGCGCTTCTTCCTGTTCACAGACAATTGTACACTTAATGCTGCCACAGAGGCCCAGATGCAGCAGAGCATGAACTGCTTCTCCACTGCTTGCGACAACTTTAGGCTCACAATCAGCACGAAGAAAACCGAGGTCCTGCACCAACCTGCACTGCAGAAGACTTACATGGAATCAGCCATCATTACCAACGGGGAGACCCTCAAGGCTGTCAACAAGTTCATGTACCTTGGCAGCACACTCTCTAGGTCTGTCAACATCGACGATGAGGTTTACTCGCGCATTGCCAAGGCAAGTTCAGCATTCGGACGGCTACGTGCAACAGTGTGGAAAGGAGAGGCATCAGGCTGACCACAAAACTGAAGGTGCACAAGGCAGTTGTTCTGCCTTCCCTACTGTATGCCTGCGAGACTTGGACAGTCTATGAGCGCCATGCCAGAAAGCGAAACCACTTCCACCTGAACTGCATCAGAAAGCCCCCGAAGATCACCTGGCAGGACAAAATCCCTGACACAGAAGTCTTCTCCCGAGCTGAGCTGCCTAGCATCTACACCCAGCTCAAGAAAGCCCAGATTAGGTGGGCTTGCCACCTTGTTCATATACCTGACTCACGCCCACCTGTCACCATGGGGTGAGATGCCGTCTCAGCGCTCAGCCCATGTGTCCCTTCATCCCTGCTTCCCATTGAGCAGCGTCTCAGCAGGCTCCCAGCTGGCAGCATTACGGATGGCTGGGGCCAATTAATCCTCATCAGCTGGGGCGCTGCCAATGAGAATAAATAGGAGCAGCCTCGATGACTCGGGGCTGCGACATAAGCACTGCTAGGCTGAAGCCCCTTTGTCTGGTGTCAGCCTCTACTCCCTTTACAGCATTCCTGTGATTGTAACCCGCTGTGAGTATGTACGCCTTGTTACCCCTATGTCCGGTACGAGCTTCCTGCTCCTGCGCTGTGCAACCTGTGAGTGTACCACTGTATGAGTATCTGTGCTCTCCTCATCCCTCATCCCTCACCCTTAATAAAACATCACGACTCACTGGCTCGCCCTTGGCTCTTATTGCGTGGCTCCCTAGAGCCGTGCGTGACAGTATGTCGCAGCCAGACAAGTTACCGGCGGCCGTGAGTCGCCGTGGAATCGTACCTTTCTGTCCGGGTGTCAGCGCTGCTAGCAAGCCGTTTCCCAGGAGTCACTTCCGGCGCCAGGGCGACGAGCTGAGATCCATCTCGGGGGCTGTCGACGGGACGCTCTTCACCCTGTACGACGCCTCCAACGCGAGACGCTGGCATCCGGGCCGTGCTGAGGAACTCCTGGACTGTTACCCTCATTCTGTGTCCCATCTCGAGGACAGTTCCAGGTTAGACGCCACAGGTACACAGCGAGAGAAGCTCCGCGGGTTGGATGGAAATCCCGGCAGGAGGCCGAAGCGGATGACGTTGCCCCCCGCTTCGGGATCCCGTTCCTGCTGCCATTCCAGTCCGGGAGTTCGCGCCAACCAGAGGGCTTTCCCCGACCTGCGCCACGTCACTCGGGATTCCCTTCAAGGAGCCGCAGCTGACAGCAGTTATGTCTGGGGCCGAGTGGCTGTCGCGAGCTCCACTGTGTTCCCTGTCACCATCTTCAGGCATGTGGCGGCGGCAGTGAGATTGGTGGAGAGGACTCCAGGGCTACGAAGCTTTCCCGTGCTCGACGCCTTCCTCGCCTTGATCTCCGACCAGGAGCGGCGATTCCTGGGTTCCCCCCTCGCTTCGTCCCCTGGGAATAGCCGTCATCACATCGCCGAGTCACCTCTGCACGAACCTCGTCCGGATCCAGTTCTGGGCTGCCGCCAGGACCGTTCCCCCCACGCAGCTGTCACCTCCTCGTCTCGTCAGTGTGGAGATTTCACAGCCTCGTTCCCTGAGCCTCATTCCCCCGCTGTCATTCCTGGACATTTGGGCTGGCTCACCCCGGCTGTTTCCCCCTCCTCCTCGACGAGCTTCCTGACTGCTGTGTATGCCTGGAATCCCGGCCTGGTGAGCTCTCTGCTGGAGACTACGCGAGCGACCCTCAGATGGTTCCCCAGGGGGTCCTCCGTTATCGCCGGGCGGGGAGAGGAAGAAGCAGTATCCACCACAGCAGGCGATACTCAACCTCCAGGAGGCAGGCAAGTCATAGTTTTTTCACATCAGCTTAATGATTTGCTCTGTCACATTCCTGGAGGAGGAGTTCAGGGTTCGCAGCTCCCTGAACTCCCCCCACCTGCTGTAACCTGTGTTCCTAATCCTGCATCCTCTGTGTCTCTCTCCGCCGAGCGATCCCCGGCTCCGGGTCAACGTGGTGGGATAAGGAGAGGGCCTGTGGTTCCGCAGCTACGTTGCGGACAGAGGAGGGGGACTGACTGCTGCGTGGAGTCTGCGCCGACGACTGAGCGTCCCCGGGTCTCCACGGAGGAGCGGTTCGGTCCAGCGGGACGAGATTCTTCTGGCTTCACGCCGAGTGGATCGTCGGCGGGGTCACCTGAGCTGGAGGAACCTCAAGCTCAGCTCGTGCTGGCTGCGGGGCCCGATGCGGCTGGATGGGAGCCTGACAACGACCTCCTGACGACGGATCCTGGATCTTCGCAGTCCTGGACGGCGTCGGAACCCGAGATCAGGCGAGTGCTCTCCTTTCTTTTCTCCCTTTATATCTTTGAGCACTTTAGCCTGTCTCTAGGGGAGACGAGCCGGGTGCAGCCGCCCGCTGCGTCTGAGCTCGTTTCGCCGGGTTCTGGCGCTGCCGGTGATCCTGATCCCGGTTCTGTTTTTTCTTCTGAGCCTTCTTCCAGGGTCACCGGCGAGGAGTTGCTGTTCCTCGTGGTGCTGGGGGGGGTCCAGGTTCAACGGTGGAGGTCGGTTCTGGTGCGGTGTCCAGCGTGGGCTCACCCAAGGCCCAATCGGGGTCCAACGTGGGTGCTGCTCCAGCGGCGTCCAACGAGGGTTCGCCCGAGACCCAATCGGGGTCCGACGTGGGTGCTGCTCCAGCGGTGTCCGACATGGGTTCGCCTAAGGCCCGATCGGGGTCCGACGTGGGTGCTGCCCCAGTGTTGTCCAGGTCCGGTGAGGAGGTGGCCGCTTCCCTGTGGCCTGACGCTCGTCGCCCTCGTCATCGGCTCTCCCCTGAGCCTCTTCCACCGGGACCCGTTTTGACCTTTCGTCCGTCTCAACGGTCCTGGTGGTTGAGTGATGCGGGTCGACGACCCGACCCGCAAAACTTTCGGTTCGGTGATCTGGTTCCCCCCGCTGGTCTGTGTTTGCCTTTGGGTGACCTGGTTCGGCTGCCGGTGGACTGGATTCCTGGGATCTGGGTCCGGAGTTCGCCGTCCGAACATTTCCCTTTCCCTGGTTTGCCAACTGGACAATGGGCGGGGAGATCTCCGGAGCCATCTCGGCCATTTTTGGACTCTTCCTGTCATATTCCTCGGGTGCCGCTTATTTTTGTTATGGTCACTCGGGTGAGATATTTTGTCCTTTTGGTGAATACATATTCATAGTGCTGTGTATTGTTTTGTTGTTTTTTTTCCCGTATTAACCGTACTCAGCATTTTATCCCATGGTTGTCTTATGTTCCTGTCACCAGTTTTTCCCTAGGTGACCCCCCGTATATTTGCCGCCGTGTATTGTGTTCTCTCCTTTTCAACCATGCCCGGCATCTTGCCTCATTGTCCTGTGGACCTGTTCCCATTCTCCCTCTAGGGGACCTCCCGCATATTTCGTGCTGTGTATTGTGTTTTCCCCTTAGCCATACTCAGCTTTTTACCTTATTGTTGTCTTTTTACCCTGTCACCGTTATTCTCCTAAGTGTCCCTCTTGGTATTTGGCGCCGGGTATTCTGTTATCTTTTTATTTACCGGTGCATGTCATTCTCATTATTTTTGTCCTGTTGTGAACTTGTATTCATAGTGCTGTGTGTTTTCCATTATTCGTACTCAGCATTTTCCTATTTGTGCCTTGTTTCTTAGCTTTGTCTGTGCATTATGGGGTTATGTGTTTTGTTTCCTGCCATACTCTGTAATTGCTTTATCCGTTTTTGTCATTCTTTTGGTGGATTGTTCTGTTCCCGTGTTTTGTATTCTCTCCGTCTGTGCCCTGGTTTTTTTTTTTTTCTTCCCCCTTTTTTTTTTTGGTGCAATGTAGAGTAGTGTATTTGGTTTTTTTTTTCTCTGCCCTGTTACCCTACGTTTGTCTACTGGTGTTGTCCTTCCCCTTGCTTCCCCCCCCTCCGGTCCTGCCTCCCTTCCTCCCACCCCAGGTGGGGGGGAGAGGGGGGGAGGCTGGGATGTTCCTGGTCGTTCAGGAGCCCGACCTTGAGGGGGAGGCTCTGTCACCGTGGGGTGAGATGCCGTCTCAGCGCTCAGCCCATGTGTCCCTTCATCCCTGCTTCCCACTGAGCAGCGTCTCAGCAGGCTCCCAGCTGGCAGCACTACGGACGGCTGGGGCCAATTAATCCTCATCAGCTGGGGCGCTGCCAATGAGAATAAATAGGAGCAGCCTCGATGACTCGGGGCTGCGACATAAGCACTGCTAGGCTGAAGCCCCTTCGTCTGGTGTCAGCCTCTACTCCCTTTACAGCATTCCTGTGATTGTAACCCGCTGTGAGTATGTACGCCTTGTTACCCCTATGTCCGGTACGAGCTTCCTGCTCCTGCGCTGTGCAACCTGTGAGTGTACCACTGTATGAGTATCTGTGCTCTCCTCATCCCTCATCCCTCACCCTTAATAAAACATCACGACTCACTGGCTCGCCCTTGGCTCTTATTGCGTGGCTTCCTAGAGCCGTGCGTGACACCACCAAAGAGATTGTTCTATGGCAAATTAGTAGAGGGCAGATGTTCACAAGATGGTCAGAAGAAGCACTACAAAGACATTCTTAAGGCCTCCCTGAAGAGCTTTGACATCAGTCCTGACACCTGAGAGACCCAAGCACTAGATCGACCAGACTGGCGTAGCCATACCAGCAAAGGTGCTGCCTCCTTTGAGCTGAACAGGATTTCCAAGGCCCAGAGAAAACGTGAGCTTCGCAATTCCAGAGCCACCTTTGTATCTCCTGCCTGTGTAGACCACCTGTGTCTGACCTGCATCAGAGCCTTCCGTGCCCATATTGGACTGATCAGCCACAGTCGGACATACTGCACCCAGTCCTCTTCCCCGTGATGTCCTTGGTCATCGTCAAGAATGACGGACGAACAACTAGTCAGGACTTTATGAACTTCTTCAATAATAAAATTTCATCTTTCAGAGATAAAATCAGTCAGATTCTTCCTACCGTTAACTTAAATACAGCAACTACTGCAACTCCTTCAACTGATATCTGTTTAGATTTTACTCCAATTGACCTTTTAGAGGTAAATAAAATAATATCCTCATCCAAGCCTTCAACTTGTCTTTTAGACCCTATACCTACCAGGTTATTTAAAGAAGTCTTCCCATTTATTGGTAGCTCTATTCTTCAAATAATCAATTCTTCATTAACATTAGGCCATGTACCGCAGGCTTTTAAAACTGCTGTAATTAAACCCTTACTTCAAAAACCAACGCTGGATCCAGGAGTTTTAGCTAACTATAGACCAATCTCTAATCTGCCGTTCATTTCAAAAATCTTAGAGTTGTTGCTACGCAGTTATTTCACCACTTGCAAGGAAATGGTTTATTTGAACAGTTTCAATCTGGATTTAGAATCCATCATACTACTGAAACAGCTTTAGTGAAGGTCACTCATGACCTCCTTATCGCATCTGATAATGGACTTGTTTCTATACTTGTCCTTTTTGACCTTAGTGTAGCTTTTGATACTATCGATCATAATATTTTACTTGATAGACTAGAACACCTTGTTGGACTTAATGGAACTTTGCTGCAGTGGTTTAAATCTTATTTATCTGATAGGTTCCAGTTTGTTCATGTCAATAATGAGTTTTCTTCCAACTCAACGCTCAGTCACGGAGTTCCACAGGGATCTGTGCTAGGCCATATTCTTTTTAGTTTATATATGCTTCCTCTGGGCAGCATTATTAGAAAGCACTGTATACATTTTCATTGCTATGCCGATGACACACAATTATACCTGTCAATGGAGCCAGATGAGTTATCAATTAGCCAAATAAGAGGCTTGTCTTAAGGAAATCAAAGCTTGGATAACTTGTAATTTCTTGCTACTAAATTCAGATAAGACTGAAGTCATCGTAGTTGGTCCAAAAAACCTTAGAAATACCTTTCCAAATCAAACTCTTAGTTTGGATTTGGTTACTCTTTCTCTTAATAGCTTTGTGAGAAACCTTGGAGTTATTTTTGATAAAGATCTGTTCTTTAATTCACATATTGAACTTGTTTCTAAGACTGTCTTCTATCATTTGTGTAATATTGCCAAGATTAGGAGCATCTTGTCTCAGAGTGATGCTGAGAAACTAATCCATGCTTTTGTTAGCTCTAGATTAGATTATTGTAACTCTTTATTATCAGGTTGTCATAAAGCATCTTTAAAAAGTTTTCAGCTGATCCAAAGTGCTGCAGCAAGAGTTTTAACAGGTACTAGAAAGAGAGATCATATCTCTCCGGTTTTGGCCTCCCTTCATTGGCTTCCCATAGAATTTAGAACTAAGTTTAAAATCCTTCTTCTCACTTACAAAACTCTAAATAATCAGGCCCTTTTTTATTTCAAAGATCTGATACTACCCTATCATCCTAACAGAGCACTGTGCTCCCAAAATGCACGATTACTTGTAATGCATAGAATCTCCAAAAGTACAATGGGAGGCAGAGCCTTCAGTTATCAAGCTCCTCTCCTTTGGAACTGGCTGCCAATCTGGATTCAGGAGTCAGAGTCAACAGATTTGTTTTTAAGAATAGGGTTAAAACCTTCTTTTTTGATATAGCCTATAATTAGGGAGGGATCAGGTGCCACTGAACCCTCCCTTAGTTATGCTGCTAATAGGTTTAGACAGCCGGGGGACCTCCAACAATGCACTGGGCTTCACTCCTTTCTTCAGTCTCAATTAAATATTTTTGCTGGTCATTAACATCTGTTTGTTCTCTCCCATAGATTGAGTCTCCGTCATGCTGTTTGCTCTCTACATGTCTGTTCTTTTCTGCTTCTTCTTCTCTATCCCCTCACTCCCCAGCCAGTCGCAGCAGATGACTACCCCTCCCTGAGCCTGGTTCTGCTGGAGTTTTTCCTCTCCACTGTCACCAAGTGCTTGCTCACAGGGCATTGCCTGATTGCTGGGGTCTTTCTGCAATTGTGGGGGTTTACCCTATAGTTGAAAGTACTATGAGATGACTGTTGTTGTGAAATGGCGCTATATAAATAAAGTTGAATTGAATTGAACAGCAAATTATTTGCAATTTTTTAAACAATTAATGTCATGATGCTGAGAATGGGTGGAGAGTCATTCTCATGCTTTTAGTTCATCTACCTTATTTTCTGTTTTTCCCCATTTCTGTTTGTATCTACAGTGATCCCTCACTTATCGCGGTTAATGGGTTCCAGAACCGACCGCGAAAAGTGAAAAACCGCGAAGTAGCGTCACCCCTAATGACGTCATCCATAAATAATACGTACGTTCATTCTCTCTCTCTCGTGTGATACGTGTGTGTGTGTGTGTGTAAGTGTACATACATACGTAGATGTAAATAAAGTGTACATAAATATGTTTTTAGAACTCTTTTATTCTTATAACAAGATACGTAACTCAAGATGAAGATGATTTACTGCACAGGTTAATGAGAGCTTTACTGCTCCTCAGGTGACGCCTCATCGTCAGGTGCTAGAAGCGCAGGATCGTCGAGGGCAGCTTCCGATAGAGCTGGAGAAGCTGCAGGAGGCGGCGTAGCGGCTCGACGGGAAGACTATTTCGCACAAAATGGCACAAGAGAACAGCGAAAAGTTCCACGCGGCGAGACGAAGCAACACAAGCGATAAAAAGCAATGAATGCGGTCTTCCTTCACTGCATGGGCGTTCGGCAGGGAGAGAAGGTGGGTGAAACGTCTCGGCCAATCAGCTTGCGGGGTGAAATGTCTCGGCCAATCAGCTTGCGAGATTTCCGAGCCGAGCCAACACGAGAACAGCGAACAGAGAGGTGGATTTTTGAGTTGTGCGGGCTCTCCGTGTTGATACCTGATGTTCTAATGTAGTCTCCCTGCCTTCTGCTAGCGCCCGCCCATTATTTCTCAATTTTGAATTTTTGATGAATATTTTTGAAAAATCCGCGATGCACTGAGGGCGCGAAAGGTGAAGCGCGAAGTAGCGAGGGATCACTGTAATATGTATGATGATATTTGAGTTGTCCTTTGTTTTTGGTTGCTCATTAGCATTCCTGTCTTATTTATTTCTAGTCCCGCCTAGTCTGTTATGTCTTTGTCCATCTAGTTTGGTATTACTTTATCCGTTCTGACATGAGCCTACCCTCACCTTTTCTTTCAGTCCTACTTTTGTAAATGTAATTGTATTTATCTTATCCCTGCCTTTGTGGTTATTTTTTCCCTTGTCATTTTATCCGGGTTGTTCTCATTTTGTACATTTCTTATTTTCCTTGTTCTTTATCCGTTGCCTCTACTCTTTCCGGTTTGTGCCTTTATTTTGACAGCGCTTTGTATGTACTTTCTCTCCCAGCTCAAGTTTGCGGGCTGTCTCAGCTGTCAGAGTTTGGTTTGATTATTCTTTGCTCCTGTCACCCACAGCTGTTACCAATTATGTCTATTCCTACTTGCTTTATTTAAGGACGGCTGCACCGCTTCTCGGCACTGCGTCTTTATCAAGGTTAGACATTCATTCTATGTCTTTCCTCTCCTATCGAGATGGGAGTTCCCTGTCTCATTACTCAGTATCCTAGTCCTAGCCCCACTCTTCATCCTTTATTCCCGGCATTTGTTCCTTGCCTTAGCCCGTCCGGCTATTCTGCCCTTTTTGTATCCTGCTCTCGCCTTACCTGCCTGTAACTTTTGTGCTTATTATATTTTGTGTTTTTGATTAAACGTTTTTACAAACTCACAGTTCAACACTTGGGTCTTCAGTCTGCCCCTGCCGGGCAGTTATGACAATGAAGAAGGAACATACCAGGGCACCCTTGAAAAACACAGGCCTCAAGTGCAGCATTAACAGATTTAGTTTGTTCTTAAAAGGGTGGAATTATTTTCTGGCTGAAGACGGCACAACAAGGAGCTTCATACCGGGGCTCAGTTACCTTCAGCATGTGTTTAAACCTGGTGCTCTCAACAACTGAATGTGGCCTGAGATCCGCTGCTATAAAAACACCAAAGGCATTTGTTATTGCTTTGGCTTGATCTGAAAAGCCCTTGAGAGGCTGTCTAAATGCCGCTGGAAGCTGCGCTTGTATCGTGCTAGGTTTCTTTTTTTTCATGCTGCAATGAATATTCATGTTCACGTGGTGCCTTTTCAAATGGGTTAAGAAGTTCAACATACTGCCAAAAGCATATCCGATGCTGTTTTCATCTTATTCACTTGCCTTTGTCCTTTCACATATTTCACCAGAAAGCCGAAGTGTTCCCAGACAGACTTGTGAAGAGGGTCAAGCTCTTGCTTCTCCGTACAGCCAGCCATGACGGTCGCTAGTCAGAAGCTGAGCTGCATGTTTATTTACATTTATGGTGCAAGGCAGTTACACTTCCTGTCCATCACTCAACATGATCCATGTGGAACCTTGGTATGCCTCTGTACTGAACCGAAGGTGCCATACCAAAAAATACAAATACGAATATATGTACCGTTACACCCCAATCCATATCAATAAAACGAGTAATGCATCTGATCAAATTTCAGTAACTGAAATGCGTCACTGAATTTTTAAACAGTAATTTCATTACACAGCATATTACTGCAAAAGTAGAGGCGCAACACTAACACGTTACAAGCAGTGATGGGAGTAACGCGTTACTTTGTAATGCGTTACTCCCAACACTGCTTGTAAGCAACTTATAAGTTACTCATTAGTCGAAATGCATTGAGATAAATGGCTAGCTTATTTCATATTATTTCTGACATATGAGCATGACATATGAGCATTTGAACCTATGTGTCACTTACTGAATGGGTTTCTAACTTACAGCTGCCCTATAATGGCGTATTGGCAGCGCTGGTTCACAAGAGGAACCCGATAAACTGGTCTTGTTCTTCCATTCAGACAAAGTCAAGAGATCTTTCATACCTTGAGATGTTTCAACTGTCATGGTCTCTGTGTAGACTAGGTGACACATTTACAAATTAAGAGCTGACTTGATCCACCTGTTCTCCGTTCTGGTCAGCTCAGCAGCTGGCTGCAGCGCATGCGCACAAGCACACACATGTACTTGTTCGTGTAATGGGACCTGTCGGGGATGTGTTTGAGACAACTTAAGTAACACCACCAGTGGTGGCCTAGTTGGTTGAGCATCCGCCCCACAACCGGGAGGGTGTGGGTTCAAGTCCCTGCCGGGTCATACCAAAGACCGTATAAAAATGGCACTTTCCGCCTTCTAGCTTGGTGCTCAGCATAATAGAATGGGGGAAGAAGTTGTTTGTGGCAGTGACTTGAATGGCAGCAACACCTCTGATTCTACGTGATTAACATTGTAGATAGGAGAAATGTAATTTCGTTCTACTGCACGATTGGCTCTACATGTCAGAACACCGGAGGAGGTGGATCCAATCAGCTGATCGCCCGAAGGACAGAGCTCAGCTGTTTTCGACGATAAATCACACTTTGCTGTCCCTTGACTGGGGGTCTCTGATGTTTTTGGGTTCACGCCAGGAAAATCACACTCCATGCATTACCTTGATTTTTTTTTTCCACTTTATTGAAAATAAACTTTTCTATCGCCATCAGTTCATGTGCCTTTGAGCCAGGTTGTGACAACCGTCATCTGATGTTCGTGACGTGTCACATCAGCTGTTTTAGACGTGACAGATTTGACAGCTCTGCGATGGTCTTTGGAGGGAAGAATCATCTCTGTTGAATAGAGATGAACTCTCGCACCCCTAGGATTCATGGATTGGGAGGCGACAGCAGTTTGGCATGACCGCACTATGCATAAGTTAAGCTATGGTTGCACCTAAGTTGTGAACACCGGCAGCACACTAAGCATTTGTTGGTTTAAGTTATTTATAAGTTATCGAAATGTTCTATATGTTCATACATTGTGTATATGTCAAACCCGTTATGGATACGTAATGCATATGACCAAAAGTGAAAATTACCACATATGCCAGCATTTTAGGTCAACTTTTATGTTTCACAAACACTGCCTAAATCATCAAGGTGTGACAGGGCCTTTAGCAACAATACTACAAAATTACTGGATGGAATTTTCCCCAGAGATGGTCTTTGGGCTGCAGAAAAACCCATTAAATTTTGGTGCTGATCTGAATGCATAACTCTACCAAGGCCTTATCTTGCAATGCTTGGTGGGATGGAGGCAGGAAGGTACAGACGGATGGATGGACAAAGGGAGGGAAGGAGCCTTGCTGGAGGTACGCACTCTGAGTGGTTTTCTAGTTAAAGTCACAATTTAGAAGAAAAAACTTTAAAATCTGAATGGAAAAAAACAGCAAAAATGAGCAAATTCACAAGAAAAAAGTTGCAATTTTATAAGAAATGAGTCAAATTTATTTTTGTTTCAACAATTTGAGAATCAAATACAAAAGCAATAAACCATACAATACAGATGGAGAAATGAACAATTCTCCGTTTTGCTTATAAAACCTTTTAAGACCCCTACCCGAACCCAGATCCCATATCGAGTGGCTTTCATATGCCACAGGTGGAGGACAATAGTCCTCACTGTAAAAACTGTTTCCTATTTCTAACTCAAAAAAAAAATTAAGGCAACATTTTCCAAGCAATTTTTGGTAGTTCAGTGAACTGCTATTTTAAGTTGAGAAAACTTCATAACATGCATTTCACTGTATGCTGAAAAATTAAGTAGACTCAAAGCAAAAACGCCTAAGAAATTGACTAAAACCAACTTAAAAAGTCAACATACTGTATTTAATCTATTACACCTAATTAAAATAAGTTAAATTTAAATGATAAATTGAGAATTTGATTCAAATATGTACTTAATTTTATTAAGTTTCACCAATACTATTTTTTGTTTTAAGTTTAAAATGCTTCAAACAATTACTTAGCATTATCATAAATACACAAACAAGAGGAAGATCCTTTTCCAGCCTTTATTGAATCATTACCCTTTTATAACAAGTGGCAATGAGCAGAATATTAGTGAAGTACATCTGTATTGAGCGTAGAACATATGACCTCAGTTTGAAGTGCTGTTTAGCAGAACAACTTCACAGTTCACTTTTTCCCCACTGTGGACAGAATATTAGTTCAACTGAACATTAACAGCAATTACAGTTTTTACATACACTTACAAAATGCAGCTTAGTAAAACCTAATGACCCTGTTTACATGTCCACAAGTAAACTGATTATAATCAGCTTTCTGGAGTTACCCGATTATTCAAACTGTCATGTAAACAGTGTAGCATCAATCCCTCTGGCTCTAATCTATAAAATCACTCTTCACCTTAAAGAAATTATTTCACACAAAAGTCTGGTCAAGAATTGTTTCCTTCACCTAAGGACCACAGTTTGAAAACACATTCCATGGTAAAAGGGCTGATAAGGATCCCATTTCGTGCCAGGAATGGCTTAGTCTGCAATCATAAATAACTGGAATTTGCTCCAAACCAGGCAGTTTTATGCTTAAAGCAGGGATGGCAACAGGAAATTCTGATTTCAGCTGAAATCTAATTTGGTCGACTGACTTACGGGGGGGCCGGGGGGGCGCAGCCCCCCTGAAGCTGGGAGGTTTTCAGTAAAACAGAAGTAATTTAGACTGAAAAAAATGATTAAAAAAATGAAATACTAGACTTAGATAAATCATTAAATTTAATGAAAAGTTAACTTACTTTTTCTTCAATGTTGTCTCACTGTCTTTAGTCCAACATATTTAACAGTTCTATTAGAGTTTTTTACACTATTTACACTGGTCACCAAGTCACTTCTAATGTGAAACTTTCTTCCTTTTGGCAGCAAGCTGTGTCAGTCTCTGAACTTTGAACTTCATCTCCTTTTCTGGTTTCTTCAGAAACTGTCCGAGTGTTTCTGTTACCTCATTGAACTTTGAGCCAATTTTCACCTTTACTGTCACTTCGCTCCCCGAAGCTCCTGGGTTTTTATGATTTTTAAGTACCAGAACTGTGCTTACATGACCTAAAACAAACAGCTGAATGCCACTTATTACTGTATAATATTGACTTATGTTCCAAGAAGATAGCATTCCTAAACTAGAAAAGCACTCAGAGTGCATCCCTCCGCCAAGGCTCCTTCCGTTTGTCATGGATCAACTCCAAAATGTAATGGGTTTGTGTGTAGGCCTACAGCCACTTGTGGTGAAAATTGCATCAAAGTCTGTCCATCAGTTTTGGAGTATTGTTGCTAACACACTGTGAGAAGATAAGCGCCTTGGCTGAGGTATGCATTCTCAGATCATCACCAAAATATAATGGGTTCGTCTCTAGCCCAAGAACCACCTCTGGTGAAAATTTTATCCAAATCCATCCAGTAGTTTTTGTGTAATCCTGCTGCACAAATACAAAAAAGCCCTTGGTGGAGGTATGCACTCTCAGATCATCACCAAAATCTAATCATCTGTTCCCCGTGCCATTGCACACCTTTCCTGAAAATTTCATGAAAATCTGTCCATAACTTTTCCTTGCTAACAAACAGACAGACAGACAAACCAACGCCGATGAAAACATAACCTCCTTGGCGGAGGTAAATATTCCAACAAGCATTATCCATCACATGCTTTAACACTTGATCAAATCAAAATCAGTTAATTTTATCTATTCCATAATAGAAATAAAATTCCAACATACCATTACTTTTTATAATTTCAGCATTCATTTCAGATCACCAGTTTCAATCTCCACTGAGTCTTGAGCAGCTCATTTTCCTCCCCCGCGCAGCCCAGCTCATACAGCCGCTGTACGCTGCACTCAAACGGAAACCGGCGGACAGAATCGACTGGACTCCTGAACGGGAGCAGGCATTCTGAGGTTAAAACAGCGCTCATTACCCACGTCTCGGATATGGGCATAGCGGCCGTCGTGGAGCAATGCGTTGCCGGTTCTTGGCAGCCGCTCACCTTTTTTTTAAGCAGGTCTTTGCACGACAGTGAGCGTAAATACAGCGTGTTCGACAGCCATACGCCACTTCCGGTTCTGGCTGAAAGGGCGCATCTTCAGTGAGTTCGTGGACCACAAGCCGCTAACGTACTTAATGTACATATAATATAAAAATAAAGCGGAATTCGGTGAATTACCGGAAAAATCACATCCCTAAGAACAAGCCGAAATGAATTTTTGACAAAGCATACGAGCCATTTGATTGGTCCAATCGTTTGCAACTATCCAATCGCAGGGCTGTTTACAATACAGCAGTAGCTTGAGTACATCCGGGTTATCGCGAGACTTCGGGGAAGCGCCGAGCGCGTATGTTTTTTTTTTCCAAACTTTATTGAGAACAAGGTAAAGGTACAAAATTATGACATAGATGATGATAAAATCGGCGGAAATCCGTGGATCGGCGGAAAATTGCCATCCCTGTTAAAGTACTGCTTGAGACATCCCTGATACACTGAACCCATTCCATGGGTCTATAGGAATTACCCACAGCTCAACATTACCCCCTGGTGGACACTTCTGGAATATGTTCACTGTTGCCTCTGCAAGCTGAACTGAGATTAACGAATGAAATGACTTCCTTTTAACAAAAACTAAATTCTTACATTATTTTCTTTTTCAGGAGACCCTGGAAAATCAAGTGGGACTCTGACATACCATTCTGGTTTGAAGTGTTCCATTAATCATTGATTTTAAATGCGTTGCGTGTTTTAAATTGCTTAAATGAACCGTATTCTAATGCATGCCGATTATAAAAGAACAAGTTTATAAAAGTGCATGCTCACTGAAAGTTAGTCATGAATCACTGAAGTTAGCTTAAACTTTATACATAAGTATATAAAGTGATTTGTTATATTAATCAAGATGTGTTTATCCTCTTGGAAAAGCTTACTCAAGTCATCTGACTGGCTCAGCCAATCACCAGCCAGTCTCTTCTGGACGACCCCTTTCATTGTATTGGTCTTACAGACAAAGGACTGTTTTCTTATTGGACCAAAGTTCATTTGATTCTCCTGCGACGGGAGACAACTGGTTCCCTTTCATGTCAGTAAAGTTTTTCCCCTGAGACACTTACTCAGTTTAAGGGAGGAATGCCCTAGTTCAGGGACTTGTTCTGTGTGAAAGTTTTGTCTAAGTGTGTGTCCTGCCTTTAATTCTCTTTCCTTTAAATGTCTGGGAAAAATACTTTTTTTTTTTTTTAAGCTCAAACTTCTTTTATATGGAGTGAAATTCCACGTTTACAGATGTTTCTTCTATTTTATTCTGTTAAACTTTTTCTTATTGATTTTATTAACTCACCGTGTTTTAAAGTAGACTGATCATTTTTCTCACACTGGAAGCTGTTTTTGCCTGTCACCACGAAGAACTGATTTCATGGCTTGAATTTTTTTTTTTTTTAGTCTCGTCTCTCCAATTCTGTGATTTTGAACTATCTCCAATTTATTTGAACCTGGGAACGCCGCTGAAAAGTTCTCGTGTTATCCACACAGCATATTACACAGCCAACAGCCTCATCAGTGTCACCGGACCTCAGCTCCTGACTGCTTGTTCCTAAGAAATATCTGCTGGCAGATATTCTCCGGTATAATCTTCAAATAAAGCTTCAGTTCCTGGATTCAGCTAGAGGCCAACGAAAACCAAAGATCACGTGAGCAAGAGTCCTTTGTTTCATCTGCTGAGTAATGCAATGTCCATCGCCTTAAGTATGTCATAATTTGTCTTAGGTTTAAAACTAGTTCATAACTCTGATCAGAGCTATAGAATTAAAGAGAAATAATATTCCTCTTTTCATTAAATCCCATTTTTACTTTAGAGTAACCCAGAATTTTCTTTTCCATACAATTTGCTTTTATAATTTTCTTCATAAAATTTGCATCCAATTTTCTTCATATTTTTGTTAGTTATTTCTGTCTCCATTTTCATCAGTTACAAATTCATACTAAGGTTCCCTTGGTTCCACAAATGTGATTACACTCTGTTGCTCAATAATTAGTTACAAGTTGAATGTGATGCTTGATACGTGATCATTTCACTTCACCAACAAATCTGTTGACTGTAATGTCATTTAATCTGAGTCTGATCATTAAAACTGTAAATGGTATATGGAAGTTTATGTTGATTTCTTTTCCTGTGTTTGTTTCTAAAGTCACCTAGGAGAATTCACAAATATTTGAGGCTGGACTGATTGAAGGTTTAAAGATTAGTTATTAATAAATTGTTCAAATTTTTGGACTGGTGCCCCTCACGAGTGTTTTCCTCTTGTTTGTGTTGGTGGTAAAGTAAACCTCCGTTTCCACATACACCTCTAAGTCTAAATTAAAATTAAATAATCTTTGTACCTTATTGTTCCTACAACAGAGTAATCCGATTATCTTTATCAGTTAAAGGCCATTATTGGGTTATGAGAAAACGGATTAACACACCTAGTTTATTTGTCCAGTAAACCATTTACTCGGTGCATGTAAACACCATAAGCCATTTATTACCTTTATCGGTTTAATAATAATAATAATAATAATACATTTTATTTGAGGCGCCTTTCAAGACACTCAAGGACGCCGTACAATAAAAACAAAGAATATAACATTTAAAAACACATCACAAGTACAAAAATCACACAGAATAAGCCTTAGTAAACAAAAAAGGCTTGAGATGGGATTTGAAGGTGGAGAGTGAATTTAAATTCCTTAGGTCCGGTGGGAGGGAGTTCCAGAGGCGGGGGGCGGTGCAGCTGAATGATCGAAGGCCCATGGTGGTCATACGTGCAGGAGGGACAATGAGATTGATGGTATTTGATGATCTAAGAGTTCTGGATGGTATATGAACGGAGATGAGTGCAGCCAAGTATGAGGGGGCGAGGCCATGGAGGGCTTTGTAAGTGAGAAGGATGATTTTATAGTCAATGCGGTGTTTGATGGGGAGCTAATGGAGGTGCTGCAGAACCGGGGTGATATGATGGGTGAATGGAGTTCTAGTAATGATCCGGGTGGCAGCGCTCTGAACCAGTTGAAGTTTTTTAAGCGTTTTAAGGGGGAGACCAGAAAGAAGAGAGTTACAATAATCCAGACGGGAGGTAACAAGAGAATGGACCAGGATAGCGGTGCTGGCAGGGGTGAGGGAGGGACGGAGACGGTTGATGTTACGTAAATGAAAAAATGCTGACCGGGTGACATTATTAATATGGGATTTGTAGGAGAGGGTGGTGTCCAGGATTACCCCAAGGTTTACTCCAGTAATCAGTTTACTCGTGACCATGTAAACAGTTAATGTGCAAAACTGGCCATTTTTCTTTAATTTCACAAGAACATCTGGCCTCAGCTATAAAGTGTAGCTTAGCAAAACACCTGGACATTAGTGTCTTTTAGCGTGTATATACTGAAACATCTTGACTATAACAATTCAGACCAGAACTTTTGAACTCACCTTTAAAATGCAGCTTAGCTGTAGTATATTTTAGTGTGTATAAAAACTGAAAGTTTAATTTACACAGCAGCAATTCTTACCCGCAGTTCAGTATAAACCATTCATAGAACAAATCAGTATAACATCCTAAAGAATTAATGTTCTTGAACAGAAGCAAAACAGACAGTGACCCTGTTTACATGGTCACGAGTAAACCGATTATAATCAGCTTTCTGGAGTTACCCAATTATTCAAACTGTCATGTAAACAGAGTAATCCAATTAGCTTTATCAGTTAAAGGCCATTATTGGTTTATGAGAAAACTGATTAACACACCTAGTTTATTTGCCCAATAAACCGCTGACTCAGCGCATGTAAACACCATAAGCAGTTTATTACCTTTATCGGTTTACTCCAGTAATCGGTTTACTTGTGACCATGTAAACAGGTGACAACTGCAAATCCAGCAGTCATGTTGACTAGGCTGAAAGATTATTTTTCAGAGACATGAACCGGGCACTTGGTTTTGGTCGCAGTGTGTTGAGCCCCACAAAAAAAGTCTCCGAAACACTTCAAAAAGTTTTGCTAAGTTTGGAAGGGTACTGCAGATTAAGCGCACATGTCAACCGAAGGAGTAGGCTGCAGGCTTGAGGAAAACTGCCAAGATCAGTAAACACTGGCAGTCCGTCAATGATGATGCCCACTGCATGTGGGAAACGGCCCACGTAGATCCTCATGCTGTGTGTTTTTAGGTCCTCAAGCACACTTGCCTCCGGTGTTCCCTTTAAGACACACAAGAAATAATAAACAGCCTTTTTAGTTTTTGAAAGATGAAAATAAAAGAGATGTGTGATTTATTTCAGATGCTGAAAAATTATGTACACTAGACACAGAACAATCGTAATTTAAGATCTTGTATATTAGCCTTAAAGCTGGACTAGGCAGAGTATGATGGGTGAAAACTGCCTGAAATAAAACAAACCTCCCTGCTGCAGCTCCCTTCCCTTCCTTGTCCCAACTACTCCCCATCTGAAGTGCACATCTATGACACACAACTGTTTTAAACAAATGATTGCCAAGCCTTTAGCTGCAAGATTACTGATTTGGCAACTCACCCATAGGGGACACAGAGGATCCATCTACGGATTGAGAACAAATTTATTTTGAAATTTAATCAAACATACTCTGCCTACTCCAGCTTTAAGACATAAGGTGTGTTTCCATTCACTTGGTTTAATTTGTACTTTCAATATGCATTATATTTAAAAAATCCAAATGAAACAGAAATTTAACGAAAACATTCACTGACTCCAACTTTACTCGTTCTATAGCAGCAGTGCAAATGGAACGTTAACTTTGACCTTTTGACCCCAAACCCATAGCCAGGGTGTCAGTCGTCCAAGATTTGTTTAGTTTGAGAGAGAATGATAATAATTTAAGAGGAATAATAATTTTCAAAGACCATAAATAAGAACAAATGTAAAAAACACTTTTTCTGTTTGTGGAGTAAACTTGTGGAACAACTGTGCTGAAGAGTTCAAATTATGTTCTACATTTAACAAGTTTAAACCATTGGTAAAAGACACGTTAGTTAAAAGTTACAAAATTATCTGAATTATTGTGAAAATGTTTGATTCTGTTTGCTGTGAGTACATTTGATGCTGATGGCTATGAAGATTATTTAATCAGATTGACATCAAAATATGTCATTTTGTTTTTGTAGTGATTCTTTGTGTTCATTAATGGGGTCAGACATACAGTCTATAAGCTTTAGCTTGGCTCTAAAGCCTTTCTATCCAACCCTCAGCCTTTGACAAGACCGTAACTGTCGAATAACCGAGGTAAAGTAGGACAACATAAGTCAGGGCCTATAACTGATGCAAAAATCCTCCGATCGTAGCCAAATTTCACTATGAACATAGTGAACCAAGGAAACCAAGGAGGTCCCAAACAAACAGCTGGTGATAAACCCCAACCAACAGGTCCCGGGCACCAACCTCCCAAGGAGACAGTGGTCTACACTCAATCGCTTCAGGACTGGACATGGCCCCTGCTTGGCCAGCCTTCACAGATGGGGCAGTAGCCCTAGCCCACTGTGCGCATGTGGAGAGGAGCAAACTATGGAACACATCATAGAGGCTTGCCCGCTCCAAAGACTGGAAGGAGGATTACACACCCTCCATACAGCAAACCAGGAGGCAACTGCTTGGCTTAAGGACTTTGCATTCGCTAAATAAACTATGAACATCAGCGTATATCAAACCTTGTTACCAAGCTCCAAAACAATGTGAACCAAAGTGTAGGAGGAGATGATTTCACCAAAGTGGGACAGACAGATGTGCGGACTGTCCCATAACATAGTCCCCTCGGTCTTTAACCCCTTTGGTCTTCGACTGGTGGGGGATAAAAAAATTAAGGATTTCAGTCTATTGAAATGCCAGTGGAATCAAATCAAACACAAATGAGAGACAGATTTCACTTTATGATGTTAAGCTGATCTGCTGTCCTGGGGCTCCTTTAAAAACTACTGACGGAACAGTCAGAGGTGAGTTCCTGTCCACGCTCTCCCCTATACTCTCCGAGGCATCTTAGGGTTATGTCTCTCTTCTTCATTGTAGACGCACTTGGGTTCTAGAGTTAATACAGGAATGACAGTTAAATTAAAAAAAAAAAAAAACGAACAACTTAAAAATCTGTTACTAACCAAAACACTTGAAAGTATTCTGTGCAATATTTACCCAGATAAGACAAACAACAAACTACTACAGCAACTAATTTATTAAATCAGTTACAATAAATTACTGAAGTAGTTGTCAAGCATTTGATCATCATTTAATTGGATTAGGGCTGTACAATATGACAAAAAATTCATATTGTAGAAGAGCTGGAAATAACGAGGCGGTTTTGTATCACAAAAGTAGAGTCTTTAATGAACAAACTCTTCTATCTTGTCTCATCTGGTGCAGAGCTTGGCAGAAGGCAAAGAGGAAGAATTCTGCCCAGCTCGCTGGTTAAATACAGGCACACATCAAAGACATGCAAAACACAAGCTGAAATCCCCCGTTATCTAAATCTCCTATTAGTCCTGTTAACTCCTCCCTTCGCCTTGGGAGGTGATGGGAAAACTTCTCCTCCCTCAGGGGTGAAGGTGTCGAGTCTGTTGCCATGGCGTCCTGTGACGTCATGAGTCTTCACATGAGGTGAGATTCCTTTGTTCTTTCAGAGGTGTGAACTTCCTTAGTATATTCTGTCCCAAACATTTCCACATGCTCTAACAAATGTAGGTATGGAATATATGAGTGATATATACCACACATATCACAATATACTGTAAGTCATCTTATATCACGATAACCATATATACCACGATATGCATTTTCTGTAAATTCTACAGTTTAGATAATCACATAAAAAGGACCGTCTTTTTTTACGTGTACCGTTTACCTTGATAATTTTGCAGTGTTGTTATAAACCAGTTTTTTTTAATGTGCATTTGAGACTTGATTCTCATAAATTTCTGGTTTTTCTTCTGAATCATATGAATAAAAAGCAAACATCAATAAGTTAAATATTTCCTGAGCCAGAGAATA
The DNA here is from genome assembly GCA_020510985.1 of Pholidichthys leucotaenia. Lineage (NCBI taxonomy): Eukaryota > Metazoa > Chordata > Actinopteri > Cichliformes > Pholidichthyidae > Pholidichthys > Pholidichthys leucotaenia. The sequence goes on along the minus strand of CM035839.1, from coordinate 9,796,183 downwards.
GGAAAAAAAAAAACAAACAAAAAAAAAATGTCTGAAAATGAGAAAATTACCCATAGCCGTCATCTACAGATGTAAATAAGCGGTTCGTTTAAATCGATCAAAATTTCAGTGCAGACCTGCAGCCATTCAGGCCTGATTTAACCGGTTTGCTTCTTCATAAAAATATTTCACATTAGTCATGATCTGAACATCAAAGACACAAAAGTTAATGTAATAAAATACATGTAATGACTAACTTTACTCATTATCACTACTTGACTAAAATGATTAGAATTCAAATAAATTACATTAAGAGCCAACTTGCTCCTCTGACCCATTTTAATGTATTTATCATTTATTTTGCATGTTTGTGCCACCATCATGCACTTTTGCAGCTTTTTTCAGACAAAACTAAGAAACTCAGTAGTAATTTAAAAAAAAAAAAGCACGGTCTGCTACAGTTTTCAGTTAGCACAACTTAGCATCGACATTTAGCATTTCATAATTACACATGGTGTTAATGTTACTTCCCTCCTATTAAAACAAGTTTAGTGAACGATCCTCTCTGACACAACACGATGGAAAAGAGTCCCACATCCCTGGCAAAGAGAAGTAGCAGCTTTCTGAGCCGGTAGTTTGGAGTTAGGCTTAGCAACAACCACCGGACTGAAGCCTCGCCACCCACGACGCACCTGTTCTGCTGTGCGCACTGCAGGGGAGAGACGCGGTGGTGAGGAGCTTTACTGAATAAATGGGAGTATGTATCATCATTTAAAATGCACAAACGATAGAGTATTCTATGAAACGACAGACGTTTTTATGTCGTCATCCGATATATATCGTCATATCGCACAGCCCTAAATTGGATCTATGGAGAAGACCCTGTCATGTTTTTAACAGTGGCTTTAGTGAGCTCCATCTCAAAGATCGTCTATACCAATGAGCCAACGGCACAGCTTGTGGTCATGTAACAAATTTACAGGAAATGAAGCACTCTCCTTAGTCTTTGGAGTTAACATTTGAAAATAATTAAATCTGGAGGGGGGATGTGACTACATGTCTGTTATGTCTGGTTTTAACTTAATCTGTGTGTCATGTTCATAACCAAGACTCCAATAACGAGGCCGAAGGTGCAGCAGAACGTGACTTTATTTATGAACTCACAATAACTCCAAGGCGCTCCCGTCTAGGCAGAGGTCTGGTCGTATAAAGACCGTTCCCCTTCCGCATTGGCCTTTTATACCCTGCGTGGCGGTGGAACTGGAAAGGTGGAGCCGCCACCCATAACACACAACAACATAATAAGAATGATATTTAATACATCACACCCCCCTTCCTGTATAAAAGTCCAAAACACACACCATTTATACCCACCCAAATTTACAACCCGAATCACACACTAACAGTAAACAGAATAACTAGGGCCTATCCCTGCACACAAATGACCAAAACTAGACGGGGACAGGCGGACTACTGTCCCACCCCCACACAGCCAGACGGGTTATTCTGCCGTCTCTGTTGCACTACAGTCCATTAGACAGGAAAAGCTGCCGTGTTCCTAACATATAAAACAATCCTTAAACATACGTACAAACAAGAAACACTTCAATTCAATACACAAACCAGTTAATATGTACATTCACACCCTGCTGTGAAAACCTCAACACACTCACCCCATAACCCGGGCAGACCACACATCAACCATGGATTAAACACATTAATACAAACATCGTTGTTTTTGTTTTGCTTGTTTAAAAAAAAAAAAAAAAAAAAAAAAAAACTTGGGCAACTCGCATAGCACCTACGTGTGAAACATGCTAACTACGTGGCTCGGACAATTCAAGCATATTAACATCTTGGCTCAAACACCCTGACAAAATTTTTGGACAATGGGCACTTAACATAGCCACTTTTATGCATTAACCATGTCAACAAAACAACAACGCAGCCTGGGTAGGGCACATGTTAACATTTCAGCCATTCACATGTTAATAATTCAACTTGAACACATTGCCCCCTACCACCATACAGTCCCAACAGAGAAACCACCCCCCCAAGACCCATCCGGTGGATCTCGTCCAGAGCTGCTTCTTCGCTTCACCCCTGGAGATGAACCACGGAGCCCCTACACCTTCTCCTCGTTGGTGCACCGCAGCTCATTGGGGTGTCTCCATCAACCATCAGACAATTGAAGACATCCATCCTCCCGAACGTCCACCACCTGCAGCCACCCCAGTTCTCTCGTCGTTTCCGCTTGCCATGGAATCCTCTCAGCCGAGCCTCCTCCCTGGGGTGAACCCCGTCAGTGACCCCCTGAGAAGCCCGACTCAGCCTCCAATGTTCCTGTGTGGCACGTTGGTCCACCGTGACAGCCGGTCCTGCCCCACTCCTTCATTTGTAATGCCAGCGAAGCCGTTGCAGCCCCATGCTTCTTGGTACCTCCCGGCCGACCTCTGAAAGCGGAGTGAGCCGTCTTCTCAACTCCACCCACTATCACGGGTGTTCCACCATGCCACCCAGTTCCCACATCCAGGGTAACCTGGGCCTTGGCACCAGAACCCTCCCGCGATGGCCCTGGGTGGGATTGGTCCTGTCCATCTCCCAGAATACTAGGCCAAGATTCGTCTCATACCACATTGTCCACCACACTCGGAGCCGGCCAGTCCCACAAACCACAGCCCGACCACTCCTCTCCGATGCCACTGGTTATCGTGAAGCCCAGTCCATAGAATAGGTCGCAGCACATCACGTTTGACCCATTGATGGTCAGCACAAACTGGATATTGGACACCACTGCCGACTTGTATCTTGCCGTCTGCTCCAGCGAACCCACGATGGCCAACTTATTACCTCCATAGCCACAATATGGCGCCGACAGTCCTCTTACACGGTAATGCAGGAACAAACTCCCCACAGTAGGCCAGGTCAACATGGATACCGCTGCACCCGTGTCAACCAGTAACGGCACTTCCACCTCGTCCAGAATCACCTCACAGTATATGCGGCCATCTGTGCTCGGGAAGACCGTGTGAATAACCGTAGGAGTCGTGGCGGGGGAATCCATGTTGCCATTCAACTCGCTCAAACTTTTTGCAGGCCCTGGCGAAATGATGTAGGAGTCCACACTTGCCACAGCGTTAGCCCCTCACCGGACACTCTCTTGCCTCATACCAGTGCTTGGTGAACCTGCAGCCCAAACATCTGGGCGACCCGGGGCAGACCTAATTTTAATAGCTGTAGTGCAATTTTCTTTGTCTTCTGCATCATCGTCGCTGCCCGGGTCCACAGCCTGTGCCACTGACTGTAAGTCAGGTTGCCTCAACATCGTTCTCTCACCGAGGTCCTTTTTTTTTTTTTTTTTTTTTTTTTTTGTTACTTATTTGTACCCGTAGGTAGACTTGGTTTGCAGTCTGGTGACAAGCCACCGGCTGCTGGTCGCTGCGTGCGCGAGCGCCCTAAACCTACATGTTTTTGGTATGCGGGAGGAAACCGGAGAAATCCCGGAGTAAACCCGCGCAACACGGGGAGAACATGCAAACTCCACACAGCTCACTGTTGGTCGGGGGCTGGGATCGAACCCACGATCTCATGATCCCCGCGATCCCCCGGCCGAGGGTAAAACTGTGCTGCCACAGTGCTAAACCACTGCGCCACCGTGCAGCCAAGGTGCCGTGCAGCCAAGCCATTTATGACTGTGTATTCATGATTTCCAAAGCATTTATACTCATAACCTACTTAAAAACTATTCATAAACCCCTTACTTGCAGTCTTGATGTAAAGTAGTACCAGAAGTCCATGTTTACAATGAGCTTACGTCTCTGAGTGTTGCAGAATGGATATAGAGTTGATAAGACGCCTAAAATGTTGAGTGAATGTTGAGTGTTGCTACCCCTGTGCTGTTGCAGTCCTAGAATTTCCCCATTGTGGGACTAATAAAGGCTTATCTTATCTTAAAATTTTACACAGTACTGTATCAACGATCTACTGTAACAAACCACTGAAAAGCAATGGTCAAGTAAAGCCATGAAAAATGACACATTATACCGTACCATGCATGTGAACCTATCAGTTATAAGACAGATGTGCAGCTGTTTTGTGCAAAATATTAGCTCCAAAAACAAATGAAATACATACGGCATCAAAATCAGAGCAACACAGATGATATACAGTCCTCTAAGACTTTCTTCTTCGCCTTAAAAACAGCAGCATCCCGCTTGAGGAGGGCTAGCTCCTTCTCAAGAGCGTGGATCTTAGCCACGGTGTTCTCCTCCCTTTGATCCAGTTCCAGGATTTTCGCATGCAAACTCACGAGCTTACTCCAAAGCTGCTCCTTGTCAGTGTCCGGTCTGCAGTATGAGTGTTCATAAACTGAAATATGCTCTCCATTGGTGGTTCCTCTCTCCTCCAAAAGGCATCCTATGAGTTTGCCCTCGACCAGTCCTATGGGGACAATGCTAAAAGACTGGCCCAGTTCTTCCAAGGGTGATTCTCCATCGCACAAAACGCCCGACTCACAGCACAACACAGCCACGGTGGAGCTAGTCTGCTCTCCAGAATGGGGTTCATTGCACAGGGACAGTGTGGGGGTTCCACTGTCATCTTGTTTCTCACAAGCAGCAGTCTGTATGTCAGAAAGATCTAAATAATCTGGAGTGCCAGATTCTGACACAAGAGGTAGTTCAAATAAAATATCTGTGTGCTCTGTGATAATACTATTTACAGTACTTGGTTCGACCTTTTTGGATGTTGTACTGAAAATGAGCGGCCTCTTACTGGGTGGAGGGTCAAAACCTATTCCTTTGATAGTTTATCCGCTGCTGCTGAGCCATCTCCACAGCCATGGTAAACGTCAGCTCACCGGAGTGCGTGAGGAGTCTTGACCATGCTGCAGAACATAGCGTGTGCTCTGCTAACTGATTGTGGACCATTTGTTCCTCCAAAGCCCTGAATTGGCAATCTCCAGGCAGCTGGTGCAGGTCCACAATATATTGTTGCACTGACTCCCCCGGCCGCTGGCGGCGCTATCGGAACTGGATCCTCCGGACGATGACATTCTCAGGAGCGTGAAAGTAGCGCGCCATTAGCTCAGCCATGTCCTCAAAATTATCACTCTCTCCCAAAGTGCTGAGAATACGTTGCCCTTCCATGCCGAGATTATTGACCAGTATCTCTCGTGCACGCAATTTAGCCAATTTGCCAAGGTTGAACACCACCAAATAACTCTTAAATGCGGTAAGCCACCTCACCCATGGAACTGGCGACTCGCTGGGAAGCTCCAAAAACAGCTGAATACTGGAAACTCCATTATCCATTGCTTTATCCGTGTCGCCAAATGTTATGTCCATAACCAAGACTCCAATAACGAGGCTGAAGGTGCAGCAGAAAGTGACTATTTATGAACTCATAACTCCAAGGCGCTCCCGTCTAGGCAGAGGTCTGGTCATAAACAGACCATTCCCCTTCCGCATTGGCCTTTTATACCCTGGGTGGTGGCGGAACCGGAAAGGTGGAGCCGCCTCCCATAACACACAACAGCATAATATTCTTTCCATCTTTTGCATGATAGTATTAGCAACCAGTAGAGCACACATCCTGATGCTGTGTAGATCATAGCAGGGGACTTTAATCATGCGGATTTAAAGGTAGCACTCCCTAAATTCCATCAGCATGTAAAGTGTGCTACCCGAGGAGTGAATATTTTGGACAAGGTTTACTCAGACATCAAGCTAGCCTATAGGGTCAGACCACTGCCACACTTGGATCAGTCTTACCATTTGTCCCTGCTCTTAATTCCTGTGTATACTCCCCTCAGGAAAACTGCTCCTGTCACGACAAAGACTGTTACAATTTGGCCTAGGGGTGCCTCTAAGTAGCTGCAGGACTGTTTTGACAGGACCAATTGGGATGTTTTTGAACATCAGGATTTGGAGGTGTTCACAGACAGTGCACTGTGTTACATCAAGAACAGCATGGACACTGTCACGGTGGATAAACGTATCCTGGTCTACCCCAATCAGAAGTCCTGGATAACCTGGGAGGTCCGGCGGCTGTTAAAGAAGAGGGATATTGCTTTCAGGTCTGGCGATAGGGCTCTCTATGGTATGACACATGCCCACCTGAAGAGAGGCATTAGGGAGGCCAAATCTAATTACAGGAGGAGGATGGGGGATCATCTGGACAGTAACAACAGCAGGCAGGTGTGGCAGGAAGTTCAGCATCTTACCAACTACAAGACCGACCTTGGAGCTGCTGAAGGTGATACCTCGTTGGTAGAGGAGTTAAGTCTCTTCTTTGCCTGCTTTGAGGTGAAACCCTCAGAGACAGCCATATTACATCCTAAGGCCCACAGCAGCTTAAACTTCTAAGTAGAGGAGTATGAGGTGAGGTGTATGCTGTGGGCCATTAACCCGAGGAAGGCTGCTGGACCCGATGGCATTCCTGGACGTGTACTGAGGGACGGCGCCGATCAACTGGCTGGAGTTCTGACTAGGATTTTCAATCAGTCGTTGGCTCAGTCCTTTGTACCACCTTGTCTGAAATCCTCTACTATAGTCCCTCTGCCCAAAAAGTCCCACATTTCTAGCATAAATGACTATCGGCCAGTCGCACTCACTCCTGTGGTGATTAAATGTTTTGAAAAACTGGTTCGGGGTCACATCACATCACGTCTGCCCCGAAGGTTTGATCCTTACCAGTTTGCTTATAGAATGAACTGATCCACGGAGGATGCTGTAGTTATGACTCTCCATGCTGCATTGTCCCTTCTAGAGCAGCGGCAGTGCTATGTGCGGATGCTCTTTGTGGACTACAGTTCTGCATTTAATACCATTATTCCACACAAATTGGTGGCTAAACTGGAGGACCTGGGGTTCTCACACTCCATCTGCACGTGGATCAACAGTTTCCTGACAGGTCGCAGTCAGAGGGTTAGAGTGGGCCATTATACATCGACGGCCCTCAGCCTCGGCTCTCCCCAGGGTTGTGTGCCAAGTCCCTTGCGCTATACCCTCTATACATCCGACTGTACCCATGCACACCATAGTAATACTATGGTGATGACACCACGGGGGGGGGGGGGCTCATCTCGGGGGGGATGAGTCCGCCTACAGGGATAAAGTGGAGCAGCTGATGGTGTGGAGCAGAGAAAATAATCGGCTCCTTAACATCTCAAAGACCTAAGAGTTTGTAATAGACTACAGGAGGAAGAAAATGGACAATCCACCGTTAATTATTGGCGGGGATTGTGTGGAGAGGGTGTTGGACTTCTGCTTTTTGGGAGTTCACATTGAAGAGGGCCTGACCTGGAGTGTAAATACCACTGAGCTGCTGAAAAGGGCACAAAGAGTGTATTTCCTGGGAGTCCTCAGGAAGAACAACATCACCCCGAGACTGCTGATGTCCTTTTACAGATGCACTATGAAGAGTTTAATGACATACTGTATGTGCGTGTGGTTCACCAGCTGTACAGCAGCTCAGAGAAAAACGATCCAGAAAGTCATTAGGATGGCTCAGAAGATTGTTGGCTGCCCCCTCCCCACATTGGTAGACCTACACAGTTCCCATTGTCTCAAAAAAGCTGGAATATAATAAAGGATACTTTCCACCCTGGCCACTCCCTGTCTGACCTGCTGCCATCAGGCAGACGATACAGACAAATTAAAACAAGGACAAACAGATTCAAAAGCAGTTTTTTTTCCAACTGCAATAAATGTAACTAGAAAAGCACTCGGAGAGCGCAGACCTCCGCCAAGCGCCACAATTCCCCCCATACAGTGTTTGTGTGTACGTTTTCAGATTCCTTGAGCATGTAAACATATGACTAGCAATTGGATTCACAATGATTATTTGTTTATTTGACAGGGACAGTGCAATAAACACACAATTAATCAATGACAATCAATGTGATGGTGATAGGATTAGTGGTTCAGTAGTAAAAGCATTGCCTCCTTGGCGGAGGTAATAAACTGAAGTGTTGCTGTTGTGTCCATCTCCTCCACTGACGGATGCAAATTGGGTAGACAGGTTGCCGTGGGTTTTATATTATATTATGTTGGGGTTTCGCTCCGCGGCAAACGAGAATTTAGAAGCTTCGCCGGCAGAGAGCTCGTTATTGCGCAGCGCGTATGGCTGGCCGGTGAATTTCTGGCAAATGCGCAGCTCCTATGGCAGTCTTTGTCTAATTTGACCTTGTTGTTATATTATACAGTTTCTTTTAACCTGTACTGTACTATCCGAAATAAATTCATTCATTCAAGGTGGTAAATCCCTGATGCAGTCACTTTTAGCATTAGAGTGACACATATCAGGCGCAGCATTACTGGCGCTGGGATTCCTGTCTGTTCCGGAGCCGCAGGACAAAAGAAGGTGCGATAATGGTTGCCGTGGGTTTTATTGGGTTTGCGGTCCGCGGAAAAAAGAGGATTTGGAAGCCTCCCCCGGCAGAGAGCAGGTTTTTGCGCAGCCCCTATGGCTGGCCGGGGAATTTCTGCCAAATAATCCGGCGCTGGACAGCTGCCCGTGTCAGCTTTTGCAGCGTAGTGCAAACACAGGCACTCTGGCGAGCCCTGTTTTCTGTGTGCTTTTGTGCCTAAAACTTTGAAGAAGGCGGAGTTTGTGTTCATCAGACACGACGACCAGCGCCCTGTATTGCGCCTGCGCACATGTTGAAAATGGCTGTATGTCACAGTGTTGAAAAATGCTTCAAAAAATTTCTGTATCCAGACGGTGAACCGGATCACCCCCAAAATTTAATCAGTTCTTCCTTGTACCATTTCCAACAACGCGTGAAAGTTTCATGGAAATCCGTCCAAGACTTTTTGAGTTATCTTGCTAACCAACAGACAAACAGACAACCAGACAGACACACAAACTCCGGCAAAAACATATTTATTACCTCCTGGCCTTTTCGGCCTGGCGGAGGTAATAAACGCAGTTGGGTGTTGGAGGTGTATGAGGGGACTGTGAAATGGCAGTAATGTGTGCCTGGAGGTGTGCATTGTGCGGACTATATGCATGTACGTTTGTATGTTTATGCTGTTTTTATACATTTTATACATACATATTATACAGTTTGAGTTTACATATTTATGAATGATGCTCTGACTGGTTGGGCATTTTTAAATTTCATTGTTTATGTGACAATGACAGTAAAACTTATTCTATTTAATAGATCACACTGATCACGCATTTGTACACCACGATGCTGACTGACAAAAGCAGAACTGGTCATTATAACAACATTAATCCTGCTTTAGGCATTACTTATATCACGGACACACAGATCGTCCTAAATGTCTCCTGAGCCGGTGGACGGAGCCACTGTCTATAGCAGGATACGATACAGCAGAGAACAGCTGCTAGCATTCAACCGCCACCCGGTCCCATTGGAAAAACTCGACATACCGAGTGAACTGAGGCGAAAACGCCGCGGCTGCCGGGCTGGAGTAAGGCGGAGGACAAAAAATATAAGGTACAGACCCTCCCTTCCATCTGTTGTCATGGGAAATGTACGGTCGATACTGGGAAAGTTAGATGAGCTAGCGGCTATCTCCCGTTATGATAGCACTTACCGGGAGTGCTCTCTCCTTTTGTTTACTGAGACGTGGCTAACTGAACTAGCAGCAGATGCTAACATTGAGCTGGAGGGTTTTCACATGATACGAGCTGACCGAACACCAGACAGTGGCAAGGCTAGGGGCGGTGGAGTGATCATGTATGTTAACAACAACTGGTGCAGACCGGGACATATCACTGTTAAACAACGACACTGCAGCAAAGACATTGAGTTGCTAGCTGTTAGCATGAGGCCTACATATCTCCCGAGAGAACACTCACACGTGATCTGCATTGTTGTTTATGCAAATCCGACGGCGAACGCTGGGACAGCACGTGACGTCATCCATTCAGTAACCAGCAGGCTGCAGACAGAACACCCAGATGCTCTTCTCCTCATCTCAGGCGATTTCAACCATGTTTCACTGTCTCCCATTCTACCCACGTTCACCCAGTATGTCACATGCCACACTAGAGACAATAAAACACTGGATTTATTCTACGCAAACACTAAGGAGGCGTACACCTCATCACAACTCCCCCCACTTGGGAGATCGGATCACAACTTGGTTCATCTCCGACCGGTGTACAAACCCCTAGTGCACAGACAACCTCCGGCCATGCACACTGTGGAGTTATGGTCTGAGGAGACAATGGACACCCTAAAGGGCTGTTTTGAAGCCACCGCCTGGAAGCAGCTCTGCGATCCACATGGTGAGGACATCGATGGCCTCATTCACACCTTCACGGGCTACCTCAGCTTCTGTGTGGACAAATCCGTTCCCACCAAGACCATACGGCGTCACTCAAACAACAAACCCTGGATCAACCCTGAGATAAAAACACTTCTGAGAGAGAAGAAGAGGATCTTCAGGTCGGGGAACAGGGAGATGCTGAAGTCCGTACAGAGGGAGCTGAGGAGAAAGATCAGAGAAGGCAAGGACAGCTTCAGGAAGAAGATGGAGGACAAGCTGCAACAGAGCGACATCAGCGGGGTCTGGAGAAACCTCAAAACCATCTCGGGGCTCCAGAATACCTCCCCCCAGGCCACAGGGGGCAGGGAGTGGGCGAACAACCTGAATCTGTTTTTCAATAGATTTGACCAACCGCCCTCCCCCCTGACTGCACAACAACCACTGCTGCCTCTAAAGAAATCAAGTCCTGCTGCCCACTCCCCACTCTACCAACACCCCCCCACTCCCAACACACAGCCCCCCATCCTGACCCTGACCAGGACCCAGGTGAGGACGGAGCTGAGGAAGATCAAGGCGAGGAAGGCGCCGGGACCGGACGGCATCAGCGCAAAGCTCCTCAAGTCCTGTGCAGACCAGCTGTGTGGGATTGTGACGTATATCTTCAACATGAGCCTGAAACTGGGGAGGGTACCACAGCTGTGGAAAACATCTTGTGTGGTACCTGTACCAAAAACTTCCCACCCCAAAGACCTGAACAGCTACAGACCGGTGGCCTTGACGTCCCACTTGATGAAGACCCTGGAGAGACTGCTCCTTGCTCACCTCCGCCCCCTGGTGGAACCAGCGATGGATCCACTCCAGTTCGCCTACCAGCATGGCATTGGGGTGGAGGATGCGGTGATCTTCCTCCTTCACCGTTCTCTGTCCCACCTGGAGAAGCCCGGGAATATGGTGAGGATCATGTTCTTTGACTTCTCCAGTGCTTTCAACACCATCCAACCGATGATCCTGAAGGACAAGCTGCTGCGCGCAGGGGTGGACCAGCACCTGTCATCATGGATCCTGGACTACCTCACGAACCGGCCTCAGTTTGTGAGAACCCGGGACTGTGTGTCCGACACGATCATCAGTAGCACGGGGGCCCCCCAGGGAACGGTGCTGGCTCCCTTCCTGTTCACTCTTTATACTGCGGACTTCTCACACAACACAACACACTGCCATCTACAGAAGTTCTCTGATGACTCTGCGATCGTTGGCCTCATCTCCAATGGAGATGAAGCTGAGTACAGAGGGCTTATCCAGGACTTCGTGGACTGGTGCCATCGGAACTGCCTCCAGATCAACGCGAGGAAAACTAAGGAGCTGGTGGTGGACTGCCGCAGGCATGGGCAGCCCCTCACAGTACCAGTAAATATACAGGGAACAGACATCGAGATGGTGACATCCTATAAGTACCTGGGTATTCATCTGAACAATAAACTAGACTGGTCACACAATACTGATGCACTCTACAAGAAGGGACAGCGCAGGCTGTTCCTGCTGAGGAGACTCAGGTCTTTTGGTGTACAAGGGGCGCTGCTGAAGTCATTCTATGACACGGTGGTGGCATCAGCCATCACTTTTGGAGTGGTCTGCTGGGGCAGTGGCATTACTGCAGCCGATAGGAAGAGACTGAACAAACTGATTAAGAAAGCTAGCTCTGTCCTGGGGCAGCGCCTTGATCCGATGGAGGAGATAGGAGAGAGAAGGACGGTGGCTAAACTGTCATCTCTGCTGGAGTCCGAGTTCCACCCTATGCAGGACATACTGAATGCACTGAGGAGCTCATTTAGCAGCAGACTACATCATCCCAGGTGCACAACCGAGAGGTTTCGTAGGTCCTTCCTACCAACGGCTGTCAGACTGTACAACCTAAGCAGGGCTGCTCGCAGAGATAGCAAAAAGACGTAACAAACTAATAGTTTTTTGAATGCAAAAGATGCAATAGACTTACACAATGGTCCTCTCCGGCATACAACTAGGAACATACCGGTCGCTATGGAGGGTGAGAATATGTATGGGCACATAATCATACCATGTAGGATAACTAAGTAGACGGTTATGCTGTTTCATTCCATCTAGCAACAATGCTCTGCACTGTGTGTGTTTATATATTTGCATATTTATTCCATCTAGCTACAATGCTCCGTACTGTGGGTGTTTATATATTTATATATCTACATATTATTCCATCTAGCTACATTGCTCCGCACTGTGTGTGTTTATATACTTGCATATTTATTCCACCTAGCTGCAATGCTCCGTACTGTGGGTGTTTATATATTTACATATTTATTCCATCTAGCTACAATGCTCTGCACTGTGTGTTCATATATTCATATATTTATTCCATCCAGCTACAATGCTCTGCACTGTGTGTCTGTGTGTGTGTGTATATATATATATTTTATAGTAATACGTACATATGTTTATTAGCTGCTCTTGCTTGCTTGTTTTTTTTCTTGCCTTCTGATTGTTGCTCTGAGTGTTGCTATCCCTGTGCTGTTGCAATCCTGGAATTTCCCCGTTGTGGGACTAATAAAGGCTTATCTTATCTTATCTTATCTTACTTATAAACCAAAAATGTGTTTATTCAGTAAAAATAACCCCTAGAGTCAGCATACTGAATAATTTTATCCCATGAAAACGGCTCGGTCAAAACCAATGGGGAGCAGCCATCGCCGGCTGGGAAGTGACGCACACTCATTGTTTCCGGCTTTACCGTGTACAAGGAAATGTGTTTACAAGGGACAAGTAAGCGTGTTCAGCAGATGCTCAGTTGGTCGAGATCTGAGTTGAAAACACTGCAAAATCTGCACGGATATATACTGCACCAACCGTCCATGGAAATGGCCTTCATTGACGGCATGACCTGCAGGTACCTCCGGGGACCAGCTGCTGAAGGGGACCTGACGAACAGGCAAGTTCCCAGTCAACTAACTTCAGAACACGTTGAATAAATCTTGATATACTAGAATTTTATTTCATTAAATTATATGTGGGTAGATTTGCTTGTACATGGTTTTAAAAAATTTACATAAAATTCTGATGTTAAAACTCTGACTGCTATACTGCAGCCCAGTCAATCGCACAAAGCAACGACTGTGCATCACTGCCGTGCTGAAACTGGCCATGGAGGAGGCAAGATGTCCCCAACCATGACTGACTGACAGAGCAGTGACCTGAAACTCACGCGTATTTGAGAAGCAATCGTGACCAAAATTACTGGACGGAACCACTAGTATCAGCTTTTGATTAAAGTTCACTACAGGTACCCTTTAAATCAGAGTGTTTCAAGAAAGGCAGGAAAAACAAAAAACAAATTTGCTTCATTAATTAAAAAAAATTAAAGAAAATGTGAACAAAATATGTCTCCAACATTTCACTAAGACATGAGTGAGCTGTTAAAATGTGGAAAAAGTGCAGTCAGTGACCCCTTTAAAAAATTTAACGTCTTTTTATATATGTATTTTTCACCACTTCATCTTGCCATCAGACTGCTTTTTCATTAGAATCTGCCTTTCCTCAACCACAAGCATATGGAGGAATTTGAAATAACTACAGTTAATATAATTCCAAATCAAAAAGCAAAATGATGTCGAGATGACGCACTGACAATATGCTACCTGTTGCCTAAATAAGTATTAATTTTTGAGGTGAGCCATTCTTAATTGGGTAAAAGGTATTGCTCCTCTGACCACAGTGAAACCACAAGAGAACCCAAGCAAAACCTGTGACGCCGCCGTTAGTCAGAGCCACTCAGGGCCTTACCTTTTGAAACTAAATGTGACCCAAAACGCTGCAGTTCCTCAACCTGATGTCCTGAGCTGTATCTGATGACTTTCTGAAAAAGAAATAGATCAATGAAAGAAACCACTTATTTGTGATGTTCTCAGGAACATGCAAACAAGTTTGTCTGGAATATCTTTCTTTCTTTTCACAAATGGTTTTAAAATTTATCAACATTGTCCAGGCAAATATACTGTATGTCAACAGAATAAGGACAGGCATTTACAACCAACATATAAATACACACACACACTTTTCTGTGGGGCTTATTGAATAAACTGTTGCTGCTTATGCTATTAACAAGCTAAACTGATGTTGGTTATTGTTTATATCAACTTACTGTAATCAAAATATATTTGTATTAATATTTTATTGAAGAAATATAAATTATTCACCATAGTATCAGTACATGTCTATGGTTACCGTGGTAACACACGGACGGGCGGTTCCAGGATCAGAGCTTTAGGGGTGCTGAGCACCCAGTGAGCTCCACCACACACCCACGCACCTTATTTTGTTAGAGTTATCATCTTTCATACGTCTCCTCCCTGGCTTCTCGTTAGTGAACACGGTACGTGATGATGCGTAAAAACAGTGACAGCTTGGATTTAATATTTTGCCGATACCAAAACGACAACAGCTTCTTGCTCTTGAATTCAAACAGCGCACAGTGGTTGATTGACAGTGCAGCCATTAAAGAAAAACGTCTGCTACTAGCCGTCTTAGCCCGGGCTGGACTGGGACAAAAAAAAAAAAAAAAAATCAGCCTGGCATTTTTGGTCCAGTTTGTTCAGTAGCAACATTTAATCATCACACTTGATGGTCTAAGAGGACAGAATTATCCCACTTTGACCCTTAACAAGTGAATCCCTGTGGTGTTGAAGAAAGCGAGAAAAAAACGATTTCCATGGTGGAGTAGCCTGAAACTGTACACAAGCAGACGTAGGTTTTCTCTGTATATTATCACTCAAATATAAATTAGTTACCCCAAAATAGTTAAGTTAGGGAGATGTGAGTTTAGTCTCGACAGTTTGAGGTTTTTCTCCTGAATTTATGGCAGTTTTGTTCTAAATTTACTACTTTTTCCTTGTAAATTTGAAATTTTTTTTCCCCCCCACTTAAATTAACTTTTTCTCATAAGTTGTGTTTAGTGCTAATTTAGGGCTTTTTTTTTTTGTACATCTGAGCTTTTACTCTCATAAATTTTTTTTTTTTTTTTTTTTTTTTTTTTGTTACTTATTTGTACCCGTAGGTAGACTTGGTTTGCAGTCTGGTGACAAGCCACCGGCTGCTGGTCGCTGCGTGCGCGAGCGCCCTAAACCTACATGTTTTTGGTGTGCGGGAGGAAACCGGAGAAATCCCGGAGTAAACCCGCGCAACACGGGGAGAACATGCAAACTCCACACAGCTCACTGTTGGTCGGGGGCAGGGATCGAACCCACGATCTCATGATCCCCGCGATCCCCCGGCCGAGGGTAAAACTGTGCTGCCACAGTGCTAAACCACTGCGCCACCGTGCAGCCACGGTGTGAGTAAAATTTGTGAGGTTTTTCCTCATAAATTAAAAATCAAAAATAAAACGAGCAAAGAGGCAGTGTCTTCTGTTATGTTACAGGTCATTTATAGCCTATTTTCTAAGCCCCACCCCAGGTGAAAAGCTCAGTCCTGTGAAACCCAGATGTTTGCATCGTGCTACCTATAGAACAGCTGTAGCAGCCTCCTGTCCTATCATGTGCTACTGCTGAGACAGGGAGGGCGGGGCTGCTCTGCGTGCCCCATACTGCTGCAGGGGGCGGGATCGTACCATTTGTGTGTTGGGGGGGGGGTCATTTTCATTTAAAAAAAAAAAAGTTTAAATGGAAAACTACTGAATAAGTTCTGGATGTTATTCAGCTTGTCAAAGATGAACTACAATTTAATAATCACAACTTCTCCTCATTCCAGTTTTGAGGGGTGCTGAGTTTAAATTTTGGGGTGCGACAGCAACCCCTAAAAAAGGGCGCCCGTGCGAGGGGCGACGGTCAGCGGCTGTTTCAAATGGACACATTAGTGAAGGGCCGTTAACTGATAATCCATGAGAAAGGCGCCAGAAGTGAAGCCACCTGGCCGCCATATTAGTACACCCAAAACACTCAGCGAGTCAATGGAGAATGGCTGGGTTTGTCACTTTCAGCTCAAGCTACCTCGAGCTGACATTATGTTTAGCGGCTGTCAATTTCTATACTTCACCAGTTGCGCAAGATTATAAAGCTGTGTCTTCATACCAAGAAGTTCAAAATCTGTTCATTTTTTGGAACTTTGAGGTAGAAGTGGCGCGCGCTATTCAGCTTTGTTTCATGGAGAACAGAGGACCAAACCCCGCCATTCTGACACGCGCTCAGCATGGAGGCACGAGGTGCCGTCCACCAGCGGGTACGGAGGAATACGGCATGGCTGCTTGACCTATATTAGTCACTTAAATTTTAAAATTATTACCCCACCCACCGTGACAGCTGCTTCCACACACAAGTGAAAATTAACCATAATGACCACACGGTCAATAGCCAGTTTATTCAAAATTTAAAACTCCCAAGTGAACAGGGGAATAAGAAGCACAGAGCTGTGCTGAAGTGAATTAGGAAGGTAAGATAAAGGCACATTTGGTACGGCTGGCTGCAAAATTAGCAAGAACAATGGAGGAAACATGCCACGCTTTTGAAAATTTCATGCAATTCTGATTAAAAACTAGCTTTAAACAAAGCAAACAGTTACTTACATGTGCTGTGCAAATGCTCCTGCTGACGGAACTCCAGTCGAACGTGCGGCTTTTCCGTGCACAGGAAGTCACGCTGCGGCGCGGTCCGCCATTTTGATTCTGATACAAGTTGTTGAGTCAGTTTTGTAAAACAAATTTATTGGTCAAGTCAGACAAAATCAGTTCTATGGTAGAAAACAGTAAGTTGTGAAAACATCTATACTTTTGACTGATGGCCTAAAAAAATCAGTTAATTTACTGGAATAAATATAAAAATCAAGTCAGACAGACAACCCCCCGAAACCATTTTACAGAGCTTCCTGTCAGGACTTCAATGATGGCTGCCACACACCCACACACAGAAACAGGAGAAGCAAGCATGGCTGGAGTGTGAAAAGTCCAGTAAAGTCATCCTTCAGCCCGGGGATAAATGAATAAATATGTGTACGTGTTGGGCAATTTAACATATAGACATATATGTTTAAATGGAAGGGGGATAAGTGGGTAAATGATACGAATTAAAAAAAAGGGAGGGACAACTTTAAGAAATATACGTAAAATTAAAAAAATACAACAATACAATCAAAGATAATGGCAGCAGCAAACAAGCACTTTGGTGGCATAAGAGGAGCTGGCATTTTTAAGGGCGCATTAAAAGGAAAGGTGGAGAAGTTGGGGGGGCAGCCCAGCCACCGCTCCATGGGGCAACAGCTTTCATTGGCAAACTATCAAAATCTTTAATCAGAGGCTGCCAGTGTGAATAGAACTGTCATGAACTGGGACTGGGATCCTCCCGAGCTCAGCTTCATGGCTTTTTCCTGTTTTCATATTTTATCCGTGTTTTGCGATATCTTGGGCGTCCCACATTGTTTCTCAGGTCTTGTCGCTGTTTTATTTGTGTTGCCATGTTCTGTTGTATTTCTGGTGCCTTTATTTGTTTATGTTTCTGAATTATTTGATTGTCTTCTGAGTTATTCGTAGCTGTTCCTTAGTCTGCTTTTGGTTTTGTTTGCGTTCATGTTGTGGCTGGCAGCGATGGGGGGCTTCTCTGGGTCCTGTTGTGCCTCCTGTCTGCTGACAGCCACTCCCTCCTCTCCTGTCAACCCATGACAGCTGGTTCCAGTTTGTCATTGCCTGTTCCCCTCTCCGCTCAGGTCAGCCCACACACACTCACCACTCCGGTTCACTCAGCTGATTATGTCTTGTATTATTTAAGCTCTGTTTGCTCACTTGTATTTGTCGGTTCATTGTATAGTCGTCCCTGCACCACAGCACGGTTAGCTCTGGTGCTCTCGTCACTGTAAGTACCAACACCTGTCTACTGTTACAGCGCTCGCTTTCCCTGTTTCTCCTGGCGCTACCTTTGTACAGCCTGTTGAGTTTTGGGTTGCCCAGCTCCAGCCTGTACTTTGGCTCAGGAGCGTTTTGGGTTTTACCCCCCCCCCCCACCCCCCACAACTCCCCATTTCACCTGGGAGCAGTTTGGGCTCAATTCTTCATATTGTCCATTTCCAGTTCCTTTGGGGACAATTTACTTCTACTATTGACTGTCCATCTGTTTATTTGTTGGTATTATTGTTTGGACATTTATGCTAATAAACACAACATCTTCCTGCACTTGGGTTTTTCTCTTCTCTGCTGCCTCGGACAGACAGCTAATCATGACAAGAACTTCACAGGAGAGCCCTTCACTTTATTGTCGCTAATTTTAAAAAAGACATCAACTCCCGACGCTCGGCAGGCTTCCCGGCCAACCGGAAGTGCTCGCAGGCGGCGTAAAGATCGTAAACAAAGGAGGGGTAAGTGCGGTGGGCTAAGAGCTAAGCTAAAGCTAACACCACACCGGCAATCGCTACCCAGTATTTTCCTTGCTAATGTACGGTCTCTGGCGAGCAAAATGAGTGAACTACGGCTTCGGATCACCAACAATAAGAGACTTATGAACTGCAATATCATGATTTTTACGGAAACATGGCTTCACAGTGGAATACCCGACAATGCTATCGAGCTAGCCGGCCTACACACGCTCTGGGCAGACAGAGCAGCAGTTGACTCCGGTAAGACCAGAGGTGGGGGTGTGTGCATTTATATTAACAAGGCTTGGTGCACGAACTCTGTCACTGTTGAGAGACACTGCTCAGCTAACCTGGAGTTTCTCATGGTTAAATGTAGACCTTTCTATCTGCCACGCGAGTTCACTTGTACCATCATAACAGCCGCTTACATTTCTCCGGATGCTAATGCTAAGCTTGCTATGAAAGAACTGCATGCAGCTATTAGCAAACAACAAACTGCACACCCAGAGGCAGTATTTATTGTGGCGGGTGATTTTAACCACTCTAACCTCAAGACAGTGCTTCCTAAATTCTACCAGCATGTCTCCTGTCACACAAGAGGGGACAAAACATTGGACCGTGTTTACACCAATATTGTGGGAGCCTACACAGCAACTCCCCTCCCCCACCTAGGTCAGTCTGATCACTTATCCTTGTTCTTTACCCCCAAGTATGTACCGCTCATCAACCGGGTGAAGCCATCAGTGAGGACCATCAAAGTGTGGCCAGAGGGGGTTGACTCTGTACTCCAGGAAAAGTTTAGGAACACAGACTGGAGTATGTTCACCTCTCAGGCTACCTGTGGCTCCCACATAAACATCAACTCTTACACCCACTCAGTCCTGGACCATATCAACACCACTATTGACAGTGTCACCACGGAAAGACAGATCACCACGTACCCAAATCAGAAGCCGTGGATGAACACAGAAGTGCGGCTTCTGCTAAAAGCACGTAACAATGCCTTTAGATCTGGTGATGCACAGGCCTACAGTTCATCCAGGGCAGATCTGAAGAGGGGCATCAAGAAGGCCAAGCACAGCTACAAGCTGAAGGTGGAGGAACATTTTGGGGACTCTGACCCCCGACGTATGTGGCAGGGCATTCAAGCTATCTCTGATTATAAGCCCAGCAACTCCATACCTATAGCCATGACTGTGCCCTTTCTCAATGAGCTAAATGACTTCTATGCTCGTTTTGACAAGGACAACAACGAAAAGAACATCAATTTCCCACCCTCTGATGACCTCCACCACCTCACACTCACCCACACCGACGTCCGTAATGCACTGAGTCATGTCAACGTACATAAGGCTGCTGGCCCTGATGGCATTCCTGGGCGTGTGCTGAGGGCATGCGCTGAGCAGCTGGCAGGGGTCTTCACAGACATCTTCAATCTGTCCCTGGCCCAGGCCGTGGTACCAGCGTGCTTCAAGACCACTTCAATAGTACCAGTGCCGAAACATTCAACACCATCGTGCCTAAATGACTATCGCCCTGTGGTACTGACGCATAATAGTCATGAAGTGCTTTGAGCGACTGGTCTTGGCACAGCTCAAAAAAGGCCTGCCCCCTACACTGGACCCTCATCAGTTCGCCTACCGTAGCAACAGGAGTACAGAGGATGCGGTTTCTACAGCGTTGCACTATGTACTCTCACACCTGGATGACAAGAACACCTACGCAAGAATGCTGTTTGTTGACTTCAGCTCAGCATTCAACACAGTTATCCCCTCCAAGTTGCTCACTAAACTTGGGGACCTGGGAATCAGTACCTCCACCTGCAACTGGATCATGGATTTTCTGACCAACAGACCCCAGCATGTTAGGTCAGGCCCCAACCGTTCTTCCGTCATCACACTCAACACTGGTGTACCACAGGGCTGTGTGCTCAGCCCATTCCTCTACTCCCTCTACACCCATGACTGCAGGCCTATGTATGGATCCAATTCCATCATAAAGTTCGCAGATGACACCACGGTGATTGGACTCATCAGGGACAACGACGAGTCAGATTACAGGGCAGAGGTTGAGCACTTGGCTACTTGGTGCGTTGACAATAACCTGCTCCTTAACACCAGCAAAACCAAGGAGCTCATAGTGGACTACAGGAAGGAGAGGAAAGTGACACATGGCCCCATCCATATCAACGGCATAGCTGTTGAACGTGTCCCCAGCTTCAAATTCCTGGGGACCCACATCTCGGAGGACCTGTCCTGGTCAGTTAACACCACCAGCCTGATCAAGAAGGCCCATCAGCGCCTCTTCTTCTTGAGGACACTGAAGAAGAACCATCTGTCAACTGACATCCTGGGCAACTTCTACCGCTGCGTGATAGAGAGCACCCTGACCAACGGTATCACAGTCTGGTATGGGAGCTGCTCTGTAGCTGACCGCAAGGCGCTGCAGCGGGTGGTGAAAACCGCCCAACGCATCACAGGGACTCCACTTCCAGTTATAGAGGACGTCTACAGGAAAAGATGTCTGCGCCGGGCACGCAGCATTCTTAGGGACTCCAACCATCCTGCTCATGGACTGTTCCAGCTTCTCCCCTCCAGAAGACGTTTCAGAAGCCTTCAGACTAGAACCAGCAGGTTTAGGAACAGTTTCTTTCCAACAGCTGTCACGTTATTGAACTTAGTTCCCCGCTGTCTCTCTTACCATCATCTCTTACCATCCTCACCTGTACATAACTGCATAACTACATAACTACATCTAACTTATTGCACATTATTTGCACATAACTGTACTCTTAACTTTCTGCACTGCTGCATATATTTGCATATATGTGCTTAAATTGCACATACTGTTAATTACCGTATATACTGCACTGCTGTCCTTTGCACTTCTGATTGGATGCTAAACTGTGTTTCGTTACCTTGTATTCATACATGTGTAATGACAATAAAGTTGAATCTAATCTAATCTAATCCAAAGGTCTCATAGCCATAGTTTAGGGGCCGGGGGCCGGTCACATTTCCATACCAAAAGAATTCTTCTACGTGCGATCAGAGCAGTGAAGGCAATCACATGAGACTGAAGAGTAGCTGTATCACGATCTGCTTGGACACCAAAGATAGCTACATGTGGGGATGGACAGTTCAAGAATTGCTGAAATCGTTCTAAAATAAAACTCCCAGTAAGGACTTAAAGCAGGACAGCTCCAAAATGTGTGTCCAGTCGCAGGGAGAGAGACGGCATCTGTCACACATGTCCTCAACTCTGCCTGGATAGATGTTAGCTAGCTTTGATTTGCTGTAATGAATCCCGTGTAGTACCTTAAATTGAATAAGGCTGAGATGAGCGCATGAGGAAGAGGAGTTCACCGCTTTCGGAGCAGAGGACCAGAAATGATCTGAAAAAGTGACCCAAGTCTTGCTCTCCCAACGTGCTTTAATTTTCTCCAGACCTGAGTCCTCAGGTAACAAATGATATGTGAGCTTTAGTTAAAGAACCAGCTTTTAGAATCAAGTCAATGCCTGACTAAGATGGGATTGGAGGAAATTGTGAAGAATGAGCTCTTGTGAAATTTCTAAGTTGTGAGTATCTGAAGAAGTCCGGACTTGTAAGCCCATAGTTCACGCTTAGCTGACTGAATGAAGTGAATATTCTGTCGATGTACAGGTCTCCCAGGCAGTGGAGGCCTTCTCCAGCCAGGTGTCTAAATCTTGGGTCAGATTTTCCTGGAAGAAAGAGATGGTTCTCACAGATTGGAGTGGCGAGTGGAAGGGAAGACCACTTGAAATTTTGGCGTATTTGTGCCCATATCGTCAGTGTAGCTCCTACTCTTAAGTTAGCTGAACAGTTTGGAGGAGAGGAAAGGCTAGGGTCACAGACCAGGGCCCGTGGGGATGCCGACAGACATGGATTTATCTCCAGCTGACACGTTAGTCTTGGGGAAGTCAACCACAAATAAGTCAGAAATTTCTAAGCAAAAAGTTGGGATTTTATAAGGAAAAAATTTACAAATTTACTTGGAAAACACTGCAAACTTGTATTGAAAAAAGTAGCAAAGTTAAAAGAGAATTTGCAAATTTACCAAAAAAAAAAAATTAACAAATTTATGAGAAATGCAAAATTATGATAAAAGTAGCTAATTTATAGTAAGTTGCAAATTTACAAAAAATCTAATTTTTGAGAAAAAAAATGCAACTTTATGATAAAAAGTAGCTAATTCACAAGGAAAAGGTTGCAGTTTTACAAAAAAGTGACACATTTATAAGAAAAGTTTGCAAATTTACAAAGAGAAAAGTAGTGAATTTAGGAAAAAGAAGTCACTGATTTATGAGAAAAAAGTTTAACATTTGCAACAAAAAAATTTGACCACACTGTTTTTTGTGAGGGGAAAAAAATGCAAATCTGGAAGAAAATGATCAGAAATTTGTCAGAAAAAAACTGCAAATTTACAAGAAACAAGCCACAAATTTCTGAGAAAAGTTTGCAAATTTGCAGTGAAAGAAGTAGCAACTAACTGTTCCATCATCCCTCAGGTGTTGCATTAAATGGACCGGTCTCCATAGCTGACAGTAAAGTTCCTGCAACAACTGAGCACAGAGACGAGAATAAGACCAAACTGTTGCAGAAAAAATAAAGAAGCTGCCACTGTGAAGATGTAGATATTTAATGTGAGTTTCTCTTGCTGCCAAAGGAAGAAAGTTCTTCAGAAGCCTGAAGCGAGACTTGAGTTTGTGAGCTTTGAAGAGTCTGTTTTAAACTGTGCCTGAAGTCGTGCCGACGTGGAAGTCTCCTGTCTTCATAAATGCCTTCTCAAGTGAGTCGGCTGATCATTCTAAAAACTCCAAAAGCAGGCATTAAGTATTTAGCCTGTTTCATGTTTTGAGTTCATTTTCAACTCTTCATGTCTGAAGGTTGAAATGTCTGATTCTGCTGGCAGGAAAAAGGGCAAAAAAGGGCTGGAAATAAGACTTAATTCTCCCCTGAACACACATGATCATAATATGACGAATGCACCAAAATGTAGGTTTGAATCTCCAGGCTGGCAGAGGTAGGAACCTTTCTGTGTGGAGTTTGCATGTTCTCCCTGTACTGCGTAGGTTTACTCCGGGGGCTCCAGGTTCCTCCCACAATCCAAAGACATGCATGTTAGGTTAATTGGTTGTTCTAAATTGTCCTTAGGTATCTGTCTTCTCTAGGCCCTTAGAATATAGAGTTAGTACTAGTGAAGTGCTTTGAGTGGTCTTTGAGACTAGAAAAGCGCCATATAAGTACAGGACCTTATCCCTAAATCAGGTACAAATTTGCAAGAATAAAGGTACAAACATATGATAAAAAAAATGTTAATTTAAAGATTTAGAAAGTTGTAAATTATAATTGAAATACACTGAATAAATATTTAACTAGCACCAAGATGAGGGTTGAAAATTTCTGAGAAAACAGTTCAAAATTTACTGGGGAAAAATGGAAATTTTAAAGAAAAAAGTTCAAAATTTATGAGAAAATTGCAAGTTGATGAGAAAAAGTGACAAATTTTTGACAAAAAAGTTTCTAATCTACAACAAGGTTGAAAATTTACAAGAAAAAATTCCAAATTTGCAAATTATAATTTAATTACACTGAATAAAACTTTAACAGAGGAGGATGGCGAGAAGAAAGGTAGATATAGTGTGTGTTCAAGAAATGAGATGGAAGGGAAGCAAGGCTCGGAGCGGTGGAGGTGGATTTAAACTGCTCTACTATGGTGTAGATGAGATGAGAAAAGAGAAGAGATCTGTAAACGGCAGCGATGAGATCCTCTGGTCTCCGAACATGACACCCTCCCCCCAGCACAAGCCAGAATTTAGACGTTGTAGTTTGGGCTAAATCAGGTCCGTCGGTCCAAGCCTTAATTTAGCCAACAAATAGACACTGCAAACAGTTGTGTTAGTCCATCTACCACAGACCATATTTAATCAGAAAAAAAGTTGAAAACAGTGCAAGAAATAGTCCAGAAATTGTGATGTTTAGTCCACAGGATTTGGGCCAATTTATCTTCAAAATAGTTTTTGGTATTTGGCGGTGGGGATCTGCCTCTCACGAGTCAAATATACTTTTACAACCAATAACCTGCTCCTTAACACCAGCAAAACCAAGGAGCTCATAGTGGACTACAGGAAGGAGAGGGGAGAGACACATGACCCCATCCATATCAATGGCATGGCTGTTGAACGTGTCCCCAGCTTCAAATTCCTGGGGACCCACATCTCGGAGGACCTGTCCTGGTCAGTTAACACCACCAGCCTGATCAAGAAGGCCCATCAGCGCCTCTTCTTCTTGAGGACACTGAAGAAGAATCATCTGTCAACTGACATCCTGGGCAACTTCTACCGCTGCGTGATAGAGAGCACCCTGACCAACTGTATCACACTCTGGTATGGGAGCTGCTCTGTCGCTGACCGTAAGGCGCTGCAGCGGGTGGTGAAAACTGCCCAATGCATCACAGGGACTCCACTTCCAGTTATAGAGGACGTCTACAGGAAAAGATGTCTGCGCCGGGCACGCAGCATTCTTAGGGACTCCAACCATCCTGCTCATGGACTGTTCCAGCTTCTCCCCTCCAGAAGGCGTTTCAGAAGCCTTCGGACTAGAACCAGCAGGTTTAGGAACAGTTTCTTTCCAACAGCTGTCACGTTATTGAACTTAGTTTCCCACTGACTATCTTACCATCATCTCTTACCATCCTCACCTGTACATAACTGCCCATCTAACTTATTGTACATTATTTGCACATAACAGTACTCTTAACTTTCTGCACTGCTGCATATATTTGCATATATTTGCTTAAATTGCACATACTGTTAATTACCGTATATACTGCACTGCTGTCCTTTGCACTTCTGATTGGATGCTAAACTGTGTTTCGTTACCTTGTATTCATACATGTGTAATGACAATAAAGTTGAATCTAATCTAATCTAATCTAAAGTGCTTTATAAAAATGCACATTTTTAACAGCTTTTTCTCAAGTTCAACATCTGGCATAATGCTTGTTACATAATATCTGGAACAATCTGAAACCATTGCTAGTGCTGTTGTGCTGTACACGTAAAAGGTACGATTTCAATCCAAGCACATGCTACAGATTTCTCTCTTTGTTGTGTCTTTTTATTGACGTCCATACCTCAGGTTCTGGATGTCCCCAGACACTCCTGGTTTTGTCTGACCTTGAAAGCTAAGCAGGTCTACCTTGGTGAGGACTTGGATGGGAGACTGCTTGGGAATACCAGGTGCTGTGATGGATGGGTGATCTGTCCAGGATGTACCCTGCCTCTTAACCAGAGATGCTGGTATAGGTGCCCCACCACTCCAAAAGGATCATGATGTTGGTGACTACATATATATATATATATATATATATATATATATATACACACACATACTCTTTCTTTTAAAGGCGACATTTCAGCTTCATTTTTCAACCAAATTTAGACCATACAGGGACGTCTATATGAAGACGCCTTTTCAATGACCTGAAAGACAGCTTTACATCTTTCACTTTTCAAACACTTTTTCAAACAACACAACTATTTTCATTGATTATTCCATTATCTGAATTTAAATAAGAGATGTGGTTGGAATTTTGTTTTCCTCTCTTTGTTATATTATTTAACACCTTATTACATGTATTTGTTTTGTTATTTTCCAGTAATTTACTGTAATGTTTTTTTTTACTCAATCTTAAAATACTAATGAGTTTATTTTTATAAGTCTTGTATTTCTTTTCTGCTTCCACAGTTCTTAATTTCAGAAACGATTTGTATAACAACTTTTTCTTTTTACAAGCATTTTGCAGGCCCTTGGTGATCCAAGGCTTATCTCTGGATTTAACTTTAGTTTCCTTTACCACTAGAGGGCAGTGTTTATTATATAGTTGTGATAAAATGGAGACAAATTCTCCATATGCTGTATCAATGTCGTCAACATAAACACCGCTCCAGTCTTGTATTTTTAGATCTTTTCTAAGCTTGTTAATTGCAGTTTCTGTTACAAGTCGTTCAAAAACCTGATCTATTTCAACGTTCTGTGTTCCACCAGTGTGTGAAGAAACAAAAACAGGCAGATGGTCTGTCACATCATTGATAATAAGACCAGCAGTTACATTCCCTTCAGTGACATTTGTGAAAATGTTATCAGTAAGCGTTGCTGAATGTGTTGTTATTCTAGGGGGGTATGTTATTGAAGGGTAGAAACCCAGACAAAACATGGAATTTATGAATTCACTTATTTAGATATGGTCATTTGGATTTAATAAGTCAATACTGAAGTCTCCATAAATAAATACCAGCTTCTTATTACCTACTGCACTGAAAAGCTCAGACAATTTTTCTTTGAAAATGTCAATATCGGTACCCGGTGCTCTATAAATGCAACTTATTATGATGTTTTTTGCAGTTGTAATTAATTCCACAGTTACACACTCCATGATGTTTTCCATTTCAAAAGACATATTATCTACAACTTGGCTTTGGTAGCAGGACCTGATGTATAAAGCAACACCACCACCCCTTTTTTTTGACCTGCTTGTGGTATAAAAATCATAGCCTCTCATTTGCACTGTATGAAGTTGGTCATTTTTTAGCCAAGTCTCAGAAATTGCAACAGCAGAAAAAAAATTGTTTCATTGCAACAAACTGTCCTGGATTTTGGAAAAAATTCATGTTGAGGCTTCTACTATTAAAGTGTATTATTGACAATGATTGGTCAGAAATTGTATTTTTTAGCTGGTCTGAGCTAAAGTATTTACACTGATGTTTTATACTGTTGAAAAAGTGATTTTCAGGATTGGTTTCATATTCAACACTGTGTGGCTTATGCTCAGTATATTCATACCCTTTAAAAATGAGGTTGTTTCCTATAAAAGTTTGCATCTTAATTATTCCAGTCAATGGAAACAAATGCACAGTTTATATCTCTAAGTTGATAATGAAATGTCAATCATTTCTGGTTGATTTTTGGCTCCATTGATTTTGGTGTACTGTTACGGGGATGGCGTGGGTGAATAATGAGTCTGTCATACCTTAAGTAGGCTATGTCCCCTCGTGCTCTTGCAGCTTTCAGCTCTGGCATTAATTCTTTTCTCTTCCCTCTTACCAAATCAGTGAAGTCCTCATTGATGAAGATTTTTGTTCCTTTGAGGGACTTGGCTCTTTGAAGAATGGTCATCCTGTCCTTGTGCCACAGGAACTTGACCACAATGGGTCTCGGTCTTTCTCCTCCAGGTTTCCCAGTGCGGTGGGCTCTCTCCATCTCGATCCCTGGTGGTAACTGTAGTTTCTCCATCAGAATGTTTTTAATCTTCTCCTCCGTGTCGGCCCAGGTCTCTCCTGGTGCCTCCACAACACCATCAAAGACTAGATTATTTCTCAGGGATTGTCCTTCCAGATATTCAAATTTGTCGGTGATAGTCAACAGACTGTCACACACTTTAAAAACATCTGATTGCAGCACATTGTTGCGGTCTGCTTGTTTAGACAAATCGGCTTTTATGTCATCTACGTCGAGTGAACTGTAGACTGGTTTTAATGTCCTGCAACTCTCTGGTCATCGTGCCCACTCTTGCATTAGCTGAGTCCATGATCACTTTGATGAGGCTTTTGAAAGTTTCCTGTTGTTGGTTTCACAATGCAGAAAACAATTCTTTTTGCTGTTGCAGTAAGTCATTTACCTGTGCGAGGGACACATATTCCTCCTCAGATTTGGCCTCTGCTTTTGGCTTAGGTGGCATTTTGCTGCAGTTTTGCGATAATTTGCAGTGGACAAGGAGACAAGAGTCTGTTTCCAAGACTATTTCAGTGTTGATGAAAAATTCAAGCAGCAACAACAGGAATGCATGTAAGGCCTGGTGCCAGGCCTGAAGCCTGATGGAGGTGGCTGCAGGGCCTGGTGGTGGTAACTGCCTGTGAAGCCTGGTGGTGGTGGCTGCCTGTGGAGCCTGATGGTCGTGGCTGCTGGCCTGGTGATGGTGGCTGCCTGTGGAGCCTGTTGTTGGTGGCTGCCTGTGAGGCCTAGTAGTAATGGCTGCCTGTCTGCTTCTAAGGCAGAAAGCCCCAATTCTAAATCCACCAGAATCTTCCCCCAAGCCACCAATCCACTGCAAAGTGTCAACCAAATCACCTCCAAAAGTCCAGAACTAGCCACAGGTGAAGAATTGAAGTTCTATTACCTCTTGAACAGGTAGTATTTAATCCTGCTGCTCAGTGCTGTTGCTATATAGCTTATATAGCTTATTATGAACAGGACTGGTGACAAAGGACAGCCCTGGTGGAGTCCAACTCTCACTGGAAACGAGTTTGACTGAGTGTTGGCAATACGAACCAAACTCTCACAACGGTCGTATAGAGACTAGACAGCTCATAGCAAGAAACCCGATACCCCATACTCCCAAAGCACCCCCCACAAAAACCACGAGGGACATGGTCAAATGCCTTCTCCAAGTGCACAAAACACATGGGGACTGGTTGGGCAAACTCCCACAAACCTTCAATAATTCTTGAGAGGGTAAAGAGTTGGTCAGATGTGCCACGGCCAGAACGAAAACCACATTGCTCCTCCTGAATCAGAGGTTCAACCAATGGTCGGAGTCTCCTCTCCAGCACTCTGGCATAGACCTTCCCAGGGAGGCTGAGGAGTGTGATCCCCCTAAAGATGGAACACACTCTCCAGTCCCTCTTCTTGAAGAGAGGAACCACCACCCCAGTCTGCCATGCCAAAGGTGCTGTCCCCGATTTCCACGTAATGTTGCACAGGCGTGCCAACCATGACAGCCCTACAACAATCACGGCCTTGAGGTACTCAGGGCGAATCTCGTCCACCCCCAGGGTCAAGCCACCAAAGAGTTTTTTAACCACTTCGGCAACGTTAGCCCCTGTGATGGGCAAGTCACCCCCTCATCCCCAAGCCCTGCTTCCTCTGTGGAAGGCATGTCAGTGGGATTGAGTATTCCTTCCACCACTCGACGATGCCCCCAGTCGAAGTCAGCAGTGCCCCATCCACACCATACAGTGTCGATGGGAAACTGCTTCCCCCTCCTGAGTCTCCAGACAGTTTGCTAGAATTTCTTCGAGGCTGAATTTTGTTCCATGGCTTCACCAAACTCCTCCCACACCCAAGTTTTTGCTTCAGTAACCACCCAAGCTGCACTCTGCTTGACCTGCCGGTACACACCTCAGCTGCTTCACGAGTCCCACAAGCCAACCGAGCTCAATAGGACTCCTTCTTCAGCTTGATGGCCCCCCTAACCACTGGTGTCCACCACTTGGTTCGGGGGTTTCCACCATGAGATGCACTAACAACCTTGTGGCCACAGCTCTGAGCAGCTGCTTCAACAATGGAGGTGGAGAACATGGCCCATTCAGACTCCATGTCTCCAGACTCCTTTGGAATGTGGTTGAAGTTCTTCCAGAGGTGGGAGTTGAAGACGTCTCAGACAGGGGCCTCCAAAAAGGGTGGGTACTCTGAAGCATCACTTGGTACATAGGCACAAATGATGGTCAGGACCTGTTTCCAAATCCAAAGGCACAGGGAAACAACCCTTTCGTCCACCAGGGGAAAACTCCAATGTCGAGGCAGCAAGGTTGGGGTAATACCCACCTCTGCTCGCTACCTCTCACCCGGGGCAACTCCAGAGTAGGCCAAGCTCCATCCCCTGTCCAGGAAACTGGTTCAAGAGCCGGAGCTGTGTGTTGAGGTGAGCCCAACTATATCTTGCCAGCATCTCTCAACCTCGTGCATCAGCTCAGGCTCCTTCCCCACCGGAGACGTGATGTTCCACATCCCAAAAGCCAGTTTAGAAAGCCAAGGATCAGACGGCCAAGGTCTCTGCCTTTGACCGCCATGTGATCCACATAGCACCGGACCCCCAGTGGGGAGCCCACTGGAGGGCGGACTCCTATAACTCCTTCAGGCTGAGCCTGGCCAGGTCCCATGAGCAGAAACCCGGCCACCAGGCGCTAGCCATCAAGCCCCTCCCCCAGGCCTGGCTTCAGGGCGGGGCCCTGGGAACCCCATACCGGGTGGGGTACACTGAATCCTTGTTTTTTTTCATCCATCATGAGAGTCTGTTGGATCACTCTTAGCCTGGTTCTTCACTCAGGACCAGCTTGTCTTGGGAGACCCTACCAGAGGCAAACTGCCCTGGACAACATAGCTCCTGGGATCACTAGAGCATGCAAACCCTCCACCGCGATAAGGTAACGATCCTTGGGGGGCATTAGCGGGATGGGTGTTTCAAATTTACAAGAGAAAAGTAGAAAATTTATAGAAAAAAATTCATATTTTTGAGAAAAATGTTGCAGCTTTATAGGAAAAATAGGTTAAAATTTACAAGAAAGATGTTTTAAAATTTATAGGAAAGTTGCAAATTTAGAGAAGTTACAAATTTACAGGTATAAAGTTGCAAATTTATGGGAAAAAAGTTGAAAATTTGTAGGGAAAAAGTTGCAGATTTACAGGTAAAAGGATCCAAGCTTATAGGAAAAATGTTCAAAATTCACAAGGAAAAAAGTTGCAAATATTTGAGTAAAGTTTAAACTCTCCAAGAAAAAAAGTGGCAAATATCTGAAAAAAGTGCAAATTTCTAACTTTTTGGGGGGGGGGGGGGGGGGGCAAGTCTGCTTAGAATTGGTGCTTCATTTTTTTTCAGTTATGTACCATGATTAAAAGAGAAAAAGGTTATGCTGATTTGGGGGGGGGCTATAGTGTGAACATCTGACATCAGCCGTGATGAAAGAGGGAGGATCATGAGCATTTAAAGAGACATGCACTGAAATGAGCCGTTCTGAGGAGGCTGCTGAGGACGGGTCATGATGGTACTGAAGTAATTAAACCCTGAGGTGTTCGGACCAAATCATGACTCGGACGTTTCACTGAAGCCTGTGGAAGCTGAGTCAGCATGGGGGACTACTGCATCACATCTGTCCTCTATGAATTAATCTGGATTTCTACGGGAAACTTCTCGTGAAGCCCACCTGATCTCTGACAGTCGATATGCTGCATCTGCATCCGGTCCATGCTGGGGCCCGGCTCCTGCAGCTCCTCTTTGTCCAGGTCCCAGTCCAGGTCCAGACCTCCGGAGCAGTGCAGAACCTCGCCGACCAGCGGGCCACCCTGAGCGTCACACACCTTTCTGTACGCCATGATGTCACCTGGAGACACAGATGTAAATGAAGCTCATAAAACCACAGCTGGCTCTGGTTTTAAAGCATAGCGTGTGAACGCCGCTAAATCTTTTACTTTAAACTTCACACTTTTCTCATTGTAAATTTTGCTAAATTTTCTCACAAGTTTGGGACACGTTTCTTATAAAATCAAAACTTTATTCTCAGGAATTTACTACTTTTTTCATGACAAATTTCCACTTTTTTCCCAGTAATTTTTTTTTGGCCTTTTTACTCATAATTTTAAAAAAAATGCAAATTTTTGAGAAAAACATTTGAAAATGTGAGTAAAAAATTGGAGATTTATGAGAAAAAAATGTGAATTCATAAAGTCACAAATTTATGAGAAAAAATGCAAATTTCTGAGAAAATAATTTGAAAAATTACAGTAAAAATACAGATTTATGAGAAAACAATTGAATTTTAAAAAAAAAAAATCACAAATGTAAGACAAATCACAAATTTATGAAAAAAGTTGCAAAATTTTGATGGAAAATGCTACAATTTTTTTTAGAAAAAGGTTGCATATTTTGAGGAAAAAGTTCAAAATTTACAGTAAAAATTGTAGATTTATGAGAACAAAGTCAAAAATTTTAAGAAAAAAAAAACAAATCCATGAGAAACTCAATTTTTTTTAGGTAGCTAGATAGTTATCTTTTTTTTTTTTTTTTTTTAGAAAAAGTTGCATATTTTGGAGAAAAGTTAAAAATTTACAGTAAAAATTGCAAATTTATGAGAATTTTTTTTTTTTTTTGCATTTTTGCTTAGAATTGGTGGTTCAAATCCATGTTAATCAGTTATGTAACATATAGAAAGGTTTATGATGATATGGGGGGGACAGTTGGCTCTTTTTCCAGCTAACAAAGAGGACCCCCCCCCCCCCCGAAAAAAAAAATCAGCTGGTGTCAGCGGTGTGTGAGGCAAAGGTTGGCACCACTGATCTAAACAATCACCCACGTTTACTTTTACAATGTTGTTGTTAGTCCACCCCTTTTTATTCCTTTAATAATGTTTATTGCATTATAAACTCATACCCATTACAAAAATAAGACCCCCCCCCCCCCCCCCCCTTCCCGACCCCACAGTCTTGAATAGGGCCCCTGCTGCAGACAGGCCTGGATTTCTGGCCAAATACCAGCAGTCTCTGGTCAAAACAAAAACCCCTGAACTGATTCTGACCTTGGAGTCAATCCTGAAGAACATGTTTCCACTGAGCACACATTCCCCCCTACACACCCTGCTGTATATTTTTATAGGATATTACATATGTGGTGTTATGGCTCACTGGGCCCGCGGGTAATAGAACTGTAGTAGGAGGAAAACATGCAGGGGTGAAATAAAAGATGAGGCGCGCTGCTTCCTCCTTCCTGTTCCTGCTGTCAGAATGTGAGTCTAACGTGTGACTTCACATTTTCAGCATGTTTTTAAGAGAAGAGAAGATCAGATCAGCCTTTATTAGTCTCACAGTGGGGAAATTCCAGGATTGCAGCAGCGCAGGGATAGCAGCACTCAGAGCAATAGTTAATAAGATAAGAACTGCTTAGCCAAAGCAGTAAATATACATATGTAGACAGTTATATACATAGTTCTTTACACGTCAAACATGACCATTTCCACCATCTTTAACAGCTCAGTCCCATCACCTCCTCCCTAAATTCTTCCTTCCTCACCTCCCACCTCCTCATCAACCTCCCAGGATGATTAAAGTCTCGCTTTGTTAAATTTTATTAAAGATAAAAACTGATTTATTCCACTTGGCTTATATTTGAGTTGATCTAACTTCCACTGTCAACATCTGCCCGCTCCTCTTTTAACACGCGCTGCATCTGTGACTGAAATCCAATTAATTCTGTGGTTTAAAATGGTTGATTTAAAATGTACGGCGGAGCAAAGTTTCAGGGAGATGAAGTTTAATTAAGAGCTGAAGAATATTTTAGAGTGAAAAAGAGAAACATTTATAGTAATAATGGATTAGATTTCTATGGTGCTTTACATGTCAAGTGACATCTCAAAGCGCTTACAGTGAGTCCCTTAATCATTCACTCCAGACAGACATCGATAGCGGTAAGCTACTGCAGTAGCCACAGCTGCCCTGGGGCAGACTGACAGAAACGTGGCTGCCAGTCCACGCCAACAGCCTCTCTGACCACTACCGAAAATTTATACACAATCATACCAAGTGTCATGGACACCGGAGGTAAGGTGGGTCAAGTATCATGCCCAGGGACACAACGGCAGGACGGCTGGGGAGAGCGAGATTTGAGCCACCAACCCTCTGGTTATTGGACGACTCGCTCTACCTCCTGAGCCACTGTCGCCCACATTTCCCTCCTCCGTTCCATTTTTGCTGAGCACCAAGCTGGACAGCAGGAAGTTCCATTTTTATATGGTCTTTGGCATGATGCGGCCGAGACTTGAAGTTGCTCCCGGTGGGTCAGGCCAGCGCCGCCGGTGCATGGCGGCTCTGCCGCCATCAGTGTGTGAATGGGTGGATGGCAGGATCTGGAATGTACTCTGGTCATCTAGAGATGAGAAAAAGCGCTGTATAAGTGGACACCATTTACTATTTACCATTTGAACCTCGACCTCCCGGCTGTGGGGCGGATGCTCTACCTCTCCGGTTAGAGAAATGGTATTTAAAAAAAAAAAAAAACTTTTTTTCTTCTGAAATTTTAACTTTTTTCTCTCCAAAAATTCTCTTCTTCTTTTGTGCAAATTTTTTACTTGTGATTTTTCTCTTGTAAATTTGCAATTTTTAACTTTTTTGTTGTAAACTTACAACTTTTTTCTTGTAAATTTTCACCATTTTTTCCTGTAAGTTTTCAACTTTTTTCTCGTAAATGTTTTACTCGTTGTGATTTTTCTCTTGTAAATTTATAGCATTTTTCCAGAAAATTTTCAGCTTGTTTCCTGAAAATTTTAAACTTTTTTTTTCATGTAAATTTTCAACTTTTTTAAGGAAATTTGCAACTTTTGTCTCAGAAATTTTCAACTTTTTTGTAGGAAATTAAATTTTTTTCTTAAAAATGTGATTTTTCTCATAATTTTTTTTTTTACCTTTTCCTGTAAATTCTCAAATTTTCTCTTGTAAATCTGCAACTTTTTTCATAAATTTTTTACTCGTGATTTTTCTCCTGTAAATTTGAAACTTTTTTCCAGTAAATTTTATTTTTTTCTCCTAAATTTACAACTTTTTCCTTCTATATTTTCTACTATTTTCTTGTAAATTTTCAGATTTTTTTTCTAAAAAAAATTAGCATTTTTTTTCTTGTAAATTTTCACCATTTTTTCCTGTAAGTTTTCAACTTTTTTCTCGTAAATGTTTTACTCGTTGTGATTTTTCTCTTGTAAATTTATAGCATTTTTCCAGAAAATTTTCAGCTTTTTTCCTGAAAATTTTAAACTTTTTTTTTTCATGTAAATTTTCAACTTTTTTGAGTAAATTTGAAACTTTTGTCTCAGAAATTTCAACTTTTTTGTAGGAAATTAAATTTTTTTCTTAAACATGATTTTTCTCATAAATTTTTTTTTTTACCTTTTCCTGTAAACTCTCAAATTTTCTCTTGTAAATCTGCAACTTTCTTCATAAATTTTTTACTCGTGATTTTTCTCCTGTAAATTTGAAACTTTTTTCCTGTAAAATTTATTTTTTTCTCCTAAATTTACAACTTTTTCCTTCTATATTTTCTACTATTTTCTTGTAAATTTTCAGATTTTTTTTCTAAAAAAAATTAGCATTTTTTTTCTTGTAAATTTTCACCATTTTTTCCTGTAAGTTTTCAACTTTTTTCTCGTAAATGTTTTACTCGTTGTGATTTTTCTCTTGTAAATTTATAGCATTTTTCCAGAAAATTTTCAGCTTTTTTCCTGAAAATTTTAAACTTTTTTTTTCATGTAAATTTTCAACTTTTTTGAGTAAATTTGAAACTTTTGTCTCAGAAATTTCAACTTTTTTGTAGGAAATTAAATTTTTTTCTTAAACGTGATTTTTCTCATAAATTTTTTTTTTTACCTTTTCCTGTAAACTCTCAAATTTTCTCTTGTAAATCTGCAACTTTCTTCATAAATTTTTTACTCGTGATTTTTCTCCTGTAAATTTGAAACTTTTTTCCTGTAAAATTTATTTTTTTCTCCTAAATTTACAACTTTTTCCTTCTATATTTTCTACTATTTTCTTGTAAACTTTCAGATTTTTTTCTAAAAAAAATAGCATTTTTTTTTCTTGTAAATTTTCTTCTTTTTTCTTGTAATTTTGCAACTTATTTACTACTTGTTTCTTATTAACTTATGATTTTTTTCTTGTAACTTTTAAACTGTTTTCTTGTACATATTTATTTTTTTTCTTGTAAATTTGCAACGATAACCTCAATGCTAATTACATTTTTATTCTATGGAACTAAATTGCAGTTTGTGACTTTTTAAATTTTATATTTGATTTGCTCGAACTTATACAATCAACATCTGCCCGTTCCTCTTTTAATGCACGTCGCATTTGCTTTTGAAATCCAATTAATTTTATGGTTTAAAAAGGTCGATTTAACATGTGCAGTGGAGCAAAGTTTCAGGGAGATGAGGTCGAATTAAGAGCTGAAAAATGATAAACCACTACAGTTTGGACTGTATCAGAGTGAGAAACGGTTTTCAGTTTTTAACACATTTTGAAGCAGCCATACAACCGATTCTTCCCGTCTCTGACATCACAACATCATGGATTTATGCTCAGTGTGATCGAAGGCGAGGTCTGTGTGATGTAAATGTCATCCTCTCCACTCCTTCAGAGCAGAGAACTTGCAGACCAAATTTTGTCTAACCTCCTGACCAAAAGGTGGCACTACTACACAGCATACGAAGAGGAGAGGAAGAAGACAAACAATTAAAAAGAAACGAGACGAGATCAGAGAAAGACAAAGAAAAGACAATTAGCCATAAAAGTAGTAAACACAGGAGTTCCTTTTCTCTTCTTTGTACTGTTTTTATTCTCCTTTATATAACTGGCGAAAAACTGCTGTCAGCTCGTTTGTGCCCCCTATTGGGCTGGAGTGAAACTGCAGATGATAGTTACGTCAGTGTTAACTCTTTAACTGCCCAGATTAAATGGACGGGTCGCGTGCCCCCAGCGGCACAGCGCAGCAACTGCACGTGTCAACTTATTGACGTCCCCCGACTATACTGAGAATTTGTACTAATCTTTATTGATCTGACAGTTTAGAAGGTGGCAGACACGCGCCGAAGGAATCATGGCTGATATGGAATATAGCAAAGAAGAAGAAATCCTCGTTATTCCTCTTCCTTTTTCCGCTTTGAGCTCACACACCAATGTGGATGCCGCCGTGTTTGGTCATCGCAATAGTGATGATGACTGAAACTGCATGAAACGGGAAAAATAGCCGCGTAATACAAACGAAATTCACATGGGATAATCATAAGAGTTTGTAGATGTGGTACACGGGTGTGAATTACTAAGTAGAGGTCATCGTAACAAAAAACTGAACTCCCATTCCCAAGATGGTGGCGCCTGCGGGCGTCATGGATTCCCACAGGAATAATGCACCAAACTGAAAAAATAGCCACGTAATACAAACAAAATTCACATGGGGTAATCAAGAGTTTGTAGATGTGGTACACGGTGTAAATGGCTGAGCAAACAAACATCGGCTACGATGGACGAAAATGGACCGGTCATGTGGGCGGGCGAGCCCCCCTCCCGGTAACAGGTAAGAGAGAAATATGTTTTTTTTGACATTTTATTGATTTTCTGGTTCATATACTTTGAAGATTAGATAAAAACAAACCCCTGTAGACAAACTGGCGTCAAAAAAAAAAACAAAAAAAAAAAAAACGGACCATTCTTTATGTAAATATGTCCAAAGTCCACTTTTTACTGAAAGTTATGTATTTCGATATGGCTGCTGTGGCATTATGCTAATTAGATGTGTAAAATTATTCGTATCTGAAACTTTGAATCATATTCTACATCTTTCTAATTGACAGTAAGCCATTTTTCTCTTGTAACTTTCAAGTTATAGCCTTGGAAATCTCAACTATTTTATTGACACATTTTTTTACTACTCTTGACCATTAGGGGGGCCTTGAGTTGCCTTGCATTGCCCCATGCGCCACATGGCACCTAGGGCAGTTAAAGGGTTAATTTCACTGACAATAATTTTAGTCGTAGTCTTCATCAATGACATTTTTCCTGATGAAAACTAAATAAAAATTGATTCATGAAGCAAAAATTCTGACTAAACGTACTGAGACGTTACGTTAACAAAAAACAAAACAAAAATGTTCCAGAGATGAGATTCGGATGGAGATGGAGTTCGGCTGCGCCGGCGGTGTGCGGCATAACCGGCCAGGCAGACGGCGGCAGGCGGCGACGATCGACGGCGGTGATCTGCGGAGCTGTGCAGCGTTACTTGGTGGAGGAGCTGTGCAGGAGCTCGGTGCGGCGGAGGAGCTTGCAGGAGCTCGGTGCGGCGGGTCCAGCAGCGGCCGGGCTAGTTGAGGCCTAGCCGGATTCTCTGTTTATCTCTATCCACAGGTCAGTAAGATGCCACCAAAGAAAGAGGAAATGGAAGAAATCAAAAAATCTCTGAACTTTATGTCAGAAGAATTGGCCAAATTGACTAGCCAGCAGGACAAAATAATAGGCCTAATAGAACAGGTACAAGCCCTACATTTAATAATTCAAGAAAAAGACAAAAAAATTATGGACCTGGAGCAACACGGGCGTCTTTTGGAGCAACGCGTCGAGGATCTTGAACAAGGTTCTCGTATTGATGACCTAGTTATAAGTGGACTAGACATCAGATATCAGTCATACGCCCATGCCGCAACAGGACTGAGTGGTGAAGATGCTCCCATGAGTGAATCATTGTCCTTAGAAAATCAAGTGCTTCAGTTCCTTAATAATAGAGACATTAAGGTAGAAGCCAATGCAATCTCAGCCTGTTATGCTCTACCGAAGAAAGATAACAAATCAAAGAAATCAATTGTGATGCGCTTTGTAAACAGAAGGGTAAAGAATGACATACTGAGGCAGGCCAAAAAGCTAAAGGAAACTCAAGTTTACATAAATGAACACCTGACAAAAAAAAAAACGCTGAATTAGCACGACAGGCATGGATGCTAAAAAAAACAAAATAAGATACAAGCAACCTGGACAAGAAATTGTAGAATTTGGATTAAACTAAATGGATCACCCTAGCAAGCAAAGAGTATAATAATCAGAGATGTTACTGACTTAGATAAATACAGATGAACACTGATTAAGAAAATTAAGAGACGATGATAATCCATATTCACACACACATTAAGAATAGTTCTTTTGATACACCATGCCAAAGTACTTTAAAAAAAATAAGCAAAATAAACAAAAACTTATGACCGACTCGAGTAGACATCAATTATCCCCAGCTGGAGGAAGTCATTTGACACAGAATGAGGAAACTCAAACTCTGAAAATATACCATTATGCTGAACATAAACCACAAGAGATGGAGAATGATATTGATCCTGATAACCACTTTTTCAATAATATTCATAACCACTGTGAATATTACACTGAAAAACAATTCAAAAGTCAAGTGCAATTAGATGGTAAACTGTCAATAATACACTTCAACAGCAGAAGTCTTAACAAAAACTTTCCACAGATTCAGGACTATTTAAAACAGCTAGACAGAAAATTCACAGCTATTGCAGTCTCTGAAACCTGGCTTAATGAAGAACTGGCTCCCCTGATGGCAATAGAGGGATATCAGATGTTTTATATTAACAGATCTCAAAAAAAGGGTGGTGGTGTTGCACTGTATATTGATGACCTGTACAGGTGTAAGCTTGTAAATGAAATGTCCTTAGCACTACCAGGGATCTTGGAATGTGTTACTGTTGAGATTGACCTAGACAAAACAAAAAATCTAATCATAAGCTGCATATATAGAACGCCGGGAACTTGCATTGAGACATTCAGAGATAAATTAGTCGAGCTGTACAATAATATTACTAGTAAGAAAATGGTAGCAATTTGTGGAGATTTCAGTATTGATTTACTGAATCCACATCAACAAAATGTAGTTACAGAGTTCATGAACTCTATGTACAGCATGAGTCTATATCCCACAATAACACATCCCAGTAGAATCACAGTTCACACTGCTACACTTATTGACAACCTGTTTGTCAATGTTTTCGACAAGAAAATAGAAAGTGGATTACAGTGATCCCTCACTTATCGCGGTTAATGGGTTCCAGAACCGACCGCGAAAAGTGAAAAACCGCGAAGTAGCGTCACCCCTAATGACGTCATCCATAAATAATACGTACGTTCATTCTGTCACTCTCTCTCTCTCATATGATACGTGTGTGTGTGTGTGTACGTGTACATACATACGTAGATGTAAATAAAGTGTACATAAATATGTTTTTAGAACTCTTTTATTCTTATAACAAGATACGTAACTCAAGATGAAAATGATTTACTGCACAGGTTAATGAGAGCTTTACTGCTCCTCAGGTGACGCCTCATCGTCAGGTGCTGGAGGCGCAGGATCGTCGAGGGCAGCTGCAGGAGGCGGCGTAGTGGCTCGACGGGAAGACTATTTCGCACAAAATGGCACAAGAGAAAAGCAAAAAGTTCCACGCGGCGAGACTAAAAGTAACACGAGCGATAAAGAGCAATGAATGCGGTCTTCCTTCCTTCATGGGCGCTCGGCAGGGAGAGGAGGTGGGTGAAACGTCTCGGCCAATCAGCTTGCGAGATTTCCGAGCCGAGCGAACAGAGAGGTGGATTTTTTGAGCTGTGCGGCTCTCCGTGTTGATACCTGATGGTCTAATGTAGTCTCCCTGCCTTCTGCTAGCGCCCGCCCATTATTTCTCAATTTTGAATTTTTGATGAATATTTTTGAAAAATCCGCGATGCACTGAGGGCGCGAAAGGTGAAGCGCGAAGTAGCGAGGGATCACTGTATTGATAAATGATATAAGTGACCACTTGCCAACCTTTGCACTTATCCATGGCCACACGGGGCCCAACGCAGAAAAAATTTCAAAATCGTTCAGACACAAATCACCAAATGCAATCAGTTCTCTTAAAGAGGACTTGCTGAAGCAAGACTGGACAGAAGTCTATGTATCAGATGTAAATGAAGCCTATGACACATTTATAAACATTGTAACCACTCTTTATGAAAAAAACTGCCCATTAGTAAAAAAAAAAGCTTAAACACAAATTTGCTGAAAAGCCATGGTTAACCAAAGGACTACAAAAGGCGTGTAAAAAGAAAAATTTATTATATAAAGCTTTCCTAAAGAAAAGAACAAAAGAAGCAGAGCAGCGGTATAAAACATACAAAAATAAGTTAACATATATAATAAGATGTAGTAAAAGAGACTATTACAGTAAAGAACTGGCAAAAAATAAAGACAATATTAAAAATACATGGACAATACTCAACAGTATCCTTGGAAATAAAAGCAGAAATACAAGCTACCCAACTAATATTCCAAAAAATAATAAAATGACTCAGAGTGTGAATATAGCTTCACCTGCAGATGAATTTAATAATTTTTTTGTTAACACTGGACCTAAACTGGCCCGAGAAATACCCACTACGGCGCCTACAGGTGATACAATATGCAATAACACTGCTGTAAAAGACTCCATCTTCATAAAGAACAACGGACGAAAGAGAGGTCATTGAAATTGTTAAATCGTTCAAAAGTAAAACATCTACTGACTGTGATGGTATTGACATGCTACTAGTCAAAACTGTTATCGAATGCATAGTAAAACCACTGACGTATATCTGTAACCTGTCTCTCCAATCAGGTATATTTCCCAATGCAATGAAAATAGCTAAAGTAATTCCGATATACAAGACGGGCGACAGAGGGGAACTCTCAAACTATAGACCAATTTCACTATTACCGCAATTTTCCAAGATACTTGAAAAAATATTCTATGAGAGAATTGACAACTTCATACTGAAGAATGATTTATTATGTGAGCAGCAATATGGGTTCAGACACAAGAGGACAACTGCATATGCCCTAATGGAATTTACAGAAAAAATATCAACAGCCATTGAAAATAAGAGTATTCAGTTGGAGTATTCCTAGATCTTAAAAAAGCATT
The DNA here is from genome assembly GCA_020510985.1 of Pholidichthys leucotaenia. Taxonomy (NCBI): domain Eukaryota; kingdom Metazoa; phylum Chordata; class Actinopteri; order Cichliformes; family Pholidichthyidae; genus Pholidichthys; species Pholidichthys leucotaenia. The sequence continues at coordinate 9,754,275 of CM035839.1, read as the reverse complement.
TGATACAGTAGATCATAATTTATTATTAAAGAAACTACAAAATTGTGGTATTAGAGGGGTAGCACTGTCCTGGTTAAGTAGTTACTTAAAGAATAGATATCAGTATGTATGTGTTAGCAACAAAAACTCAGAGTTGCTGAAGGTCACCTGTGGAGTCCCACAGGGTTCAGTTTTGGGACCATTATTATTCAATATGTATATAAACGATATATGTAAAGTTTCAGAAAAAATGGACTTAATATTGTTTGCCGATGACACTAATCTGCTATGCAGTGGAAACAATTTGGAACAACTTCTGGATACACTCGGAAAGGAATTAGGAAAGCTTAAACTGTGGTTTGATTCAAACAAATTAACGCTCAATTTAAATAAGACAAAATTTATAGTCTTTAACAACCATCACAACAACCCAGTACCCAAACTCAATGTAAATGGTGTAGAGATTGAAAGGGTATCTGAAACTAAATTCCTTGGAGTAATAATTGATAACAAACTGTGTTGGAAGTCACATATTAATTATATTAAAGGTAAAGTATCCAAATCAATTGCAATATTACACAGAGTGAAATATTTGCTGAATCAACCCACACTATACACCTTGTATCATTCATTAATACTCCCATACATGACATATTGTAATGAAGTATGGGGAAATACATATAAAACAAACATATATCCACTCTTTATGCTTCAAAAGAGAGCTATTAGAATAATAAACAAAGCAGCTTACAGGGAACCAACAAACCCACTTTTTCTCAAACAAAAAAACTCTCAAGTTGAAAGATCTGGTTGACTTTAAAACCGCAATAATAATGTTCAAAGTGAAGAATTTATCACTGCCCGCAAATATCCAAAAGTTGTTCTAAACAAGGGAGAAACAATATCACTTCAGAGGAACATGTATATTTCAAAAGCCTACAGTGAGAACTACCACCAAGCAACACTGTATTTCAGTGCAAGGAGTCAGATTATGGAACGATTATGGACCTGAATTAAAATCATGTACAACGCTTGGACAATTTAAACAAAAACTAAAGGAAGAAATACTCCAAACATATTTACAAGACGACATGTAAACTCACATAAGGATTGACATATCCAGCCTGTGTTGTGTTGTAGCTTAGTTTTGTTTTTTTTCTCTGTAACATTTTGTCTTAGATTTGTTTTGAATAGTAACCGCTTAACTTAGCTTAGCTTAGTTTTCTTTTTTTTTTCTCTCAGTCACATTTTGTCTTAGCCTTGTTTTAAATTGTAATCGCTCTTGTCTTGTTTTCTCTTTTTTCTCTTTTGAATTCTTGGATGGAATATGGGTGGGCAATATAAGCTGCGGCTTCAGCCATCACCCATTTCGGATAACTCACGTGGAATTGTATAGAAGAAGGAGTCTTTGTCTAATTTGACCTTGTTGTTATATTATACGGTTTCTTTTAACCTGTACTGTACTATCCGAAATAAATTCATTCATTCATTCATTCAATCAGAATGGTTTGAAATAAGAGATTTCCTACTAGCATAAATTAAAAAAAAAAAAAAGCATGCTGGAGTGCACTGAGCTGTGGTGTGAAGAAGAACTAAGGTCATGATGTGAGACCGTCCCGTGGTGGACACTGTCATGATTTTCTTTATATTAATAGATGTCCATTGTTGATTTAGTGAAGGAATAAGGTGCAGAGTCAATGATGCCTGTCTGTGTTATTTATTCTTGGTCAAGAGGAAGATTTCCTGCAGCAGTTCAGCAGAAATTTTCACAGTGAAAATAGTGTGGGCAGATTTTATACCTTAGAGCAAACAAAGATAATATGTTATGAGAACGTTCTGTAGGAGTATGGAGCCTAGATGTCTCCCAGAACTGACCTTGATAAGTCTCAGTGTCTCAGGAAGAAACATGATATAGATTCAAAGGCTTTATTATCATGCGCACAGTTAAGAAATGCTACATTTCCTGAGCAATGAAATTCTTACTTTGCTCTCCGAACAAATGCCAAGGTAGTAAATACAGAAACAACAATTCTAACATGGTCATGACACACTAACACAGTAACTCAATCCTAATACTAATGGATGCTAATAACACACACACCAACACACAGTTAGGCAGTTAGGACTCCTTAAGCCCACCTTGATACTAAATACTAAAACTAATAAGTACTAATAACACACACGAGGCTGTTTGGACAGTTAAAGCAGTCAGACAAGAGGAATGAAATTGAAAATTCACTGGAAGACTAAAGTGATAGTGGTATATTGATATCAGAGATGATGTGAACCTGAGATGGCATAGACTTATGTACAGTGTGCAAATGAACACGGCAATGAGCAGGCATAATTACAAATTAGCTCCCGGTGCTAATTTCTGTACCTGTAGTACCAGTAGACTGTGCATGATAAGCAGCAGCAGAGATGATATGGACATCAGATGGGTGATACTATATCTACTGTAAAGGTGAGCAGTGTGCAAATTTAGCAGCCGGTGTGTGAGTTCCTATATGCAAAGCTGTGTTACGGAGTTATATGTTCAGGAGTCTGATGGCAGTGGGAAAGAAGGAGTTCTTCAATCTGGTTGTTCTGCATTTCACACTTCTGTACCTCCAGCCTGAGGGTAGAAGTGTGAACGTTCTGAGCTGGGGGTGGGTGGGGTCTTGGAGGATGGTGTCAGCTCTCCTTTGGACTCTGCAGTGGTAGATGCTCTGCAGAGAGGGGAGTGGAGTCCTGATGATCTTCTCCGCTGTCTTCACCACTCTCTGCAGGCGTTTGTGCTCCAGGGCAGTGGTGCTGCCGTACCACGCAGTGATGCAGTTGGTCAGGATGCTCTCGATGATGCAGCTGTAGAAATTGTTGAGGATTCTGCAGGACATGCCAAACTTCTTCAGCCTCCTCAGGAAGTACAGCCACTGTTGAGCTCTCTTAACCAGCTCTGTGGTGTTGTGTGTCCACTAAAGGTTCTCACTGATGTGGATGCCCAGGTATTTAAAGCTGCTCACCCTCTCCACCTTAAGCTTCTGGATGAACAGCGGCTGATGGGGTCTCCTCCTCTCTTTCCTCATGTCCACTATCATCTCCTTTGTCTTGTCCATGTTGAGGGTGAGGTTGTTGTCCTCACACCATGGCACCAGGTTGGCCACCTCCCTCCTGTAGGATGTTTCATCATCACCAGTGATGCATCCTATCACTGCTATGTCATCCACAAACTTTAGGATCATATTGTCCTTGTGGGAGGCAACACAGTCATGGGTGAAGAGGTTGTGTCTAGGAGCATAACAACAGAAACACAGTGTAATATTAATTGATAAAATAAGGAGATCTTCTCCTCTACTGGGCTCACAGCGGGGCCGACTCTGTCCACGGTGGGTTCATTTTGCAGCCGGTCTCTGGAGGAGGAGCTAGCGACAGAGAATAAAGGAAGCTCCACAGCTCCCGCTTTCAGTGATCAGATCAATATTGTCCACAGAGAAAAGAAGTGACCTGACTTTGATTAGTTCTATACCGGTGTGAAAAAACAAATGATGCTTCTTCTGAGACAAACTAAACCCTCTAAATATGTATTTTTATGGCCTAGTCCAGGGCTGTCAAACATACGTTTTTTCAGGTGGTGAGGATTGATTAGATTGATGACTGATGTGGACATGTGTGTAAACTTAAAAGTAATTTCTAGATCTTGACAAAGCTGTTTTTACTGTATTTTTGAATTCCAGATACTAGTGTGTTAATGTTCTGTGCCTTTGTAGATCCACTGTGATGTGTAAGTTGTAATGCATATAGGTGAAGGGATACAAATCAGAAATGGGTCAGACCCTAGTAGCCTTTGTGTCATATGAGAATTTCGGCAACTAAATCTACAATAGATTTAGTCAAGTAATTCATAAAGATGGGTTTAGAGTAGGAAAACATGACAATATATCATAGTGAATGTCCTTCCAGTGGAGAATGTCTGTAATATTTCAGGTAAGAGTCCACTCTCTCTCCTTCTATCTGCTGATTGCCTGCCTGATTCTCCTCAGCTGCGCGAATCGCTCCACCTGCACCTCATCAGCTCCTGCCTATAAGAAGGGTGTAATTCCTCACTGTTATCGCGGGACTGTCAGACCACATTCCTATGCTGCCAGCAGTGAAGCTCACAGTCTCCTACCAGAGTGTGCTCTTCTGCTTTTTACATGCTTCTACCCTTCTCCCTCTGAGGGAACAAGTGAGCCTTAAAAACATTTTCCTGCCTCCTCATCTCTCTCAGGGCTCCTACCTGGACTCTCCCCAAGGCAGATCTAGGATTCATCTGGTGGGATCTCACCTGGATCCTCAATCCCACCCCTATGTAAGTCTCCAGCATTATTTAATCAATATACTCACCCTGAAGACCCCGGGCCCGGGGCAACCTCCCCTGCCTGCAGCTCTCCCTCCTACCCACTGGCGAGAGTTTCTGTTCAGCCACAGCCTGCAAAGAAGAAGGCAGCCAGCCTGTAAATGACTGCACCGCTCTTCTCTGTACCTGCACAAGTCTTCAAACACGTGCAACGTCAAGTTCATGTCCAGATTTGTACCGCTCTGCAGCACGATGCTCGTTGATGCGTGTAGTCTGGTTCACATCAAGACCACTCATTTGACTCAAATGTCGTGGATGCTACATCAGAGGCATATATGGAGGAAAATGTGATGGATGTGTTTAAAAGCTGCTTGGGCTAACACCATCAAAGCCTCTCAGTGCACAATTAGAAGGACTAAAAGCACTGTGGGGGGGCTGTGATTCATTTACACGCTTTAAAATGACAGAAACTGAGGCGAACGCTTAAGTAGAGGATCTGAGAGGGTGTGTGTGTGTGTGTTGGTTGTGTTTGGCCCAGTAAAACCAACCCTGGTTCAATACAGCTCCTTAACGGCGTCATTAAACCTCACCGCGGGTGATGTCACATGCATGTCAATGGAGCGTGGGTGTGATGTCTGACCGGGGATCGGGTGCATAAAATCCACTGACCAGTGTCTCGGCATGCCATTAAGTTTAACGGCGCCTTTTACACGCTCCGTCGTCAAAGTCCACCATGAATGGGCAAATGAACTGCCCAATCAATAAGTGCGTGGAGACAGAGAAAAGAAACAACTGGATTTCAGCTTGAAGGCCTTTCTTCTGCCATTTCACACAGGTCTGTTGACTGTGATGTCGGCTGGTTACGAGGAAAGACGATGTGTGAGTGATGGAGAAGCAGAAAAAACAACAGGTTAGCTGGGGCTTCTATGTTTTAATGCTGTCATGTGACCCCAAAATCACCCCCCCCCCCCCCGACACCGTCATATGTAAACCTCTCTATATCATGTCACAGAACTGAGTAAAATGACTTTGATCCCAAACTGGGAAATTACAGAAACTTCTACTTAGAATTGGTGCTTCAAAGTACATCCATCCATCCATCAATCCACAGTGGATATAAAAAGTCTTCACACCCCTGTTCAAATGCCAGGTTTTTGTGATGTAAAAAAAAATGAGACCAAGATAAATCATTTCAAAACTTTTTCCACCATGAATGTGACCCTGATTTGGATTTGGATGTGTGCTTTAGGTCATTGTCGTGCTGAAAGATGAAGTTCCTCTTCATCTTTCTAGCAGAAGCCTGAAGGATTTCTGCCTACACTGACTGGTATTTAGAACTGTTCATAATTTCCTCCACCTTGACAAAGGCTCCAATTCCAGCTGAAGAAAAGAAACACCAAAGCATGATGGTACCACCACCATGCTTCACTGTAGTTATGGTGTTTTTTGGTGATGAGCAGTGTTGTGTTTGGGCCAAATATACCTTTTGGAATTATGGCTAAAAAGTTCAACCTTGGTTTCATCGGACATAACACATTTTCCCACATGTGTTTGGGAGATTTCAAATGTGTTTTTGCAAAATTCAGCCGGGCTTGGATGTTTTTCTTTGTAAGATAAGACTTCCATCTTGTCACCCTAGATGGGAGATTGTTGTCACATGTACTACTAAACAGCCAGTACTTGCCAGAAATTTCTACAGCTCCTTCAGTTTTGCTGTTGACCTCTTGGCAGTCTCCCTGATCAGTTTTCTTCTTGTCTTTTCGTCAATTTTGGAGGGACATCCAGTTCTTGGTAATGTCACTGTTGTGCCATATTTTCTCCACTTGATGACTGTCTTCACTGTGTTCCATGGTATATTTAATGCCTTGGAAATTATTTTGTACCCTTCTCCTGACTGATACCTTTGAACAGTGAGATCCCTCTGATGCTTTGGAAGCTCGCTGTGGACCATGGCTAGTGCTGTAAGATGTGACTACAAAAATGTCAGGAAAAGCCTATTAGAACAGCTGAACTTTATTTGGGGTTAATCAGAGACACTTTAAATGGTGGCAGGTGTGTGCTGACTCCCATTTAACATGAATTTGAATGTGATTGGCTAATTGTGAACACAATCACATCCCCAGTTATAACAGGGTGTGCATATTTATGCAACCAGGTTGTTGTAAGTTTTTTATTTTTCCCCTTAAAAGATTTCACAGTTTGTTTTTCAATTGGGTTGTACAGGTTATAGATCACATTAATGGTGGAAAAAGTTTTGAAATGATTTATCTTGGTCTCATTTTTTTACATCACAAAAACCTGGCATTTGAACTGGGGTGTGTAGACTTTTTTTTTAATCCACTGTATCTAGAAATGCCAAAAAACTTGCAACATTTTTCTTTTAAATTTGTGATTTTAAAAGAAAAAAAAGTTGCAAGTTTTTGGCATTTCTCGATACAGTGGATACAAAAAAAAATTCTTTTAAATTTGTGATTTTCCCCTCATGGATCATCACCTTATCGTGGTGAGGGGTTTGCGTGCCCTAGTGATCCCAGGAGCTATGTTGTCCGGGGCAGTTTGCCTCTGGTAGGCTCACCCAAGACAAACTTGTCTGGCTGAAGGGCCAGACTAAGAACGATCCAATAGACTCTCATGATGAATGCTAGAACAGGGATCCGGCGCGTGCACAACGCAAGGCTCAGCGTCTTCTCAGATTTTGTGGATTAGCAATGTTATTTCTGCTCATTTCGGGTCTATTCGTTCAGAACAGCTTCGCTTTCACATCTTACACCCGAAATGAGCTTTTGGACATTGGATTACAAAATAACGATAACGATCTTTTTATCAGCAACCTACGTCTCATCCCTGAGCTCCGGAGAACACCCGACGCTAGGCAAGCTACCCGGCTGACCGGAAGTGCTCGCAGGCGACGTAGAGACCGTAAACAAAGGCGGGGGAAGCGCGGAGAACTAAGAGCTAAGCTAAAGCTAACACCGCACCGGCTTTCTTTACCCAGCATTTTCCTCGCTAATGTACGGTCACTGGCAAACAAAATGGATGAGCTATGGCTTCGGATCACCAACAATAAGAAACTTATGAACTGCAATATCATGATTTTCACGGAAACATGGTTACACAGTGGAATACCCGACAATGCTATCGAGCTAGCTGGCCTACACACTCTCCGAGCAGACAGAGCAGCTGATGACTCTGGTAAGACCAGAGGTGGGGGAGTGTGCACTTATATTAACAAGGTTTGGTGCACGAACTCTGTCACTGTTGGGAGACACTGCTCAGCTAACCTGGAGTTTCTCATGGTTAAATGTAGACCTTTCTATCTGCCATGGGAGTTCACTTGTACCATCATAACAGCTGCTTATATCTCTCCGGATGCTAATGTTAAGCTTGCTATGAAAGAACTGCATGCAGCTATTAGCAAACAACAAACTGCACACCCAGAGGCAGTATTTATTGTGGCGGGTGATTTTAACCACTCTAACCTCAAGACAGTGCTTCCTAAATTCTACCAGCATGTCTCCTGTCACACAAGAGGGGACAAAACATTGGACCACGTTTACACCAATATTGTGGGAGCCTACACAGCAACTCCCCTCCCCCACCTAGGTCAGTCTGATCACTTATCTTTGTTCCTTACCCCCAAGTATGTACCGCTCATCAACCGGGTGAAGCCATCAGTGAGGACCATCAAAGTGTGGCCAGAGGGGGTTGACTCTGTACTCCAGGAAAAGTTTAGGAACACAGACTGGAGTATGTTCACCTCTCAGGCTACCTGTGGCTCCCACATAAACATCGACTCTTACACCCACTCAGTCCTGGACCATATCAACACCACTATTGACAGTGTCACCACAGAAAGACAGATCACCATGTACCCAAATCAGAAGCCGTGGATGAACAGAGAAGTGCGGCTTCTACTAAAGGCACGTAACAATGCCTTTAGATCTGGTGACGCACAGGCCTACAGTTCATCCAGGGCAGATCTGAAGAGGGGCATCAAGAAGGCCAAGCACAGCTACAAGTTGAAGGTGGAGGAACATTTTGGGGACTCTGACCCCCGACGCATTTGGCAGGGCATTCAAGCTATCTCTGATTATAAGCCCAGCAACTCCATACCTATAGCCATGACTGTGTCCTTTCTCAATGAGCTAAATGACTTCTATGCTCGTTTTGACAAGGACAATAACGAAAAGAATATCAATTTCCCACCCTCTGACAACCTTCACCACCTCACACTCACCCACACCGACGTCCGTAACACACTGAGTCATATCAACGTACGTAAGGCTGCTGGCCCTGACGGCATTCCTGGGCGTGTCCTGAGGGCATGCGCTGAGCAGCTGGCAGGGGTCTTCATGGACATCTTCAACCTGTCCCTGGCCCAGGCCGTGGTACCAGCGTGCTTCAAGACCACTTCTATAGTACCAGTGCCGAAACATTCAACACCATCGTGCCTAAATGACTATCGCCCTGTCGCACTGACGCCCATAGTCATGAAGTGCTTTGAGCGACTGGTCTTGGCACAGCTCAAAAAATGCCTGCCCCCTACACTGGACCCTCACCAGTTTGCCAACCGAAGCAATAGGAGTACAGAGGATGCGGTTTCTACAGCGCTGCACTGTGTACTCTCACATCTGGGTGACAAGAACACCTACGCAAGAATGCTGTTTGTTGACTTCAGCTCAGCATTCAACACAGTTATCCCCTCCAAGCTGATTGCTAAACTTGGGGACCTGGGAATCAGTACCTCCACCTGCAACTGGATCATGGATTTTCTGACCAACAGACCCCAGCATGTTAGGTCAGGCCCCAACCGTTCTTCCATCATCACACTCAACACTGGTGTACCACAGGGCTGTGTGCTCATCCCATTCCTCTACTCCCTCTTCACCCATGACTGCAGGCCTATGTATGGATCCAATTCCATCATAAAGTTCGCAGATGACACCACGGTGATCGGACTCATCAGGGACAACGATGAGTCAGATTACAGGGCAGAGGTTGAGCACTTGGCTACTTGGTGCGCTGACAATAACCTGCTCCTTAACACCAGCAAAACCAAGGAACTCATAGTGGACTACAGGAAGGAGAGGGGAGAGACACATGACCCCATCCATATCAATGGCATAGTTGTTGAACGTGTCCCCAGCTTCAAATTCCTGGGGACCCACATCTCGGAGGACCTGTCCTGGTCAGTTAACACCACCAGCCTGATCAAGAAGGCTCATCAGCGCCTCTTCTTCTTGAGGACACTGAAGAAGAACCATCTGTCAACTGACATCCTGGGCAACTTCTACCGCTGCGTGAAAGAGAGCACCCTGACCAACTGTGTCACAGTCTGGTATGGGAGCTACTCTGTCGCTGACCGTAAGGCGCTGCAGCGGGTGGTGAAAACCGCCCAACGCATCACAGGGACTCCACTTCCAGTTATAGAGGATGTCTACAGGAAAAGATGTCTGCGCCGGGCACGCAGCATTCTTAGGGACTCCAACCATCCTGCTCATGGACTGTTCCAGCTTCTCCCCTCCGGAAGGCGTTTCAGAAGCCTTCGGACTAGAACCAGCAAGTTTAGGAACAGTTTCTTTCCAACAGCTGTCACGTTATTGAACTTAGTTCCCCGCTGAACCTCCACTTCTCTCCCCTTTAACACCCCCCCTCCCCCCGTGCTTCCTCAAACTGTATACACATATACAGTATATCATATCTGCATATCAGGTTCAGGTTACTTTATTTGTACCCATAGGTAGATTTGTTATTGTCATATATTGATACATACTGCTCTTCTGTATATTATCATCACATATTTAACTACATACTGTTTTTCTGCATATTGCCACTCTGTATAGTTAGATAGATTGTCTGCTACTTACCTCACTTCACCTGTACTTTGCTCTTCTGTAATTTATGCTAACTTATTCCCATCTCTTACCATCCTCACCTGTACATAACTGCCCACCTAACTTATTGTACATTATTTGCACATAACCGTACTCTTAACTTCCTACACTGACCTATCTGCATATATCTGGTTAAATTGCACATACTGTCAATTACTGTATATACTAAACTGTGTTTCGTTACCTTGTATTCATACATGTGTAATGACAATAAAGTTGAATCTAATCCAATCTAATCAATGTACCCCGCCCAGTATGGGGTTATCGGGGCCCCACCAGCCAGGCCTGGGGGAGGGGCTCAATGACTAGCGTCTGGTGGCTGGGTTTCTGCCCATGGGACCCAGCCGGGCTCAGCCCAAAGGAGTTACATGGGTCCGCCTTCCAGTGGGCTTACCACCTGCAGGAGGGACCATGGGGGTTTGGTGCTGTGTGGATCAGGTGGTGGTCAAAGGCGGAGACCTTGGCGGTCTGATCCCAGGCTTCCTAAACTGGCTTTTGGTACGTGGAATGTCACCTCTCTGGTGGGGAAGGAGCCTGTGCTGGTGCATGAGGTTGAGAGACATCGGCTAGATATAGTTGGCCTACCTCAACGCACAGCTCCGATTCCAGAACCAGTCTCCTGGAGAAGGGCTGGAGCTTGGCCTACTCTGGAGTTGCCCCGGGTGAGAGGCGACGAGCAGGGGTGGGTATTCTTGCATCCCCCCACCTTGCTGCCTCTATATTGGAGTTTTCCCCAGTGGACGAAAGGGTTGTTTCCCTGCGCCTTCGGGTTGGGAAATGGGTCCTGACCATCATTTGTGCCTATGCACCAAATGATGGTTCAGAGTACCCACCCTTTTTGGAGCCTCTGACTGGGGTACTGGAGGGTGCTCCTCTTGGAGACTCCGTTATCCTACTGGGGGACTTCAGTGCACACGTGAGCAATGACAGTGAAACCTAGAGGGGGGGTGATTGGGAGGAACGGCCTGCCCGATCTGAACCCAAGTGGTGTTCAATTATTGGACTTCTGTACTAACCACAGTTTGTCCATAACAAACACCATGTTCAAGCATAAGGGTGTCCATATGTGCACCTGGCACCAGGATACCCTAGGTCGCAGGTCGATGATTGATTTTGTTATTGTGTTGTCAGACCTGTGACTGTATGTCTTGGACACTCGGGTAAAGAGAGGTGCAGAGCTTTCAACTGATCACCACCTGGTGGTGAGTTGGATCCGATGGCAGGGGAGGATGCCATTGAGACCTGGCAGACCCAAACATATAGTGAGGGTGTGCTGGGAATGTTTGGCTGAGGCATCTGTCTGGGAGGTCTTCAACTCCCACCTCCGGAAGAACTTCAACCACATTCCGAGGGAGTCTGGAGACATGGAGTCTGAATGGGCCATGCTTTCCACCTCCATTGTTGAAGTGGTTGCCCAGAGCTGCGGCTGCAAGGTCATCGGTGCATCTCGTGGTGGCAGCCCCCGAACCAAGTGATGGACACCGGTGGTGAGGGGGGGCATTAAGCTGAAGAAGGAGTCCTATCAAGCTTGGTTGGCTTGTGGGACTCCCGAAGCAGCTGAGGCGTACCGGCAGGCCAAGCGGAGTGCAGCTCAGGTGGTTTCTGAAGCAAAAACTCTGGTATGGGAGGAATTTGGTGAGGCCATGGAACAAGACTTTCGGTTGACCTCGAAGAGATTCTGGCAAACTGTCCGGCAGCTCAGGAGGGGGAGGCAGCTCCCTGTCCACACTGTGTATGGTGCGGATGGGGCACTGCTGACTTCGACTGGGGATATCGTCGGGCGGTGGAAGGAATACTTTGAGGACCTCCTCAATCCCACTGATACGCCTTCCACAGAGGAAACGGGGCTTGTGGACGAGGGGGATGACTCGCCTATCACAGGGGCTGAGGTTGCCAAAGTGGTTAAAAATCTCTTCGGTGGCTGGGTCCCGGGGGTGGATGACATTCGCCCTGAGTACCTCAAGGCCCTGGATGTTGTAGGGCTGTCATGGTTAACACGTCTCTGCAACATTGCATGGAGGGCGGGGGCAGTGCCTTTGGCATGGCAGACCGGAGTGGTGGTTCCTCTCTACAAAACAGGGGGCCGGATGGTGTGCTCCAACTTTAGAGGGATCACACTCCTCAGCCTCCCTGGGAAGGTCTATGCCAAGGTATTGGATGACACATGAAAGTGAAAACACTTATTTCCAATGTGGTCCTTTCAATCACATTATTATTCATCCGAATACCATGCAACGTTATAATGGGGAAGTTTTGCTGCATTAACAAATGCAACAACTGCTCTCACAATTGGTGTGGGAAAAGATTGACATTGGCATCGTTTTTTTTAGCTTCCCAACTTGGAAGCAAAGTGGAGACAATTGGGTCTCCAAGCTAACAAAGAGATGTTGGATGGAATGGATTGTAGCGGTCAGAAGGAAAGACATCAGCTTTGACAATATTCCTGCACACATGGTCGTGGATTCACTGCATTTTTACCAAGGTAAGTTGTGATTTAGAAAATAATAAAGATGTTACGCACATCACACAGTCCACCTGGACGGGTGCTGGATCCCAAAATACATCAGAAAAATCAAAGACGATTCACACACCGAAAAGCTCCCATTTAGTATTCATTATTTATCAATAATGTTTTGGGTCTCCTGCCCTTCCTCAGACTGGTTGGACTAAGCAGGAAAGGGGAAAATGCCCATATAGCACATTAAATTATATCTAATCGGACCAAGTGACATCAAGTCAACTAACGGGACACATTTACAAATAACCAGACATTTAAAAAGTCATCATTACATCTCAGTCATGAAGTAAAAAAAGGCACACTGAGCAGTCAGAGATGACTGAAGCTGCACCACCAGTTGTTGCTGAGCAGAGCTCACAGGTACATAAAGCAATGCTGCATAAAACTATCTGCTGTTTTATCATGCTGATAAAACTATCACAAACAAAAAAAAAGAAAACAAACACAAACTGCTCTGCAGCGCTGGGGTTCCCAGAGGCACACTGGCTTCACCACGCATGGATTTAATATCAGCTGGGGACTGAAGTCCATAGACTGTTTGGTGTCCTAAACCTTTTAACTGGCCACATTTCATGGACAGGTCGCGCGCCCCCAGTGGCACAGTGCAGCAACTGCGCCTGTCAACTGACTGACGTTCCCGGCTGTACTGAGGATTTGTACTGATTTGTACTGATCTGCCAGGTCAGAAGGTGGCAGGCAGGCGTTGTAGGAATCATGGCTGACACGGAATACACCAAAGAAGAAGAAATCCTCATTATTATTCTTCCTTTTCCCCTTCTGAGCTCACAAGACCAATATGGCCACCATGCCTCGTCATGCTCCGTCACATAAACAGCTTTGTACACGGAAAATAGCTGCGGGATACAAGTGAAATTTACGTAGGATAATCAAAAGACTTTGTAGATGTGGTAAGGAGCGTAAATGACCGACAGAACGCAAAATAACAACCACGATGGACGAAAACGCAGCGACCACGCCGGCCAGCGAGCCCCCCTCTGCCAATAGTAAGAAGAATTTCTTTGTTTCTTTACATTGTACTGATTTTGTGGTTCATATACTTTGAAGATAAGATAACAAAATGCCCCTGTAGAAATAACTGTGTCAAAAAACCGAACCATTCTTTGTGTAAATATGTCCAAAGTCCACTTTTGACTGAGTTATGTAATTTATATAGCTGCTGTGACATTATGCAAATTAGATGCATAAATTTATTACTATCTGTATCTTTGGATCATATTCTACATCTTTCTAATTGACAGTAAGCATTATCTCTTGCAACTTTCAAGTTATAGCCTTGGAAATCTGAACTATTTTATTGACAAAAAATCTTTACCACTCTTGACCACTAGGGGTTATGTCGCCATACTTTGGGACAATTAGAGTTAAATTAACCTCTTGTGCTCCGTTGTACCGCGGACGGGCAAGTCTCTGCATCCTAGAGCGCACGAGGGCGCTCTCGTGCGCTCTAGGACGCATGGTGTAGATGGTGATGTAGGTGGTGATGGTGATGTAGTGGCGTCCAAGCGCGCACTGAAAATAAAAGCTACAGACACAGCCACGAACAGATTAGTTCATCTGATTGACCTCTCATTCGACTAATAAGAGCCTTGAATTGGGTTTCTGAAACCTTGAAGAACCAATGAATGAAAACCTAGGAAGGAGGACCCGCCTGCTGTGAATGCAGGCGGGTGAATGCACTGTAAATATTCCACAATTGTTATTCACGCCGGCATTAATGACATCTGTCTCCGGCAGTCGGAAGTCACGAAACTTAATGTAGAATCGGTGTGTGACTTTGCAAAAACGATGTCTGCCACTGTAGTATTCTCTGGGCCCCTCCCCAATCTGACCAGTGATGACATGTTTAGTCGCTCGTCATCCTTGAACCGCTGGCTGTCTGTGTGGTGTCCTAAAAATGACGTGGGCTACATTGACAATTGGAGCTCTTTTTGGGGAAAACCTGGTCTTATGAGACGAGACAGCATTCATCCCACTTTGGATGGTGCTTCTCATTTATCTAACAATCTGGCATCTTTTTTATCCAAATTTCTAAAACCGTGACTACTCAGAGTTGGGACCAGGAAGCAGAGTCGCAGTCTTACACGCCTCTCTGCAGCTCCTCTTCATCCGCCACCCCTCAGCTTAGCCCCTGTCTTCCCCATCAGAGAATCGTTGTCTGCTCCCTCCAAAGTAAATAAAAATATAATGTATAATCATCCCAAAGTGATAAAGCAAAATATTGGTAAAACTCAAATTAAACATAAAGCCTCTAAATTGAATGATTTGGCCTCTGTTCCTCCTCATAATTTAAAAATTAAATGTGGTTTATTAAATATTAGGTCTCTAACTCCCAAGTCTCTGTTAGTCCATGATCTGTTAATTGATCATCAGATTGATTTAATTTCCCTTACAGAGACTTGGTTAGGACAAGAGGATTATGTTGGTTTAAATGAATCAACTCCCTCTGGTTATTTAAACTGTCAAAATCCCAGAAGTTCTGGTCGTGGAGGAGGAGTAGCAGCAATTTACCATTCCAAATTATTAGTTAATGTAAAGCAAAAAACATGTTATAATTCCTTTGAGGGCCTGGTCCTCAGTATTGGGCACTTTAGCAATTCCAGGTTAAACCCAATTTTATTTGCCATAGTTTATCGTCCCCCATCAACCTATTCAGAATTTTTATCCGAATTTCCTGATTTCTTAGCTGATTTAGTGCTGAAATCTGATAGAATAATTATAGTAGGGGACTTTAATATACATGTGGATGTAGATAGTGACTGCCTTAATGTGGCTTTTAATTCAATATTAGACTCGATTGGGTTTTCTCAGAAAGTAGGAAATTCTACTCATTACCTCCACCATACATTGGACCTTGTTCTGACATATGGCATAGAAATAGAAAATCTGGTAGTGTCTCCTCATAACCCTGTACTGTCAGACCATTGTCTGTTAACCTTTGATTTTACTATTTCTGACTATTTGGCTCCTAAAGAAAAATATTATCACAGTAGATGCCTCTCAGATGATGCTGTTTCCAAATTTATGCAGATTGTTTCCTCTATGCCATGTGTCAACACAACGGAAATAAGCTATAGACAGCTTGCTCCTTCTGTAATTGATAACATGGTGGATAGTGTTTCAGCTTCTCTACATCAGGCTCTAGACTTGGTGGCCCCCTTAAAAAAGAAAAAGTCTAATCAGAGATTTTTAACTCCTTGGTTCAACACAGAAACTCGTAGCTTAAAACAGAAGACTCGTCAATTAGAAAGAAAATGGCGCTCTACTAAT
This sequence comes from Pholidichthys leucotaenia, assembly GCA_020510985.1. NCBI lineage: Eukaryota > Metazoa > Chordata > Actinopteri > Cichliformes > Pholidichthyidae > Pholidichthys > Pholidichthys leucotaenia. The sequence continues at coordinate 9,738,281 of CM035839.1, read as the reverse complement.
TTAGATGAAATCTATTTAGCTTGGAGAAATCATCTTTTAATTTATAAAAAATCTCTTAGAAAAGCTAGAACGAGTTATTACTCTGCATTAATAGAAGAGAACAAGAATAATCCCAGGTTTCTTTTCAGTACTGTAGCCAGGTTGACAAAGAGTCAGGACTCTGTCAATCCTAGCATCCCCTTAGAGCTTACTAGTCAGGACTTTATGAACTTTTTCAATAATAAAATTTCATCCATCAGAGATAAAATCAATCAGATTCTTCCCACAGTTAACTTAAAAACTGTAACTACTACAACTCCTTCTATTGATGTCTGTCTTGATGAGTTTACTCCAATCGACCTTTGTGAGTTAGACAAAATAGTTTCCTCATCCAAACCTTCAACTTGTCTTTTAGACCCTATTCCTACCAGGTTATTTAAAGAAGTCTTCCCACTTATTGGTAGCTTTATTCTTCATATAATCAATTCTTCATTAACTTTAGGCCATGTACCGCAGGCTTTTAAAACGGCTGTAATTAAACCCTTACTCAAAAAGCCAACGCTAGATCCAGGAGCTTTAGCTAACTATAGACCAATCTCTAATCTCCCTTTCATTTCAAAAATCTTAGAAAGAGTTGTTGCTATGCAATTATTTGACCACCTGCAGGGAAATGGTTTATTTGAGGAGTTTCAATCTGGGTTTAGAATCCATCATAGCACTGAAACAGCCTTAGCGAAGGTCACTAACGACCTCCTCATTGCATCTGATAATGGACTAGTTTCTGTACTTGTCCTTTTAGATCTTAGTGCAGCTTTTGATACTATTGATCATAATATTCTACTTGATAGATTAGAACACTATGTTGGACTTAATGGAACTTCGTTGCAGTGGTTTAGATCTTATTTATCTGATAGGTTCCAGTTTGTTCATGTAAATGATGAGTTTTCTCTCAGCTCAAAGCTTAGTCATGGAGTTCCACAGGGATCTGTGCTTGGCCCTACTCTTTTTAGTTTATATATGCTTCCGTTAGGCAACATTATTAGAAAGCACTGTATACATTTTCACTGTTATGCAGATGACACACAATTATACCTGTCAATGAAGCCAGATGATACTAATCAATTAGCCAAGTTAGAAGCCTGTCTTAAGGAAATCAAAGTTTGGATGACTTGTAATTTCCTGCTATTAAATTCAGATAAGACTGAAGTCATTCTTGTTGGTCCAAAAAACCTTAGAAATTCCTTTCCAAGTCAAACTTTCAGTTTGGATGCAGTTACTCTTTCTCTTAATAGCTCTGTGAGGAACCTTGGAGTTATTTTTGATCAGGATTTGTCCTTCAATTCACATATTAAATTTGTTTCTAAGACTGCCTTCTATCATTTGCGTAATATTGCCAAGATTAGGAGCATCTTGTCTCAGAGTGATGCTGAGAAGCTGATCCACGCTTTTGTTAGCTCGAGATTAGATTATTGTAATTCTTTATTATCAGGTTGTCCTAAAACATCTTTAAAAAGTCTTCAGCTGATCCAAAATGCTGCAGCAAGAGTTTTAACAGGTACTAGAAAGAGAGATCATATCTCTCCGGTTCTGGCCTCCCTTCATTGGCTTCCCATAGAGTTTAGAATTAAGTTTAAAATCCTTCTTCTTACTTACAAAGCTCTAAACAATCAGGCTCCTTTTTATTTAAAAGATCTGATACTACCGTATCATCCTAACAGAGCACTACGCTCCCAAAATGCAGGTTTACTTGTAATACCTAGAATCTCCAAAAGTACAATGGGAGGCAGAGCCTTCAGTTATCAAGCTCCTCTCCTGTGGAATCAGCTGCCAATCTGGATTCGGGAGTCAGACTCGATCTCTGTTTTTAAGAATAGGGCTAAAACCTACCTTTTTGATATAGCCTACAATTAGGGAGGGATCATGTGTTTTCTGAACCCTCCCTTAGTTATGCTGCTAATAGGTTTAGTCAGCCGGGGGACCTCCAGTAATGCACTGGGCCTCACTCCTTTCCTCACTCTCTATGAAATTTTTTTTTTTTTGCTGGTCATTAACATTTGTTTGTTCTCTCCCATAGATTGAGTCCCCATCGTGCTGTTTGCTCTCTACATGTCTGTTCTTTTCTTCTTCTCTATCCCCTCACCCCCCAGCCAGTCGCAGCAGATGACTGCCCCTCCCTGAGCCTGGTTCTGCTGGAGGTTTCTTCCTGTTAAAAGGGAGTTTTTCCTCTCCACCGTCGCCAAGTGCTTGCTCACAGGGGATCGCCTGATTGCTGGGGTCTTTCTGCAACTGTGGGGGTCCTCCCTACAGTTGATAGTGCTATGAGATGACTGTTGTTGTGAAATGGCGCTATATAAATAAAGTTGAATTGAATTGAATTGAATTGAATGCAGGAGCCAATTGAAGCACAGAAGTTCGGGCTGGGTGAAGAGAGACTTACTGCTGCAACAGATGAAAATAAGGACGCTGGAAGAACCTGCTACAGACCCAGCAGAGACCACCCACAAGTGCGACCTGCACTCATTCCAGCAGAATAGACGTTTAGGATTCTCTTCCGTCATCATAGACCGACGGAGGCCGACGACAAAGGTCGTAAATCATTTGCCAAAACCGCAATAATGGAATTATGTTTTGACCGGGATCCACGAGCGGACCAGCGTCGCGTTTATCTGACAATGGGGAAGAGAAGTTCGCCAGGACAATGTGGCTGTGAAGAGGTAAGGTGTTATAAGCTAAATTATTATTTATCCCTGAAAATTGTAATCAAAAAATGACTTTTGACCGATCGGTAAATTACAACTGTACGGTGCACGAAGTATGAAGTGCGTGCGCCACGTTACACGGTTCTTCGCCGCCTCCGAACCGTGAACGCCCCCCCCGCCACTACTCTTCTGTAGCGGGGGGGTGGGGGGAGCCGCGGTGACAGCGTTGCTACGGAAACATGCCACATCCGAGTGTAATCCGTCATGTAGCGAGGGCCGATCTCCGTCCTCTGTAGCGGGGGGGTGGGGGGACAACCCCACCCACACACACACACACAGCCCTGAATGTAACCTTTCATTTGAGCTCAAGATGAAGCTTCTATGTTGAATCATTCAAAAGTTACAGACGTTTTTCCAAATTGTGCCATTTGGCACAATTTGGCACAGTTCCAAAACGCCTGGGAACAGCCTGAGAACAAAGCTGTGTAATATATTCATTTTTTGTGGTATTGTTACAAAATTTGGATCTCAGCTGGATAACACTTGGTTCTACATTTCTGTTACATTTTCCAGCCCGGATCTGAAGCTGTGTGTTATTTGCAAGCATTTGTATCCAAAAAAACACCCAGGCCAAATTTATTTTCTTCAAGTTCACTATGTTTAGATGACTGTAACTCAGTGGCCGGAGCACTTAGAGAGATCATGTTTTTTTGCAAAAAAATTCAAAGTGTTTTCTTTTAAATGAGACCAACCCCATGAAGATGCTGCAAAGGGTTGAATAACAGCTTTCGATTTACTTTGGGCACATTATTTTTTGGCGTTTTTAGGAAAATTGACCGGAGTGCAAGGGGTTAAGCAGATTCTCCTCTTTCAGGTGACTAAAAACGTCACTGTCCTGATTTAGTATGTTTTTATAGCAGCTAATTATACTGGTAATTTTTTGGGGGGCACCAGCACGAGCGTCAGGTTTATGACATTACTGGATTAGTATGTAATGTCCTGTTGGTAATAATGTGTATATTTATTAAGCATCATATTGTGGCGGGTTGATTCAACCCCCCACAACACACAGGACAGTCAGCTCTCTTCTCTTGGTTTTTCCCGCTGCACTACTGAGATGTAATGTGCCATGCATGTATCGTGATGTAATGTGACATTCATGTATTGTGATGTAATGTGCCATTCAAGTCGTGTTCATGCGTCCTGTCCTTACTGTGACCTAGAGGCTGAGATCAATATGTAGATGTGCCTTGTAACCTCTTTGTCCTGCACCTGGAGCAGAGGCTAGCAAATCTGCCTATTGTTATGTAGGTCTCTTAAATGCAAATGTCTCATGCCTGTTCTGCAGTCCCTTTGATCTTACCAACTGCTGTGAATCTGCTTTGATGTATTGTCTGAGTTGGGTATAAATACTGCACAGGTTCTGTAACGCGCTCTCTCAATTCCACTTCCTCAACTGCCGCTGCTGGACACAGACTTTGTGTCCTCCTTCTCCGAGAGCCGCTGGGCTCGCTCCTGGCGCGCATGCACGGCGCCGGGAACGGAGCTCGTGACGGCGATATGATTAATAAAACCTGCTTAAAACCTCCACAGCATCGCTGCTTATTTTTTCATGCCGCTGCACTGGTGACCCCGAAGATGCACACGCTTTGTGCTACGCAACCTTCTGGTCTGGACATCCACGCTGAACCGGCCGAGGGACACAAGACGTCTCCTTCCTCTCGCCGCTCCAGCGCACCATGACCTGAAGGCAGAAAAGAACACGCTGCCAGTGAACGCTTCACTGGCGACCCCGAACATGCACACGTTTTGTGCAGAGCAACCTTCTGATCTGGACAGCTGCACTGGTGACCCGTTCTTCATGATGAGATCTGCACGTCTGAGATCTGCTCATCCACGCTGGACTGGCCGCACTCGCAGCACCTCCACACGAGAGCGCAGGCACCTCGTCCCCTCTCCACGACGGCGTCCTCCATGGCCGGCGGAGAACGCAACACGTGGACCTGAACGCACCACGGCCGAGCGGTGCCAAAGATCGTCTATTCCCTCCCACCGCTCCAACGCATCTGCACGAGCCTGAGGGACAAAAGATCGTCTATTTCCTCCCACCGCTCCAACGCACCATGGCCAAGCTGCAGCCACAGCTCAACCTGGATATTATCGGCGCCGTCTGCGCCGATCTCCACCAAGATTCTGGACCCTGACTCGCCACTCCAGTGGCCCACCCACGCACGGAACCCCCGCGCACGCACCGGGGAGTTACAAGGATGGCGCATCTCGCACGGGACAATAACGGCTCCAGAGACCCCCATCCTTCTGCACTGCTGCACACAGGCCCTTCAGGGTTGCTCGTTCACCTGAGGCACGCAAGCAACTTGTTCACAGGATTTACTGATGGTCTCAGCTACGGCGCACAAAGGGATTTCAGCCGTCAGCTGTTCCCGGGGGCTTAAGGGTTGCTCCTGCACCTAAAGCCAACAAGCCAAGTCCCTCTGCTTCCTTTTTTTTTTCTTACAGCCGCTACGCAGCCTCGCCGCTCCTGTTTTCTTCATGGCCACGAGAGGAGTCAGAGACTAATTTTTCTTCTTGTGGACCTCTGCACGTTCAACGGGACAGCCCTTCGACATCGCGGACCCACAAGCAATTTTTGCGCGGCTCGGACGATTTCACCGTCCCCCTGCCGGCACTTACTACCCCCCTCCTCCCTCCCCCTCCGCCTGCAGTGAGCTTCTCCCACAGCTCGCTCCCATAGAGGGATTATCGAAGTCTCGGCCCCCTGCCGTGCCCTCTGGGGGGGAGCGTGTGGCGGGTTGATTCAACCCCCCCCACAACACACAGGACAGTCAGCTCTCTTCTCTTGGTTTTTCCCGCTGCACTACTGAGATGTAATGTGCCATGCATGTATTGTGATGTAATGTGCCATTCATGTATAGTGTTCATGTGTCCTGTCCTTACTGTGACCTAGAGGCTGAGATCAATATGTAGATGTGCCTTGTAACCTCTTTGTCCTGCACCTGGAGCAGAGGCTAGCAAATCTGCCTATTGTTATGTAGGTCTCTTAAATGCAAATGTCTCACGCCTGTTCTGCAGTCCCTTTGATCGTACCAACTGCTGTGAATCTGCTTTGATGTATTGTCTGAGTTGGGTATAAATACTGTACAGGCTCTGTAACGCGCTCTCTCAATTCCACTTCCTCAACTGCTGCTGCTGGACACAGACTTTGTGTCCTCCTTCTCCGAGAGCCGCTGGGCTCGCTCCCGGCGCACATGCACGGCGCCGGGAGTGGAGCTCATGACGGCGGTATGATTAATAAAACCTGCTTAAAACCTCCACAGCATCGCTGCTTATTTTTTCATGCCGCTGCAATATGACAAATTTGAACAGAAATCCAACATTTCACAACTGGGACTTAGAAATGCCTGTAGCTGCAGAGACACATGCTAGTGCAGAAAACTGTGTACAAACAATGACTGCTTACCTTTGTGCAAATGACGTTTTTCTGGTCGTTCACCTGGAATATTTGAAGCGGCTGGACCATCCATTGGTTAACTGAACATGAGTCTCTAATGATTTATAGTTTTTAAATTGCTCATGGGTTTATGCGCTCACCCTACAAACCAGGTAGGCAAACATCTGAGAGTGTGACTCCAGGCAGTTGGTCGAGATCGATCATAATTGAGATCGATCAATAACACTGGTCAACACCAAATTTATTGTCGGAGGTTTTTTTAGCTGATTTAGGATAATTTTGATGTGCTGAATCCAAAGATCACATTGGTTTTGCTCAATCAGGTCAACTTTTTGAATTATGGCCACATGTTGTTTTATACGTTTTTGTTTACATGTATGGGCATTTTCACTTTATATGATGCAAAATTCTTTTTTATGTCTTGAAATTCTCTGAATTTTGAACAATGATGATGTAACATTCAATTTACATGTACTTGCCTTTATATAAAGTTAAGTACATGCACAGTACTAAGTAAGTACAGGTTTTTACTTAGCACCTGATGGAGAGAAACGGATGTCATTTTCGGATTCAGCGGTGCAAAATTAACTTAAATCAGTTGAAAAAACACAGACAACTTACAAAAAAATTATTTTTGTAACCCTGTGTAATCGATCCCGTTTATTTCTTAAATTTTTTAGAGGTAGCGCTCATTTGCTTCCTTATTCAGCTTCTCTAAGGGATTTTAATTTTCTGTTTGTTCCGTTCCATTGTGCGTATGTCTGTTCCTGTTAGCAGTTGCCTAGACTACAGGTAAACAAAGAAGCCACACCATGACAATGGCGACAACGGGCCAGAATGCAGTGCAGCATGACACAATGCCCAGTCTCTATAGGGACCCCAAACACAATACTGCATATCAGGCCCTCAAAATGCTAGAAATAGCACTGGTCCAAACAGAATTTTGTAAATAACTGATGACTAAAAAAACACATATATTTTTATCTTTTGCATTTGCATCCAAAAATATGAGAAAAATCCCATTTGCTTTCATGTGTTTGTTTTCTTTGTCAGATATTACACTGTTTACATTCCAGGTCATCCAACTGGCAAGAGGCAATTACAGCAGAAACCCAGAGAACGGCATGAGAACACGATAATTGGCGGTTCTACGGAAGACTGTCATTTTACAATTTCAGAAGTGTTCAGCAGCTCTGAATTGGTCACAGACGTCTGAGTGATTGTTGAATCGTCCTTGTTTAGACAGAGCGTCCATTTCTGTGTGTGTCTGAAAGCAGATTCATGAAGAGATTGAGATATAAAGGAGAGGGAGAGGATGGAGGGGTGGTGGGGGTGACAATTAAAGGATGAGCTTTGGAGAGGAGAAGAAGAGGGAAAAGGGCACAGAAGCAGTGGCGGCGGAGGAGACGCAAAGAAACACGGCAGGCTGGAGAGAGCAGAGGCAGAGAGTTTCTAGATGAATGAGAGTGTGGGGGGAAGTGGGGGGAAGGGGTCTGGGAGTTCCTTGGCATCAATCTTCAATGCTCTACCACACTTTCATTACTTCTAGCTGGATGCAGATGAAGTCTCCTCTCAGTAAAATGGAACGGCAGGTCACTTAGCTGCTGACCTCCTGCTCCAGCCCTGCCGCTCCACAGTGCTCCGGGTTCCACCTGACACCCATCACTGCTGGACTTCTTAAACTCTCACTCTTGTCTTTTATTTCTGTGTGGAACTGAGCTGTGGACCATGTAGTCGTTCTCTCTGTTCCACCGTGCCTCATCCAGCCTTGTGTCGTTTTGCATGTTTGAGTGATAAAACCATAAAGGTTGAGGGAATTTCAGTAACGCGGCTAATGAAGCACGGTGTATGTTTAGGCTACTAACACAGTAACACACCAAGTTTCTTTCTGCATAAAACAACTCAACTGCTACCATTTAACCCCTCAGCATTCCAGCCAATTTCTCTAAATTTCATATGCAGAGAAAATCTAACTCTTTCTTCACTGAGTGGCAGTAGAAAATTTGAAATGTCCCACTGATTTACAAGAAAAAAGTTGCCAATTTTTGACAAAAAAGTCACAACTTTTTTTTAATTGTAAATCTGCAACTGATTTCTTGCAAATTTACAATTTTTTTTCAAAAAAATTTTTTTTTTGTAAATTTGTGACTTTTTTTCTTGTAAATCCAGAACAGCTTCCTGTAAATTTGCAACTTTTTTCTTGGAAATTTGCAAGTTTTTTTTGTAAATTTGCAACTTTTCCTTGTAAATCAGCAACTATTTTCTTTCAAATCTGCAACTTTATCTTGTAAATTTGTAACTATTTTACTGCAAATGTGCAACTTTTTTGTAAATTTGTAACTTTTTTCTCAAAAATTTGCAACTTTTTCTCATAAATCTGCAACTATTTTTTTGTGAAAAGTTGCAACTTTTTTCTCAAAAATTTGCAACTTTTTTCTTGCAAATTTGCAACCATTTTCTCAAAAAATGTACAACTTTTTTGAGGCAAAAAATTTGGAACTTTTTCTTGGAGATTTGAAACTTTTAACCCCTTAGCATTCCAGTCAATTTCACTAACTTTCGCATACACACACACACACAAAAAATGAAATTCTTTCTTCATTGAGTGTCAATACAAAATTTGCAAAGTCCCACCAGCTTAACAATGGAATTTTAAGAGGATAAAACCACATACTCGTCATGGAAGTACAGGATGTCTACGTAGTTAAATGGTATCCACAGAGTAGTTATTATACAAGAATGCACCCAGGGCAGGCTCTTGGCAAAAGCCATATATTGTGGTCGCCTAGGGAGGGGGTGCTACAACAGTGACTATGCGGAGAGTTTGCAATGACAGCAGTAGTCCGGAGCAGAACTCCCTAATGGGGCCCCATCCCACATGACTCACTCTCACATGACATCATCGTAGCAGTCTGTCATGGGCGAAAATGACTGTTTCATTTAGGTTTGATCAGATTCCTCCACACAGCTCTGTCCTCAACCTTCCGCTGCCAGGAACTCCTGTCTATGTCCAACTTCTTCAAGTTTCTTTTTACAGTGTCTTTAAATCTGAGCCTTGGTCTATCCTGATTGCGTTTGCCCTCCCATAACTGTGAGTAGAGTAAGTGCCGAGGGAGACGCTGGTGGTCCATCCTCAACATGTCCGAGCCAGCTCAGGTTCATCTGTATTAGCATGTCCTCCATTGATGGTAGACCAGCTCGTTTCAACACTTCTATGTTGGTTATCTTGTCTTTCCATGAGATGTGATGTACCAGACTCTAAAAAATCTTCTCAATGTAAACAACTAGGACCTTCATGATTCACTTCAAGCCAACGCAGAGTTACAGGAGTAGACATTAGCAGCATTTTTTTTTTCGAGCTGGAATTTAACTTTGACCACAAAACGGCACAGGTAAGACATACTTTATGATTTTGTGAAGGTTTTTTTTGCTACTCCTTGGTTGCTAGCTCGCCAAGACATCTTTGTAATCTGCAGAGTGTCTGCTTTCATGTCACACCATGTTTGTGTGGTTAGCTTGGAGTGGAGAAACTACCAGAAGCACTAAAATGGACATGCACTATTTTTGTATTTCTGTTAGATGTCCATATAATGTTATTGTTCTTGTAAGATAAGCCTTTATTAGTCCCACAACGGGGAAATTCCAGGATTGCAACAGCACAGGGATAGCAACACTCAGAGCATCAAAAGAGAGAGGAAGGGGAAAAAAAACTCGGAATCGAGCCGCTGTTGCAAAAGGCAGCCGACTGGTGTGGCGCCGAGAGACTAGTTGGGGGAGGGGTGGGACCCTAATTTCACTTAGGGCACCAAAATGGCTCAAGCCGGCCCTGTTCACACCCAACCCATGTGGATGCCACTTTCAAACTATTCAGTTAAGCTTGGACCAAAAACTTGCGTGTGAAACCTCCCCTGAACCACAGTTCGGACCAAACAGCTGGTTACTAACGAGTCCAGAGCTGTAGAAGCACCATGGAGGGTGAACAGCATGTTTGCTACAAACATCGTCATGACAACAAGAGCTAGGTGCCGTCATGCAACGTTGTTCAGTTTGGTTAGAAAAGGAGCAGTATGAAACCAAACTTAACCGGATCAAGCATAGACGATGGAACAAAAATATGACCCTTGGCCCAGACTTTGGTGTGAAATGGCCTCAAGTACCACAGAATTACCTAGGTTCCAACTTCATAATTGCATCAAAATTTCCTCGTGCTTACTGGGTCCTAATTGGATAATCATTCCAAAACTGCATATTGCTTACAGGATTCCGGGTTGTATTCTTTAGTTAAACTGCTTAGTTGTAATTATTCCTGGATTACCTGGTACTCACTGAGTTGTGATGTCACAGATACCCCGAACTTCCCTGATACTTGTGGGGTTCTGGGTTGTATTCTTTAGTTACATTGCAGAAATTATTGCAAGATTACCACATACGGGTATAATATGGTTTTTATTTTATATTCAATTCTGAAATTACTGTAGCTGGTACTTACCGAGTACTAATTTTATAATTATCCAGAATTTACTGGTTCTAATTTCATCATTTTTCATTGGATGGATTACTTGATACTTACTGGGTCGTCATTATTAGCTCAAAGTTATCTGGTGCTGACAAAATTTGAATTTTGTAATCACCCCAAAATTTCACATTTCTCGCTGGATTCTTGTCTGTATTCTGTAGCTCAACTGCTAAACTGTAATTACTCCAAAACTAACAGGTACTCACTGTGTTCTAGTAATTATGAAATCATTTTGCTTTCTTAACGGGTACTAGTTTGTAATTTCCTGGTACTTAATGGGTTCTTCAGAATTACCTCAAATTTTCTAATTTTGTAAATACCCTAAAAATCACTTGTAATTACTGGGTTCAGGTTTATATTTTTCTGCTGCATTTTTTGGTTAAAAATACTCGGAAATTACCTGAACTTATACTTATGTTCTTATTTTTTAATTACCTCAAAATTAATTTGTAATTTCAGGGAAATTTAGGGAAGAACTAAATGATCACAATTAATTTTCAGGGTACTTACAAAAGTGAAATGCAGTACAAAGTAATTCCAGGGTATTTATGGCATATGGCAGAACAGCAAGGTACTTCATGTTAAAAACAGAGGTTGTTACATGATACTTGCATCAAACATAACTCCATAGAACTTCATGGGGTGTGTTATAAAGTGCTGCCATCATTTTTACAAATCTGTTGTAAACCTATAAAAATACACAACTGACCACTAAAAACTGTTCAGACTTCTTGCTGCAGCTCTTGCTGAACCATTCCTTCCATTTTCATGAGGCCACGCTGTGAGTTACTGTTTGACTCGAGTCGCGTGTGACGCCCCGCTGCCGAAAACGCTGAGAGGGGCACCAACCAGCCATTAATCTGTGTCTGAAAATAATCTCCCCAAACCACAATTTTCTCCGTTTGCGTAGCATTTGGCCGTTTTGTAAAACCACAGAAGCCGTTTCTGGTGTCAAACAATATACACCTCATCCATTTTACAAGATTGATATCAGGAGGTAGGACAAATGGGTTTGGGTCGGCGCCACGGAAGAGGGAAAGATCACGGCTGGTTTCACTTCCTGTTCTCTGATAATGAGAAATACACTGCCACAGACTTTAGATATAAGAGTGGATGATGCCGCTGCAGTGGCTGTGGACACATTGGTACCAACAAATGAAGCGTTCTCATAATTAAAATAATAGTAATAAAAGAAGAAGGCTTGAGCAAATGAATGCAAACAGCTTCTGCAGCAAACTGCTGTGTAACTGATAAATTCTTGGGTGTTCCTATCCTTCAACAACTCGTGCATGCCAACATAAGGGTTTTTTCATCTGTACATTCGTAAGGAATGCATCTCAACCCAGAGCCATGAGGAACACAACTGGTGACAAAAGGAAGCCAAAATGGGAATGGCGTTTTCTGTTTTCACTGCAAAAAAACAAAAAAAACCCCAAAACTATAGTTAGAAAGGAGCTGAAGAGCCGGTAAATGCAGCACTGATGCTTTGTACCAGCTCCTCACAGGATGTGATAATGGACGCAACTATTCATCAAAAATGACTTGTGAACAAAATGAGTTGCTATGATCAAAATGTATGGCTGAGGTCGATTAGTTTTGGATAAACTGACAAACACTGAAGTTTTTGTTACTTTTTAAAGTGCCTCTTTTTCTGCTTCACTGGGTTCCTCCTGCGTTCTAGTGTGTTCTGTAGGATTTCTGTGATATCATCTGGTCTGTAACTTTAACAGGTCTAAGTCCTCCTTCACAGGAGCTCTTGAAGTCTCATCTCATATCACTCTATATATAATTCAAGAAATCTCTGTCAGTGACGATGTGACGATCATAGGACTCGCTAAAAGATCATAGCACTCGCTATGAGATCATCACAGATCAAAGGCAGGCTTCACTCATGGTCATAGGACTCGCTATGACATCATCAAAGATCAAAGGCAGGCATCACTGATCAAAGGCAGGCATCACTGAACGAGAAGGGACATCTAAGATCAAACGCAGGTCTGTCACGATCATAGGATTTTGTGTTGCCATGGTAACCATGTCAAAGCTCAAAGGCACGCGTCACTGAACGAGAAGGGACATCAAAAATCAAAGGCAGGTCTGTTTGTCACAATCACAGGATTTTGTGTTGCCATGGTAACCATGTCAAAGGCAGGCATCACTGAACGAGTGGTGATGTCAAAGATCAAAGGCAGACATCACTGAACGAGTGGTGACATCAAAGATCAAAGGCAGGTTTCATACTACTTGCTATGACATCATCAAAGATCAAAGGCAGGCATTACTGAATGAGTGGTATGACATGAAAGATCATAGGACTTGCTATGACATCATCAAAGATCAAAGGCAGGCATTACTGAACAAGTGATGACACACTTGCTTACACCTACTTTCTATGGGCATGTAGAATACTTGCATATACGCATGGGCATGCACAGGTATGCATTAGTCTTTATAGATAGATGGATAGATACATACTTTATTTCAAACAAAAAAGGAAAAAAACAAAACAAATGACAAGTGCGATAAAGTGATAGTAAACAGTGCTCGAAAGGGAGAAGGAAGACGTGAACACTTATTAACTCCAACTCCTCTCTTTATAATTTACTTAATTATTTTAGAAAAAAAATATTTATTATTATACAGTACTAAATGAAAAAAAAAATGAAAGCCAAACACAGAGCCTTGGGGAACTCCCAAAAGTCCACTGTTGATATTTTTTGAGTTCTTCCTTTATTCTAGTGTGTCCTGCAGGATTTCTGACATTATCTGATCTACAAAGTCTTCCTGCACAAGAGTTCTCCTCTCCCACAGAATCTAGGACTGCAGAGCCATCTGAAACACCTCGTCTGGATTGACTGCTCTCTTCTGTGAAAGTTATGAGTCAATGTCCACTGTGCACTGTCAATTTCAAACTGTTGGGAATCATAAAAGGGGATGGTTAACTTTTATTACCGTTTCCTCCCTCGTGCCAGCCCAGCTCATACAGCCCTTGTACGCTGCCAGTAACAGAGAGTTAATGGCTCTCCACCTGGCCATACCGATTACCGGAAGTGGCCATACGCCACTTCCAGTCCTGCCTGAAAGGGCGCAGCTTCACTGCGTTCGTGGACCACAAGCCACTAACGTACTTAACATACTTTATCTTCCTGGAAGATAAAATAAAACGGAATTCGGCGAATTAGCAGAAAATCACATCCCTGAGAACACGTCGCCATGAATCTTTGAAAAAGCATACAACGAGCCATTTGATTGGTCCAATCGTTTGCAACTATCCAATCGCAGGGCTGTCAAGCTACTGCAATACAGCAGTAGCTTGAACACAACACATCCGGGTTATCGCGGGAGACGACTTCCGGGGAAGCGCCGAGCGCTTATGTAATCGTGTTGATTTTTGCTGACGGTGATTAAATTTTAACACATTTTTTTTAGATTTTACAAGATCACCATAATCTTCAAATTTAGACTTACATTTTAAAAACTAATGAACTAAAATAAAATACATTTTAATTAAATACTCATTATTTATTTTCCAAAGCCATAGGGAGCCGCAGCAGAGGGATGAAAGAGCCGCGGGTTGCCGACCCCTGCCCTAGTGTGACATGAGTCCCAGAGCATTTTGCGTGGCTAACTTTGCAGCACAAACCAATGTTACCAGGGGTTTTGTTGCACATTTTTGCAAATTGTAGTCACCATACTAGAACAGCTCACACAATAATCCACAATTACATATTTTGTCATATTTTGGCCATGATAACCGGGTACATTGGGCTGCTAACATTAGCAAGTCTGAGCGGCCCCAGGATTTCTGACCGACTTTGAGGCTGACCTGCCAGATACGTACAAATCGAGACACGAGCTCCTTAGCCTAGCTGTAGATGTCTGTTTAGGTCCATGTTTTCTACATTCTGTACAGTCTGAGTCAAATCCATTGTTGACCATACATTTCATTCAGTCATTATTTTTGCTCAATGTATAGTTAATTACACTCTGAACCAAACACTTCCTCTATAACGGGGTTCACCTACTAAAACTGCAAAAGGTCCGATAAGTCTGTCATCCCCCCCAGCTGAGTTTCGAACGAGGTGGGGGAATCTTTAGGCACCTCATGATTCGATTATGATTTAGAACTCCAACTTGATTCTAAAACCATTCTCAATGCATCTTGATGCAATTTTTTTCTATTCAGGATTTTTCCCTCCCACTGTGCGACAACTTGGCCCTTTTATAGCAAAGTATCTGCAATGACCCATGAATTTACTTCCAACGTCCTTTATTACAACAAATGGAAGAGAAATCTGACACATGGACAAATTTAACTCAGAATGTGCTTTAAAGAACTGCCATCATTTCAAGGGCATTCTTTCAGAAAACCACAGCTGTCTACAGACAGGCCAGTATCATTTAACTTGCTTTCACACATTATTTTATTAAGCTCATGTTTTAGCAGCTTTTAGCTCTATACAGCCGTGGACAAAATTGTTGGTACCCCTCTGTTGATGAAAGAAAAACCCACAATGGTCAAAGAAATAACTTGAATCTGACAAAAGTGGTAATAAATAAAAATTCTATGAAAATTAACCAATGAAAATCAGACAATGCTTTTGAATTGTGGTTCAACAGAATTATTTAAAAAAACAAACTCATGAAACAGGCCTGGACAAAAATGATGGTACCCCTAGAAAAGATTGAAAATAATGTGACCATAGGGACATGTTCAACCAAGATGTGTCCTCTAATTAACATCACAGGTGTCTACAAACTTGTAATCAGTCAGTCGGCCTATTTAAAGGGTGACAAGTAGTCACTGTGCTGTTTGGTGACATGGTGTGTACCACACTAAACATGGACCAGAGGTAGCAAAGGAGAGAGTTGTCTCAGGAGATTAGAAAGAAAATTATAGACAAGCATGTTAAAGGTAAAAGTTATAAGACCATCTCCAAGCAGCTTGATGTTCCTGTGACTACAGTAGCACATCAGACTGCTGAACACAAAGTGACTTATTAGACTCTCGTGCACTACGTACAGCAGCTCAACCAGACTCATGACAATTATCACTGTTTTCTTTTTGCACTACCGACTGCACTATGTGGAACTCCACAATATCTGCTGCTTGTTAATATATTTAAAAATTGCATAGATTAGTATTACTTATTCATATTCTACCTTTTATTGCATGCATAGTTTTTTATTTTTATCTTTAGTGCTACTCCATGTTTAATGTTGCAGCATTGCACCGAGACGAATTCCTAGTTTGTGTACTACATGAACAATGGCAATAAATCTCATTCTGATTCTGACATGTTATTCAGAAATTTAAGATCCACGGGACTGTAGGCAACTTCCCTGGACGTGGCCGCAGGAGGAAATTTGATGAAAAATGGAAGAGACGGATAATACGACTGGTAACAAGAGAGCCCAGAACAACCTCTAAACACATTCATGGTGAACTCCAAGGTCAAGGTACATCAGTGTCAGATCGCACCATCCGTCGTTGTTTGAGCCAAAGTGGACTTCAGACGACCAAGAAGGACACCACTGTTGAAAACAAATCATAAAAAAGCCAGACTGGAATTTGCCAAACTGCATGTTGACAAGCCACAAAGCTTCTGGGAGAATGTCCTATGGACAGACGAGACAAAACTGAAACTTTCTGGCAAGGCACATCAGCTCTACGTTCACAGACGCAAAAATGAAGCATACCAAGAAAAGAATACTGTCCCTACTGTGAAACATGGAGGAGGTTCTGTTATGTTCTGTGGCTGCTTTGCTGCATCTGGCACAGGGTGTCTTGAACCTGTGCAGGGTACAATGAAATCTCAAGACTATCAAGGTATTCTAGAGAGAAATGTGCTGCCCAGTATCAGCTTGGTCTCAGTCGCAGGTCATGGGTCTTGCAACAGGATAATAACTCAAAACACACAGCTAAAAACACCCAAGAATGGCTAAGAGCGAAACATTGGACTATTCTAAAGTGGTCGTCTGTGAGCCCTGATCCAAATCCTATTGAACATCTGTGGAAGGAGCTGAAACATGCCGTCTGGAGAAGGCACCCTTAAACCTGAGACAACTGGAGCAGTTTGCTCATGAGGAGTGGGCCAGAATACCTGCTGAGAGGTGCACAAGTCTCATTGACAGTTACAGAAATCGTTTGATTGCAGTGATTGCCTCAAAAGGTTGTGCAACAAAATATTAAGTTAAGGGTACCATCATTTTTGTCCAGGCCTTGTTTCATGAGTTTGTTTTTTTTTTTTCAAATAATTCTGTTGAACCACAATTCAAAAGCATTGTCTGATTTTCATTGGTTAATTTTCATAGATTTTTTATTTATTACCACTTTTGTCAGATTCAAGTTATTTCTGTGACCATTGTGGGTTTTTCTTTTATTAACAGAGGGATACCAACAATTTTGTCCACAGCTGTATTATTTTTCAAACAAAAAAAACAAAAACAAAACTGAAAAGCATTTTTTTGTTTAATTTAAAAACAAACTGCAATATAAAATTTTATAATACAGGAGAACACTAAATGTATTTGACTCCAAATAAATAAAATTCTAACATCTACAACTAAAATCCTAAAAATGTTTTCCAGAACACAAACTAAATTGTATTGCACTTGAACTAAATTTCAGAAAAAGTCCACTATACAATATTTTCAGTGCAGAAAAAAACTGTTTCAAACAGTAAAAAAAAGACAAAAAATATAATTCCACACTACAGAATTCCTCTGACATTTTTTAAAAAAAATCTCAACAGTAAATTCTGTTACAGCATGGATGGAGCTATACCTCCATGGTTACAGGGAGAGGGGAGGTGAAACTTTTCATGTTCAGTAACACATGGTGCTTTTACTGAGGTTTTATGTGACATTGAAGTCTACGAAAAGGGACTCCATAACCAGCAACCTCACTTCTGCATCCAAGCACGGACTATTCTCGGCAGAATAGAGGAAGAAGTGTCGTGGTGAATACATCCAATTTCACAACAGCAATTCTTTTTGTGGGTACCGACCTGAAACGAAGTGGGTCTGTCCGGGGTGGATGTTCTGGCTGTTGGCTTGTGTGTGTGTGTGTGTGATGGGGAGGGGGGGGGCACAATGAACCTGATTTTGCAACCGGCTGCATACTCTCTGGAGTGGTTGGAGCCACAGAGTCTCTGCAGAGAGCGGGGTTCGTGGTGTCATTAACTCAAGTGGTTAATCCTCCAGGAATCTGTTTATTCAGTGCATGTAAACATGAGAAAACTGATTATTGGCATTATCAGTTTATTCCCAGTAATTGTTTTATTGTGACCATGTAACCAGGGTCACTGTTCAAAATATAAACAAGTTCCAGGACTAAACAGTAGGTGGCAGCAACACAATATCTGCTTCCTTAAATGGCATTTGTTTTTAACCTGATAAAGGTATTGTTTGTCAGCAGCTTCAGTTCAAAACACAGCAGAAAAGAAAAAAAAAATTCAGGTTGTTCATACTTTGATGAAGATTCATCATTGAGGTTGTTCATGTTTTGTAAAAGATCAATGGTTCAATAAATGTAAACATTTTATAATGCACTTGTACTTCTTTGTACTAAAACAAACAATGAAATTTGGAGTTGCAGTTAGGTTGTTTTGCTATTACATATATACAGCAGGGAAGAGCTAGCTAGCCAGCTAGCTAGCTCCAACCGCCACCCGGTGCTAACGGAGAAGCTCGACATGCCGAGGAACTGTGGCGAAAACGACGCGGGTGCCGGGCTGGAGTTTAGGCGGCGTGCAAGAAATATAAGACAGAATAATAAAGAGCGATGGCAAGAACCAAGCAGACCGCCCATAAATCTACTGGAGGAAAAAGCCCCCCAGGAAGCAGCTAGCCACCAAGGCTGCTCGAAAAAAGCGCTCCGGCCACCGGCGGAGTGAAGAAGCCTCACCGTTACAGGCCCGGTACCGTGGCTCTGAGAGAGATCCGTCGCTACCAGAAATCCACGGAGCTGCTCATCCGTAGGCTGTCCTTCCAGCGCCTGGTGAGGGAGATCGCTCAGGACTTCAAGACCGACCTGCGCTTCCAGAGCTCCGCCGTCATGGCTCTGCAGGAGGCCAGCGAGGCCTACCTGGTGGGTCTCTTCGTGGACACCAACCTGTGCGCCATCCACGCCAAGAGGGTCACCACCATCATGCCCAAAGACATCCAGCTGGCCCGCCGCATCCGCGGAGGGAGAGAGAGCTTAGACTTTCTGCTGCACATTCACCAACCACAATGCTCCGCACTGTATGTCTATATAGTATATACATTGTGGTGGACACACACATGGGACCTGTTTGTGACTCATATTTTAGGTCAGAACAAAGGCAGGAAGCTGCAGGAATCTTAGCCTTGGTATGCAAGGCTTGAGACTGTGGGGGGTTCAATTAAAGGATTAAGGAAGGGATGCATTGGAGACAGTGGAAGTGATATCATGGAGAGAAATGCATTGTGACTGTCTTTATAATGCAAGGTGGTCTGTGTGACATGTGATCTGTGAAGTGTGAAGTTCCTGATATTTAAGGACGAGAGTTTACTGTGCCATTCTCTTTCTCTGCTTTGAGATGATGGTGTTGTGAATAAAACTGACTTTGAGAGAGAACTCTGCCTCGTCATTTTCACATCACCACAATATATACGTATATTTATTGTAATATGTACATACGTATGTATACTAGCTGTTCTTGTTTTTTTCTTGCCTTCTGATTGTTGCTCTGAGTGTTGCTATCCCTGTGCTGTTGCAATCCTGGAATTTCCCCATTGTGGGACTAATAAAGGCTTATCTTATCTTATCTTATTATTTTACTAGTCCAGCCCATTTGACATTAAATCCAGTGGTATGTGGCCCCCGAGCTAAAATGAGTCGGACACCCCTGCTTTATTTGAAGTCTTAAATGCTAACATTCACCAAGTATTTGATAGCATGTTTCCTAGCCCCACAACTAAAGCTAAAGGCTAGTGTTAGCCTCAAACATGGCATTGCAGGAAAACACAAATCTCAGAGAAATGAGGAAAGAGGGAGGGTGGGGTGAACTGGGGCTTGGTAACCTTTAAAGCAATACGCCGTTTTGAGTTCAGCTCCTCCCCCGTGTGTAAAATGGTGCTGCAGTAATTAAACCCTGAGGTGTTCTGACCAAATCGTGCCACAGACGTTTCATTCACAGCTCTGGGAGCTAAAGTTAAAGAAAATTTCACATTAACTCTGTAGGCCAGCTAAACTCAGAGCTGTTTGTCACTTTTTGTCGTCCTGCTGCTCCACTGCCTCCCTGTCATTTTAAGTTAGGAGCCGTCTGCTGTCTGAGACGACTTTAAACCTCTCTTTTTCAATAAATCATGTGTCGAGGGCCGATTTTGTGCCTGTGGTTTTGCTTGGATGGGTCACAGGATTCTTAAGGCCCGTTGTGGTTTGGGGAGAAAATAAAAAAAACAGAAAACCCAAAATGCTACTCTTGGAGCTCGCAGCTTCATTTCAAAGCGTAACAACATTTGACACCGCCGGTGCGCTGCCATCTGCACGCCTCGTCTGACCTGATTTTTACCAGAGGAGGCAGGAGCATCATCTCAGAGGACTGGCGTGACGGCAGCAGCATTTGTAGTGAAATTCGAAAGCTTTTCGGAGGTTAAAAAGGGTGGTTTAAAATGAAAATGAGCAGAATGGGTAGAGTAGTAGCCTGATATGTGATCATGCCCCCTTTTATTATTTTGATTCAGGCTCTTCCCATTCTGGTTAGGTTCTAGTAGTCCTTGTGTATCCTCATTTTCTTGTCTCATTTTGATATTCAGTTTATTTTAGAAGTATTTCCTGTTTTGGCTCTGTTCTACTTTAGTCGTCTCTTTCTGTTTATCCTTGGTTATGATCTATGCTTTACCTTTTTTTGATGCAGCCTCCTCCTTAGTCTGATTCCTTAGATTCTGTCTGGTCTTGCCACTTCACGCAGTGACATTATTTATTATTTATATATTTTTAACAAAGGGAGATTTCCTCTAGTTTAACTGCTTTAACTGTCCTAATTGCCTAATGTGTGTTATTAAGATAAGATAAGATAAGATAAGCCTTTATTAGTCCCACAACGGGGAAATTCCAGGATTGCAACAGCACAGGGATAGCAACACTCAGAGCAACAATCAGAAGGCAAGAAAAAAAACAAGCAAGCAAGAGCAGCTAATAAACATATGTACGTATTACTATAAAATATATATATATACACACACACACAGACACACAGTGCAGAGCATTGTAGCTGGATGGAATAAATATCTTAATATATGAACACACAGTGCAGAGCATTGTAGCTAGATGGAATAAATATGTAAATATATAAACACCCACAGTACGGAGCATTGCAGCTAGGTGGAATAAATATGCAAGTATATAAACACACACAGTGCGGAGCAATGTAGCTAGATGGAATAATATGTAGATATATAAAAACACAGTGCGGAGCATTGTAGCTAGATGGAATAAATATGTAAATATATAAACACACACAGTGCAGAGCATTGTTTTTTTTTCCACAATATCTTTATTGAACCTTTTTTTTTTTTTAACAAACATGATACAAACAATCAAACACTAACACTAAAGTACTACAAAAAAAAAAAAATACCCTAAAAACACCAACAACCACCAACAAAATCAAGTCTTCAACAATGCTCCTCTGTTTAGTCTAGACAATCCAATACATTAGTATACATATTATGTTCACCAGTTTGGAATTTACAAGGTCCACACACATCATTCACCTTCTTCTTCAAGAGTTATGTTTAAATTTTTTTACATAATCAATAAAAGGTCTCCATATATTCTCAAACACAATTTCCTTTGATTTCAGTATGTATGTTATTCTTTCTAATGGAAGGTTTGTTAACATCTGTCTTAACCACTGAGTCACATCTGGTCTATGAGTCTTTTTCCATAATAGTGCAATACATTTTTTGGCATTAAGCAAACTGAGGTCTATGAATGTTCTTTCACTTTTATTGAAATTATGCTTTTCTGGGTACAGACCCAACAAAAACAGTTTAGGATTCAATATGATTTGTTTTGAGATTATTTTTTCAATTGTTACCCTCACCTCCTCCCAAAACATTCTTATTAATCTACATTCCCATATACAATGAAATAGGGTTCCTTTACTTTCCATGCATTTTGTGCATGTATCTGGTATATTTTTGTTATATCTATTTAACTCCTCCGGTGTAACATACATCCGCATTAACCATTTGAAATGTATCAATTTAAGGCGTACATTTATTGATTTGGTTTGAGCTTCTGTACAAGCCAATTCCCATTGTTCCTCTGAAATTTCAATTTGCAGATCTTCTTTCCAGTAGTTTAATCTTTTCAGTGAATTTTCACTTGAAGATAGTGTCAATGAGTTATAAAACTCTGAAATAATACCCTTTCTTTTACTATCTTTCATCATCATTTTTTCCAAGGATGAATAAATAGGTCGAGTGAGAGCTTTATTTTGATTTGATCGAATAAAGTTTCTAAGTTGAAGATATTTAAAAAAATGTGTTCTATTGAGATTAAATTTGATCCTCAGCTCTTCAAAAGACATTATGTTGTCTGCACATGGCAAATATAAATCCTGAATCTTTTGTATCCCTTTTAAATTCCATACTTTAAATACAGCGTCCGCTCTCCCTGGTTTAAAATATTGATTACCCCATATTGGACTAAATTGTGACAATAACTGTGGTTCTTTTAAATAGTTTTTAGCTTCACACCATATTTTGATCATATGCTTTACAAATGGATTTTTAACTTGTTTTTGTAATTTTTTTGCCGAATCTGAGTATATGAATATGGGAAGAGGTAAAGGTAAATTGTATGATTCCATTTCAGTCCAGTGAGGGAGATCATTTGATGAAAAATAATATGTCATAGACCTCAGTTGTGCCGACCAATAATACAACATAAAATTTGGACATTTCAGACCTCCACGATCAAATGGTAAATATAATAAAGACAAACGTAATCTAGCCCTCCTGTTGTTCCATATAAATTCCACTAACTTTTTTTTTATTCTTGAGAATAGATCTAAAGGTGGTGATAAGGGAATGTATTGAAATAAATAAAGTATTTTAGGTAAAATATTACTTTTAAGTATATTGATTCTCCCGATCATCGACATTGGTAGTGACATCCATCTCTGAGTTAACTCATTGATATCTGACATTAAGGCTTCATAGTTGACGCTGGCGACTGATTCTAGCTTAGGCATAATTTGGATTCTTAAATATTTAAACTGATTTACAACATTGAATTGATTTACCTCAGGGGCTGGGTAATTTCTCTGGGTCTCATTTAGCATTAATATTGAAGATTTAGTTTTATTTATTTTATATCCTGATATTTCCCCAAAATTCTTTATTAAATTCAACAAGGTTGGAATTGATTTTTTTAGATTCGACATAAACAAAATTATATCATCGGCGTACAGGGAGATTTTATGTTCTGTTGGTCCAACTTTAATTCCATATATTTGTGAATGTAAACGTATGGCTATCGCTAAAGGTTCAATTGCCATAGTAAACAGTAAAGGTGAAAGTGGACAGCCTTGTCGACATCCTCTATTGATTTTTATTGGTTTTGAAATATTGTTATTTGTTAGGATTTCTGCTGTAGCATTATTGTATATTATTTGAACCCATTTTATGAAATTATTTCCAAGTCCAAACCTTTGTAGGACTTCAAAAAGAAAGGGCCATTCAACTCTATCAAAGGCCTTTTCGGCGTCCAATGATAGGAGAGCTGTATCCGGTGCTTCTTTATTAAAATAAATAATATTAAATAGTCTTCTTACATTATGGAAGCCTTGTCTACCCTTTATAAAGCCATTCTGATCTCGATTAATAATATTTGGTAAAATTTCTTGTATTCGTCTTGCTAAAATTTTACAGATTATCTTAAGGTCGGCGTTTAATAGGCTTATTGGTCTCATATTTTCACATTTATTAGAGGGCTTACCTGGTTTTGGCAACAGTATAATTAAGGCATTATTTATGTATGATGGTAAATTATTATTTTGAAATGCTTCTAAAACCATTTCCAAAAAAGGTTTTATTAATTTATTCTTAAATTTTTTATAAAGGTCAACTGGAAGACCATCTGGTCCTGCACTTTTTCCTGATTTCATATTATCAATGGCTAGCCCAACTTCTTCTTGACTAATTTTAGACTCCAATATCTCCCTGTTTTCATTTGGAATACACGGTATAGATAGTTCGTTCAAAAACCCATTTAGTTTTGTTAAATCAGGTTCATTTTTGGTATCATATAATTTTTCATAGTAATCTCTAAAGGTTCTATTAATTTCTAAAGGATCTATAACTACCTGTCCATTACTTATAATACTGGTAATTGGTGTTTTAATTTCCAATTGTTTAATCTGCCATGCTAATAATTTTCCTGATTTTTCACCTTGTTCATAAAAAGATTGTTTCAATCTTAGAAGACTCGAGGCAGCTCTATTCGCTGATTTTTTGTCGTATTCAGCTCTCAAAATCAGTAATTCATTCTCCAACCTTGGGTCACTTCCTGCATACACTTTTTCCTGAAGACTTTTTATTTTATGTTCCAATTTAGCTCTCTCCTCTCGAGTCTTCTTAGATTTTGATCCTGTATAACTAATAATATGTCCCCTAATAAAAGCTTTGAAAGCCTCCCACTTTACACATGCTGATGTTTGTGTAGTATTGATGTCAAAGAACTCGTCTATCTGTTTTTCTATATACTTGACAAATTCCTCATCCTGAAGCCATTTATGCTGAAATTGCCATCTACCTGATTCCTTTGTCAATTTTTTATCTACATATATTAGACAACAGGGTGCATGATCAGAAATCACGATGTTATCATAAAAGCAGTTTTGAATCTTGGACCTTAATTCTGTGGAAATCAAAAAATAATCAATACGTGAGAATGTCTTGTAGGTACTGGAATAACAAGAATAGGCTTTAACTTGTGGTTTCATTTCTCTCCATATATCTAACAATCTCAATTCTTTCATAAAATGATTAATAGTCATCCTACATCCAATGTGCGTACAATCCAGTCCTGTTGATCTATCCACACCTGGATTCAATGTACAATTAAAATCCCCTGCTATTATATGTTGCCCTGTAAGTGATGATAAGATGAGAAATAAATTAGCAAAGAACTTCTGATCATCTATATTGGGACCATATAAGTTCACAAGATTTATATTTTCTAATAGCAAAGAACCTTGAATGATTACATATCTTCCAAATTTGTCTCCAATTACATTTTTCACCTGAAAAGGAACTGATTTATGTATGAGAGTCATAACTCCCCTGGCTCGGGATGAAAATGAAGAGGTGAATACACTTCCCTGCCATCTACTCCTAATTCTTTTAACATCCTCCTCTATCAGATGAGTTTCTTGTAAAAACACAATTCTTGAACCCATGTCCTTTATTTTATTCATAACTTGTTTAAGTTTTTTTAAATTTTGTAGACCTCTGCAATTCCATGAAGTTAAATTAAGATTAACACTTTGGTCCATGATCAATAGAGAGTTTGGGATTACCTTGCAGTGTAAACATGCTCATACAGAGAAGCAAAAACATGAGTGGTTGAACATTCATCCTACAAACTACACACAAACAAATTTCCCCTTCCCACACTTGTGGCAAACCCCCCAAAATCAAAAGAAAAATTCTGTCTCCCGATATAGCCATCGACCGTTCCACACCCACGGGGAACAGCCTAAGCCACTCCTTCTTCATCCTCCCAATCACCCTAACTCTACTGCTTTTAATGACGTAACATTAACTCTCCTCTGTAGTTTTCCAACTTAACTCCAAAATTTTTAACAACTTTGTACATCATAGTTTTTTTTTTGTTTGTTTTGTTTTTGTTTTGTTTTTTTAATATATAATACAATCTATATTTTGTAAACTTACTATTTACTTCAAGTCAGTCAGATGCCTGTGCAAATGCTTAATTATTCTACCTTATATTTTGTTCATGCTTAGCTCCCACCAGTCTCTTCTTCTTCTTTGATCTTCTTGATGAACTCCTGCGCCTCCTCTGGGGTCTTGAAAATGTGGGTTCTGCCCTCATACGTGGTCAGCAGTCTCGCAGGATAGATTACACCATGACGAATCCCAAGGTTGCGCAGCTCCTTACGTACGGGATCAAACTGCTTCCTCAATTGCTGGATTCCTGTGGCCAAATCTGGGTAGAACCGCACCTGCTGGTCCTGGTGTTTAATCTCTCCTTTAGCACGTGCAGCGTTGAAGATCTTCATCCTGTCTCTGTTGCTAAGAAACTTCATAATTAAGGTCCTCGGCGGTCCCTTATCTCTCCGTGGGCCAATACGATGTGCTTTTTCCAGAACCACTGCTGATTGCAACTCCTCGCTGCCCAGCACCTCCGGAATCCACTTTTCCAGAAAGGAACATACGTCCCGACCTTCTGATTCCTCTGGAAGACCCACCAGCCTCAAATTATTCTGTCTCGACCGAGATTCCAAATCCAAAATATTATCTTCCATAGATTTATTTTTTTTTTCCAAAGTGCGCACCTTTAATTGAAGACGGGTGACGTCATCTTCAGCACTAGCGAGACGGAGCTCCATCTGCGCCGTTCGTTCTACACAGTCACCCAATTCCTTTCTTATTCCTTCCAACGCTGTCATAATCCCATCAAATCTAGAGGAAAAGTCCGCTCTCATTGAACTCATGGCAGCCATCAGCGCATCTGCGCCATTCCCCGCAAACATCGCACCGCCGCCAGCTTCCTCCGCCATATATGGAGTTTTGTTTGCTGCGTCACAGACCTGAAAGTCCGTTAATTTGGACTGTTTCGGCGGCTCGCTTTTTCCTTTTCCTGGTTTTCCAGCCTTAGGCTTCGCCGACATATCCTCGCCCAAATGCTGGGATACGTTCTGTCCCAAATGAGAGAGTTATTTGCCAATTTTTTTTCTCCAGGAGCAGAGCAGAGCGAGACACGTCCGTCCTACGTGGCAGCCATAACCGGAAGTGAGTGCAGAGCATTGTTGCTAGGTGGGATGAAACAGCATAACCGTCTACTTAGTTATCCTACATGGTATGATTATGTGCCCATACATATTCTCACCCTCCATAGCGACCGGTATGTTCCTAGTTGTATGCCGGAGAGGACCATTGTGTAAGTCTATTGCATCTTTTGCATTCAAAAAAAAACAAAAAACTATTAGTTTGTTACGTCTTTTTGCTATCTCTGCGAGCAGCCCTGCTTATGTTGTACAGTCTGACAGCCGTTGGTAGGAAGGACCTACGAAACCTCTCGGTTGTGCACCTGGGATGATGTAGTCTGCTGCTAAATGAGCTCCTCAGTGCATTCAGTATGTCCTGCATAGGGTGGAACTCGGACTCCAGCAGAGATGACAGTTTAGCCACCGTCCTTCTCTCTCCTATCTCCTCCATCGGATCAAGGCGCTGCCCCAGGACAGAGCTAGCTTTCTTAATCAGTTTGTTCAGTCTCTTCCTATCGGCTGCAGTAATGTCACTGCCCCAGCAGACCACTCCAAAAGTGATGGCTGATGCCACCACCGTGTCATAGAATGACTTCAGCAGCGCCCCTTGTACACCAAAAGACCTGAGTCTCCTCAGCAGGAACAGCCTGCGCTGTCCCTTCTTGTAGAGTGCGTCAGTATTGTGTGACCAGTCTAGTTTATTGTTCAGATGAATACCCAGGTACTTGTAGGATGTCACCATCTCGATGTCTGTTCCCTGTATATTTACTGGTGCTGTGAGGGGCTGCCCATGCCTGCGGCAGTCCACCACCAGCTCCTTAGTTTTCCTCGCGTTGATCTGGAGGCAGTTCCGATGGCACCAGTCCACAAAGTCCTGGATAAGCCCTCTGTACTCAGCTTCATCTCCGTTGGAGATGAGACCAACGATCGCAGAGCCATCAGAGAACTTCTGTAGATGGCAATGTGTTGTGTTGTGTGAGAAGTCCGCAGTATAAAGAGTGAACAGGAAGGGAGCCAGCACCGTTCCCTGGGGGGGCCCCCGTGCTACTGATGATCGTGTCGGAAACACAGTCCCGGGTTCTCACAAACTGAGGCCGGTTCGTGAGGTAGTCCAGGATCCATGATGACAGGTGCTGGTCCACCCCTGCGCGCAGCAGCTTGTCCTTCAGGATCATCGGTTGGATGGTGTTGAAAGCACTGGAGAAGTCAAAGAACATGATCCTCACCATATTCCCGGGCTTCTCCAGGTGGGACAGAGAACGGTGAAGGAGGAAGATCACCGCATCCTCCACCCCAATGCCATGCTGGTAGGCGAACTGGAGTGGATCCATCGCTGGTTCCACCAGGGGGCGGAGATGAGCAAGGAGCAGTCTCTCCAGGGTCTTCATCAAGTGGGACGTCAAGGCCACCGGTCTGTAGCTGTTCAGGTCTTTGGGGTGGGAAGTTTTTGGTACAGGTACCACACAAGATGTTTTCCACAGCTGTGGTACCCTCCCCAGTTTCAGGCTCATGTTGAAGATATACGTCACAATCCCACACAGCTGGTCTGCACAGGACTTGAGGAGCTTTGCGCTGATGCCGTCCGGTCCCGACGCCTTCCTCGCCTTGATCTTCCTCAGCTCCGTCCTCACCTGGGTCTTGGTCAGGGTCAGGATGGGGGGCTGTGTGTTGGGAGTGGGGGGGGGTGTCGGTGGAGTGGGGAGTGGGCAGCAGGACTTGATTTCTTAGAGGCAGCAGTGGTTGTTGTGCAGACAGGGGGAAGGGCGGTTGGTCAAATCTATTGAAAAACAGATTCAGGTTGTTCGCCCACTCCCTGCCCCCCGTGGCCTGGGGGGAGGTATTCTGGAGCCCCGAGATGGTTTTGAGGTTTCTCCAGACCCCGCTGATGTCGCTCTGTTGCAGCTTGTCCTCCATCTTCTTCCTGAAGCTGTTATTAGTGTGTGTTATTAGTATTCATCAATATTAGGTGTGTTATTACCTTATTAGTATTGATGGGTATCTATTACCTTGGCATTCGGTTGGAGAGCAGAGTAAGAATTTCATTGCACAGGAAATGTTGCATTTCTTCACTGTGCACATGATAATAAAGCCTTTGAATCTCCTGACTCTTCAATCTCTGAGGGTTTTCACCAATTAAGCATGAGGCACAAACATGTCAGTGTTGATTAGGTATAAATTTGCAAGAATAATTTAACCATCCAGATGAGCGGTGCAAATTTACAAGAAAAAAAAGTCAAATTTATGAGGAAAAAATTTCACATTTTTGAGAAAAAAAATATATGAAAAAGTTTCAAATTTATAAGAAAAACGTTGCAAAATTCACAGGAAAAAATGCAAATTTAAGAGAAAAAGTCACAAATTTTTGAGAAAAGTTGAAAATTTAAAGGAAAAAAGTTTGAAATTTATGAAAAAAATTGCAAAATGCAAAGGTTTACAAATTTATGAGGAAAAAAAGTCAGAAATTTATGAGGAAAAAAAACTTGAAAATTTAATTATAAAAAGTCTAATTTTTGAGAAAAAAATTGAAAATTTAGAGGAAAAGAGTTTCAAATGAATTTTTTTTTTGCAAAATTCAAAAGTTTATAAATTTGAGGAAAAATAGCTCAGATTTGTGAGAAAGAAGCTGCAAATTTATGTGAAAAAAGTCTAAAATGTAGAAGAAAAAAATTGCAAATTTTTGAGAAAAAAGTTGCAAATTTTTGTGAAAAAAGTCTAATTTTTGAGAAAAAAGTTTAAAATTTAGATGAAAAGTTTCACATTTATGAAAAAATATTTGCAAAATTCAAAAGTTTATAAATTTATGGGAAAAATTTCTCAAATTTCAGAAAAAGCTGCAAATTTAAGTGAAAAAAGTCTAAAATTTTGAAAAATATGATAAAATACTCACAAATTTACAAGAAAAAAGTCACAAATTTATGTGGAAAAAGTCACAATTTTTTGAGAAAACAGCTTAAAAATTTGTTGAGAAAAAAATTTGTTGAGAAAAAAATTTGCGAATTTATAAGAAAAAAGTCTTATGAGGAAATGCAAATTTTTGAAAAAAAGTCACAAATCTTTAAGAAAAAAGTTCTCAACTTATGAGAAAAAAGAAAAAAAATTGGAGAAAATGTTGCAAATTCACTTTTTTATATTTAAGCTTATAACTGGTGCTTCAAAGTCAGTTTATTCTGTTCTGTAACATGATATAGAAAGGTTTCTGATGATATTAGGGGGGACAGTTCTCTTTTTTTATTCGTTTATCCATTTTGAGTTTTTTAGTTTCACTGAGTTTTGTTCTCAGCCCCCGTGCTACTCTTTATTTGGCCTTTAATAAAGTTTCCATCAACTGTTCACTGTTTGCATTTGGGTCCTCCTTCCCTGCCTGCAGACCAAAACAGAACTGGGTCATAATATAGACAAACAGAAGAAATTAAACTATTACACTGAATGAAAATTTAACCAGCGTCCTGATGAACGTTGCAGAAAAAAAGGTGCAAGTTGATGAGAAAGTTACAAATTTGCAGGAAAATGTTTAAAATTGTCCTGTGATGGACTAGTGATCTGTCCAGGGTGTACCCCGCCCCTCGCCCAAAGATGCCGGGAGAGGCTCCAGTCCCCCCGTGACCCGAAAAGGATTAAGGGATAGAAGATGGATGGATGGATGGAGGTTTAAAATTTATGACAAAAAAAAGTCACAAATTTATGAGGAAAAAGATGAAAATTTTTGTGGAAAAAAGTCAAATTTTTGAAGAAAAAGTTGAAAATTTAAAGGAAAAAGGTTCAAATTTATGAAAAAAATTGCAACATTCAAGTCTTTACAAATTTATAGAAAAAAATCTCAAAATTATGAGAAAAGGGTTCAGATTTATGAAAAAGATTAGCAAAATTCCAAAGTTTACAAATTCATGAAGAAAAGTCACAAATTTTTGAGAAAAAAGTTTCAAATTTATTAAAAATATTGCAAAATTAAAAAGTTTATGAATTTGAGGAAAAAAGGTTCACATTTATGAGAAAGTCACAAATTTATGAGAAAAAAAGTCACAAATTTGAGAAAAAAATGTCAAATTTAGGAGAAAAAGTCACAAATTTATGAGAAAAACGTTGCAAATGTATGAGCAAAAAAGTGTCAAATTTACAATAAAAAAAATCAATTTTCCTCGATGTTTTTTTTCCTGTTTCCACCCATTATTCCACATTCTTCTGCTGTGTTTAACCCGTTTTTACGGTTTTCCACACCGTCTGTTGACTCATTCTGGCATGAAGACAATTGCCCCAGTGGCCACCAAACTCACACACAATGATCTCAGCTCGTCCACTTTGACCTCAAGGTCAAAGGCCAAAGGTCACGAGATCTGGGTACTTGTAGGCTCATGAAAATAATCCCAAACATCTCCCCCACGTGACTGCCTCAGTGTTTGGCAATGTGCGCCAGACGACCCCAACGTGGGTCTGCATCTCGGCTCTGCTCAAGGTCAGAGGTCAGGAGTCTTGGCCCATCCTGGTCTCAGTCTGGTCTTACACCCGTGGTGAACCTCCCATCATGTCACTCCAGACCACCACATGGACCAAATCTCCATGGAGACGCCGCATCGCTTCTCACCATTCCTTCTGTTAGCCCAGGATGACGGTGGGAGGGTTATCACATCGTCTACGATGGGCGTGAAAATATAGGAGTGGGGCCGCTCTGCGGCGTTTTTAATGTTTAATTGATGTGGAATTATGAATAATTTGTGAACTTTAGCAGAGACGCCCTCCTGCTGCCCGTGCACAGCAAGCAGAAGTGGAGGCGGTGATTGACAGCAGGCTTCATGCTCTGTAACGACGGCGGCTGACAAGGTCGTGTTGGACAGAGTGATTGGTGAGGACGAGCGTTTGGGGGAAAATCTTCCCCCTTTTTCCCTCCTCTCCACCCCGATCACGTTAACTGTAGTCGAGCACCTCACCGACATGATGATGTGGTTATTTATGAATGGGGCGGGGGGTGAAAGGCAGCAGATACGGCAGATGGCATGTCAATCTGCTAGCAGCTTCAGGAGGCGAGGATGAAAGACAACGTTGTTTCTGCAGGCTCCTATGTAGCTAGAACATCTCTGCACCGACACACGCTATCAGACGAGGATTTGATGGGCGGATTTATCCACAAACACTATTGCCCCCCCCCCCCCCCATTTCACCAAAAAGCGGCCGAGCCGTTTGATTACGGAGAGCTGTGAAGGCCAAAGGCAGAGGCCGTTGCATCAGGCAGGTTTATTTGCCATGCAGAAGCCGCTCTCCGCGCTGACTGTGAAAGTGACTGCCATTAAGAAAGGCTACTTTGATTCGTAACTGCTTATAATGGAGCGTTTATGAACAAAAGGCATAATTGATTTGGCTTTTTCTCCTCTGGGGGCTGGTGAGGAATTCCTCTATCCGGAGGACCGTCGTCCAAAAGCGTTAGTCAAGAAAAGGAAAGACGTTGAGCAGAGGAGGCACGGTGGCGAAACCAAGCTGTGAGGCTGAGACGCGCTCACGTGGCGTCTGAGCAGCCGGCCAGCGGGCCCACATGGGCCCACCACGGGTCAAGCCGGGCTGTCCTATGGGTCCATGTGGGGCTGTCCACGGGTTCCATGTTGGCCCCATCTGTGCTGGCCCACATGGACTTGACCCATCTACCCATAATGAGCTTCTCCGAACTTTGAGATTTTCTTGGAAATTTGTGACTTTTTGTCCTGAAAATTTCATACATTTTTCTTGAAAATCTGAAACTTTCTCACAAATTTGGAACTTTTTGTTTGACTGTAAACTTGCAACTTTTTGTCATAAATTTTTATTTTTTTCGTTGGAAATTTTCAATTTATTTACTCATATTTGCAACTTTTTCTAATTTTTCCTTATAAATTTCTTACTTTTTCCTTGTAAATTTGTGAAATTTTTCTTATAAGTCTAACTCTTCAAGTAATTTTACAACTTTTTTCTTGTAAATTTGCAACTTTTTTCTCCTAAATATTCAAGATTTTTCTCATAAATTTGACTTTTTTTTGTAATTTCTGACCTTTTTCTCCTAATTTTTTGTAAATTTGATATTTTTCTCATGCATTTTCATATTTTTCTCAAAAACTTGACAATTTTCTCATAAATTTGCATTTTTTTCTTTTAAATTTTCAATTCATTAACTCATATCTTTGCTACTTTTAAATTTGCAGCTTTTTGAATTTTTTTCTTGTAAATTTGCTAAATTTGTCTTTAAGTTTGTAACTCTCATAAATGTATGACTTTTTTTCTCATAATTTTGCCGATAACGTCAGTGTTAATGAAACCTGCTGTTCCACATGAAACCCACGTGGGGCCCAGTGGGCTTAATGTGGCTAAACAGATCACAGGTAAAGACCATGTGGGCAAACCAGGATGGGGCCAACATGGAACCCACAGACAAAATCACACATTTTAGAAAGAAAAGTTGCAAATTTAGGAGAAATTGTTGAAAATTTATAGGAAAAAATCAGTTTTTCGAGAAAAAATTTGAATGTTCACAAGAAAAAAACCCCTGCAAATTTAAGTGAAAAAGTTGACATTTTAGCAGAAAAACAGATGCAAATTAATGTGAAAAAAGTCACCCACTTTTGAAAAAAATTGCAAATTCATGAAAAATTGATGAAAATTTCTATGAAAAAGTCACACATTTTTGAGAAAAAGGTTGAATATTTGAGAAAAAAATACAAATTTATGTGAAAAAAGTTTAAATTTTTGAAGAGAAAAGATACAAATTTATGAGAGAAAAATTCTGAAATTTTTGAAAGAGAAGTTCATGAGAAATTGATGAAAATTTATCGGAAAAAATTCACAATTTTTGAGAAAAATTTGAATATTTACAAGGAAAAAATTGCAAGTTTAAGTGAAAAAGTTTAAATTTTAGCGGGAAAAAGGTCACAAATTTTTTGAAAGAAAAGTTGCAAATTTAGGAGAAATTGTTGAAAATTTACAGGAAAAAAACATTTTTTTGAGAAAAAAGTTGAATGTTTACAAGAAAAAAATTTGCAAATTTAAGTGAAAAAGTTGACATTTTAGCAGAAAAAATATGCAAATTTATGTGAAAAAAAAATCACAAATTTTTGAGAAAAAAGTTACATATTTGAGAAAAAAATGCAAATTTATGTGAAAAAAGTTAAAATTTTTGAAGAAAAATATGCAAAATTTATGAGAAAAATTCTGAAATTTTCGAAAGAAAAGTTGCAAATTCATGAGAAATTGATGAAAATTTATAAGAAAAAATTCACAATTTTTTGAGAAGAATTTGAATATTTACAAGGAAGAAATTGCAAGTTTAAGTGAAAAAGTTTAAATTTTAGTGGGAAAAAGGTCACAAATTTTTGAAAGAAAAGTTGCAAATTTAGGAGAAATTGTTGAAAATTTATAGGAAAAAAATTCAGTTTTTTGAGAAAAAAGTTGAATGTTTACAAGAAAAAAAATTGCAAATTTAAGTGAAAAAGCTGACATTTTAGCAGAAAAAAGATGCAAATTTATGTGAAAAAAATCACAAATTTTTGAGAAAAAAAGTTGCATATTTGAGAAAAAAATGCAAATTTATGTGAAAAAAGTTTAAATTTTTGAAGAAAAAATATGCAAATTTATGAGAAAAATTCTGAAATTTTCGAAAGAAAAGTTGCAAATTCATGAGAAATTGATGAAAATTTAAAAGAACAAATTCACAATTTTTTTGAGAAGAATTTGAATATTTACAAGGAAGAAATTGCAAGTTTACGTGAAAATGTTTAAATTTTAGCAAGAAAAAGGTCACAAATTTTTGAAAGAAAAGTTGCAAATTTAGGAGAAATTGTTGAAAATTTATAGGAAAAAAATTCAGTTTTTTGAGAAAAAAGTTGAATGTTTACAAGAAAAAAAATTGCAAATTTAAGTGAAAAAGCTGACATTTTAGCAGAAAAAAGATGCAAATTTATGTGAAAAAAATCACAAATTTTTGAGAAAAAAAGTTGCATATTTGAGAAAAAAATGCAAATTTATGTGAAAAAAGTTTAAATTTTTGAAGAAAAAATATGCAAATTTATGAGAAAAATTCTGAAATTTTCGAAAGAAAAGTTGCAAATTCATGAGAAATTGATGAAAATTTAAAAGAACAAATTCACAATTTTTTTGAGAAGAATTTGAATATTTACAAGGAAGAAATTGCAAGTTTAAGTGAAAATGTTTAAATTTTAGCAAGAAAAAGGTCACAAATTTTTGAAAGAAAAGTTGCAAATTCATGAGAAATTGATGAAAATTTAAAAGAACAAATTCACAATTTTTTTGAGAAGAATTTGAATATTTACAAGGAAGAAATTGCAAGTTTACGTGAAAATGTTTAAATTTTAGCAAGAAAAAGGTCACAAATTTTTGAAAGAAAAGTTGCAAATTTAGGAGAAATTGTTGAAAATTTATAGGAAAAAAATTCAGTTTTTTGAGAAAAAAGTTGAATGTTGACAAGAAAAATTTTTGCAAATTTAAGTGAAAAAGTTGACATTTTAGCAGAAAAAAGATGCAAATTTATGTGACAAAAATCACAAATTTTTGAGAAAAAAGTTGCATATTTGAGAAAAAAAATGCAATCGTGAAAAAAGTTTAAATTTTTGAAGAAAAAATATGCAAATTTATGAGAAAAATTCTGAAATTTTCGAAAGAAAAGTTGCAAATTCATGAGAAATTGATGAAAATTTAAAAGAAAAAATTCACAATTTTTTTGAGAAGAATTTGAATACTTACAAGGAAGAAATTGCAAGTTTAAGTGAAAATGTTTAAATTTTAGCA
The DNA here is from genome assembly GCA_020510985.1 of Pholidichthys leucotaenia. Taxonomy (NCBI): domain Eukaryota; kingdom Metazoa; phylum Chordata; class Actinopteri; order Cichliformes; family Pholidichthyidae; genus Pholidichthys; species Pholidichthys leucotaenia. The sequence goes on along the minus strand of CM035839.1, from coordinate 9,702,872 downwards.
GGAAAAAGGTCACAAATTTTTGAAAGAAAAGTTGCAAATTTAGGAGAAATTGTTGAAAATTTATCGGAAAAAATCAGTTTTCTGAGAAAAAAGTTGAATGTTTACAAGAAAAAAAAATTGCAAATTTAAGTGAAAAAGTCGACATTTTAGCAGAAAAAAGATGCAAATTTATGTGAAAAAAGTCACAATTTTTTGAGAAAAAAGTTCCAAATTCATGAGACTGATGAAAATTTATAGGAAAATAATTCACAAATTTTTGAGAAAAAAAGTTGAATATTTACAAGAAAAAAATGACCAAATTTATGTGAAAAGTTGAAATCTTAGGAGAAAAAAGATGCAAATGTCTACACAGATGCTAAATTGTGTCTCATCATCTCAGCGTTGTCTTGCTGGAACAGTCAGATCCACAGAGAGGGAACCCTGTAGAGAACGTCGGTTCCTCTTCACGCTTCCTGCAGAACTTTTCCATTACCCCCCTCCCCACACACACACATTTAGATCGGCTCGCCCTGCTTCCCAAACATCCACCACAGAACAAGCAAACCTGACCTTCAGCCGTAATGGACTACATAACCTGTTGACTTGTGGGTAATGCAGTTTTTAATGGACTGACTGAAACTTTGGGCGGCAGAGATGCAGCGGCGGCGGGGAGCAAACAAGAAGGTGAAGGAATATTGAGGGGAGAATTAGGAGAAAAACAACAAGACGGCGGTCTGGATAAGAATGTTTGTCTGTTATTGTTTCCTGTCTGACACAGGGAGACATGGCCCACAGTGTTCAGGAGATTTAATGCAGATCCATAAAGCCTCGGCTCTCCTTCAGCAGCCCCGGGGGGAGGGAGCCCATCTTTAATTCATGAACACTATAAAAATAAAGGTTTTTCCCTCTCATGGCCCTGCAGCCTGCAACAAACTCCAACAGCTACACGGCGGCGGCGTGCACATGCTGATGCCGCCGCCGCGGACGGATATCGGCATGCCGGACACGGCCGGCGTCTTATGCCGGAATGGAGTCCAGCTTTGGCTGCGCCGCTGAATGGATTGCAGTATGAGCTCCGTGGAGATTCTTGCCGTCCACAGACAGGCGCACGGCGGCCGGACTTCAGATGAGGAGAGCGCCGTGGCTCGCTGGCGTGGCTGGGACGGGAGGTGGTGGGCAGAGGAGGACTCAGGCTGTTGGGTCATCAGCCTCCATAGGTGCCATCCCCGCTGTCTGCAAAATGACCCAAAAGCCAGATGAGACCGACCCCCCAGTATCATCATAAACCTCCTATATCATGGATCAGAAGTGAGGAAATGACTTTGAACCAGCAGTTAAGCAGAAATACTAAAATGCTGTAGATTAGCCTTTTTTCTACATAATTTATGACCTTTTTATGACATTTTTCATGTAAATTTTCGTTTTTTTCTCATGAATTTGACTTTTTTCTTAAATGTTTGCAACTTTTTTCGCATAAATTTGTGACTTCTTCCATAAATGTACATCTTTTTTCCTATCATTTTTTTTTCTCAATTTTGTGACTTTTTTCGTCAACAATTTGTAGCATTTTATCTGTCTATAAATACAAGAAATCTCTGTCTGTTTGTGTGTGTGTCTGTGTGTGTGTTCCTCACATATCTCTCAAACCGTTTGTCAGACTGGCCTCAGATTTTAAACGTGCTTTCCTGAGTTTATGAGGGTGTGCATTCCCAAATATGGAGCCACTCAGTCAAAATATGTAATTTTTATTGATAAAAGTTTAGCTACCGCTCTGTGTCTTCATCCACTGGCTTCAAGAAGTGTGGGTGGGGTTTTGGATTGAATCCGTGCTCATTGGATAATACGCCGCATCACAGCCATGCTGATTGGATAAGACAGTATCACGAGCTGTCAGTCACCACAGCGCTTCGTAAACAAAGATTTTGTAAGTGCTATCATCAAGTATGGAGGTGCTCAGTCAAAATATATACCATAAAGTAGCTGTGATTGCGTAGGTTTAATGGATAATTCAGCATGGAGAACACGAGGTGTGGAAAGTGGGGGGGGGGGGGGGGTGCACTGGCCGTGGCCCGTGGTGCCACAAAGGACATCACTGACACACAGGTAAAACAGCAGCCACGACTCCCGTTAATGGGGCAACACCAGTGTCCAACCGGGTGCTCCACGATTGTTCGCGGGGAGGCACACTCAGCCTGCCTGGTCAGTGGAAGACGACAGTCCCGACTGCTGCTTCATTGTGGAGCACAGTGGCCAGATCAGCTGCATATTGCATGCAGACACATATGCACGCTTTGGCTAAACGGCAACAAGACGCAAAAATGCCCAAATAATGAAACAAATCATTTTTATTTAAATATTTACAGACAAATGGGTGTGTGTGTGTGTGTGTGTGTGTGTGTGAAAATGGTGACAGGATCAGCGCCCTGCGTGGATGCCCTGAATGTCCCTCTGGGGAGCAATAAAGTATACCAGATACAAATACATAAAAAAATGTTGGGTGTTTTGTACTTATCATATTGCTAAAATATAAAAGGAAGCACTACAGTGGGTCTCAAATATTTGTAAACGTGTCCTGTTGTAGAACTGCATGAGTTTATTGATGATAGACTACAAACTACACCTATAAACTAAACTATAATGGTGACTGAACAACTTCCATTCCCCAAAGTGCAAGATACAACATTAATGAATATGTCATAAAAAATCGCACAAATAAGAGCTCTGACAAAAAATAAATAGTAGTAGTAGATTAGTTTATTTGACAGGGACAGTGCAATAAACATAGACAATTAATCAAAGACAATCAATCTGATGTGTTGCACATAGAGTGTATAGCTATTAGCTAATTTGCAACTCTTGTCCCTGGATGGGCTTTAGAAAAAAGAATCAAGATAAAAATATACCCAATAACCACATACATCAATGCAGAAAAATTATAAATACACAATTATAAATATTATAAATATTATAAATACACAAATATAACAGCCTGACTCACATTTAACACATATAACATAACTCACATTTGCCTATTTCAGGCCTTCCTCCCTCCGTCACTCACTATAAACAAACACATTTATTCCTTCCCTTCATTCACTCTCACTTTGCAGACAAATAATTCATATATGAGTACATTCTTGTTTATTTTTCAGCCAGTTTTTAACATTTTTAGTGAATGTTTTAAAGTCCGTTATTATTTTAATTTCATTTGGCATTGTGTTCCAGATGTGACTGCCCTTTATAGAGAAAGCTGTTTGTCCAAATGTGGTTCTGCGGTGGAATATTTTACAGTTATTTAAACAAGCGGTTCTTAAACAGTGGCTAATATTGGTTGTCCCATTCATTTTCAATTATTCTATAATTAATATTCACACAATCACGTAAATCTCAGTTCAGTCCCTTTCATATTTGTCAGAGTCTAGCATGTGATTACATACATCTAGGCTACACCTCTGTGTTCCACTTTCAAACACAGCCTACGTTTGGGCCTGCAAAGCCTGACTGGGCTGCCTGTTTCAGACGGGAAGACTTGCTTTCTACGGGCACGCTCTAGTTACTAGAGCGTGCCCGTAGTAAATTTATGATACTAGAGTCTAGTATCATAAATTTGCAATTCTTTTTCCTGTAAATTTTCAACTTTTTTCTCAAATTTCTAATGCTCATCAGGATGTTGGCTGAATGTTTATTCTGTGTAATGAAGTCATAATCTGCAAGTTTTTTTTTTTAAATTTGCATATTTCAGCATGTTTTTACACCTTTACTGCAAAGTTGTACCTAATTTGCATTTATACATTTGTACCGTTGCACGTTAAATGTGTGGCTGTCAGCTCACTATTAAACAGCAGACACACTGCATCTATAAATGTGCCTTCAAGCTGTTCACTGTATCCTGCTTTACCAAAGACAGTCAAAGTGATTTAGCACTGAGCAGCAGGGTTAAAATACTACACGTTCAGGAGGTAATAGGACTTCAATTCGTCATCTGTGGCAAGTTCTGGACTTTTGGAAGGTGATTTGGTTGACACTTGGTGGTGGACACTGTAAAAAGAAACTTGAAGAAGCTGGACATAGACAGGAGTTGCTGGCAGTGGAAGGCTAAGGACAGAGCTGTGTGGAGGAATCTGATCAGACCTAAATGAAACAGTCATTGCTGCCCACGACAGACTACTACTGTATGACGATGATGATTTTAAATTAGATCCTCAAATCAGTGCAGATGTGAAGTCAAGTTTTTTTCATCTAAGGCAGCTGGCAAAGGTTAAACCAATCTTTTAAAAGCAGTACTTTGAAACAGTCATCCATGCCTTCATCTCGTTTTGGCTGGATTACTGCAATGCACTTTATTTTGGAGTCAGCCAGTCTTCCCTCTCACGTCTCCAGTTGGTTCAGAATGCTGCTGCACGTCTTTTAACTGGAACACGTAAGAGGGACCACATTAAACCCATTTTAGCTTCCCTTCACTGGCTGCCTGTGCACTTTAGGGTTCATTTTAAAATTCTTTTATCCGTTTTTAAATCATTAAATGGCCTTGCCCCACCTTACGTCTCTGAGCTGCTCCATCCTTTCTCTCCTGCTCAGTCTCCCAGGTCAGCTGATCAGCTGCTCCTGGAGATACCAAAATCACAGAGGAAGCTCAGAGGGGACAGAGCTTTTTCTGTTGCCGCTCCTAAATTGTGGAATAATCTACCTTTGTCCATCAGACAAGCCTCTTCACTGTTCAGTTTTAAAACTCATTTTAAAACCCATTTTTTTCCTCTGGCTTTTGATCCAGAGGAATCAAATTTTGATGGCTTTTGAGTTTGAGACATTGATTTTATTTGTTCTTATCGTCTCTATTGTATGACTATTGTTTTATTTGTGCTGTTTTGTACTTTTTAGCTGCATTTTATTGTTTTTAATGTTTAATGTTTTTATATTTTATTTATCGTTGATGAACAGCAGTTTGTGTCAGCTGTCGTTTTTAAAGTGCTTTATAAATACATAGTTGGATTGGATTTGATATGTTGGGTGAGTTGTCTCAACTTATGAAGCAACAATCACAAATAAGAGCACTGTTGCAAGAAATAAAGGCTCTTACATTACTGATTAAAGAGAAGTACCGTACTATTGGAAGACCGGAGAGTAGGATAGAGGATTTGGAGCAATACATGAGAAAGGACGATATAATCATTACTGGTCTGGAAACCTCATCACTCCTATGCAAGAGTGACTGAGGGAGAGCATGAGGGTGAAGATGCACCACCAGAAGAACTTAAATCATTGGAATTACAAGTGATACAGTGTCTCCAAAACGGGAATATCACTATTCATCCAAGATCCATATCATCTTGCCATACTCTCCCACAAAGAAATGCAATAAACAATCCATCATCCTTAGATTCTGGAGCAGCAAACATAAAGCTGACCTCCTGAAACAAGTTAAAAATACTGAAGGATCAAATGTGTACATCAATGATAACAGAAAAGAATGGTTGATTTAGCCAGAGAGGCCAGAATCTTAAGGAGACAAAATAATCTGGCAGCTACCTGGGTCAGAAATGGAAAGGTATGGATTTTGGAACCAGAGGGAATGAAAGCAGTGCATGTGAAGGCTCTGCGGGCGCTGAGCAAATTCAGAATTCAGTGACGAATAATTCTAAATGAGTACAGAATCTTCTCAAGAAAGGCTCGGATTGTGAAATCAAGGTTTCAGTGGGTGACCACAAAGGTCAGCTGCACTTTTTTCTTTGCTTTTTTCTTTCTTACGTTTGTGTTTCACTGACTAAAGAATCATGGCCTATTCAGAATCCTTACCTGGGTTTTCCTTTGCTCATGTCAATATATGTATCCTTTGATATAAAATTAATGAACTTCACTTTTTATTGAAGTCTAATCATTTACATGTACAGTACTAGCACTTTCTGAGACCCATTTAGACTCTACCTTTGAAGAATCAGATTTTGCTTTCAACGACTATACACTCTATAGAAAACACAGAAAGTGATTTGGAGGAGGAGTTGCCATTTATATTAATAATTTTATGCCAAGTAAATTTCGACTAGATTTAATGACAGATGATTCAGAGGGTTCAGCTTCATCCTCCACATAGCAAAACTTTATTAGTTGGTTGTTGGTATTGGCCTTCTAATGCAGACAAACCGTTGTTGATCCCATTCCACAACATGTGGTGTATGGGGCGGCGCCTAGCTCCGTTTCAGCAGACAAACTGTACCTTGAAAGAATCTGTAACATTGCAAAAAATTTCAGAGGAAAACAAAGAAAAATTTCTTTTGGGGGATTTTAACATTGACTGGTTATGTCAGCACTGTTATGTTAAGAAAGAAATATCTTCTGTCCTGTTATCTTGTAGTTTGGCCCAGATTATATCTGCTCCAACCAGGATCATTACTGACACTGCAGGCCATAAATCCTCTTCATGCATTGACCACATTTATACAAATGTACCAGAGTTCTGCTCCAATGTGATTTCTCTTCCTGTTGGTGATCGTAACCACAACCTAATTGGGTTTATTAGGAAAATAAAAACTCTAAGAACAAAGCAAAAGATAGCTGTTCATAGGGTTTAAAAGAGACTTAATGAGGCCAGTTACGTAGAAGATTTAAAAAACATTCAATGGGCTGAGTTATGTCGTGAAATTACCCTGAAACTGCTTTGGCATTGTCTATTGACAAATTTATTCATTTAGCTGATAAACATGCCCCTTTAAAACAACATACAGTGAAAACCAAGGGTTCTCCACGGCTGGATCAGGACCTTAATGGCCCAGAACGATGCTGCTAAAATTAAAGCCAGCAGGACTGGATATTCACTTGATTGATCTAGACATAGAAGATTAAGAAATATTGCCTCCAAAATGAACACAGCAAAGTAGAACTTATACTTCAAAGAGAAGTTTAGAGAGGCAAAAAGTCTGGAAAATTTTAAACAACATTATGGGAAAGAGTTTCTCTTCATTTATTACTCACATTGAAGTTAATGATGGTTTTGTCAGTAAACCTCTAGATATTGCTAACTATTTTAATGCATTTATAAAGAAAAACTTGGGAAATTACAACAAGGTATGGAGAAAAGTGACTCCCCAGTATCCTGCTCTTTTAGACAAAATGTCATTATGAAGACTAAGCAGTGTTCTTTTTCATTTAATCACGTTGAAGTTAAAGAAGTTGAATGTCTACTGAATTCACTGTCTGATACTGTACATCACCAGGTCTTGATAACATGGATGTTAAGTTGTTTAAAACTGCAACAAAATTTATCTCAATTCCTATTTGTCACATAGTGAACAAGTATCTGATCTGTGGTGTATTTCCATCTCAGTGGAAAATAACTAAAATTGTCCCAGTTCCAAAGAATAAAAGGGACGTTTTCATCTGATCAAACAATCGGCCTATAAGTCTGCTTCCTGTCTTAGGAAAGCTTATGGAGAAAATTGTTTATGAGCAGATTCAACATTATTTCCATTGCAATAATTTGATTACTCCATTTCAACATGCCTATAGACCAGGATACGCTCTTGTTCATATACCTCAGCTCTTGTTCATATGGTTGACAAATGGTATACTGATCTTGATAGAGGTGAATTAATTGCTGCCATATTCTTGGATTTCAGTGCTGCATTTGATTTGATAAATCACAGCCTGTTATCGATAAACTAAAATGCTATGGTTCCTCTGAAATACCGCTTCTGTGGATGGGAAGTTATTTGTCTGTCAGAAGCCAAAAAGTTTATTATAATGGTAGTTTTTCTGATGACTGCTATACAGACTATGGTGTTCCTACAAGGATGCTGTCTTGGTCTGCTTCTTCATTCAATTTTTACTAATGACCTACCATGTAAATTACCGCTAGGTGGTGCGTGAACATGCAGCGGCCTCTCTTCACTCTTCATGTTTTGTGTCACTTAGTATTGTTTAAATAAGTGTATATTCATGTGTCCATCCATCCATCCATCCATCCATCCATCTTCTACCGTTTTTCTGGAGGTCTGGGTCGCGGAGGCAGCAGTTCAAGCACAGAAGCCCAGACTTCCCTCTCCCCAGCCAGCTCGGAGACATAGTCTCTCCAGCGGGTGCTGGGTCTGCCCTGGGGTCTCCTCCCAGTGGGACGTGCCCAAAACACCTCAAGAGGGAGGTGTCCAGGAGGCATCCTATCAGATGCCCATATCACCTCAAATGGCTCCTTTCAATGTAGAGGAGCAGTGGTTCTACTCTGATCCTCTCCCGGATGACTGAGCTCCTCACCCTATCTCTAAGGTTGAGTCCAGAAATCCTACGAAGGAAGCTCATTTCAGCCGTTCGTATCCGTGATCTCATTCTTTCGGTCATTACCCAAAGCTCATGACCATAGGTGAGGGGAGGAACGTAGATTGACCGGTAAATCAAAAACTTTGCCTGAGAGCTTAGCTCCCTCCTCACCACAACAGACCGGTACAACGTCTGCATCACTGCAGATGCTGCTCCAATCCGTCTGTCAATCTCTTGCTCCATTCTCCCCTCACTCGTGAATAAGATCCCAAGATAGTTAAACACCTCCACTCCTCCACTCCTCCATCAGTGTGTGAATGTGTGCGTGAATGGGTGGATGGCAGGATCTGTAAAGCGCTTTGGTCATCAAGAGATGAGAATAAAAGCGCTATATAAGTGAACACCATTTACCATTTACTTGGGGCACGAGCTTGTCCCCAACACGGAGAGGACAATCCACCTTTTTCCAGCTGAGAACCATGGACTCGGACTTTGAGGTGCTGATTCTCATCCCAGCCGCTTCACACTCAGCAGCAAACTGTCCCAGTAAGACCTGTAGGCCATTGCTGGATGAAGCCAACAGGACAAAATCATCTGCAAACAACAGAGATGAGATCCTGTGGTCACTAAGCACAACACCCTTCGTTCCCTGGCTGCGCCTAGAAATCCTGTCCCTAAAAATTATGAACAGGATCGGTGACAAAGGGCAGCCCTGGTGGAGTCCAACTCTCACAGGGAATGACTCCAACCGAGTGTTGGCAATACGAACCAAACTCTCACAACCGTCGTATAGAGACCGGATAGCTCGTAATTCCTCTACCCCATACTCCCAAAGCACCCCCCACAAAAAAAACATGAGGGACGTGGTCAAATGCCTTCTCCAAGTCCACAAAACACATGTAAACTGGCTGGGCAAACTCCCACAAACTCCTGAGGATTCTCGAGATGGTAAAGAGTTGGTCCGATGTGCCACTGCCAGGATGAAAACCACATTGGTCAACCTGAATCTGAGGTTCGACCAAGGGCCAGACTCTCCTCTCCAGTACCTTGGCATAGACCTTCCCAGAGAGGCTGAGGAGCGTGATCCCTCTAAAGTTGAAGCACATCCTCCAGTCCCCCTTTTTAAAGACAGGAACCACTTCCCTGGTTTGCCATGCCAAAGGCACTGTCCCCGGCCTCCACACAATGTTGCAGAGGCATGTCAGCCATGACAGCCTTACAACATCCAGTGCCTTGAGGTACTCAGGGTGAATCTCATCTACCCCCAAGACCCGACCACCAAAGAGATTTTTAACCACCTTGGCGACCTCAGCCCCTCTGATGGGCGAGTCGTCCCCCTCGTCCACAAGCCCGGTTTCCTCTGTGGAAGGCGTGTCAGTGGGATTGAGGAGATCCTTTAAGTATTCCTTCCACCGCCCGACGATATCCCCAGTCGAAGTCAGCAGCGCCCCATCCACACCATACACAGTGTGGACAGGGAGCTGCTTTCCCCTCCTGAGCTGCCGGACAGTTTGCCAGAATCTCTTCGACACCAACTGAAAGTCTTGTTCCATGGCCTCACCGAAATCCTCCCACACCCGAGTTCTTACTTCAGCAACCACCTGAGCTGCACTCCGCTTGGCCTGCCGGTACACCTCAGCTGCTTCGGGAGTCCCACAAGCCAACCAAGCTTAATGCCCCCCCCCCCCATCACTGGTGTCCACCACTTGGTTTGGGGGTTGCCATCACGAGATGCACCGACGACCCTGCGACCGCAGCTCTGGGCAGCCACTTCAACAATGGAGGTGGAGAACATGGCCCATTCAGACTCCATGCCTCCAGACTCCCTTGGAATGTGGTCGAAGTTCTTACGTTGAGTTGAAAACCTCCCGGACAGGGGCCTCAGCCAGACGTTCCCAGCACACCCTCACTATATGTTTGGGTCTACCAGGTCTGAATGGTGACCTCCACTGCCATCGGATCCAACTCACCACCAGGTGGTGATCAGTTGACAGCTCTGCACCTCTCTTTACCCGAGTGTCCAAGGCATACGGTTGCAGGTCTGATGACACAATAACAAAATTGATCATCGACCTGCGACCTAGGGTATCCTGGTGCCAGGTGCACATATGGACTCCCTTATGCTTGAACATGGTGTTTGTTATGGACAAACTGTGGTTAGCACAGAAGTCCAATAACTGAACACCACTTCGGTTCAGATTGGTCAGGCCATTCCTCCCAATCACGCCCCTCCAGGTTTCACTGTCATTACTCACGTGTGCATTGAAGTCCCCCAGTAGGACAATGGAGTCTCCAAGAGGAGTCCCCTCCAGCACCCCAGTCAAAGACTCCAAAAAGGGTGGGTACTCTGAACCATCATTTGGTGCATAGGCACAAATAATGGTCAGGACCCGTTTCCACACCCGAAGGCACAGGAAAACAATCCTTTCTTCCACCGGGGAAAATTCAAATATAGAAGCCGCAAGGTGGGGGGATTCAAGATTACCCACCCCTGTTCACCACCTCTCGCCAGGGGAAACTCCTATATTCATGTGTTTATTGTACATATACTGCGCACAAGCTACAGTTGCCACAGCCTTCTGGAGATAAGGAATATGACCAAATATCACGTCCTGGATCAGAGCATTACAGAGGAACTCCGTGACCTAGGTCTTCTCCACCAGACCTCCACACCCCGGGACTCGACTGCTGCGTCCCATCCCAAATGGAGATGCCGTAGACAGTGTGAGCAGCAACAAAAGAGAGGTAAACATGGAGGTATCCAAACAAAGCTAACCACTAGCCCACAGAAACTCCTAATTACTGCCCTCATCTGGCCAACGTGCACTAACTAGACAACAAAACAGAGCACATACAGCTACTGAGAACTACGCAAGGTGATGTACGAAACTGCAGTGTTTTTATCTTTACGGAAACGTGGTTAAATGACAATATCCTGGACTCTGCCATTCAGTTAGCAGGGCTAACATGCTACCATAGCGACAGAGTGTTCACAAAAGGAGGGAAAATGCAAGGCGGCAGCATGTGTGTTTCCATCAGTGATGCCTGGTGCAGTGATGCAGCTGTTGTACACAAACACTGTTCTCCATTGGTGGAGTTTATGATCATCAAGTGCGGACCCTTTCACATTCCAAGAGAATTTTCATCTGTCCTACTAGCCGCCGTGTATGCCCCACCCACCACCATCGGTGAGAGAAGTAAAGCACTAAAAGAACTATCAGGCCATCAGTGAGACACAAACGGCACATCCAGACGGATTCCTCATCACAACAGGAGACTTCAACCATGCAGATTTAAAGGCCCTCCAACCAAATTTACACCAGCATGTAGACTTGCTAACAAGAGCTTTTTAATTAATTATGTGTTGATTGTATTTTTATGTGCTTTTGCTGTCTACTTTTTTCTTTTACTGCTTTATGTTCCTGTATTTTTATTTGCTTTGTTATTTACCATGATAAGCACTTTGTGACTCTGTCTGTGAAAAGTGCTCTTTAAATAAATTTATTATTATTAAGAGGAGACAATTTGCTGGACCCGGTGTACACCACTCACAAGAAAGGATACAGAGCATCCCCCCTTCCGCACCTGGGTCTCTTTGATCTCATCACCATCTTGTTAGGGCTGGCATACAAACCCAGAGTGAAAACAATCAGACCAACAAAAAAGTAGGTACGTGTGTGGCCAGAGGGGGCCTCTGGTGCTCTGAAAGACTGCTTCAGCACTACAGACTGGGACATTTTCAAGCACGCAGCCACTCACAATGGACACACAAACCTAGAGGAGTACAGTGAGGTTGTTGTAGCATACATATGTAGCTAAATGCATTGATGATGTCACTCATTGCAAAACTATCACTGTTCGTGCCAACCAAAAGCCATGGATGACAGCAGAGGTCCACAGGCTCCTAAGGGCTTGGGACGCAGCCTTCAGGGCCGGCAACACTGCAGGACTAACAACAGCTAGGGCCAACCTGTCCCGTGGCACCAAAGAGGCAAAACGACAGTACAGCAAGAAAATATCTGGCCACTTCAGCAACACCAGAGATGCAGGTTCTCTCTGGTGTGGCATACAGACCCTCACCAACTACAAACCTCCACCTCAGACCTGCGCAAGTGACATCACATTGCTTAACAACCTGAACGACTTCTTTGGTCGCTTTGAAGCACAAAACAGCACATCAGCCTATAAGACCACTCCTCCTCCAGACAAGCAGGCCATGAGTCTGGATCTGGTTAGCGTGAAGAGGACCCTCTGCAGGATCAACCCACGCAAGGCAGCTGGTCCAGAAAACATACTTCTGGAGCTATATTTATTGCCTGGAGCTATATTTATTGATCTGAATTCCTAGTTTGTGTACTACATGAACAATGGCAATAAACCTGATTCTGATTCTGATTCTGATCTAACAAAAGCATTTGATCTTGTAGATCACTGTCGCTTACTGAATAAACTTTATGCCATTGGCCTCTGTCAGAATGCAGTTCTCTGGTTTAACTCATATCTCCATAACAGAAAAAAATTGTGTTGTCATTAGTGGTAATCAATCTGACTTTCATGTTCAGCAAAGAGGTGTGCCACAAGGCTCAACTTTAGGGCCACTTCTTTTTACTATTTACATAAATAATTTACCATCTTAGATAAATGTACTATACAACTTTACGCTGATGATACAGTTACATCTAAATCTGATAAAAATAGCACAAGAGTACAAAAGTCTTTACAGGAAGATTTCAATTTAATACAAGAATGGTTTGAACATAATTGACTTGTACTTAACAAAACAAAATCGTGTGCTATGTTATTTGGAAACAAACAAAAATTGAAACAGATAATTTCTCTTTTGATTATAAATACCAAAGATGGAAGTGGACTCGTCAATGTTGACAAATTTAAACATCAGGGTGTTTGGTTTGATCCTGAATTGTCATTTAACCCCTTGACGCCCGTTGTCGCGAATTCGCATCAAACCACTTCCGCTCCAAATGCAACCAAAATACCGTCTGTATTCCTCCACTTCCGGTTGGAGCACTTCCAACACATACCTAGGAACCTTTTGCAAGCATTAGTTTCTCGTAGGAACGGTCAGAGACGGAGCACCATCCATTTCCTGATTGCTAGGGTTAGGGTTAGGGTTAGGGTTTGGCAGTCATGAGAGTTGAAAATACTGAAAATAACTTTGTTGCATAAATAAAAGAGTCTTCATACTTGAGATGGGAACAGGTGCTTTTTTACCATTTTTTTTTTTACCATAGATGCCTGTTTTCGCTAATTTGAATCATACCTAAAATTATATCTATTTTATGTGCTATAGTCAAATTAACTTTCTCAACTTAATTTAGCATCTACTTGAAAGCAAAAACACAAGTGGATTTTTTTTTTCATAATTGGAAATAAATCCAGGCGTTAAGGGGTTAAATCACATATTGATTACATTCTCAAAAAAAATTCATTTTGGGATCACCAACCTTCATCGCTCCCATATGTGTTTTCCCCGTAGAACTCATTTGAAACTTGCATCTCAACTAATACTTCCTGTTTTTGACTACTGTGATATTGTATATCAAAATGCAACAAAATCAAACTTGACTTCACTTCATGTAGCTTCTAATAGACTCTGTTGATTTGTTCTTGGCTGTTCCTTTTTTACTCATCATTGCTTTATGTACAAATTAGTGAGATGGCCATCTCTAATTGTGAGAAGACAAATCCATTGGCTCATTTTTATTTTTAAATGTTTTCATTTTAATTATCCTATCTATTTGAAGGAACATCTTATTCCGTTTTTATTACCTCCGCCAGGCCGCAGGCCGCAGGAGGTAATGTTTTTGCCGGGGTTTGTTTGTCCGTCTGTCTGTCTGTCTGTCTGTCTGTCTGTCTGTCTGTTGGTTAGCAAGATAACTCAAAAAGTTTTGGACAGATTTCAATGAAACTTTCAGGCGTTGTTGGAAATGGTACAAGGAAGAACTGATTAAATTTTGGGGATGATCCGGATCACCGTCTGGATCCAGGAATTTTTTAAAGGATTCTTTAACATTGTCAGATAGGGCCATTTTCAACATGTGTGCAGGCGCAATGGAGGGTGCTGGTCGTCGTGTCTGACGAACACGAACTCCGTGTTCTTCAAAGTTTTAGGCACAAAAGCACGTGAAAAACAGTGGTGGGCCGGGCCCGGCAGTGTGCCTGTGTTTGCGCTACGCTGCAAAAGCTGAGACAGGCAGCTGTCCGGCGCAGGATTATTTGGCAGAAATTCCCCGGGCAGCCATAGGGGCTGCGCAAAAACGAGCTCTCTGCCGGGGAAGCTTCCAAATCCTCTTTTGGCGAGGAGCGCAACCCCAATAAAACCCACGCCAACCTGTCTACCCAATTTGCATCCGTCAGTGAACCCCTGAGTGCTGCTTTCAGTGATCTATGAAAACGCTCGCATAACCCATTGGCCTGTGGGTTGTTCGTGGTTGTGCGATGAATTGCAACGCCCGCAGCCTGGGAGTTTGGAGATGGAGGAGATGGACACAACAGCAACACTTGAGTTTATTACCTCCGCCAAGGAGGTAATGCTTTTACTGGCATTTGTCTGTTTGTCTGTTTCACCAGAGGTGGTTCTTGGCCTAGAGAGGAACCCATTACATTTTGGGGATGATCTGGGAATGCATACCTCAGCCAAGGCTCTTCTCACAGTCTGTCAGCTACAAAACTCCAAAACTAATGGACAGACTTGGATGCAATTTTCACCACAAGTGGCGATAGGCCTACACACAAGCCCATTACATTTTGGAGGTGATCCATGAGAAACGGAAGGAGCCTTGGCGGAGGTATGCGCTCTATGAGTGCTTTTCTAGTCTAATTATAATTTCAGAGACTCCTCCCAGCCTTATTTTGGTATTCCTATTGTAAACAAATCAATTGGTAAAAGAGCTTTAATGTTTAAAGTTCCATCTGATTGAAATAGTCTCCCATTTCATATTCATGCAATAACCTATTTTGGTTTGTTTAAAACATACTTGTCTACTCACTTAGAGATGGACTGTGTCTGTTTTAACTGACTGTCACTGTATAATTATGAGTTTAGGTTTGTAGTCATTATTTATGAGGTGCATTTATATTTAATTGTGTTATATATATATATATATATATATATATATATATATATATATATATATATATATACAGTATATATATACGTATATATACAGTATATATATATATATATACACAGACATGTATTTACTGCATTATTCCAAGTGTTTGTGTGTGTATGAGCTGGTGTTACGTGTTTTATTTGTTGTATGTTTTTGATTTAATCTCATGCACTCCGGTGTACCACGGACGGGCATGTCTCTGCGTCCCAGAGCGCACGAGGGTGCTGCGTCCAAGCGCGCACTGAAAAAAAAAAAAAGTTCTTCCACTACAGACACAGCCGCGAATAGATCAGATATGATTGACCTCTCATTCGACTAATAAGAGCCTTGAATTGGGTTTCTGAAACCTTGAAGAACCAATGACTGAAAACCTAGCAAGAAGGACCCGCCTACCAACGCTGTGAATGCAGCGAGCCAATTGAAGCACAGAAGTTCGGGCTGGGTGAAGAGAGACTGACTGCTGCAGCAGATGAAAAAAAGGACCCGCAGGAAGAACCTGCTACAGACCCAGCAGCACGGAGACCACCCACAAGTGCAACCTGTACTTATTCCAGCAGAATAGACGTTTAGGATTCTCTTCCATGGTTATCATAGACCGACGGAGGCCGACAACAAAGGTCGTAAATCATTCGCCAAAACCACAATCATGGAATTATGTTTTGACCGGGAACCACGAGCGGACCAGCGTCGCGTTCGTCTGACAATGAGGAAGAGAAGTTCGCCAGGACTCTGCTGCTGTGAAGAGGTAAGGTGTTATAAGCTAAATTATTATTTATCCCTGAAAATTGTAATCAAAAAATGACTTTTGACCGATCGGTAAATTACAACTGTGCGGCACACGAAGTCCGAAGTGCATGCGCCGTGGTACACGGGTCGTTCGCCGCGTCCGGACCGTGAACGCCCCCCCCCGCTACTATTCTGTAGTGAGGGGGGACAAGCCGCGGTGACTGCGCCGCGGTCACCACATCGCCACGAGTCTAATCCGTCATGTAGCGATGGCCGATGTCCGTCCTCTGTAGCGAGGGGGGAGACAACCCCCCCCACACACACACGCAGAGCCCTGAGTGTCACCTTTCATTAGAGCCCAAGATGAAGCTTCTATATTGAATCATTCAAAAGTTACAGACGTTTTTCCAAACTGTGCCATTTGGCACAATTTGGCACAGTTCAAAAACGCCTGGGAACACCTGAGTAAAAAGCTGTGTAATATATTCATTTTTTGTGGTATTGTTACAAAATTTTGACCTCAGCTGGATAACACTTGGTTCTACATTTCTGTTGCATTTTCCAGCCCGGATCTGAAGCTGTGTGTTATTTGCAAGCATTTGTATCCAAAAAAACACCCAGGCCAAATTTATTTTCTTCAAGTTCACTATGTTTAGATGACTGTAACTCAGTGGCAGGAGCACTTAGAGAGATTATGACTGTTTTGCCAAAAAATTCAAAGTGTTTTCTTTTAAATGAGACCAACCCCATGAAGATGCTGCAAAGGGTTGAAGAACAGCTTTTGATTTACTTTGGGCATGTTATTTTTGGCGTTTTTAGGGAAATTGACCGGAGTGCAAGGGGTTAATACTTGAACTTTATGTATTCTATTTTGAATTTTGTTAAGTGTTGTTTGTTGGACCTCCTCAAAAGCGAGATGTTACATCTCAAGGGGTTTATCCAAATAAATAAATTTCAAGTACATACAAGGTCACATTCTGAAGGACTGTGCAGAGGAGCTCAAGAATGTCCTGGCCAACATCTTCAACATCTCCCTGACTCAAGTTGTTGCCCCACATGTTTCAAAACTGCCACCATAACACCAGTCCCAAAGAAGTCCGTCCCATCCAGCTACAATGATTACAGGCCTGTAGCACTGACCCCCATCATAATGAAGTGCTTTGAGTGGCTGGTCATGCAGAACATCAAGTCCATCCTCTCTCCCTCCCATGACCCATTTCAGTTTGCATACAGGTCAAACAGATCCACAGAAGATGCCATCGCTTCTGCTCTCCACCCAGCCCTCACCCACCTGGACTCAAAGATCTCCTACGTGTGAAGGCTGTTCTTGGACTTCAGCATTCAACACAATCATCCCACAGCAACTAATACAAAAGGTCAGACACCTGGGACTCAAAACCTCTCTCTGTAACTGGGTGCTGGACTTTCTCACAGGGAGGCCACAGAATGTGCGGGTTGGCAGCAACACATCCAAGACAATCACACTGAGTGAGCACAGGGGCCCCACAAGGGTCCGTGCTCAGCCCGCTACTCTTCACCCTGCTGACCCATGACTGTGTACCAGCCTACAGCACCAACCACATCATCAAGTTTAAGGATGACACGATGGTGGCGGGCCTCATCACCAACAACGAAGAGGCCAACTACAGGAATGAAGTGAGCCAACTGGTCCAGTGGTGTTAAGACAATAACCTCTTCCTGAATGTGGGGAAAAACCAAGGAGATTGTGGTAGACTTAGACTTCAGAAGAGGACCCCCCCCCCCCCGATCATCGATGGAGCAGCTGTGGAGAGGGTGAGTAGAATCAAATTCCTGGGGGTGCACATCTCTGAGGACCTCTCCTGGTCCAACAACACCACATCGTCACTTCCTTGTGGTAACGTATCGTCACTTCCTGTTTTGCTGTCTGCCTGTGTGGTTTGCTCTCCAGCTCTCCAGCCACTAGCTATGGCTACTAGCTCTCTTTCCTCTCCTCCTCTGGTGTGCTCTCTCTGTCAGATGTTTAGCTACACCTCTGCCTCTTTTAGTGATAACGGTAAATGTAATAAATGTTGTCTTTTTGAGGCGCTCGAGGCGAGGTTGTCTGATTTGGAATCCCGGCTCCGCTGCATTGAAACACCGTCTGCGCCAGTTAATCTCGACGGACGCCCCTTAGCTGCAGCGGAGCTAGCTAGCTTAGGTCCCACTGTCAGCGGTTCCCCGGCTCTCCTCAGCAGCGCGGAGACTGGGTGGGTGACGGTGAGAAGGAAGCCTAGTCGCAAAGCCCCGGTTCACCACCAACCTGTTGACGTTTCTAATCGTTTTTCCCCGCTCAGCGACACACCCGCTGAGGAAAAAACTCTGATCATTGGCGACTCTGTAGTCAGAAACGTGAACCTAGAGACTCCAGCGGCCATAGTCACATGCATTCCTGGGGCCAGAGCAGGCGACATCGAGTCAAATTTGAAAATGCTGGCTAAAAGTAACTCTAAATATTCCACAATTGTTATTCACGCCGGCATTAATGACATCCGTCTCCGGCAGTCGGAAGTCACGAAACTTAATATAGAATCGGTGTGTGACTTTGCCAAAACGATGTCTGCCACTGTAGTATTCTCTGGGCCCCTCCCCAATCTGACCAGTGATGACATGTTTAGTCGCTCGTCATCCTTGAACCGCTGGCTGTCTGTGTGGTGTCCTAAAAATGACGTGGGCTACATTGACAATTGGAGCTCTTTTTGGGGAAAACCTGGTCTTATGAGACGAGACAGCATTCATCCCACTTTGGATGGTGCTTCTCATTTATCTAACAATCTGGCATCTTTTTTATTCAAATTTCCAAAACCATGACTACTCAGAGTTGGGACCAGGAAGCAGAGTCACAGTCTTACACGCCTCTCTGCAGCTCCTCTTCATCCGCCACCCCTCAGCTTAGCCCCTGTCTTCCTCATCAGAGAATCGTTGTCTGCTCCCTCCAAAGTAAATAAAAATATAATGTATAAGCATCCCAAAGTGATAAAGCAAAATATTGGTAAAACTCAAATTAAACATAAAGCCTCTAAACTGATTGATTTGGCCTCTGTTCCTCCTCATAATTTAAAAATTAAATGTGGTTTATTAAATATTAGGTCTCTAACTCCCAAGTCTCTGTTAGTCCATGATCTGTTAATTGATCATCAGATTGATTTAATTTCCCTTACAGAGACTTGGTTAGGACAAGAGGATTATGTTGGTTTTAAATGAATCAACTCCCTCTGGTTATTTAAACTGTCAAAATCCCAGAAGTTCTGGTCGTGGAGGAGGAGTAGCAACAATTTACCATTCCAAATTACTAGTTAATGTAAAGCAAAAAACATGTTATAATTCCTTTGAGGGCCTGGTCCTCAGTGTTGGGCACTTTAGCAATTTCAGGTTAAACCCAATTTTATTTGCCATAGTTTATCGTCCCCCATCAACCTATTCAGAATTTTTATCCGAATTTGCTGATTTCTTAGCTGATTTAGTGCTGAAATCTGATAGAATAATTATAGTAGGGGACTTTAATATACATGTGGATGTAGATAGTGACTGCCTTAATGTGGCTTTTAATTCAATATTAGACTCGATTGGGTTTTCTCAGAAAGTAGGAAATTCTACTCATTACCTCCACCATACATTGGACCTTGTTCTGACATATGGCATAGAAATAGAAAATCTTGTAGTGTCTCCTCATAACCCTGTACTGTCAGACCATTGTCTGTTAACCTTTGATTTTACTATTTCTGACTATTTGGCTCCTAAAGAAAAATATTATCACAGTAGATGCCTCTCAGATGATGCTGTTTCCAAATTTATGCAGATTGTTTCCTCTATGCCATGTGTCAACACAACGGAAATAAGCTATAGACAGCTTGCTCCTTCTGTAATTGATAACATGGTGGATAGTGTTTCAGCTTCTCTGCATCAGGCTCTAGACTTGGTGGCCCCCTTAAAAAAGAAAAAGTCTAATCAGAGATTTTTAACTCCTTGGTTCAACTCAGAAACTCGTAGCTTAAAACAGAAGACTCGTCAATTAGAAAGAAAATGGCGCTCTACTAATTTAGATGAAATCTATTTAGCTTGGAGAAATCATCTTTTAATTTATAAAAAATCTCTTAGAAAAGCTAGAACGAGTTATTACTCTGCATTAATAGAAGAGAACAAGAATAATCCCAGGTTTCTTTTCAGTACTGTAGCCAGGTTGACAAAGAGTCAGGACTCTGTCAATCCTAGCATCCCCTTAGAGCTTACTAGTCAGGACTTTATGAACTTTTTCAATAATAAAATTTCATCCATCAGAGATAAAATCAATCAGATTCTTCCCACAATTAACTTAAATACTGTAACTACTACAACTCCTTCTATTGATGTCTGTCTTGATGAGTTTACTCCAATCGACCTTTGTGAGTTAGACAAAATAGTTTCCTCATCCAAACCTTCAACTTGTCTTTTAGACCCTATTCCTACCAGGTTATTTAAAGAAGTCTTCCCACTTATTGGGAGCTTTATTCTTCATATAATCAATTCTTCATTGACTTTAGGCCATGTACCGCAGGCTTTTAAAACGGCTGTAATTAAACCCTTACTCAAAAAGCCAACGCTAGATCCAGGAGCTTTAGCTAACTATAGACCAATCTCTAATCTCCCTTTCATTTCAAAAATCTTAGAAAGAGTTGTTGCTACGCAATTATTTGACCACCTGCAGGGAAATGGTTTACTTGAAGAGTTTCAATCTGGGTTTAGAATCCATCATAGTACTGAAACAGCCTTAGCAAAGGTCACTAACGACCTCCTCATTGCATCTGATAATGGACTAGTTTCTGTACTTGTCCTTTTAGATCTTAGTGCAGCTTTTGATACTATTGATCATAATATTCTACTTGATAGATTAGAACACTATGTTGGACTTAATGGAACTTCGTTGCAGTGGTTTAGATCTTATTTATCTGATAGGTTCCAGTTTGTTCATGTAAATGATGAGTTTTCTTTCAGCTCAAAGCTTAGTCATGGAGTTCCACAGGGATCTGTGCTAGGCCCTACTCTTTTTAGTTTATATATGCTTCCGTTAGGCAACATTATTAGAAAGCACTGTATACATTTTCATTGTTATGCAGATGACACACAATTATACCTGTCAATGAAGCCAGATGATACTAATCAATTAGCCAAGTTAGAAGCCTGTCTTAAGGAAATCAAAGCTTGGATGACTTGTAATTTCCTGCTATTAAATTCAGATAAGACTGAAGTCATTCTTGTTTGTCCAAAAAACCTTAGAAATTCCTTTCCAAATCAAACTTTCAGTTTGGATGCAGTTACTCTTTCTCTTAATAGCTCTGTGAGGAACCTTGGAGTTATTTTTGATCAGGATTTGTCCTTCAATTCACATATTAAATTTGTTTCTAAGACTGCCTTCTATCATTTGCGTAATATTGCCAAGATTAGGAGCATCTTGTCTCAGAGTGATGCTGAGAAGCTGATCCACGCTTTTGTTAGCTCGAGATTAGATTATTGTAATTCTTTATTATCAGGCTGTCCTAAAACATCTTTAAAAAGTCTTCAGCTGATCCAAAATGCTGCAGCAAGAGTTTTAACAGGTACTAGAAAGAGAGATCATATCTCTCCGGTTCTGGCCTCCCTTCATTGGCTTCCCATAGAGTTTAGAATTAAGTTTAAAATCCTTCTTCTTACTTACAAAGATCTAAACAATCAGGCTCCTTTTTATTTAAAAGATCTGATACTACCGTATCATCCTAACAGAGCACTACGCTCCCAAAATGCAGGATTACTTGTAATACCTAGAATCTCCAAAAGTACAATGGGAGGCAGAGCCTTCAGTTATCAAGCTCCTCTCCTGTGGAATCAGCTGCCAATCTGGATTCGGGAGTCAGACTCGATCTCTGTTTTTAAGAATAGGGCTAAAACCTACCTTTTTGATATAGCCTACAATTAGGGAGGGATCATGTGTTTCTGAACCCTCCCTTAGTTATGCTGCTAATAGGTTTAGTCAGCCGGGGGACCTCCAGTAATGCACTGGGCCTCACTCCTTTCCTCACTCTCTATGAAATATTTTTTTTTTTTTTGCTGGTCATTAACATTTGTTTGTTCTCTCCCATAGATTGAGTCCCCATCGTGCTGTTTGGTCTCTACATGTCTGTTCTTTTCTTCTTCTCTATCCCCTCACCCCCCAGCCAGTCGCAGCAGATGACTGCCCCTCCCTGAGCCTGGTTCTGCTGGAGGTTTCTTCCTGTTAAAAGGGAGTTTTTCCTCTCCACCGTCGCCAAGTGCTTGCTCACAGGGGATCGCCTGATTGCTGGGGTCTTTCTGCAACTGTGGGGGTCCCCCCTACAGTTGATAGTGCTATGAGATGACTGTTGTTGTGAAATGGCGCTATATAAATAAAGTTGAATTGAATTGAATTGAATCACTGGCAAAGAAGCCTCAAACTCACCTCTATTTCCGCCGGAAACTGAGGAGAGCACGAGTCGCACCCTCCATCATGTGCTCATTTACTGGGACATGATTCACAGCATCATCACTAGCTGCATCACGGTGTGGTACAGAAGCTGCACCGCCTGCTGCCAGAAGACACTACAACGCACAGTGAAAGCAGCCAGCACGATCATCGGTGCCCCTCTGCAACCCCTCTTGGACATCTACCTCACTTGCCTCATCCACAGAGCCATCAACATTGCAGGCGACACCTCCCACCCCTCACATTCCCTCTTCAGCCCCCGCCCTCGGTGAAAAGGTACTGGAGCCTCCGGGCCTGCTCCACAAGACTGCTAAACAGCTTTGTTCACTAGACAATCAGGACCCTGAACTCTATCCCTTCCCCTCTGGACCATAACGCACTCACCTGCACAATGACTACCTCAGCAGCTGACACGGAAAAACCGGCACACCAACAGTAATACATCTGCTGCTGTATTTCTCTGCACTTTACTGCAACCATTTGCACAAATATCATATCTGCTGCTGTCTGTTATTGCAATATTGATCATGTGCAGTCCAATCTGTCACTGTCTGTACCTACACTACCATATTGAACTTGGTACTGTGGGTATTACATCTCTACTTTTCTGTATATAAGATTGCTGGGTCTCATCGTTTGTCTTTATTTGCACTATGGGTGGTCTGGGTCAATCTTTTGTCACCATTTGCACTACGGGTAGCATTACTGTATATAGACTGCTGTTGCTGGTTTTCCAGCCTTATTCCTTTTTTATATTGTGCACACCACTGAAGAGAGAGAGGAATGATATTTCAGTTCTCATGTATGTCCTTTAGGCATAGCAGTATTGACAAATAAAATCTTTGAATCTTGAATATTAAAAATATCATCTATAGTTATGTACGCTGGTGTTTCAACTATGTTTTATTCATCTAATGATATAGACGTTTTAACAAATGTTTTCCAACATGATTTATTAGTTGTACTAGATTGGGTCAGTAAAAATAATATGATTTTAAACTTTTCTAAAACCAAGTCTGTGCTTATTGGTAGTAAAATGACTGTAGCTAGAAATCCGAGATTGAGTTTATCTGAGCATGGAGTCAGCTTGGAACAGGTGAAGCAGCATAAACTACTTGGTGTCATAATAGATCAGAATCCATCATGGTCCCCACATACAGACACTATAATTATGAGAATGGGCAGGGGTATCGCTGTTTCCAGAAAATGTTCAGATTTTGTTTCATCCTCTTTGATGAAGACAGCTGTTTCTTCATTAGTCTTATCTCATTTGAATTATTGTTCAGTTATATGGTCTGTGGGCAATAAGAATGATATTAATCACTTACAGCTTCTTCAGAATAAGGCTGCTAGACTAGTTTTACGCTGCTCATATCGTTCTAATATTAATGAAGTGCACAGAAGGCTACAGTGGCACCCAGTTGAGACCAAGCTCCGCTCAGGCCTCATATTGTTTTTGAAGAAAGTCCTTTCATTAACCTCTCCTCTGGCATTCATACACTTTTGAATGGAAACTCAGATATATAGAGATCCCACTCGTTGGGCAAGTAGGAGAAAATTACTTCTTCCCCGGCCGGCCGAATACAAATTTTTTAAAATAATTATATTTTTATAGAGCTTTTATAGAACGGAACAAATTACCAAATCATATTAGAGCTCTAACCTGTATTCATACTTTTAAAAAATGTTTGAAAACGTTTTTTGGACAAAACACCATCAATTAAGCAACTTGTTGGTGTTTGAATTGTATGGAATATTTATTAACTTTTTCCCAATTATAGTTTATTATATATGGTTTCCCTTTGCTTGTATGGTTTGCCATCTTAATTCTGTTATTTAGTTTTCTTCTGTAAATCAGGGATTGTTTTGCTGTGTTTGTATTGTAAGCTTATGCATATTCATGTTAATGTCTCATTGTCTGTTTTCTTTAACCGAGGACCCCAGGAAGACCAGCAACCGCTTTGGCAGAAGCTAATGGGGATCCGAAGGCCACACAGCTGCTGTAAGTAGTGAAGCTACAGCAGCGGGGGGGGGGGGGGGGGGGGGGGGGGGGGGGTAGGTCCGTGTGTAAACTTTCCTTCTTCCACTGTTCCATCATAATGACCACCGAGCTTCAAGGCAGCGTGATCTTTGGCACCATCTCACAGCTCTGTGTGTGTGTGTGTGTGTGTGTGTGTGGGGGGGGGGTCACATGATGACCGCTCCACTGCTTCATCTAGAAAAATAGTAGATCCTGCACTAGATGATTTTTTTTTGGGGGGGGAGGGGGGCAGAAATGCAAAACAAAACAAAAAAAATCAATAAAAAATAAATGTAAACTTTTTTCTCAAATTTACAGATTTTTTTCTTGAAAATTTGTAATTTTTTTTCTCAAAAATTTGCAACTTTTTGTTATAAATTTGCAACTTTCTTCTTGTAGAGTTGAAACTTTTTCTTTCAAATTTGGAACTTTTTTCCTAAAAAAAATTTGCAACCTTTTTCCTGTAAATTTGCAACTTTTGTAGGTAAAGTTGCTACTTTTTCCCTATAAATGTAAAACTTTTTTCTTATATATTTGCAACTTTTTTCTTGCAATGTGCAACTTCTTTCTTAAAAATTTGAAACTTTTTTGTATAGATTTGAAACTTTTATCTTGAAAGTTTTCAGCTTTTTTCTCAAATATTCACAACTTTTTTCCGTTAAATTTGAAGCTTTTTTATTGCAAATTTGTAGCCTTTATTCAAAAGAATTGTGGCAGTTGTCCTGTAAATTTGAAACTTTGCTCTTGTAGATTTGAAACCTTTTCCTTGCAAATTTGCAATTTTTTTTCTATAAATTTGCATTTTCTCAAAAATTTGCAACTTTCTTTCCAAATATTTGCACCATTTTTTATTCAAAAATGTGCAACTTTTTGTTAAAAGTTTGCAACTTTTTTCTTATAAATTTGCAACTTTTTTCTTATAAATTTGCAACTTTTTTCTTGTATATTTGAAACTTTCTTCTTGTAGATTTGAAACTCTGTCCTTGCAAATTTGCAATTTTTTTCCTAATAAAATTTCCAACCTTTTTCCTGTAAATTTGCAGCTTTTAAGGTAAAGTTGCTACTTTTTCCCTATAAATGTAAAACTTTTTTTCTTATATATTTGCAGCTTTTTTCCTTGTAAATTTGCAATTTTTTTCTCAAAATTGTGCAACTTTTTTCCGGTAAATCTGTAACTTTACTTTGCACGTACATTTGATCCTTTTTTCCCTGTAAATTTAAGGTTCTTTTTTCTTATAGATTTGCAACTTTTTCTTGTAAATTTGCAACTTTTTTCTCAAAAAATTGCAACTTTTTTTCTCAAATATTTGCAACTTTTTTTTCTGGAAATTTGAAGCTTTTTTTTGCAAAAAAAAAATTGTGGCTTTTGTCTTGCAAATACAAAACTTCTCTTGTAGATTTGCAACTATTTTCTAAAAAAAAATGCAAATTTTTTCTTGTAAATTTGCACATTTTTTCTCAAATGTGTAACTTTTTTTATAGATTTGAAAGGTTTTTCTTGCAAAGTTGCAATTTTTTTCTCAAAAAGTTACAACTTTTTTCCTGTAAATTGGAAACTTTTTTCTTACAAATCTGTAACCTTTATTCAAAAAATGTATGGCTTTTTGTCCTGTAAACTTTTCTCTTGTAGATTTTTTAAAAAATCTGCACCTTTTTTGTGAACTTGTAACTTTTCAAAAAATTTGCAACATTTTTTTCTTAAAGATTTTAAACTTTAATCTTGTAGATTTGCACCTTTTTTCTAATAAAAAAGGCTACTTTTTTCTTATAGATTTGAAACTTTTTTCTTGTGAATTTGCAAATTTTTTTCGCAAAAATTTACAACTTTTTCCTGTAAATTTGAAATTTTTTCTCAAAAGTTTGAAATGTTTTTTTTTATTTGAAACTTTTTCCTTGCAAAGTTTCAGCTTTTTTTTCCTCAAAAAATTTGCAACTTTTTTCCTGTAAATGTTAAACTTTTTTCTTGCAAATTTGTCACCTTTACCCTTTAACTGGCAGATTTCACACGCCTCTAGTGGCATAGTGCGGCAACTGCGCCTGTCAACTGAATCTGACATCCCTTTTAACTCCCCAGCTGTACTGAGGATTTGCACTGATCTGCCAGTTCAGAAGGTGGTAGACACGCATTAGAGGAATCATGGCTGACACAGAATACACCAAAGAAGAAGAAATTATTCTTCTTCCTTTTTTGAGCTTAGAAAACTAATATAGTGGCCACGCATCGTCATATAAAACGGCATCATACACGAAAAATAGCCGCAGAATCCAAACAAAATTGACGTGGGATAATCATAAGAGTTTCTAGATGTGGGAGAGAGCACAAATGACCGACAGAACGCAAAATAATGACCATGATGGATGAAAACGGATTGACCACGCCAGCGAGCGAGCCCCCTTCCCCAGTGGAAAGTGACAGATTTCTTTGTTTCCTTACACTGTACTGATTTTCTGGTCCATATACTTTGAAGATAAGATAACAAAATGCCCCTGTAGAAAAAACGGTGTCAAAAAACCGAAACCATTCTTTGTGTAAATATGTCCAAAGTCCAATTTTGACTGAATTACGTAATTCGATATAGCTGCAGTGACATTATGCAAATCAGATGCATAAATTTATTCCTATCTGAAACTTTGGATCACGTTCTACATCTTTCTAATTGACAGTAAGCCATTATCTCTTGCAACTTTCAAGTTGGAGAGCTAATTTTCATCCCAGCTTCATCGGGCCACGTTGGACACTCCAGACATAATCACTGAGAAAACATCAGTTTTCCTTGGAAATCTGAACTATTTTCTTGACAAAAAATCTTTACCACTCTTGACCACTAGGGGTTATGTTGTCAAACGGCTGCACGGTGGCGCAGTGGTTTAGCACTGTGGCAGCACAGTTTTTCCCTCGGCCGGGGGACCGTGGGGATCATGAGATCGTGGGTTCGATCCCAGCCCCCGACCAACAGTGAGCTGTGTGGAGTTTGCATGTTCTCCCCGTGTTGCGCGGGTTTACTCCGGGATTTCTCCGGTTTCCTCCCGCACACCAAAAACATGTAGGTTTAGGGCGCTCGCGCACGCAGCGACCAGCAGCCGGTGGCTTGTCACCAGACTGCAAACCAAGTCTACCTACGGGTACAAATAAGTAACAAAAAAAACCCCCCAAAAAAACAAAAAAAAAAACGGTGCCTGTGACAGTTTAACAGTTAAAAAGAATTGTGGCTCTTGTCCTGTAAATTAGAAACTTTTCTCTTGTAGATTTGAAAGGTTTCTTCCAGATTTTCTATTTTTGTCCCGTCAATTTGCAACGCTCATCTGGATGCATGTTAAATTTTTCTTCAGTGTAATTAAACTGTAATTTATGAATTAATGAATGTTTAAATTGGCATTTTTCTTTTTTTTACCATATTTCTGCACCTTTCTTCTTGCAGCTCTACACTTATTTCACATCTATCAATTTGTAGTTCATGCTAACTTTGTGAACACTGACCATCCCTCTGTTGAGAAACACCAAACGTCCCACTGAGATACTGTCCTGGACCAAACTCCTGCTGCTACACGTCCTCACAGTGACGTGTGAACAGAAAAGTGATGTGAAATAAAGTTATTTTGTCATCACGCTCACGCCGTCGTTAGCGGACGCCTCTTTCAGTGGTCTGTCATACTGATTCAGTAGGTGTTCACACCTGGATGTGTCATCAGAAGCAGGGAACAGAAGCAGCCTGAAGCTTCACTACTTAACGCCTCTGTAAGAGTAGAGGCGATGGCAGCCATCAGAAGAGCCTTCATGGATTAGCAGCTGTCTACACGCCACACACAGGCATGTCAGAACGTTTCTGAGAAGACTGTAGTTTTGGTAGTCGGACCACATCCTGAATGTCTCTGAGGGACTGCTGAGTGAGGGATGATTAGAATTTATGTTAATTGTAATTCATCACTGAAGTGCTGCATGTATAAGCGGCAACATTACTGATGTTTTCACAATGATTACGTCTGGAGTGTCCAACGCGGCCCGATGAAGCTGGGATGAAAATTAGCTCTCCATCTCCAACTCCTTCGTGTTCATCTCTGGACCGGGGATGAGTTCCAGGCTCTTGAGGAACAATTTAATTATCTCCGGGTCTTTTCCAGCAGTTAGAGCGGACACGGAGACTGATGACGGCGCTACGGCAGAATCTATTGAGATGAAAAGATCACTTAAGTGTGAACGTGGGGACCAGACTGAAGATGGTGGACGTGAGACCGATCAAGCTGCTGCAAACGCTGCACAGGAAGAGAGGAGACGGGCCATCCATCCATCCATCCATCATCCATCCACCAATCCATCCATCCATCCATCCATCCACCCACCCATCATCCATCCATCATCCATCTAGCCATCCATCCACCCACCCACCCATCCATCCATCCATCATCCATCTAGCCATCCATCCACCCACCCACCCATCATCCATCCATCCATCATCCATATATCATCCATCCATCATCCATCCATCCATCCATCATCCATCTAGCCATCCATCCACCCACCCACCCATCATCCATCCACCCACCCATCATCCATCCATCCATCCATCCACCCACCCACCCATCATCCATCTAGCCAGCCATCCACCCACCCATCATCCATCCATCCACCCACCCATCCATTCATCCATCCACCCATCAACCCACCCATCATCCATCCATTCATCCACCCACCCACCCATCATCCATCCATCATCCATCTATCCACTCACCCACCCATCATCCATCCTTCCATCCATCCATCATCCATCCATCCACCCACCCATCATCCATCCACCAATCCACCCATCCATCCACCCACCATCCATCCATACATCTATCCATCATCCATCCACCAATCAATCCATCCATCCATCCACCCACCCATCCATTCATCCATCCACCCATCAACCATCCATCCACTCACCCACCCACCCATCATCCATCCATCTATCCACCCACCCACCCACCCATCATCCATCCACCAATCCATCCATCCATCCATCCATCCATCCATCCATCCATCTTCTATGCTTTGATGGATGGATGGATAGATGGATGGATGATGGTGGATAAAAGCTAGAAATGACTAGAAATGGAAAAAAATGTATCTTTGCCTAAAACTGTAGAACAACAGCAGAATTTCATCTACAGTCTGGCCTGAAAACGTCACAATTAAATTTTCTAATAAATTTGTAGCTTTTTTAAATTGTAAATTTGATACCATTTTCTCATAAAATTGCTACTTTTTCTGGTGTTTTTTTTATTATTTGTAAAAACTTAAATTTTAGGTTCCAAATTTACAGAAAAAATTGCAAATTTTTGAGGAAAAAAGTTGCAAATTGATAAGACAAAAGTGAATTTTTAAGAAAAAAAGTTGAAAATTTATGAGAACAAATACGAATATGAACAGGGAAAAAGTCACAAATTTATGAGAAAAAAGTTGCAATTTTACAAGAAAAAAGATGTACATCTATGAGAAAATTGTTCAAAGTTTATAGTATAAAATGCAAATTTACAGGAAAAAAGTGCAAATTTTTGAGGAAAAAACTTGCAGATTTACGAGAAAAAGCTGTAAATTTCCAAGAAAAAAAAAAATACAGATTTTAAAAGAAAAAACTTGCACATCTACAAGAAAAAGTGCAGGGGAAAAGGGCAATAGCCTCCCCCTCAAATCATCTGCTGGTCACACCGGGGGACGGACATGCCATCAGCCAGGTGGGTTGGTAGCAGATCAGTGGCTGCTTCTGCCCTCATCACTGCCTCGTATCAGCCCCTCCGTTTCCCTGGCAACAGCATCACGCATGGCAAACAGGAGCTCAACAAACCCACAGACGGGAGTAAACACCTCCATCTCTCCTCCCCTCATCCATCCATCCCCGCGTCTCCTTCACCAGCCCCCCACCGGCTGAAATGCAAATACCCCCGCATCACCTGGGGCGCCATTTATCTAAATTAGAGTGTGGAGCGTGGATCCCCACGGGGCTCCCATATGCTAGCGCCGTTAGCGTCATTAGCTTCATTAGCCAGCGTCAGACCATTAATTACACATCAAGTCCATCAGTTAGAAGGCCGAGAGCCGCCGTCCACTCCAGACTTCAGAAAGCAGAGCGGGCCTTCATGGCGTGACAGGAATGTTGTCCGTCAGAGGAGCGCGGAGTGAAAATGTTCCACGGAACATGATGAAGGATGGAAACAACAGAGGAAGGGACTTGACAAGGCCCGCTGTCAGACATGATGTTCTTACAGATGAAAGAGGAACGTCCAGACTGACTGGAGCACTTCTAACCGCGAACCTCACATGTACTTCATGCCACAGACGGTAGAGAGCTGCTGCCGTCGCTGCCGAGCAAGCACCACCACCACAAGTCATTTTATTATTTATTTAGTGTTGTAAGGAAACAACTTTTGTCTCAAATGTGCAGTTTTGCCCCTCATAAGTTTGGCAATTTTTTTTTTCCTCAGATATAATACTTTTTTCTCATAAACTTTTCTTCACATAAATGTACTGCTTTTTCTGTGATAAATTTGCATCTTTTTTTCTCATAAATCTGCATTTTTTCTCAAAAATATTTAAATATTAATATTATTATTATAAATATTAATATTATTAAATATTTTAAGTTTTTCCTGTAAATTTCAATGTTTTTGTTTCAAACGTTTTTGTTTCAATGTTTCTGTTTTCACAAATTTAATTTTTTTTCTTATAGAAATGGAATTTTTTTTCTCCAAAAATTTGCATTTTTTTCCTGATAAATTTTCTCTATTTTTTTCTCATAACTTTGCAACTTTTTTCTTATAGAATTGCAACCTTTTTCTCAAAAAAAAAAAAAAAAAATATATATATATATATATATATATTTTTTTCCCCTGGTAAATTTTCAACTTTTTTCTCATAAATTTTTGATTTTTTTTAATTGCAAATTTTGGAGGAGGGGGATTTCAAATATCTTTCTTGTAATCCTTTTTATTTTGTAAAGTAACAGCTTTTGTCTCAAATGTGCAGTTTTTTTCCCCTCATAATTTTGGCAATTTTTTTTTCCTCAGATGTAATAATTTTTTTCTCGTAAACTTTTTTCACATAAATTTAATACTTTTTCTGGAATAAATATGCATCTTGTTTTCTCATAAATCTGGATTGAGTCACTTTGAGGAAATTGTCAAAACTGACGTAACATTTTTTCCATATTCTATATTGAAAGATCTTCAAAATGATATTTCATTTGTAGGAAGTGCGCAACAATGGCCACAGAAAAAGCTGATTTGTTTATATGTTGGCTAGGTTTAAAACTCACGTTCGATGAGTCGGGAGTTACGTCTTCTGCCAAAGCATAAGTATTTTTAGAAAGTACAATTTCTCAGCTTTCCAGTGATACCAGGCACTCATGGGGGTTTCCCGGGACTTGCCGCTAGCAACCAAAGAGTCATGATTTCTGACTTCTCCTGCCTGCAGCTCGTAATGACGTCGTGTGCATTCCCACTCATTTTGCAGCACAGGTAACAGATATATGATTTTTTTTCTAAAAAATTTGCAACTTTCTCATAAATTTGTGATTTTTTTTCTCAAAAATTTGCTACTTTTTGAGGAAAAGGGGGGTTTCAAATATTTTTTTCTTTCCTGTATTTTTTGTAAATAAGTAACTTTTGTCTCATATATGCATTTTTTTCTGCATAATTTGGGGATTTTTTTTCCCATCAGATTTAATACTTTTTCTTGTTAACTTTTTTTTTGCTACTTTCCCCTCTAAATTAGCCATTTTTCCTCAAATTTTTGACTTTTTCTCATTAATTTGTGACTTCTTTCTTGTAATTTTGCTGCTTTTTTTCCTCAAGCTTTTTCCCATTAATTTTACATTTTTTAATTGTAATTTTCATTATTTCCCATATCCTCCTTATTCCTGGGGGCGCTGCTGTAGGAACGATTATGGGCGGAGCTTCTGGTTTCAGTTGCAGTAGTGTTAAATCAGTCAGCAAGAGTGGAGTAGTGGGGCATTTAAAAGAGTCTTTTTAAAAGTGTTTCTAATTCATTTTAATGTATAGTCCACATACATGTTTTGCACTCAAGTGGCAGCTAATTTCAGCACTTGTAGTTTTTGCATTTTTGAATGTTCTGGCGTAGTTCTGGTACTTGTTGCTGGTGTTGGTGGTTGTGCTGTTTACTGGATAAATGGAACCTTCTCACCGGCGATGCGTAGATGATGCACTGAAAACTAGCAAGGACTGTTGATGTGATGGTGGTCCAGACGCAAGGGCAGCAGCTACGTTTTCACTTGTATCAATGTCACTGATCTGATGTTTATATATGTCACCAGATGCAAGGCTGCATGAAGTAAAATAATAAATAAAAATAGTAACAATTTGCTTCCTAAGGCTGAATGATTTAAGAAAGAGATCAAATAGTTTTTTAGCTTTTTCTTGCATTCATTGCACTGCCTTGGAACAATATGGACTTGATATTTAGCAGCTTCAGCATGCATTAATTTTTAAATTATCACAAAATATCCATCCATCCATCCATCTTCTACCGCTTTTCCAGAGTTCCGGGTCACAGAGGCAGCAGTTCAAGCAGAGAAGCCCAGACTTCCCTCTCCCCAGCCACCTGCTCCAGCTCTTCAGAGAGGATACCAAGGCGTTCCCAGAACAGCTGGGAGACATAGTCTCTCCACCAAGTCCTGGGTCTACCCTGGGGTCTCCTCCCAGTGGGACGTGTCCGAAACACCTCAAGTGGGAGGCATCCAGGAGGCATCCTGATCAGATGCCCAAACCACCTCAACTGACTCCTTTCAATGTGGAGGAGCAGCGGTTCTACTCTGAGCCTCTCCCGGATGACTGAGCTCCTCACCCTATCTCTGAGGGTGAGTCCAGCAATCCTACGGAGAAAGCTCATTTCAGCCGCTCGTATCCATGATCTCGTTCTTTCAGTCATTACCTGAAGCTCGTGACCATAGGTGAGGGTAGGAACGTAGACTGACCGGTAAATTGACAGCTTTGCCTTAGAGCTCAGCTCCCTCTTCACCACAACACACCGGTACAATGTCCGCATCACTGCAGATGCTGCTCCGATCCATCGGTCAATCTCTTGCTCAAAAAATGTACTGTAGGTCAATAAAATTCTGAAAAATTGTCAGAAAAGGTCTGTCTGTGTAAAGTTGAATAACAAGCATTTATGGCATGACAGCAGCATGAGCATTTTAATTTCAGGGTAAAACAATCAGCTGCAGCTGTCTGCTTTACCTTGATGTTAAAACAGCCGAGCACGCTGTTGTGGTTCTTTGTGGCTCTGACTGCTCTGAGGTAAATCTGATTATGTCCAACATATTTTAACAAAATGCATCCGACTTTATTGCGGTGGCAACATTGATATATTTCAGTGCTTTGATTTGTTTACAGCGTTAGCATCTTAGCAGCAGAGCTAACTAACGGAGCTGCTGTCTGCCAGGACACTTTTTAAGCTCATCTTCTCATCCCTCCATAGTTGTGGGAAGTGCTATGATTATATTACTGTTTCTGAGGTGCAAAAGGCCGTGTTCCCGCATTTTGATGCCAAAGTCATTGTTTTTTTAACAAGGAAAAGTGTCCTGTTTCTGTGACAACCACACGTTCTAAACTAGTACCGGAAGTTGTGCCCATAATTCATGCAAGGCATCATGGGAGCTATGGGGTGGATATAACAATACAACTAACAGCTTTCAGACACTACTGGGCTTGTTTTCGCGATGCAGTCAGTGACTTCATCATGGTGAGACAGTAAAACATAACAGAGCGACGGTGGTAAAAAATGAATACCTTCATGAAATTTGGAGTAAATATAAGTTTATGTTGTAATGTGAAGCTCTCCTCTCACTGCGTTAGCTGTGCATTGCATTATGGGATATTTTGGCTAATGAAATGACCCTCCGTTGTACACTACTTTTCAAAATGCATTGTGGGATATTTTGAGTGGACTATATAGTGAATGAAATTCCTAGTTAAGCTTTTGAACAGCACTACAAAATGGCTGATTCACTATATCGTACACTATATGGGGAAAAAGTGAACACTTCAAACACAGCATTAGTCTCAACTGGTATGTTTGCAGGGGGCGGAGCTTAAGTGAAACTTTACTGCAACAAAACAAAAACAAACCAGAGATATGAGATTTTCAGTGATTTTGCTTTTTATATGTCTTGAAAGTCAAAAAACATGTTGCAGAAATATTAACAAAAAAAAAAAGATTTTTGGCAGTTACTTTCAATCTTCAGGATTTTTTTCTCAAATTTTTGAAATGCTTCTTGTAATTTTGCAACTCTCTTCTCATAAATGTCTTTCTTTTTTCTTGTAAATGGTAGTTTTTCTATATACATTTGCTATTTTTGGGATAAAATTTTCATTGTTTTATTTCTTATAAATTTTTGAAAAAATTCTTGTAAATCTGCCCCATTCATATGGATGCTGGTTAAATGGTTATTCTAAGGATTTATTTTTTTCCTGTTCATCTAGCCCCTTATCTTATCTTATCTTATCTTACTTTAGCTTAGCTTAACATTCTGGTCATGTAGCCAATTCATTTCTGAAGTGAATAATATCTGATGGGGCTGGATTCGTCACACACACCCCAGATAAAGCCTGTGTGTCCCCTGTAAGTAAAGCTCGGTTGCTTCTACAAAGCTGAGTCACTTCAACCAACCTTGTGTGTAGACATGAAACACAAACTTGACTTCCTCTGTGTCATTAGTACTGACAGTGTGTCCGGATGTGGGGCAGGACCGCCCTGAGCATCACCTTTCATTAGAGCCCAAGATGACACTTCTATGTGAAGTATTCGAAAGTTAGGGGTGGTTTTCAAAGATCTGTGCCAACCTGTACCTAATAGCACAGACTGGCACAGTTCAAAAATGCCTGATTATAACCTGAGAAAAAACAACAACTGTGTAATATCTTCATTTTTATGGTACTGTTTCAAAATTTTGACCTGAACTTGATAACACCTGGTTCTACAATCTTATTGTGTTTTCCAGCTAGTATCCAACAGCTCTATGTTATTTTCAGGCATCTGTATCTAAAAAAAAAAAAAAACAGGCCAACTTTATTTTCTTCAAATTTAGTATGTTTACGCCACTGTCACTGTGTGGCTGAAGCACTTAGAGGGATTCTCACCATTTTGAGTGTTTCCTTTTGAATGAGACCAACCCATGAATATCCTACAAAGGGTTGAAGAACAGTATCTGATTTACTTCGGGTATGTGATATCACCCAAGTTTATTTTTCTTTTCCAAAGAAGAAGATGAAGAAAGTAATTTTCTCCCTCATTTCAAATGGTTTAAACTCTTCCTCACTGTGAAAACAGGCCCCCAAACCCAGCCTCCCACAGGACCTTTAAAACGTTAGAACCGGCCCTGCCCAGATTGCTGCGGTGCTGTAGACTCACTTTCACATCACCTGCTCCGTCCTACCAACACCAACGATGTTATAGTCAAACATTTTAAATGACCTTTTTGTTCTTGCTTCTGAGCTGCATCGCGGCCCGACTCTGAAGACGGGGCCGCTGCGGTTCAGGGATGTTTGGTGCCCTAAGGTCACTCTTTCAAACTGCACTTAGAGACCAACAAAGAGCCTGAGGCCAAGCACAGCATCCAGCGTCAGCGTGGGTGTTGATCCAGCAGTTTACTGATGAAACCTGAAGCAGGAAGAGGTGGCCACGCACAATGACTCAGTCCTGGATTCAATAATAGGATGAATTAATAAACAAGCTGGACACGAAATCACATTTTCCTCGGTCTACCTGCCAACAAACTCCACCACAAAAGCAGGAAAACATCAAGAAGGGACGGGGAATGCAACAACAGTCATCTGACTATAACGGGATTACAGACAGTAGAAACTGACATGTGACGTGTTTCTGCAGGTCAACTTCGATTTCTCGGTCAATATACACCCAGGAGGTCATTATCTTCTAACAAGTAGGATGGTGGGTGTTCACCAATATAAGGTACAAATATGCAAGAATAAAGATGCAGACATGATAAAAGACGCCAACTTAAAAAGTTGCAAATTACAATTTAATTAGAAGAAAAATTTAACCTGTATACAGATGAACGTTGCAAGTTTACAAGAAAAAAATATGAAAATATGCAGGGAAAAAGGTGCGGATTTATGAGGAAAAAAAAGTCAATTTTTTGCAACAAAAAATGAAAATTTACCAGAAAAAATTAAAAATTTACAAGAAAAAAAGTTGCAATTTTTTTTTGAAAGTCACAAATTCATGAGGAAAAAAAGAGGAAACAGTCACTTTGAGAAAAAGTTACAAATTTATGTGAAAAAAAATTATACATTTATGAGAAAAACTGCAGATTTTTGAGAAAAAAAGAGGGAAAAATCAATTTTTTATGAAGTTATAAATTAATGAGAAAATAAAATGACAAATCAATGAGAAAACACATTTACTGTATGAGAAAAAAAGATTTACGAGAAAAAAGGGAAAAATCACAAATTTGACAATTTACAAATTTATGAGAAAAAAATTACAAATCTATGAAAAAAAAACATTTATGCAAAAAAGTTGCAAATTAGAAAAAGATGAAAATTTACAGGAAAAAAAGTTGCAAAGTTATGAGAAAAAAATCCCAAATTTTTGAGAAAAAAATGGAAATTTGCAAGAAGAAATTATAACTTTCCAAGGAAAAAAGTATCAATTTTCTTTTTGGAAAAGAGTCACAAATTCATGAGAAAAACTTGAACAGTTTTCAGAATAAAGACAACAATGACAAGTTTATGGGAAAAAGTAGCAAATGTTTTGAGAAAAAAAAATCACAAATCTATGAGAAAAAATAGCAGATTTATGAAAAAAAGAAGCAAATTTATCAGAAAAGAAGTTAAAAATTTACTGGAAAAAGTTGCAAATCTTCAAGAAAAAAATTGAAAATTTATGGGGAAAAAAAGTAATTTTTTGGTCATAAAAGTTCCAATTCTAAAAGAAATTGCAAATTTATGATTAAAAAAAAGTCAGATTTTGGAAGAAAAACTTGAAAATTAACAAGAAGAAATGACAAAATAAAAAAGTTGCAGATTTATGAGGAAATTTGCACATTTTTGAGGAAAAAAATTAAAAATTTAGACAAAAAGCAAAAATTTATAAGGAAATTTGCAGAAAAAAAGTTGTTGCGGAAAAAAACATCAAAATTTCCTGGAAAAAGTTGCACCTCTATGAGAAAAAAAGTTGAAAATTTACAGGGGGAAAAATGCTCATTTCTGAATAAAAAGTTCCAATTCTAAAAGTTGTAAATTCTTGATAAAAAAAATACACAAATTTTCAAGAAAATGGTTGAAAGTTTACAGTAAGAAATTACAATATTTACAAGAAAAAAAGTCACCAATTTATGAGAAAAAAGTTGAAATTTAAAAAAATAAATTCAAATTTATAAGAAAAAAGTTGTAAATGTTTGAGAAAAAAGGTTAATTTCTTTTCCATTTCTGCTTACAGTTGGTTGTTCACAATCATTTTCATTCTCTTCAGTTCCGTATCATGGTATAGAAAGGTTTATGATGACATAAAACTCGTGAGGAAGGCGAAGATATTCAGCATGGTCACCCGCTGGCAGTCGGCTGTAACATTAGTTAAATCCATTTGTTCAGACAACCTTTATTGTTTTACCACCACTGATTTCATCATTTTGTTGACACTTCTGGACAGTGTCATCAACACTCAACATACACCAATGTAAGGTTGAACTTGGACCTGTGGCGTGACTGTGATGGAGTCAGCGGCAAATCTGGATGAGAACCAGATGTCAGAGCAGAATGTGATATACAATATACAGACTGTTGGCGTAGGCCGTGAGAGATCTTCAGAGAAAAACAGGCTGTCATCTGGTCCAGGTTAAGCCAGGTCACTACAACATTTAGAAAACATTGAGGAAGATTTCCTTATTTTATCAATTAATATTACACAGTGTTCCTGTTATTATGTTTCTAGACACAGTATATCATGTTTATTCCTTAGACACCAAGACTCTAGCCTGTCAAGGTCAGTTCCAGGAGACAGCTAGGCTCTGTACTCCCTTAAAATGTTATCATATTATCTTGGTTTGTTCAAAGCTATAAAACCTGCCCACACCATTTTGACTGTGAACATTTCTGCTCAGTCTTTCTCTTGACCAAGAACAAATATCCAGAAAAGGCATCTTTGACTCTGCATTTTTCTTTATTAACCAGATCAACAAGGGACATTTGATCTGTCCGGATTAACCGGAGTGGTGGCCTAGAAGTACAGTATTAACCCCCCTACCGGGAGGTTGGGGTTCAAGTCCTGGCCGGGTCATGCCAAAGGTCATATAAAAATGGAACTTCCTGATGTCCAGCTTGGTGCTCAGCAAAAATGGAATGGAGGAGAGAAATGTGGCAGCAGTGGCTCAGGAGGTAGCGGGTCATCTAATAACCAGAGGGTTGGTGGTTTGATTTCCGCTCTCCCCAGCCATCCTGCCGTTGTGTCCCTGGGCAAGATACTTTACCCACCTTGCCTCCAGTGTCCATGACACTGGCATGAATGTGTATAAATGTTGGGTAGTGGTCGGAGAGGCCGTTGGTGCAGTTTGGCAGCCATGTTTCCGTCAGTCTGCCCCAGGGCAGCTGTGGCTACAGAAGTAGCTTACCACTACCAATGTTTGTGGAGTGAATGAATAATGGACTCACTGTAAGCACGCTGAGATGTCACTTGACATGTAAAGTGGCATACATATAAATCTAATCCATTATTATTACATTTATTAATATAAAGACAATCTATGATAAGGTGATATAAGATAAGATTACCTCGGAGGAGGAATGGCTTTCATGACATTCTTACTGCCCAGAACTCCTGACCTTTGACAACGACCTTGAGCACAACTTGGATGCAGACCCGCCCAATGCCTTGTCATCACATTAGCGCCTTTCAGCTTAAATACAACCAACTATAGGGATAATAATAATTTTAGCAATATGATCTGTTAACTTCTCCACTTCAGCTGCTGTCGGTACCACCCTGCTGATTTTATGGCTTTTTCTACTTCAATTTTTGTCTTTTTTTCTAACAATTAAGACGCAGGAAATCACCAAGCTGGGAGAGCACTGATGCCACTTTATAACCTTTGTGGAAATTATTAAAATTTTTCACATCTGAGCTATTGCGTTAGCAGCTGGTCATTGGCAGGAGTGGCAGACCTCAAACCAACTGAATCTGTTAAGAGTGAAGTGAAGGAGTGGCTCCTGTCATCGCAAACCTAAGATAAGATAAGACAAGATAAGCCTTTATTAGCCCCACAATGGGGAAATCCAGGATTGCAAAAGCACAGGGATAGCAACACCCAGAGCAATAATTTACAAGATAAGAAAATAAGAGCAGTGAATATACGTACATATGTACACATAAATATATAAATATATATATATATATACACAGTGCGGAGCATTGTAGCTAGATGGAATAAACAGCAAAACCGTCTATTTATACCCTACATGGTAATTTTGTCACCCTCAGTAGCGACTGATATTGTCCTAGTTGTATACTGGAGGAGACCACTGTGTAAGTCTACTGCGTCCTTTGCATTCAACACTATTAGGTTGTCACGTTTTTTTGCTATCTCTGCGAGCAGCCCTGCTTAGGTTGTACAGTCTGACAGCCGTAGGTAGGAAGGACCTGCAAAACCTCTCAGTCGCGCACCTAGGATGATGTAGTCTACTGCTAAATGAGCTCCTCAGTGTGTTCAATATGTCCTGCATGGGGTGGGACTCGGACTCCAGCAGAGAAGACAGTTTAACAACCATCCTTCTCTCTCCTATCTCCTCCACTGGGTCAAGGCGCTGCCCCAGGACAGAGCTAGCTTTCTTGATCAGTTTGTTCAGTCTCTTCCTATCGGTTGCAGTAATGCCACTGCCTCAGCAGACCACTCCAAAAGTGATGGCTGATGCCGCCGCCGTGTCATAGAATGTCTTCAAGAGCACCCCTTGTACACCAAAAGACCTGAGTCTCCTCAGCAGGAACAGCCTGCGCTGTCCCTTCTTGTAGAGTGCATCGGTATTGTGTGACCAGTCTAGTTTATTGTTCAGATGAATACCCAGGTACTTGTAGGATGTCACCATCTCAATGTCTGTTCCCTGTATATTTACTGGTGCTGTGAGGGGCTGTCCTTGCCTGCGGCAGTCCACCACCAGCTCCTTAGTTTTCCTCACGTTGATCTGGAGGCAGTTCCGATGGCACCAGTCCACGAAGTCCTGGATAAGTCCTCTGTACTCAGCTTCATCTTCGTTGGAGATGAGGCCGACGATCGCAGAGTCATCAGAGAACTTCTGTAGATGGCAGTGTGTTGTGTTGTGTGAGAAGTCTGCAGTATAAAGAGTGAACAGGAAGGGAGCCAAAACCGTTCCCTGGGGGCCCCCCGTGCTACCGATGATCGTGTCGGACACACAATCCCGGATTCTCACAAACTGTGGCTGGTTAGTGAGGTAGTCCAGGATCCATGATGACAGGTGCTGGTCCACCCCTGTGCACAGCAGATTGTCCTTCAGGATCATCGGTTGGATGGTGTTGAAAGCACTGGAGAAGTCAAAGAACATGATCCTCATCGCGTTCCCGGGCTTCTCCAGGTGGTACAGGGAACGGTAAAGGAGGAAGATCACTGCATCCTCCACCCTGATTCCATGCTGGTAGGCGAACTGGAGTGGATCCATCGCTGGTCCCACCAGGGGGCGGAGGTGAGCAAGGAGCAGTCTCTCCAGGGTCTTCATCATGTGAGACATCAGGGCCACTGGTCTGTAGCTGTTCAGGTCTTTGGGGTGGGAAGTCTTTGGTACAGGTACCACACAAGATGTTTTCCACAACTGTGGTACCCTCCCCAGCTTCAGGCTCAGGTTGAAGATGTGCTCCACAATCCCACACAGCTGGTCTGCACAGGACTTGAGGAGCTTCGCGCTGATGTCGTCCAGTCCAGACGCTTTCCTCGCCTTGATCTTCCTCAGCTCCATCCTCGCCTGGGTCTTAGTGAGGGTCAGGTTGGGGGGCTGTGTGCTGGGAGTGGGGGGTGTTGGTGGAGTGGGGTGTGGACAGCAGGTCTCGATGACTTTAGAGGCAGCAGTGGTTGTTGTGCAGTCGGGGGGGAGGGCGGTTGGTCAAACCTATTAAAAAACAGGTTCAGATTGTTCGCCCACTCCCTGCCCCCCATGGCCTGGGGGGAGGCATTCTGGAGCCCAGAGATGGTTTTAAGGTTTCTCCAGACCCCGCCGATGTCGCTCTGTTGCAGCTTGTCCTACATCTTCTTCCTGAAGCTGTCCTTGCCTTCTCTGATCTTCCTCCTCAGCCCCCTCTGTACGGACTTCAACATCTCCCTGTTCCCCGACCTGAAGATCCTCTTCTTCTCTCAGAAGTGTTTTAAACCTGTGGACATGTCCAACACCAGTGACTCATGTGGAGTAATTATGTCTCATCAATTTGTTGAAAACAGACCAGATTTGTGACAGTTATTTGTATTAGATTTATGACCTAGGCATGTTTGTGTGTCCATATGCTAATATACATAACTTCAGTGTGTACGTGGCTTTAACCATGTATGCAAACCTGCTGCAGTATCATCAGCACACACACGTCTGTATGTGCTGAAACATGTGCAATAGAGCTGTGTGCAATCCACGAAGTGGAACAATGTAAATAGTTCATTCATCTCCACTGTTGTTTTCAATTTATTTATTTTTGTTGTACTTTATTTGGTAAATGTTCTTTTCTTTTTCTTTTGGGCTGGAGAGGTGAAGGGTGGTTGTGCGGCCCCTGCAGTTTTGGGTGGTGAGTCCCGGTTCTTCGGGGTCTTCTGGACATGTGGCATGAGGGCTGGGACCAGAGAGGACGTGGCATGTGGAGCTGGAGTGGAGAAGTCTGAATTTTTTTTTTTTTTTGGTAATTTTGAATATAGTTTTTTGAATAAAAGACCTGAAAAGGAGAGAAGAGTTTCTTCATTTTTAGAAATAATACAAAATGCAGAAGTATGGCCACTACATAAGCACCTTAAATCCATGCATCCTATAATTCTCCAAATGAACTTCACTAAACTACATGATGCACCTCAGCACTTTACACTTAAACCTCCTCAGTAACACCTTGGTCACTGTGGTGCTTTTTACTGGTCTGAGATCAACGATCATCTTATCTTTATTCATTTGTTTCTCTCTTCAGACCAGTGTGTAATCCTACTGCTATTGTCATTATTGTTCTGTTGTGCAGTGTCGTTATATTGTGTTATTACCTCCGCCAGGCCGCAGGCCAGGAGGTTATGTTTTTGCCAGCATTTGTCTGTTTGTCTGTCTGTCTGTCTGTCTGTCTGTTGGTTAGCAAGATAACTCAAAAAGTTTTGGACAGATTTCGATGAAACTTTCAGGCGTTGTTGGAAATGGTACAAGGAAGAACTGATTAAATTTTGGGGATGATCCGGATCACCGTCTGGATACAGGAATTTTTTAAAGGATTCTTTAACATTGTGAGATACGGCCATTTTCAACATGTGTGCAGGTGCAATGGAGGGCGCTGGTCGTCGTGTCTGACGAACACAAACTCCGCATTCTTCAAAGTTTTAGGCACAAAAGCACACGGAAAACAGTGGTGGGCCGGGCCCGGCAGCGTGCCTGTGTTTGCGCCACGCTGCAAAAGCTGAGACGGGCAGCTGTCCAGCGCCGGATTATTTGGCAGAAATTCCCCGGCCAGCCATAGTGGCTGCGCAAAAACGAGCTCTCTGCCGGGGAAGCTTCCAAATCCTCTTTTGCCGCGGAGCACAACCTCAATATAAAACCCACAGCAACCTGTCTACCCAATTTGCATCCGTCAGTGAAGCCCTGAGTGCTGCTTTCAGTGATCTATGAAAACGCTTGCATAACCCATTGGCCTGTGGGTTGTACGCGGTTGTGCGATGAATTGCAACGCCCGCAGCCTGGGACTTTGCAGATGGAGGAGATGGACACAACACCAACACTTCAGTTTATTACCTCCGCCAAGGAGGTAATGCTTTTACTACTGAACCACTAATCCTGTCATTGTGAATCCAATTGCTAGTCATATGTTTTCATGGTCAAGGAATCTGAAAACGTACACACAAACACTGTATGGGGGGGAACTGTGGCGCTTGGCGGAGGTCTGCGCTCTCCGAGTGCTTTTCTAGTTTGTTTTATGTGGCTGGCCAGGGGACATGAGATGGAAATTAGCTTCAGCTATAATCTTGTATGCTACATATTTACGTGTCTTATGTTCATTAATATGCACAGCCCCTTTTAAAAATAAACTGATAAACTTAAATGTCATCACCTTGTAATACATGGATGGATGGAAGATAGATGGATGGATGGATGGATGGATGAATGGATGCACT
Source organism: Pholidichthys leucotaenia (assembly GCA_020510985.1). Taxonomy (NCBI): domain Eukaryota; kingdom Metazoa; phylum Chordata; class Actinopteri; order Cichliformes; family Pholidichthyidae; genus Pholidichthys; species Pholidichthys leucotaenia. Next base: position 9,658,946 of record CM035839.1, on the reverse strand, counting down.
TTATTGATCCCAAACTGGAAAATTCCAGTGCAACAGCAGCGTGACAGCATAATAGACAAAGCGATTACCCAGGGAAAGCAAAACTGCTTTGATAACTTTATATACAGTGGTGTGAAAAAGTGTTTGCCCCCTTCCTGATTTCTCATTTTTTTGTATGTTTGTCACACTTAAATGTTTCAGATCATCAAACAAATTTAAATATTAGACCAAGATAACACAAGTAAACATAAAATGCAGTTTTTAAATGGAGATGTTTATTATTAAGGGTAAAAAAAATCCAAACCTACATGGCCCTGTGTGAAAAAGTGATTGTCCCCCATTAAAACATAAATTAACTGTGGTTTATCACATCTTTGGAAAACTGAGTTCAATTTCTCTCGCCACACCCAGGCCTGATTACTGCCACATCTGTTCTCAATCAGGAAATCACTTAAACAGCACCTGCTTGACAAAGTGAAGTAAACCAAAAGATCCTCAAAAGCTAGACATCATGATGTGATCCAAAGAAATTCAGGAACAAATAAGAAACAAAGTAACTGAGATCTATCAGTCTGGAAAAGGTTAAAAAGCCATTTCTAAAACTTTGGGACTCCAGCAAGGTGAGAGCCATTATCCACAAATGGAGAAAACATGGAACAGTGGTGAAACTTCCCAGGAGTGGCTGGCCTAACAAAATTACCCCAAGAGTGCAGCGAAAACCACTGCTGAGAAAAAAGAACATAAAGGCTCATCTCAGTTTTGCCAGAAAACATCTTGATGATCCCAAAGACTTTTGGGAAAACACTCTGTGGACTGACAAGATAAAAGTTGAACTTTTTGGGAGGTGTGTGTCCCATTACATCTGATGTAAAAGTAAAACAGCATTTCAGAAAAGGAACATCATATCAGCAGTAAAATATGGTGGTGGTCGTGTGATGATCTGGGGCTGTTTTGCTACTTCAGGACCTGGAAGACTTAGTGTGGTAAATGGAACCATGAATTCTGCTGTCTACCAAAAAATCCTGAAGGAGAATGTCCGGCCATCTGTTCGTGACCTCAAACTGAAGCACACTTGGGTTCTGCAGCAGGACAATGATCCAAAACACACCAGCAAGTCCACCTCTGAATGGCTTAAGAAAAACAAAATGAAGACTTTGGAGTGACCTAGTCAAAGTTCTGACCTGAATCTGATTGAGATGCTGTGGCATGACCTTAAAAAGGCGGTTCATGCTTGAAAACCTGCACGGTGCACGGCTGCACGGCTGCACGGTGGTGCAGTGGTTTAAGCACTGTGACAGCACAGTTTTACCCTCGGCCGGGGGACCGCGGGGATCGTGGGTTCGATCCCAGCCCCCGACCAACAGTGAGCTGTGTGGAGTTTGCATGTTCTCCCCGTGTTGCGCGGGTTTACTCCGGGATTTCTCCGGTTTCCTCCCGCATACCAAAAACATGTAGGTTTAGGGCGCTCGCGCACGCAGTGACCAGCAGCCGGTGGCTTGTCACCAAACTGCAAACCAAATCTACGTACCTACGGGTACAAATAAATAACCAAAAAAAAACCAAAACAAAACAAAAACCCTCCAATGTGGCTGAATTACAACAATTCTGCAAAAATGAGTGGGCCAAAATTCCTCCACAGCGCTGTAAAAGACTCATTGCCAGTTATCACAAATGCTTGATTGCAGTTGTTGCTGCAAAGGGTGGCCCAACCAAGTTATTAGGTTTAGGGGGCAATCACTTTTTTTACACAGGGCCATATAGTTTTATACCTTTTGTTCTTATTAAAGACAAAAATAGAAAGATGTTTTTACCTTCTTTACATGTTCCGACTGTTCACTGCAGCCTTCATCAGAAGAGTCAGCTGATTGCTGCCAGGTGTCATTTTATCAGCTGACTTTTGTAGGCGGGGCCAGCCCGGCGGATCTGTCAGATCCGCCAAGCTGGCCCCGCTTTCTGCTGTCCGATGGTCTCTGGAGAATGTGGTCCCAGGTGTGGAAAAGCATAAAGGCCCCCTCATCCCAGTTCATGGCATCTTTTCCCCGCTTCCTGATTTCTATGGCCTCCTTGATCCAGCGTTTATGTCTGTTGCTCTCCGATCCAATAATTTTTGCACTGTCCCAGTCCATGATGTGATTATTTCTTTTGCAGTGATCTGATATTGCTGATTTTAATGTTTCTTGTTCTGCCTTTTCTCTTTGTGATCTTGTGAGATCACTCACTCACTGGCCCCGCTGACTCTTCTGATGAAGGCTGCAGTGCACAGTTGAAACATGTAAAGAAGGTAAAAACATCTTTCTATTTTTGTCGTTAATAAGAACAAAAGGTAAATAATTAAAATAAGACAAAATGAACCTACTTGAGCAGAGCCGTATAGGTTTGGATAGTCTTTCCCTTAATAATAAACACCATCCATCCATCCAACTTCTTCTGCTTAATCCTTTTCGGGTCGCAGGGGTGGCTGGAGTCTATCCCAGCATCTTTGGGCGAGAGGCAGGGTCCACCCTGGACAGATCGCCAGTCCATCGCAGGGCCAACACAGAGAGACAGACACCCATTCACTCTCACAGTCAGACCTAAGGACAATTTAGAATCCCCAGATTGATGCCAATTAACCTAACTTGCATGTTTTTGGCATGTGGGAGGAAACCGGAGAAATCCCGGAGTAAACCCACGCAGACACGGGGAGAACATGCAAACTCCACACAGATCACTGTTGGTCGGGGGCTGGGATCAAACCCAGGATCCCCCTTCATTTCAAAACTGCATTTTGTGTTTACTTGTGTTATCTTTGTCTAATATTTAAATTTATTTGATGATCTGAAACATTCAAGTGTGACAAACATACAAAAAAATGGGAAATCAGGAAGGGGGCAAACACTTTTTCACACCACCGTACATCGCAGATGAATAGATGGTGACCTGTATAGACACATGGATTGTACTACCTGTACAATGCAAGACTATAGGGCACAGAATGAAATGTCAGGTACCAATCAGACAGTAAAGTGCAGTATGGCAGCGTTGTTTTGACCAAGATTCAACGTCAGAGTGCGTTATTGTACAATGAAACGGCACGTGGAAGGAAAGATTTCCTGCACCAGCGGAGCTGCACTATGAACTTTAATTTCAAACGTCAAGAATGATAAAACACATCTGATCTGGAATAAGGGCCTTTAAAACTGTGCGTGAGGAATTAAAACCTGTGCACCCTTCTGCCCCTGGTGACTCTGATTATCCCATCACGGCGGTAACGTATCCGCTGTTGTTCCAAGACAACCAGTGAGGAACACCCACATTTTCACACACACACAAAAGCCAAAGTGCCACATGGAACCGTGGGAAGACAAATGAGGTTGTTTTTTGCTCACCCACCCGGTGACTCAGTTATGATGAACTTCCACTTTGTTGAAAGTCACACCTTCTGTACACAAAAACACAATTAGCTCTATATATAGCCTGGATGGCGCCACTGAAACAGCTAACGCACATCACTCATTATCACCTGCCACCGCCGTGGTGCACCCACCCGCCCGCACACCCAATCAGTGTCACCTCCCCTCCCTTGAAGCAGACCGCCGGCGGCTCATGTTGACTGAAGCTCATACAGAATGTGTCGCTGCTGTCCAATGAAGGTCAAAAATACGTCTGAACAGATGCACAAGTTCATCTTTATGGCGCTTAATGTTCACGCCACCTGAAGATGTGCTCACAGAAGTCAATTTAGAGTGTAATAGAGACAGCAGGCTGCTGATTTATGCCACCAGAAGCCCCCTCCTTCAGCTAGATTCACATTAGCATACCCATGTCAGTGCATCTGCACAGTGTGCACAATGTAAATTTTGCCATCTTCCAGGCAGCTGAAAGTCCAGCTGTGGGCCAGGGGTCCCCAGTAGAGCATAAATGTACCAACGTACTCATGTTCTCCTGCAGAGATCAAACATATTTGGGGCTTTTAACAAACGCAAATCCTCCTCATCCTTGTGCTCCCACACCTCTGTCACTATTGACACTGATATGAGCGAGTTCATGTTCTTCCTCCTCCCTTCTTCACCACTAAAGCTGCATGGGCACCAAAAACCTTAAGACGGGGGTGGATATGAAACTTTACATTAAGGCCAGAAATCCTCCCCACAACACAGGGACCCAAAAGCAAGGTACTGCGTCCATAGGTGGCACTATAATCAGTTTTATAGTTTTGCAAATATCTCAAGAACGGCTGGGCCTAAACTTAAAATTCTTTCATCATTCTAATCTCTAAAGTCTTCCACAACTTTTCTCCACTAGTTTTATCTTATTTATCCAAGTTGAGTAAAATTAAGCAAGAATCATCTACAGATACTGAAAGTGAAAAGTTGTTAAAATGATGAAAAAATGTCAGTTTTGATTTTACAGGCTGATGCATTTATTCCGGTCTGTATTTTCTGATTCATCTTCTGAATAGTGATCCAAAAGTGATGACACTTCACACTCACGATAAATACTAGTCAGTACTACAGTGTGAAACATCATATGTCCCTCAAAGTTTTTCAAGCCCTGAACCAGGCAAAACTATTTTGGGAGCCTCAAAGAAAAAAGGTCTGGTTGGGGGCACTTAAATGTACGTAGTATGATCTCCAAACGTGAGCAACTAGAACATCTGCTGATAAACTAAAATATTGAATTTATGGGTCTGTCTGAAACTTGGTTATCATCTTCGTCACCTGAACCTGTTGTTACCATGCTTGGCTATAATGTGTATAGGAAAGACAGGGAGCAAGGTGTTCTGCATAAGATTAGGCTGGTATTAGTAAGATGGCGGCCGGGTTGGTCATGGGACTGACCGGGGTGGCTACTACCGGTTTCCGGTGGTGACGCCGCCCGTGGTATAAAAGAGTGGGCGGAAGAGGCTCTGTCTCTTTCGTCGTGAAGCCACCTGGCATGCAGGCGAGTGCCGTAAGCCTTTATTGTATATAGTTTATTATCCTGAACAAACCCTGTTAAGCGAGTCTAGTCTCACTCGTCACTCCCAGCATTATGGACACAACACAAGGAAAAGCTGGAGGAGTTTTACTCTGTGTTAAAGACACCTTAACATGAAATCAGCTTGAATGGTCAAAAGATCTAAGTCTAGAATGTGCAGGAGTTAACATTAAGCTGTCAGCCAGTATGACCTTCTCTGTGATTTGTTTATACTGCAAACCCTCCTCTAAAGCAGATTTTTATGACCAATTTAAAGCACTTCTTAATCAGCGCAATCCGAAAAATGAATTAATCTTATTGGGTGATTTTAATGTAAACTGTGATGACAAAAAAGACAGAAAAAAATGTAAAAACTTAATAGATTAACCAACCAGAGTGAGAAGTAAGTCAAAAACCAAAATTGATTTGCGTTTTACAGATAGACCTGAAAGAATCTCCCAGACTTATAACCTTTTAACAGGACTATCTGACCACAATATAATATTGGCAACAAGAAAACTTCCATGGAAACAGCTTTCAGATCCATTTAAGAAGTCATCAGGTAACACAGTAAATTATATAATCCCAAAAAACCAATAACAAAATATAACAATGGCAATAAAGAAAACTGAAATCACTTCTTCAAATGATATAAATCACAGAAACTATTTTTTTTTACAACCAAAATCAAAGAGGTTATTGCAGCATTTTCAAAAAAAGGAAATAGAAGATCAATTTACCATGGCTCAACTCTGAATGTCTCCAGAATCAGAATCAGATTTATTGCCATTGTTCATGTAGTACACAAACTAGGAATTTGTCTCGGTGCAATGCTGCAACATTAAACATGATAAAATAAAAGAAATAAAAAAACTATACATGCAATAAAGTGTAGAATAAGAATGAGTAATACTAGTCAGCAGTTTTAAATATATTAGTGAGCAGCAGATATTGTGGAGATACCACATAGTGCAGTCGGTAATGCAGGAAGAAAACAGTGATGATTGACATGAGTCTGGTTGAGCTGCTGTACATAGTGCACGAGAGTCAATAAGTCACTTAATGTTCAGCAGTCTGATGGCAGAGGGGAAGAAGCTGTTGATGTGACGGGAGGTTTTAGTCTGAATGGACCGAAGTCTTCTACCTGAGGGGAGGGTGGCAAACAGGACGTGACCAGGGTGTGAAGGGTCAGCTATGATCCGGCCAGCACGCCTCCGGGTCCTGGAGATGTACAGATCCTGGAGAGATGGGAGCTTGCAGCCGATCACCTTCTCAGCAGTGCGCACGACGCGCTGCAGCCTTAGTCTGTCTCTGGCAGTGGCTCCTGCGTACCACACGGTTATGGAGATGGTGAGGATGGACTCGATGATGGCTGTGTAGAACTGCACTAACATCTTGGTGGGTAGCTTGAGCTTCCTCAGCTGCCGCAGGAAGAACATCCTCTGCTGGGCCTTTTTGATGAGGGAGCTGATGGTCGGCTCCCACTTGAGGTCCCTGGTGATGGTGGTGCCTAGGAAGCGGAAGGAATCAGCAGTGGTGATGGGAGAGCCTGTGAGGGTGAGGGGGGGCAGAGGGGTTGTGACTTTCCTGAAGTCCACAATCATCTCCACTGTCTTCAGAGCGTTCAGCTGCAGGTTGTTGTTGTTACACCAGGACGCCAGCTGGGCCACCTCTCTCCTGTAGGCAGACTCGTCGCCGTTGGAGATGAGCCCGATGAGGATGGTGTCGTCCGCAAACTTGATCAGCTTGACAGACTGGTGGCTGGAGGTGCAGGAGTTGGTATAAAGGGAGAAGAGTAGGGGGGAAAGTACACAGCCCTGGGGTGATCCGGTGCTGATGCTAACAGAGTCTAAGACAGTCTTTCCCAGCCGCACATGCTGCCTCCGGTCCGTCAGGAAGTCGGTGATCCACTTGCAGAGGGAGTCAGGCATGTTGAGCAGGGACAGCTTGTCCCGGAGCAGAGCGGGGCGGATGGTGTTGAATGCAGAGCTGAAGTCCACAAACGGGATCCTGGCGTAGGTTCCCGGAGAGTCCAGGTGCTGCAGGATGGAGTGGAAGGCCAGGTTGACTGCGTCGTCTACAGACCTGTTGGCTCGGTAGGCAAACTGCAGCGGGTCCAGGAGGGGAGTGGTGATGGACTTGAGGTGGGGCAGGACCAGGCGCTCAAAGGACTTCATGACTACAGAGGTGAGCGCTACAGGTCTGTAGTCGTTAAGTCCAGTGATCTGTGGCTTCTTGGGGACAGGGATGATGGTGGAGGATTTGAGGCAGGTCGGCACGTGGCATAGCTTAAGGGAGGTGTTAAAAATGTCTGTGAAGACAGGAGCCAGCTCTTTCGCACAGTGTCTCAGGGTGGAGGGAGACACGCCGTCCGGACCGGGGGCCTTGCGCAGGTTCAGTCTGGAGAATTGTCTGAGCACGTCCTGCTCACTGATGACAAGGGCAGGGGGGGAGGAGGGAGGGCGCCTTTGATGAAGTAGGGACCGTGGAGGCTGTGGAGCTGGAGGGAGGGGGGGAGTTGGACACAGCTGATGAGGTGTCAAAACGGGCATAGTGTTGGGACAGTCTTTGACAAAGGGCTTTGTCATCCTGACCCTTAGGAGCCTGAGGCCGATAGTTGGTGATTTGCCTCAGTCCTCTCCACACAGAAGCAGAGTCGTTAGCCGTGAACTGTTGCTGGAGTCTCTCAGAATACACAGATTTAGCTCTCCTCAGCTCTCTGATAAACCGGTATTTGACCTCCCTTTAGCAGTCCCTGTCTCCACTTTTCAACGCTGCTTCCTTCTCCTTCCTGATCTGTCTGAGCTTAGAAGTGAACCAGGGCTTATCATTAGAGTACCTCACCCTGGTGCGCAATTGGAAGAATGCTCTCCTCACAAAAGTGGATATATGAGTTTACAGTGTCCGTGTACTCATCCAGATCATGCGTGGCTCCTTTAAACATGCCCCAATCAGTTATTTCCATGCACGTTTCCAGCTTCTCCTCAGCTTCACTGGTCCATTTCTTCGTAGTGCTCACAACAGGTTTAGTGAGCTTCAGTCTCTGTCTGTAAGTGGGAATGAGGTGGACCATCACGTGATCAGATAGTCCGAGCGCAGCACGGGGAACAGCGCGATACGCATCCTTCACTGTCGTGTAACAGTGATCCAGTGTGTTCTTTCCTCTGGTGGGGCATTTAATAAACTGTTTGTAACAGGGGAGATCGTGGCTCAGATTGCTCTGGTTAAAGTCGCCAACCACAATAACCAGAGAGTCCGGGAAATTCCGCTCCGTATGTTGAATGTGATCTGCGAGCGCGCGCTGAGCTTCGTGCGCATCCGCGTCGGGCGGGACGTAAACAGCGGCCAGGGTGAATGAAGCGAACTCCCGCGGGGAATAAAATGGCTTGCAGTTAATAAAAAGAAATTCCAGGGCGGGAGAACAGTGTTGGGAAATTACCGTTACATCAGAGCACCAGCTGCTGTTAATGTAAAAGCAGACTCCTCCTCCTGAGGATTTACCGGAGAGCTCTGTGTCACGATCAGCACGAAACAGCTGAAATCCCTCGAGGCGCAGTGCGCTGTCCAGTGTATTTTCCCTGAGCCAGGTCTCAGTAAAACAGAGGGCAGCCGAGGAAGAGAGGTCCTTAAAACGCATCAGCAGTCTTAGTTCATCTACCTTGTTAGAGAGAGAATTGGCGTTGGAGAGAAATATGCCAGGCAAAGCCGTGCGCGTGCCTCTCCTGCGGAGCCGGACGAGAGCGCCCACTCGCCTTCCTCTCTTTCGCCATCTCACTTTTCGAGCCAAACAATGAACCAGATCGGCAGCAGGAGCTAAAAAAAACTGGGAGTAGGTCCGTGGGAGTGAAAGTCCTGATATTTAGAAGCTCTTCACGGGTATAAGAGCAGGCAGACACACAATTGACAAACAAGAACAAACAAAGGGCGCAGCGAAGCACCGTGGCGACCACTGTGGGCGCCATCTTGCGCAGAAAAGTTAATGAAGACCAGTGATCAACCTCTTAAAATAGCTCTAAAATTAGGTTTAACAACAGACAGACAAAAATTTACGTCTGCTAGAAATAAGGGAACACAAACTCTGAGGAAGGCTAAAGGGCTGTTTAGCGTCCTTCCAAGGGAATAAAGCTTCCATTCTGGAGACTGCGTTTGCGTACACGACAATATTCAGAATTGTTTTTGAGCCACTGCAACTACTGTTCAGCTGCTGCATTTCATGCATGCACAGTGAAATAAAACTGAAACGTTTCAACAGCTGCAAACGAAACACAAAAGAACTCAGTGGAAGAGGATTTTTTTTTTTTTTTTACTTTTAGTAATCTGTGGGTCAAATGTCTTAAAAATGTATTCACCATAAAGTGACTGAAACAATTTTCCCCAGCCCCAAACCACACCTGTAGCCGCTGCTGTCACAAGCTACGGACAAATACAAAGCAACAAAACAGGAAGGAATATACTGTAATTTACTAATTTGGTGGTCTGGGGGAAAAATTGAATAAAATATGTGAACATAAAAAAATATGTGAACTGCAGTACAAGGGGGAAAAATATTTTGGACAAATGCTATGGGAACGTTAAAAATGCCTATATAGCAAGGGTTAAGCCCCCCTTGGGGTCCTCAGACCATAATGCTGTTCATCTGATTCCTACTTATTAAAAGCAGCAAACCACAGACAAAGACAGTCTTCATGTGGGACAATGAAGGCATAGAAACTTTGAGAAGTTGTTTTTCTTGTACCGACTGGGGACTCTTCCATAACTTGGAGTTGGAGGAGGCCACAGATACCATAACTGAGTATATAAAATTCTGTAAAGAAAATGTTTTACCTCAGAAAGTAATCGCTATGTACCCCAATAATAAGTCTTATATTTCCAAGGAATTAAAACGGTGCATAGTACAGAAAACAATTGCTTTTAAGAATGGGGACATGTTAAGTGTGAAAAATATACAGAAAGAAATTAATTACAAACTAAGAACAGCTAGAGATGAGACGAGGAAGAAATGTGAATCTGAATGCCTAGGAAAAAGTTCTAGGAAATTGTGGGACTCAGTTAAAGTAATGACAAAGATGACTCCATCCAAAACCTGCATTAATGTAATGAATGAGGAAGAAAAGGCAAACGAGTTGAATAATTTCTTTTGCAGATTTGAGACTAGAGATTTTTCTCATCAACAAAAAGCTGCTCTGGACGCTATATCAGTTTCAGGCTCTGCAAAAATTATAGTTGACCAGCATGTTGTGGAAAGATTTTTCTCACGTATGTGCCCCAGGAAGGCATCTGGACCAGACGGGATCTCTGGGCGCTTACTGAAGTCATGTAGTGAGGAGCTAGCAGAAGCCTGGAGTCCCATCTACCAGAAGTCTTTAGATACGTGTTCTGTCCCAGTAATTTGGAAAAGCTCTGTTATAATTCCTGTACCAAAAAAAGCAAGCTGCAAAGAGAATAATGACTATCGTTCTGTTGCACTGACCTCACTGGTAATGAAGTGCCTCGAGAAGATTGTCATTGACATTCTGAAAACTGATTTTGGAGGACTTTTGGATCCTCTGCAGTTTGCTTATTAAAATAATAGAAGTACAGAGGACGACATTTTAACCTTAATTCATTCTGTGTTTAAACATTTGGAGGAGACAACCTCATATGCTCGTCTTTTATTGGTTGATTTTAGTTCAGCTTTTAACACACTGCAGCCACACTTTTTAATTAAGAGGTTAAATGATTTTAAAGTGCATCCTGTCATTATTAAATGGTACCACTCATTTTTAACTTATCATAAACAGCAAGTTAGTGTAAATGGAACTTTATCTAAATCCAGAACCCTCAGCACAGGAGCTCCCCAAGGCTGTGTTAGTTCACCATTTTTGTTCACCTTGTACACTGATGAAGGCAGAAGTGTCTATCCAGGCAATCAAATTATTAAATTTTCTGATGACGCTGCTATTTTATCACTACTTCAAAAGACTCATGATCTGTCAAGCTATTTTATAGAAATTCAGAGGTTTGTCAATTGGTGTGATGACAGTCATCTCATTTTGAAAACTGATAAAACAAAGGAGATGGTGTTTGACCCTTGGGGAATTGGTGACCACAGGCCTGTGGTCATCCACAACCACACTACAACACAGGTTAGTTCCTATAAATATTTGGGAGTATTTATTGACAATTCATTAACCTGGAGCACACATATTGATTACCTCTGCAGTAGACTACAACAGCAGCTGCATTTCTTGCGTAGATTAAGAATACATGGCGTTGATAAAAGGATTATGTTAATATTTTACCAGGCTGTGTTGGAGAGCTGTATTAGATACAGCATTACAGCTTGGTTTGGCAACCTCTCTGTGAAACTAAAGAACAGAGTGTTGCATTTAATTCATACAGCATGGAAAATGATTGGAGTTAAAGAGTATTTACCCATGCAGATCTTACATGACCAGGCAGCCTGTAGACAAGCTCAAAAAATAATCAGTGACATGAGCCATGTACTAAACAATGAACATGTGCGGCTGCCCTCAGGGAGGAGATACAGAGTCCCCAAGTGCAGCTTCAATAGATACAAGAACTCATTTATCCCGATGTCAGTAAAACTTTTAAACTCACATAAATAGGTCAGGGACACTGATAACTCCTGTTTTTAATGACTGCTGTTATATATTTATGTATGTGTCACTACACACATATGATGACTGCCCCTCCCTGAGCCTGGTTCTGCTGGAGGTTTCTTCCTGTTAAAAGGGAGTTTTTCCTCTCCACCGTCGCCAAGTGCTTGCTCACAGGGGATCGCCTGATTGCTGGGGTCTTTCTGCAACTGTGGGGGTTCCCCCTACAGTTGATAGTGCTTTGAGATGACTGTTGTTGTGAAATGGCGCTATATAAATAAAGTTGAATTGAATTGAATTGAATTATGTATGTACTTGTATTATTTATTGGGTTTTATTTCATTTATTATGTACTACATCCATTGTGTATGTGTGGATTGTGTGGTTGCAGCACGGGTGTCAAGCCCAAGACAAATTTCCCCTTGAGGGACAATAAAGTTTATCTTATCTTATCTTATTTAACCACATTTATGTAAAGATTTAAAAAGCATTAAAAAACATATCAAAAAAATTTCAAACATCATCAAATTCAATCTAAGAAACTTTAAACAAATTAGACCATTGCTGACAGTGTGGCAAAAATGTTTCTGTATGCAATGATCTTTTCACGCATCAATTACTGTCTTGCCAACTGGTCACTCACTGATGTAACAATAATCAAACCCATAGAATTCTAATACAAAAAAGCCATAAAAATCTTTGATAAGAAAGATCCCACATATCATTGTTGTCACATTTACAAGAAACACAATTTTCTGTCTTTTGAAAATTTTAAAACTGTTAAATTTGCCTGTTCAGTTTATAAAATATTAAATGGCTATGCACCACCCCCTTGGGAGAATATGTTAAACTGAGGACTGTCACCGGAACAACCACCAGAGCAACACTAGAGGAGACTGTGAGGTCCCTCAGAGACACACCACATTTGCTCAATCTGTGCTGTCATGCAACGATTGTGATAATGTCGATCAATCCTTTCTTCACACATGCGGAGGTAGTTCTCCGTTGAGTTGTTTCTGCCTGTGATAAGATGACTACGCCAGTTAGATCAGATCAATCCATGGCTATGGTTTCCCAGGTGGCAACGTCTATGCCAAAGTCCCGTAGGTCATATTTCAGCATATCTTTGTAAAGGAGTCGGGGCCAACCATGTTTTCAGGGAGCATTTACTACTTCCCCACAAAAAATGGTTTCGAGGAGACGTTTTTCCTCCATCCTCACAACATGACCAGCCCATCTTAGTCTGCAATTGTATAGCAAAGTGTACAGGTCAGAGGACCCTGTAAATTCAAGGACAATACTGTTAGGCAAATAGTCAGACCAGGAGACTCCGACTATTGAACACAGACAGTGTAGGTGGAATGAATTTAATCTGTGTTCTTGTCTGCTGTACGTAGACCAACTTTCACTGCCATACTGTTAGAGAAATTCTTGTAAACCTTCAGACAAAAATCAGGCTGGATCAGAGTTTCAGCAAATTTAATTACACTGGCCAGTGGAGAATAATGCAAAAATAGTCTTAAAGCCTATTCGCGCATTATTCTGACTCAAACACACATCACTCAGTTCTTTAAGCCCTCCGTTATCTGAGAGATGGAGGGGCAAATTGTCCATCATGATTGGTCCAGTACATCTGGTCAAAACTTGGTGTACAGGTTATCTTTTCTCAGGAACCATGATGCTCACTCTGTACCAGTCACACAGGAGCCACACAGGCTGGACTAAAAACAAGATGATAACTAGTGCAGCTGCAACCTTGACACTTTCACACAGACTCTGAGACAGGCTCTGAGACAAAGAAATTCACAAATATAAGACAAATATGACATTTTTCTATCATTCTCCCCCCTTTGATGCCATGCAAGGCATCAGAAAAGAATGGTTTATGGCATCCAAAACCCCATCTGACAACTATGCTAAGCGCCAATGCATTTGTGTGCAACAGACCTTAACTACCTATCGACGGGGAAAGTCCGCCATTGGCCCTGCTGCCCCAGGCACCGGCTAAACGTTTTAGTCCTTTAGGAGGAGAAATGAAACGATAATCTCATTGATCAATAAAGAAAATCGTTAATGGTAAAAACAGTGAAAGCAAAATGATGATAAAATGATAATAAAATGATATAATAAGATAAGATAAGATAAGATAAGCCTTTATTAGTCCCACAACGGGGAAATTCCAGGATTGCAACAGCACAGGGATAGCAACACTCAGAGCAACAATCAGAAGGCAAGAAAAAAAAAAAAAAACAAGCAAGCAAGAGCAGCTAATATACATATGTACGTATTACTATAAAATATATATATATACACACACACAGACACACAGTGCAGAGCATTGTAGCTGGATGGAATAAATATATGAATATATGAACACACAGTGCAGAGCATTGTAGCTAGATGGAATAAATATGTAAATATATAAACACCCACAGTACGGAGCATTGCAGCTAGGTGGAATAAATATGCAAGTATATAAACACACACAGTGCGGAGCAATGTAGCTAGATGGAATAATATGTAGATATATAAATATATAAACACACCCAGTGCTGAGCATTGTAGCTAGATGGAATAAATATGTAAATATATAAACACACACAGTGCAGAGCATTGTTGCTAGATGGAATGAAACAGCATAACCGTCTACTTAGTTATCCTACATGGTATGATTATGTGCCCATACATATTCTCACCCTCCATAGCGACCGGTAAGTTCCTAGTTGTATGCCGGAGGGGACCATTGTGTAAGTCTATTGCATCTTTTGCATTCAAAAAACTATTAGTTTGTTACGTCTTTTTGCTATCTCTGCGAGCAGCCCTGCTTAGGTTGTACAGTCTGACAGCCGTTGGTAGGAAGGACCTACGAAACCTCTCGGTTGTGCACCTGGGATGATGTAGTCTGCTGCTAAATGAGCTCCTCAGTGCATTCAGTATGTCCTGCATAGGGTGGAACTCGGACTCCAGCAGAGATGACAGTTTAGCCACCGTCCTTCTCTCTCCTATCTCCTCCATCGGATCAAGGCGCTGCCCCAGGACAGAGCTAGCTTTCTTAATCAGTTTGTTCAGTCTCTTCCTATCGGCTGCAGTAATGCCACTGCCCCAGCAGACCACTCCAAAAGTGATGGCTGATGCCACCACCGTGTCATAGAATGACTTCAGCAGCGCCCCTTGTACACCAAAAGACCTGAGTCTCCTCAGCAGGAACAGCCTGCGCTGTCCCTTCTTGTAGAGTGCATCAGTATTGTGTGACCAGTCTAGTTTATTGTTCAGATGAATACCCAGGTACTTATAGGATGTCACCATCTCGATGTCTGTTCCCTGTATATTTACTGGTACTGTGAGGGGCTGCCCATGCCTGCGGCAGTCCACCACCAGCTCCTTAGTTTTCCTCGCGTTGATCTGGAGGCAGTTCCGATGGCACCAGTCCACGAAGTCCTGGATAAGCCCTCTGTACTCAGCTTCATCTCCATTGGAGATGAGGCCAACGATCGCAGAGTCATCAGAGAACTTCTGTAGATGGCAGTGTGTTGTGTTGTGTGAGAAGTCCGCAGTATAAAGAGTGAACAGGAAGGGAGCCAGCACCGTTCCCTGGGGGGCCCCCGTGCTACTGATGATCGTGTCGGACACACAGTCCCGGGTTCTCACAAACTGAGGCCGGTTCGTGAGGTAGTCCAGGATCCATGATGACAGGTGCTGGTCCACCCCTGCGCGCAGCAGCTTGTCCTTCAGGATCATCGGTTGGATGGTGTTGAAAGCACTGGAGAAGTCAAAGAACATGATCCTCACCATATTCCCGGGCTTCTCCAGGTGGGACAGAGAACGGTGAAGGAGGAAGATCACCGCATCCTCCACCCCAATGCCATGCTGGTAGGCGAACTGGAGTGGATCCATCGCTGGTTCCACCAGGGGGCGGAGGTGAGCAAGGAGCAGTCTCTCCAGGGTCTTCATCAAGTGGGACGTCAAGGCCACCGGTCTGTAGCTGTTCAGGTCTTTGGGGTGGGAAGTTTTTGGTACAGGTACCACACAAGATGTTTTCCACAGCTGTGGTACCCTCCCCAGTTTCAGGCTCATGTTGAAGATATACGTCACAATCCCACACAGCTGGTCTGCACAGGACTTGAGGAGCTTTGTGCTGATGCCGTCCGGTCCCGGCGCCTTCCTCGCCTTGATCTTCCTCAGCTCCGTCCTCACCTGGGTCCTGGTCAGGGTCAGGATGGGGGGCTGTGTGTTGGGAGTGGGGGGGTGTTGGTGGAGTGGGGAGTGGGCAGCAGGACTTGATTTCTTTAGAGGCAGCAGTGGTTGTTGTGCAGTCAGGGGGGAGGGCGGTTGGTCAAATCTATTGAAAAACAGATTCAGGTTGTTCGCCCACTCCCTGCCCCCTGTGGCCTGGGGGGAGGTATTCTGGAGCCCCGAGATGGTTTTGAGGTTTCTCCAGACCCCGCTGATGTCGCTCTGTTGCAGCTTGTCCTCCATCTTCTTCCTGAAGCTGTCCTTGCCTTCTCTGATCTTTCTCCTCAGCTCCCTCTGTACGGACTTCAGCATCTCCCTGTTCCCTGACCTGAAGATCCTCTTCTTCTCTCTCAGAAGTGTTTTTATCTCAGGGTTGATCCAGGGTTTGTTGTTTGAGTGACGCCGTATGGTCTTGGTGGGAACGGATTTGTCCACACAGAAGCTGAGGTAGCCCGTGAAGGTGTGAATGAGGCCATCGATGTCCTCACCATGTGGATCGCAGAGCTGCTTCCAGGCGGTGGCTTCAAAACAGCCCTTTAGGGTGTCCATTGTCTCCTCAGACCATAACTCCACAGTGTGCATGGCCGGAGGTTGTCTGTGCACTAGGGGTTTGTACACCGGCCGGAGATGAACCAAGTTGTGATCCGATCTCCCGAGTGGGGGGAGTTGTGATGAGGTGTACGCCTCCTTAGTGTTTGCGTAGAATAAATCCAGTGTTTTATTGTCTCTAGTGTGGCATGTGACATACTGGGTGAACGTGGGTAGAATGGGAGACAGTGAAACATGGTTGAAATCGCCTGAGATGAGGAGAAGAGCATCTGGGTGTTCTGTCTGCAGCCTGCTGGTTACTGAATGGATGACGTCACGTGCTGTCCCAGCGTTCGCCGTCGGATTTGCATAAACAACAATGCAGATCACGTGTGAGTGTTCTCTCGGGAGATATGTAGGCCTCATGCTAACAGCTAGCAACTCAATGTCTTTGCTGCAGTGTCGTTGTTTAACAGTGATATGTCCCGGTCTGCACCAGTTGTTGTTAACATACATTATCACTCCACCGCCCCTAGCCTTGCCACTGTCTGGTGTTCGGTCAGCTCGTATCATGTGAAAACCCTCCAGCTCAATGTTAGCATCTGCTGCTAGTTCAGTTAGCCACGTCTCAGTAAACAAAAGGAGAGAGCACTCCCGGTATGTGCTATCATAACGGGAGATAGCCGCTAGCTCATCTAACTTTCCCAGTATCGACCGTACATTTCCCATGACAACAGATGGAAGGGAGGGTCTGTACCTTATATTTTTTGTCCTCCGCCTTACTCCAGCCCGGCAGCCGCGGCGTTTTCGCCTCAGTTCTCTCGGTATGTCGAGTTTTTCCAATGGGACCGGGTGGCGGTTGAATGCTAGCAGCTGTTCTCTGCTGTATCGTATCCTGCTATAAACAGTGGCTCCGTCCACCGGCTCAGGAGACATTTAGGACGATCTGTGTGTCCGTGATATAAGTGGGGTGAAAAAAAAAAAAGACGGATCAAAAGAGAGAGGAAGGGAAAAAGACTCGGAATCGAGCCGCTGTTGCAAAAGGCAGCCGACTGGTGTGGCGCCGATAAAAAAAAAAAAAAAAAAAAAAAAAAAAAGGGTATATACACTACCGTTCAAAAGTTTGGGGTCACCCAGACAATTATTTTGTGTTTTCCATGAAAAGTCACACTTATTTACCACCATGAGTTGTAAAATGAATAGAAAATATAGTCAAGACATTGACAAGGTTAGAAATAGTGATTTGTATTTGAAATAATATTTTTTTCCTTCAAACTTTGCGTTCGTTAAAGAATCTTCCATTTACAGCAATTACAGCATTGTAGACCTAACATGATTGCACAAGGGTTTTCTAATCATCCATTAGCCTTCTGATGCAATGAGCAAACACATTGCACCATTAGAACACTGGAGAGATAGTTGCTGGAAATGGGCCTCTATACACCTATGTAGATATTGCACCAAAAACCAGACATTTGCAGCTAGAATAGTCATTTACCACATTAGCAATGTATAGAGTGTATTTCTGATTAGTTTAAAGTTATCTTCATTGAAAAAAAGTGCTTTTTTTTCAAAAATAAGGAAATTTCTAAGTGACCCCAAACTTTTGAACGGTAGTGTATGTGTTATAGTTACACGTCATTGCAGCTTATATAAAAAGCAACATAAAAGATAAAACAATATAAAACAAAATAATAATAATAATAATAATAATAATAATAATAATAAAGTGTAATGATGCAATGTAAAAATAGAAATGAGAGTAATAAAAATAAAATAAAAACAAAATAAAAGTAAAAGTAACAAAAGTAATGCTTCAAACTTCATATATGTATTTACAAGTAGTACATTTCAACTTCACATCATGATCATGCAACACCTTTCAGTTTTCTGCATGTCAGTCATATTTTAACTCTGTACTTGGGTCATGGAGAGACACCTTGAGCTCATGCTGTTTGTTCATCATCCCCACCATCCCCGGCAACTGCACCATGGTACATTACCAAGTTAACATGAACAAGTCTCATCATCATTCTTGTAAACCTTCAGTCAAAAACCAGGCTGGATCAGAGTTTCAGCAAATTTAATTACACTGGCCAGTGTAATTAAATTTGCTGAAACAAATTTTAACGGAGAGCTGAAACAAGCCCTCCGTTATCTAGGAGGTGGAGGAGCAAATTGTCCATCATGATTGGTCCAGTACATCTGGTCAAAACTTGGTGTACAGATTATCTTTTCTCAGGAACCATGATGCTCACTCTGTACCAGTCACACAGGAGCCACACAGGCTGAACGAAAAACAAGATGATAACTAGTGCAGCTGCAACCTTGACACTTTTACACAGACTCTAAGACAATGCAAACACAAATATAAGACAAATATGAAATTTTTTTTATCATTCCTTTTATATCACATACAAAAGAATACTGAGAACAAAGGCAGAGTAGACTTTCACCTTTGTCTCAATGGACAGGTGGTAAGGGGCACCAAGATCTGGAATAATATACCACTTGCAATCAGAGAACATACCACACGTTTAAGACTCATTGTCAAAATTGACTTTTAAACAACCAAAACTGTACCCATAACTAGTGGTTGCTCTGCAGCATGCACATACTATACTGTATGTATATATATGTGCCCGTGCATCACACACATGTACCCCGCCTCTTGTTTGTTGCTGTTGTTTGTTGTTGCTGTGAGGTGCCTGGGTGCATGTGTGTGTACACATACACAGCACTTCACTCGTGTGACATTTGAATGTTTGGTTTTGTAGCACCTTAAGTCTTGCACTTTAGCATATCCACTTTGTTCAGTTTCATTGCAGATGTTCTTCTCGTGTATGACGTTTGTGTGTTTTTGTGACCCGCCGGGGGACTACAGATGCAAATTAGCAGTATTGCTAAATCTGGCATTCTTACATTTGTATTAATGTTCATTAGTATGTAATGTCCCTTTCAAATAAACATTAAACTTAAACTTCACTTAAACCCAACAAGGTTTTAAATTTGCAAAGAAAAATATGCCAATTTTTAAAAAAGCAAAACATATTTCAGCCAAAAATATAACAATTTTTGAAAAAAAAAATGGTTTAATGTGGAAAACACCCATGCAATTTTGTAAGGAAAAAAGACAAACTTTTTTTCAAACAATCCAGAAATTAGCAGAAAACATAGTAATTTTGTGAAAAAAGGGTAACAAATTGTTTGTTTGAGGAGTGGGTTTGAGGCTCCCTCATAGACAAAAAGGAGTGGGTTAGAGGCCTTCCTGATTAAAGGAGTTTGAGGCTTGACAAAACCTAAGGCACGGTGGCGCAGTGGCGGAGTGGTTAGCACTGCGGCAGCACAGCAACTCACCCTTGGCCGGGGGATCCTGGGTTCGATCCCAGCCCCCGACCAACAGTGATCTGTGTGGAGTTTGCATGTTCTCCCCGTGTCTGCGTGGGTTTACTCCGGGATTTCTCTGGTTTCCTCCCACATGCCAAAAACATGCAAGTTAGGTTAACTGGCATCAAACTGGGGATTCTAAATTGTCCTTAGGTATGACTGTGAGAGTGAATGGTTGTCTGTCTCTCTGTGTTGGCCCTGCGATGGACTGGCGATCTGTCAGAATCAGAATCAGAATCAGGTTTATTGCCATTGTTCATGTGATACACAAACTAGGAATTTGTCTCGGTGCCATGCTGCAACATTAAAAACATAATGAGAAAAAGGGATAAACTAAAAAACTAAAGGACTAGAAACGTGCAATAAGTGTAGAAAAATAAGTAATAATAAGTAATAATAATAATAATACTAGTAATAATGAGTAGTACTAGTCAAGGCAGTTTTAAAAAAAACTGCCAGGGTGTACCCTGCCTCTCACCCAAAAGATGCTGGGATAGGATCCAGCCCCCCCGCAACCCGAACAGGATTAAGCGGAAGAAGATGAATGAATGAATGAATGAATGAAAAAACCTAAGGCTATTTGGATTAGTCAAAATATTGTCTGTGTGTTGTTTTTTTCATGTATAAAAACTAAAAGGAAAGGAAAGGAAGTTCAAGGCCTTCTAATATGTAGATTCTTTTTGCACCTTGCTGTAATGCTTTAATGTTTTTATGTAAAGCACTCTGAATTATCTTGTACACGAAATGTGCTATACAAATAAACTTGCCTTGCCTCATGTTCTGCCCTCCAGGCAGATGAGGGTTTAGAAGCAGGACCCATGAACGCAGGCCGGAATATGGTGCAAACAATAATTTATTAACAAAAAACAACTGAAAACTAAATGTGCAACACAAGGTGGAACTGGCAGGGAGTACAGATGATGAGACCAACCAGAGAACAAGCACAAACTAAGATAAATAAGCATAAACTAACAGAGAAAACAAGACGTGTAACTTACGTCTGGACACTGAGAAGGCCGCTGCACCGCAGTTCGGTGCAGCAGCCCTTAAATAAGGCAAAGGGGAATGATAACATGTGTGGGTCACAGGACCAAGGATAATCAAACAAAACTAATGACAGCTGTGACAGCCCGTGAACTTGAGCTAGGAGGAGGAAGTAATCACAGAGCGCTGTCAAAATAAAAGCACAGGAAAATATGGCAAAAAGGTAACTGACTAAAAATATGAAGTGAATACAAAATGAGAAACACACCAGATAATACAGACAGGGAGAAATTAGCCATAAAGGTGAGGACCAGATAAATACAAAAACAAGAGATGCAAATACCGGAATACTAATATCAATATACAAAATGAGAACTGAAGGCAAGGGTAGGCTCATGTCTAAAAGGCAGATAATATTCATGATGCAAAACTGGATGGTCATGGACACATAAGATCAAAGACAAGAAAATAATAATTAAACTAAGAACAAAAACTTTCATAAACACAAACAAAAGGCAAACTCCAATAACACAATGCATCCAACCAACCAGATAAATACTAAAGTGGGGAAGTTAGAGAAAATAAACAGAATAACAAAAAGTGTGAGCGCATGTTCCCCAACCGTGCTCCGCGCCATGACACACTGGGCCCCACATGGGTTTAATGTGGGTGAGCAGGTTTCAGTAACACTGGAGCCATACGCAAAATTACTAGAAAAAAGACACAAATTTAGGAGAACAAATTTTTAAAATTTAGGAGAAAAAAGTTCCAAATCCCCCCCCCCCCCAAGAAATAGTACATTTAAACGAAAAAGTCAAAAATTCGCAAAAAAAATGGTAGCAAATTAATGAGAAAAAAGTCACAAATTTATGAGAACAAAAGTCACAATTTTATGACAATTTTTTTTTTGAAAATTTAGGAAAAAAGTTAAAAATTTACAAAAAAAATAGTAAAATTCCTTGAAATGAGTTACAAGCTCAAAAGAAAAATGTGTCAAATTTACAAGAAGAGTCACAAATTTATGAGGAAAAAAATTAGAAAAAGTTGCAAATTAACAAAAAACGTAGCAAATATATGAGTAATCAAATTGAAAATTTACAAAAAGTTACAGATTTATGAAAAAAAAACTGCAAGTTTACAATAAAAAATTGAAAAAGTTCCAAATTTACAAGATAAATGTCACAATTTTACAAGAAAGACTGATAAATGTATGAGAAAAATTTGCAAGTTTAGTCTACAAGAAAAAATAACAGATTTATGAGAAAAGTTGCAAGTTTACACTCAAAAAAGTTGCAAATTTATGACAAATTCTAAAATTTTCAAGAAAAATGTATCAAATTTATGTGACTAAAGTCAACTTTACTAGAAAAAGGGACAAATTAAAAAAAAAACAAGGGCAAATTTATGAGAAAGTCACAAATATACAAAAAAATAGTAGCAAATTTAACAAAACAAAGTCACAAATTTACTAGAAAAAAGTTATAAATATGTGAGAGAAAAAAGTCACAAATTTATGAGAAAAAATTTGAAACTTTATGTGAAAAAGTCACAAATTTACAAAAAAGTAGCAAATTTATGAGAAAAAAACTTGCAAATTTATGAATTTTTTAAAAAAAATTTAGGAAAAAAGTTACAAATTTACAAAAAAAATCCCAAAATTTAGCAAATATATAAGTAAATAAATTGAAAATTTACAAGAAAAAGTTACACATTTATGAAAAAAACTGCAATTTTACAGTAAAAAATGAGAAAGTTCCAAATTTACAAGAAAATGTCACAATTTTACAAGAAAGACTAATAAATGTATGAGAAAAAAGTTGCAAGTTTTGCCTACAAGAAAAAAAATAACAGATTTATGAGAAAAAGTTGCAAGTTTATGAGAATGTTTAAAGAACACAGTAAAGGAAAATTTAGGAGAAAAAGTGGCAAATTTACAAAAAAATTGTAAAATTCTTTGAAAAGAGTTACAAACTTACAAAAAAAAAATGTAGCAAATTTACAAGATAAAAGTCCCAAATTTGAGGAACAAATTTCAAAAAGCTGCAAATTAACACAAAAAGGAGGAAATGTATGAGTAAATAAATTGAAAATTAACAAGAAAAAGTTATAAAGTTATGAAAAAAAACTGCAAGTTTACAGTAAAGAAAAAGATAAAGTTCCAAATTAAGAAAAATGTCACAAATTTACAAGAAAATAGCACATCTACAAGCAAAAAAATGAACAAATTCATGAGGAAAAAGTTGCAGGATTACAGTAAAAAAGTGGAAAATTTATGAGAAAGTTCCAAAATTACAAGAAAAGGTTAGTAATTTTGCAAGAAAAAACTCACAATTTTACAAGAAAGACTGATATATGTTTGAGAAAAGAATTTCAAGTTTACAGTAAAAAAAAAAGTTGCAATATATGAGAAAGTTTCAAATTCTCAAGAAAAATGTATCAAATTTATGGGAAAAAAGTCACAAATTTACAAGAAAATGCTAAATTTATGAGAAAATAAGTTGAAAATGGGTAAACAGATAAAGTCCATGTGGGCAAACACAAGTGGGGCCAACAGCCCACATTTAACCTATAGTGGGGCCCACATGCTGGCTGGGGAGGAGACTTTTTGGGATAGAAATCACTCACAGTGAATGAGTCACGTGGGTACGTTGAGCAAGATGGCGGCACACTAATTTAGCTCTTGTCACCCTGTCCACCAAACTGTTTTGTACCTGGCTATTTGCTACATTCCTCGAGCAAACCAGCTTCGGTCAGTGCCCGTATGTTTGTTTAAGCTGTCCGGCGATAGTTTTTGGGTCCAAATGACTTCTAAGGGAGGACACGCAGGCCGCGTATCTACCAGGAAGGGTCCCAGCCATGTGGAGGAAGCCGCCATACCCACTTTAAAACCCAATACACAGGACGCCGAGCCAAGGAACATGGAGACTATGTTTGTTGAAATGACCAAAATAAGCATGACGCTTCAGGTGGTCGCAGCAGATAACTCAACCATTAAAGCTACAACTACGGAGCTAAAGAATGCAGTGAACAACATACATGAGAGGTTGGAGGAGATGGAGGCATGGATTTCTAAAGTGGAAGATACAGTAGACCCACTAGTGAACGACAATGAAGCCCGCGATAAAAAGATGGAAATATTACAGAACCGTCTACAGGAGCTGGAAAACTAAGAAAAATAACGTGAGACTTGTGGGTTTGAAGGAAACATACAGAACAAACGGCAAGATGGAAGCATGTGTGAAGAAAATCTTATATGAAGGGCTCGGCATTGACGTGGACGGAGAATTTGAGGTGGGGAGAGCACACCGGACGGCGGCCCCCAGACCTCTGTCTGCAGTCTGTATGTCGAAGTGTCCTTGAGCAAGACACTGAACCCCCAGTTGCTCCTGGTGGCCAGGCTAGCGCCTGTGTGTGTATGGCAGCTCTGCTGCCATCAATGTGTGAATGTGTGCGTGAATGGGTGGATAGCAGGATCTGTAAAGCGCTTTGGTCATCCAGAGATGAGAAAAAACACTATATAAGTGAGCGCCAGTTACCATTTACCTGCTGAAGACCAGCCGCCCAGACCGGTGCTCATTAGATTTCTACGACAATCAGCGAGGGAGAAAGTGATCACCATGGCGAGAGAGAAACGTGGAATAAAATGGGAAAATCTGAAATTATCGGTGTTCCCAGATGTTGCTAGAGAACTGGCTCTAAAGAGGAAAACTTTCACGGCAGCGAGGAAATCTGTGCAGCTTCATAACGTAAGATACAAGCTGACATACCCAGCTACTTTGCGCTTTACATGGGAATGGAAGAGCTGCAGCTTTACCGATGCAAGAGATGCTGAACAATATATCGAGGAGAATTTTACTAGGCATGAATGAATCTGCATACCATTATGCATATAGCGTGGACCAATGACATTCAGTGGGTAATAGATTTAATATTGTGTTGTTAAATTGGCGGTGGTGGTGGTGGAGGGGGGGGGGGGGGTGAGGATTTAGCTTTGTGCTGCCTGAGCCAAGGCCAGAGGAGACACCTAGTGGCCGGGTGAGCGATACTCCACGGTCCAAGATGTTTTTGTTATTGTTTGATATTTTTGAGTTGTTACTAAGGAGCAGGGACCTTAGGCCCTTGTTAATGTTGTCTGAGGTGCATTTAAGTTTTTATTATTTTTGGTTCTTACCTCAGATGTTCAGAGGTATTCAATTCAAAAACGTTCAAGTCTATATTAACGTGTTTTGATAAGGGTATGGTATTGACTGAAATAACCAGGGAAATAACTGATAGTATTATCACAAGTAAGAAGCAAGTTTTAAAGTGGGATATTGGCTATAGTAGGATACCAGGTAGCCAGTCCTCTATCATGAATATAAGATAAGATAAGATAAGATAAGCCTTTATTAGTCCCACAATGGGGAAATTCCAGGATTGCAACAGCACAGGGATAGCAACACTCAGAGCAACAATCAGAAGGCAAGAAAAAAACAAGCAAGCAAGAGCAGCTAATATACTGTACATATGTACATATTACTATAAAATATATATATACACACACACACACAGACACACAGTGCAGAGCATTGTAGCTGGATGGAATAAATATGTAAATATATAAACACCCACAGTACGGAGCATTGCAGCTAGGTGGAATAAATATGCAAGTATATAAACACACACAGTGCGGAGCAATGTAGCTAGATGGAATAATATGTAGATATATAAAAACACAGTGCGGAGCATTGTAGCTAGATGGAATAAATATATAGATATATAAATATAAACACACCCAGTGCTAAGCATTGTAGCTAGATGGAATAAATATGTAAATATATAAACACACACAGTGCAGAGCGTTGTTGCTAGGTGGGATGAAACAGCATAACCGTCTACTTAGTTATCCTACATGGTATGATTATGTGCCCATACATATTCTCACCCTCCATAGCGACCGGTATGTTCCTAGTTGTATGCCGGAGAGGACCATTGTGTAAGTCTATTGCATCTTTTGCATTCAAAAAAACTATTAGTTTGTTACGTCTTTTTGCTATCTCTGCGAGCAGCCCTGCTTAGGTTGTACAGTCTGACAGCCGTTGGTAGGAAGGACCTACGAAACCTCTCGGTTGTGCACCTGGGATGATGTAGTCTGCTGCTAAATGAGCTCCTCAGTGCATCCAGTATGTCCTGCATAGGGTGGAACTCGGACTCCAGCAGAGATGACAGTTTAGCCACTGTCCTTCTCTCTCCTATCTCCTCCATCGGATCAAGGCGCTGCCCCAGGACAGAGCTAGCTTTCTTTTTTTTTTTTCCACAATATCTTTATTGAACCTTTTTTTTTTTTTAACAAACATGATACAAACAATCAAACACTCACACTAAAGTACTACAAAAAAAAAATGCACTAAAAACACCAACAACCACCAACAAAATCAAGTCTTCAACAATGCTCCTCTGTTTAGTCTAGACAATCCAATACATAAGTATACATATTATGTTCACCAGTTTGGAATTTACAAGGTCCACACACATCATTCACCTTCTTCTTCAAGAGTTATGTTTAAATTTTTTACATAATCAATAAAAGGTCTCCATATATTCTCAAACACAATTTCCTTTGATTTCAGTATATATGTTATTCTTTCTAATGGAAGGTTTGTTAACATCTGTCTTAACCACTGAGTCACATCTGGTCTATGAGTCTTTTTCCATAATAGTGCAATACATTTTTTGGCATTAAGCAAACTGAGGTCTATGAATGTTCTTTCACTTTTATTAAAATTATGCTTTTCTGGGTACAGACCCAACAAAAACAGTTTAGGATTCAATATGATTTGTTTTGAGATTATTTTTTCAATTGTTACCCTCACCTCTTCCCAAAACATTCTTATTAATCTACATTCCCATATACAATGAAATAGGGTTCCTTTACTTTCCATGCATTTTGTGCATGTATCTGGTATATTTTTGTTATATCTATTT
Source organism: Pholidichthys leucotaenia (assembly GCA_020510985.1). Lineage (NCBI taxonomy): Eukaryota > Metazoa > Chordata > Actinopteri > Cichliformes > Pholidichthyidae > Pholidichthys > Pholidichthys leucotaenia. The sequence continues at coordinate 9,632,334 of CM035839.1, read as the reverse complement.
AACTCCTCCGGTGTAACATACATCCGCATTAACCATTTGAAATGTATCAATTTAAGGCGTGCATTTATTGATTTGGTTTGAGCTTCTGTACAAGCCAATTCCCATTGTTCCTCTGAAATTTCAATTTGCAGATCTTCTTTCCAGTAGTTTAATCTTTTCAGTGAATTTTCACTTGAAGATAGTGTCAATGAGTTATAAAACTCTGAAATAATACCCTTTCTTTTACTATCTTTCATCATCATTTTTTCCAAGGATGAATAAATAGGTCGAGTGAGAGCTTTATTTTGATTTGATCGAATAAAGTTTCTAAGTTGAAGATATTTAAAAAAATGTGTTCTATTGAGATTAAATTTGATCCTCAGCTCTTCAAAAGACATTATGTTGTCTGCACATGGCAAATATAAATCCTGAATCTTTTGTATCCCTTTTAAATTCCATACTTTAAATACAGCGTCCGCTCTCCCTGGTTTAAAATATTGATTACCCCATATTGGACTAAATTGTGACAATAACTGTGGTTCTTTTAAATAGTTTTTAGCTTCACACCATATTTTGATCATATGCTTTACAAATGGATTTTTAACTTGTTTTTGTAATTTTTTTGCCGAATCTGAGTATATGAATATGGGAAGAGGTAAAGGTAAATTGTATGATTCCATTTCAGTCCAGTGAGGGAGATCATTTGATGAAAAATAATATGTCATAGACCTCAGTTGTGCCGACCAATAATACAACATAAAATTTGGACATTTCAGACCTCCACGATCAAATGGTAAATATAATAAAGACAAACGTAATCTAGCCCTCCTGTTGTTCCATATAAATTCCACTAACTTTTTTTTTATTCTTGAGAATAGATCTAAAGGTGGTGATAAGGGAATGTATTGAAATAAATAAAGTATTTTAGGTAAAATATTACTTTTAAGTATATTGATTCTCCCGATCATCGACATTGGTAGTGACATCCATCTCTGAGTTAACTCATTGATATCTGTCATTAAGGCTTCATAGTTGACACTGGCGACTGATTCTAGCTTAGGCATAATTTGGATTCCTAAATATTTAAACTGATTTACAACATTGAATTGATTTACCTCAGGGGCTGGGTAATTTCTCTGGGTCTCATTTAGCATTAATATTGAAGATTTAGTTTTATTTATTTTATATCCTGATATTTCCCCAAAATTCTTTATTAAATTCAACAAGGTTGGAATTGATTTTTTTAGATTCGACATAAACAAAATTATATCATCGGCGTACAGGGAGATTTTATGTTCTGTTGGTCCAACTTTAATTCCATATATTTGTGAATGTAAACGTATCGCTATCGCTAAAGGTTCAATTGCCATAGTAAACAGTAAAGGTGAAAGTGGACAGCCTTGTCGACATCCTCTATTGATTTTTATTGGTTTTGAAATATTGTTATTTGTTAGGATTTCTGCTGTAGCATTATTGTATATTATTTGAACCCATTTTATGAAATTATTTCCAAGTCCAAACCTTTGTAGGACTTCAAAAAGAAAGGGCCATTCAACTCTATCAAAGGCCTTTTCGGCGTCCAATGATAGGAGAGCTGTATCCGGTGCTTCTTTATTAAAATAAATAATATTAAATAGTCTTCTTACATTATGGAAGCCTTGTCTACCCTTTATAAAGCCATTCTGATCTCGATTAATAATATTTGGTCAAATTTCTTGTATTCGTCTTGCTAAAATTTTACAGATTATCTTAAGGTCGGCGTTTAATAGGCTTATTGGTCTCATATTTTCACATTTATTAGAGGGCTTACCTGGTTTTGGCAGCAGTATAATTAAGGCATTATTTATGTATGATGGTAAATTATTATTTTGAAATGCTTCTAAAACCATTTCCAAAAAAGGTTTTATTAATTTATTCTTAAATTTTTTATAAAGGTCAACTGGAAGACCATCTGGTCCTGCACTTTTTCCTGATTTCATATTATCAATGGCTAGCCCAACTTCTTCTTGACTAATTTTAGACTCCAATATCTCCCTGTTTTCATTTGGAATACACGGTATAGATAGTTCGTTCAAAAACCCATTTAGTTTTGTTAAATCAGGTTCATTTTTGGTATCATATAATTTTTCATAGTAATCTCTAAAGGCTCTATTAATTTCTAAAGGATCTATAACTACCTGTCCCTTACTTATAATACTGGTAATTGGTGTTTTAATTTCCAATTGTTTAATCTGCCATGCTAATAATTTTCCTGATTTTTCACCTTGTTCATAAAAAGATTGTTTCAATCTTAGAAGACTCGAGGCAGCTCTATTCGCTGATTTTTTGTCGTATTCAGCTCTCAAAATCAGTAATTCATTCTCCAACCTTGGGTCACTTCCTGCATACACTTTTTCCTGAAGACTTTTTATTTTATGTTCCAATTTAGCTCTCTCCTCTCGAGTCTTCTTAGATTTTGATCCTGTATAACTAATAATATGTCCCCTAATAAAAGCTTTGAAAGCCTCCCACTTTACACATGCTGATGTTTGTGTAGTATTGATGTCAAAGAACTCGTCTATTCTATCTGTTTTTCTATATACTTGACAAATTCCTCATCCTGAAGCCATTTATGCTGAAATTGCCATCTGCCTGATTCCTTTGTCAATTTTTTATCTACATATATTAGACAACAGGGTGCATGATCAGAGATCACGATGTTATCATAAAAGCAGTTTTGAATCTTGGACCTTAATTCTGTGGAAATCAAAAAATAATCAATACGTGAGAATGTCTTGTAGGTACTGGAATAACAAGAATAGGCTTTAACTTGTGGTTTCATTTCTCTCCATATATCTAACAATCTCAATTCTTTCATAAAATGATTAATAGTCATCCTACATCCAATGTGCGTACAATCCAGTCCTGTTGATCTATCCACACCTGGATTCAATGTACAATTAAATCCCCTGCTATTATATGTTGCCCTGTAAGTGATGATAAGATGAGAAATAAATTAGCAAAGAACTTCTGATCATCTATATTGGGACCATATAAGTTCACAAGATTTATATTTTCTAATAGCAAAGAACCTTGAATGATTACATATCTTCCAAATTTGTCTCCAATTACATTTTTCACTTGAAAAGGAACTGATTTATGTATGAGAGTCATAACTCCCCTGGCTCGGGATGAAAATGAAGAGGTGAATACACTTCCCTGCCATCTACTCCTAATTCTTTTAACATCCTCCTCTATCAGATGAGTTTCTTGTAAAAACACAATTCTTGAACCCATGTCCTTTATTTTATTCATAACTTGTTTAAGTTTTTTTAAATTTTGTAGACCTCTGCAATTCCATGAAGTTAAATTAAGATTAACACTTTGGTCCATGATCAATAGAGAGTTTGGGATTACCTTGCAGTGTAAACATGCTCATACAGAGAAGCAAAAACATGAGTGGTTGAACATTCATCCTACAAACTACACACAAACAAATTTCCCCTTCCCACACTTGTGGCAAACCCCCCAAAATCAAAAGAAAAATTCTGTCTCCCGATATAGCCATCGACCGTTCCACACCCACGGGGAACAGCCTAAGCCACTCCTTCTTCATCCTCCCAATCACCCTAACTCTACTGCTTTTAATGACGTAACATTAACTCTCCTCTGTAGTTTTCCAACTTAACTCCAAAATTTTTAACAACTTTGTACATCATAGTTTTTTTTTTTGTTTGTTTGTTTTGTTTTTGTTTTGTTTTTTTAATATATAATACAATCTATATTTTGTAAACTTACTATTTACTTCAAGTCAGTCAGATGCCTGTGCAAATGCTTAATTATTCTACCTTATATTTTGTTCATGCTTAGCTCCCACCAGTCTCTTCTTCTTCTTTGATCTTCTTGATGAACTCCTGCGCCTCCTCTGGGGTCTTGAAGATGTGGGTTCTGCCCTCATACGTGGTCAGCAGTCTCGCAGGATAGATTACACCATGACGAATCCCAAGGTTGCGCAGCTCCTTACGTACGGGATCAAACTGCTTCCTCAATTGCTGGATTCCTGTGGCCAAATCTGGGTAGAACCGCACCTGCTGGTCCTGGTGTTTAATCTCTCCTTTAGCACGTGCAGCGTTGAAGATCTTCATCCTGTCTCTGTTGCTAAGAAACTTCATAATTAAGGTCCTCGGCGGTCCCTTATCTCTCCATGGGCCAATACGATGTGCTTTTTCCAGAACCACTGCTGATTGCAACTCCTCGCTGCCCAGCACCTCCGGAATCCACTTTTCCAGAAAGGAACATACGTCCCGACCTTCTGATTCCTCTGGAAGACCCACCAGCCTCAAATTATTCTGTCTCGACCGAGATTCCAAATCCAAAATATTATCTTCCAGAGATTTATTTTTTTTTTTCCAAAGTGCGCACCTTTAATTGAAGACGGGTGACGTCATCTTCAGCACTAGCGAGACGGAGCTCCATCTGCGCCGTTCGTTCTACACAGTCACCCAATTCCTTTCTTATTCCTTCCAACGCTGTCATAATCCCATCAAATCTAGAGGAAAAGTCCGCTCTCATTGAACTCATGGCAGCCATCAGCGCATCTGCGCCATTCCCCGCAGATATCGCACCGTTGCCAGCCTCCTCCGCCATATATGGAGTTTTGTTTGCTGCGTCACAGACCTGAAAGTCCGTTAATTTGGACTGTTTCGGCGGCTCGCTTTTTCCTTTTCCTGGTTTTCCAGCCTTAGGCTTCGCCGACATATCCTCGCCCAAATGCTGGGATACGTTCTGTCCCAAATGAGAGAGTTATTTGCCGATTTTTTTTCTCCAGGAGCAGAGCAGAGCGAGACACGTCCGTCCTACGTGGCAGCCATAACCGGAAGTCAGAGCTAGCTTTCTTAATCAGTTTGTTCAGTCTCTTCCTATCGGCTGCAGTAATGCCACTGCCCCAGCAGACCACTCCAAAAGTGATGGCTGATGCCACCACCGTGTCATAGAATGACTTCAGCAGCGCCCCTTGTACACCAAAAGACCTGAGTCTCCTCAGCAGGAACAGCCTGCGCTGTCCCTTCTTGTAGAGTGCATCAGTATTGTGTGACCAGTCTAGTTTATTGTTCAGATGAATACCCAGGTACTTATAGGATGTCACCATCTCGATGTCTGTTCCCTGTATATTTACTGGTGCTGTGAGGGGCTGCCCATGCCTGCGGCAGTCCACCACCAGCTCCTTAGTTTTCCTCGCGTTGATCTGGAGGCAGTTCCGATGGCACCAGTCCACAAAGTCCTGGATAAGCCCTCTGTACTCAGCTTCATCTCCGTTGGAGATGAGACCAACGATCGCAGAGTCATCAGAGAACTTCTGTAGATGGCAATGTGTTGTGTTGTGTGAGAAGTCCGCAGTATAAAGAGTGAACAGGAAGGGAGCCAGCACCGTTCCCTGGGGGGCCCCCGTGCTACTGATGATCGTGTCGGAAACACAGTCCCGGGTTCTCACAAACTGAGGCCGGTTCGTGAGGTAGTCCAGGATCCATGATGACAGGTGCTGGTCCACCCCTGCGCGCAGCAGCTTGTCCTTCAGGATCATCGGTTGGATGGTGTTGAAAGCACTGGAGAAGTCAAAGAACATGATCCTCACCATATTCCCGGGCTTCTCCAGGTGGGACAGAGAACGGTGAAGGAGGAAGATCACCGCATCCTCCACCCCAATGCCATGCTGGTAGGCGAACTGGAGTGGATCCATCGCTGGTTCCACCAGGGGGCGGAGATGAGCAAGGAGCAGTCTCTCCAGGGTCTTCATCAAGTGGGACGTCAAGGCCACCGGTCTGTAGCTGTTCAGGTCTTTGGGGTGGGAAGTTTTTGGTACAGGTACCACACAAGATGTTTTCCACAGCTGTGGTACCCTCCCCAGCTTCAGGCTCATGTTGAAGATATACGTCACAATCCCACACAGCTGGTCTGCACAGGACTTGAGGAGCTTTGCGCTGATGCCGTCCGGTCCCGACGCCTTCCTCGCCTTGATCTTCCTCAGCTCCGTCCTCACCTGGGTCTTGGTCAGGGTCAGGATGGGGGGCTGTGTGTTGGGAGTGGGGGGGGGGGTGTCGGTGGAGTGGGGAGTGGGCAGCAGGACTTGATTTCTTAGAGGCAGCAGTGGTTGTTGTGCAGACAGGGGGGAGGGCGGTTGGTCAAATCTATTGAAAAACAGATTCAGGTTGTTCGCCCACTCCCTGCCCCCCGTGGCCTGGGGGGAGGTATTCTGGAGCCCCGAGATATTCATGCTTTTAACCAAAGACATGGCTAAATATATCATCTGGAACATTAATGGCTGTGGGGATCCTAGAAAGAGAGGGAAGGTCCTCACATATCTCAGACATAATAAAGTAGATATAGCTTTCATTCAAGAGACCCATTTTAAGGGAGAGGAGGCAGCCAAATTGAAATGGGGCTGGGTGGGCCAGGTTTTTCATAGCTCCTACTCAAGCAAGAGGAATGGGGTTTGTATTCTAATAAATAAAAAATTGGGTTTTGTTTTGGTCAAAGAACGTAAGGATAATGAAGGCAGAATGGTCTGTATTGAGGCAGTTATTAATGGGGTAAAATGGTGTTGTGTAACATACGTATATGCACCTAATAAAGAAGACCCAAATTTTTTTAACGAAGTGAACAAAATTTTAGGGGAAACAGAGGGTCAAATTATATTGGCAGGTGACTTCAACCAAGTGATGGATGTATTTTTGGATAAGAGTAAATTCAGTGACTCGACAACTACAAAAGACAGGGCTGCTATCCGTATGCTGTGTGAAGATGTGGGTTTGGTGGATATTTGGCGACTGGTAAATCCGAGGGGGAGGGAGTACACCTTCTTCTCCCACTGCCAGAAATCAGACTCCAGGATAGACTTTTTTCTAATTTCAAGTAATATTGTAAAATCTGTAATTGAGAGTAAAATAAATGCAATGGCCCTGTCAGATCACGCAGCTATAGAGTTATGTATTGACATTGATATTGACAAGGATAGAAAAGGCAGATGGAGGTTAAATACATCACTTCTACATGATGAAACATTTAATCTGACAATGAAGGAAGAACTCAAGTATTACTTTGAGCTCAATTCAGGTACTACAGGCTCAAGAGCCACAGAATGGGAAGCATGTAAAGCATTTATCGGGGGGGGGGGGGGGAAATCATAGGACAGGCATCAAAAAAGAAAAATGAAAATAGGGATAAAATCAAGGATCTGGAATATCAAATTAGAAAAAGCACTATCAAGACACTTTTCAGATAAATTATATCAAGATATATGTAAATTTAAATTCCAGTTGCAGTTAATCTATAATAAAAAAGCTGAATATGCCTTATTTAGGCTCAGAACAACTTTCTATGAGGAGGGGGAGAAAACAGGCAAGCTGCTTAGTCGGCAACTGAAACAACAGAACTCCTACAATATGATACCAGTAATTAAGAAGGGGAATACCCTGGTGTCACCTAGAAAAGAAATAAATGACATATTTAAACAATTTTTTAGGGAACTTTATACATCACAAGGCAGCTTAAATCCAAACAACATCAATGATTTTTTTCCTAATATTACTCTACCAAAATTAGCCGATGAACATGTGGAACTTTTAGATAATCCTATAACAGAGGCGGAGATTAGGATGGCAGTATCACAGATGAAAACGGGGAAATCACCTGGCATGGATGGATTCCCAGTAGAATATTATAAACAATACATTGAAATATTAGCACCAAAGTTATTGGAAGTCTACAATGAGGCATTCATATTAGGATTCCTCCCACCATCATTTAATGAAGCCTTAATATCAGTAATCCCTAAAAAAAGATAAAGACACAACAGAACCCTGTAATTATAGACCCATAAGCTTATTAAATGTGGACTGCAAAATTCTTACAAAGATTCTTACTCTTCGCTTAGAGAGAGTACTCCCTAATGTAATTCATCCAGACCAGGCTGGATTTATGAAAAATTGATCTTCTACAGACCATGTGAGAAGATTATTACACCTGATCTGGCTTAATCATTCAAACCAGGACCCGACTGTAGCCATTTCACTTGACGCCGAAAAGGCTTTTGATCGGGTGGAATGGGAATTTTTACTTTATACGTTAACACAGTTCGGCTTTGGACCAGTTTTTATTAATTGGATTAAGATAACATACAAAAACCCCAAGGCAGCCTTAACAACTACTGGAACGATTTCATCTTTCTTCGGCCTTTCGAGAGGTACCAGACAAGGTTGTCCGCAGTCCCCCTTACTCTTCAACATTGTACTTGAACCACTTGCTATTGCCATCAGATCAGATGGAAATATTAAGGGAGTGGGGGGAGGGAGGAAAGAACATAAATTATTACCGTATGTGGATGATGTTCTGACACTAATTAGAGATCCTTTGAACTCTTTACCACATTTAATGACAGCTATTCAGTCTTATTCTAAACTATCAGGATACAAAATTAACTGGAGGAAATCAGAAGCCATGCCTATTTCTGGTACATGCCATCCTAGCTCAGTGTCTGGCTTTAACTTCAAATGGGTGCCAAATGGAATGTCATACTTAGGTATAAAGTTAAGCCGGAATATTGAAGATGTCCCCAGTCTGAATCTCGAGCCTATGTTACAGAAAATTAATATTAAGTTAGATAAGTGGGGGAAATTAAAACTCTCATTATGGGGCAAGATCAATGTTGTTAAAATGGTTATTACACCCCAGCTCAATTATATAACTATGATGTTGCCAACTGCCATATCATCACGGTTTTTTAAACAACATGGCTTCATAATTAAATAATTTCTGTGGGAGGGGACGAGACCAAGGATCGGAATGAACAAACTGCGTTGGCCAAAGGATAAAGGAGGCCTGGGGTTACCAAACCTGAGGCTATATCATATCTCATTTGGAATGACCAAATTAGCAAAACACTTAGGCAGACACAGTAAACTGGATTGAGTTGACATTGAAGCTGAAATGTGCTCTCCATTTACTCCTATAGATAGTTTTTCCCAGTCCCAACATAGATCCCTGAACCCCATCTTATCTCATTCAAAAGAGGTCTGGATCAGAATACATAGGATGTTAAAGATCCCACACCTTAGCCGCACATGCTGCCGGACCGGAGGCAGCATGTGCGGCTGGGAAAGACTGTCTCAGACTCTGCTAGCATCAGCACCAGATCACCCCAGGGCTGTGTACTTTCCCCCCTACTCTTCTCCCTTTACACCAACTCCTGCACCTCCAGCCACCAGTCTGTCAAGTTGATCAAGTTTGCGGACGACACCACCCTCATCGGGCTCATCTCCAACGGCGACGAGTCCGCCTACAGGAGTGAGGTGGCCCAGCTGGCGTCCTGGTGCAACAACAACAACCTGCAGCTGAACGCTCTGAAGACAGTGGAGATGATTGTGGACTTCAGGAAAGTCACAACCCCTCTGCCCCCCCTCACCCTCACAGGCTCTCCCATCACCACTGCTGATTCCTTCCGCTTCCTAGGCACCACCATCACCAGGGACCTCAAGTGGGAGTCGACCATCAGCTCCCTCATCAAAAAGGCCCAGCAGAGGATGTTCTTCCTGCGGCAGCTGGGGAAGCTCAAGCTACCCACCAAGATGTTAGTGCAGTTCTACACAGCCATCATCGAGTCCATCCTCACCACCTCCATAACCGTGTGGTACGCAGGAGCCACTGCCAGGGACAGACTAAGGCTGCAGCGCGTCGTGCGCACTGCTGAGAAGATGATCGGCTGCAAGCTCCCATCTCTCCAGGATCTGTACATCTCCAGGACCCGGAGGCGTGCTGCCAGATCATAGCCGATCCTTCACATCCTGGTCACGTGCTGTTTGCCCCCCTCCCCTCAGGTAGAAGACTTCGGTCCATCCAGACTAAAACCTCCCGTCACATGAACAGCTTCTTCCCCTCTGCCATCAGACTGCTGAACACTAAGTGACTTATTGACTCTCGTGCACTATGTACAGCAGCTCAACCAGACTCATGTCAATCATCACTGTTTTCTTCCTGCATTACCGACTGCACTATATGGTTCTCCACATTATCTGCTGCTCGCTAATATATTTAAACTGCTGACTAGTATTACTCACTCTTATTCTACACTTTATTGCATGTATAGTTTATTTCTTTTATTCTATCATGTTTAATGTTGCAGCATTGCACCGAGACAAATTCCTAGTTTGTGTACTACATGAACAATGGCAATAAATCTGATTCTGATTCTGATTCTGATCCTACTCATCTTTATGGTATAATCCAGCAATTATTATTGGGAAAACACCATTATACTGGAAAACGTGGCACCTTGGTGGCATACGCCAGGTGAATGACCTGTACCAAGATGGTGTGCTCATGTCTTATACAGACTTGCTCAAGAAATACACTCTTACAGGGAAAGGTCACTTTTGGAAGTATCTCCAAATTAGGAGCTGTCTGACATCAATGAATCAGTATAAGGACTGTAACCCTATCATGCATTTTTTTAAATTACCATTGAAATGTCTTCATGCATCTGCTTTTTACAGACTAATTAATGGACACATTATAAAGTATGCTGATGATTCAGTTGTTGTCAGTCTCCTCCAGGATGGTGAGAGTGGCCACGGCCCAGTAGTTGATGATTTTGTTCACTGGTGTGAGGATTCCTACCTGCAGCTGAATACAACAAAAACTAAAGACATGATTACTGACTTTAGGAGGAAAACTCCCAGGCACAAAGTCACCGTACTAAAAGGCCAGACTACCGAATGTGTACAATTGTACAAATATCTTGGGACGATTATTGATAGTAATTTAAAGTTTGAAGAGAACTGTGAAAGGGTGTGCAAAAAGGGTCAGCAACATTTGCATTGCTTGAGGAAACTTACACACTTCCAAATTGACCGAACCATAATGACAATGTTTTATCGGGCTTTTATTGAATCTGTTTTATCCTTTTCTTTAGTGTCATGGTTTGGTCAGATAAAACTGAAACAGAGCAAATCCTTGGATCAGGTAGTTAGATGGTCCAGTTGTTTGCTTGGTGAGTCACAGCTGAGCCTGACATCCCTGTACACCAGACAGGTACAGAGGATGGCTACCTCCATTTTAAATGATGACTCCCACCCTTTGCACTGCCACTTTCAGCTTCTTCCCTCCAGACGGAGGTTTGCTGTCCCAAAAAGTAGAACCCAGCGCTACAAAAACAGCTTTGTCCCTGCTGCTGTCAAAGAGTTGAACAAGCTGTAACAATATATTGCACATAATTTAGGTACTTATTTATTAACTCTATTTTATATTTACTTATTTTTGTAGGATGTTACTTGGGTTCTAAATATTTTATTGGGTTTTAGACCTTTGAGTTTTTAACCTCTTTGACTAGTTTTTAACTTTTAATATGACCCTTCTCTCTTACCTCTGGTTTTTCTCTCATCTCTTTGTCTTTTTATACCCTGATTGATGGAGCCTTGAGTATTTTTATCATGTTTATAGTCAGCTTCATGTGTGCCTGTGTTTGTGTCTATGTTGAATGTAATTAGTGGCTTGTAAATATGGATGTCACCAGACTGCAAAACAAATCTACCTACGGGTACAAATAAAGGAACCTGAACCTGAACCTGAACCTGTCTACTTAGTAACGGATGTGACAGCCTGAGAGGAACATGGCAGAAAGACCTGGATTGTATAATGAGTGAAGAAGGGTGGTTAAACATCTGGTCAGATGGTGGGAAATATGTAAGGGAAGCCAGAAGTAAACTTACACAGTATAAAATAATGCATAGATACTATTGGACGCCAACTAGACTACATAGGATGGGTCTGTTAAATAATAATCTATGTTGGAAATGTAAGAAAGAAAAAAGGAACTTTTTTGCACTGTGTTTGGGATTGCCCACTTCTTCAGCCTTTTTGGACTAAAAATCTCAGACATATGGGTGAGTGGTTGGGCAAGATGCTCCCATTGTCACCAAGAATGTGTCTACTTGGAGACAAATCCCAAGTACCTATTTTATCGAAAGAAGAATTCTCAGTGGTCACAACTGGACTAACTACAGCAGCCAGAACGATACTTTCTCACTGGAAATCAGTCAAACTCCCTACAATGGAAGAGTGGGTTAACTACATGATAAAGACCGCCTCATATGAGTCCATATTAAATACGAGGACTGATGGAAATCACACTAAGGGACCAATATGGAGAGACTTTTGGAATTTTATCTCTTTGGCTAACAACTCAATCCCTGAATGAAGGCCCGTCTTTCTCTCTTTCCCTGTTTTTTCTCTCAGGTTTATTGCCTTACCTCACTGGTATGGTTATCCTTGCTTTGTAATCAGCCACATACTGTATATATATATATACTGTATATATATACTGTATATATACACTACTGTTCAAAAGTTTGGGGTCACTTAGAAATTTCCTTATTTTTGAAAGAAAAGCACTTTTTTTCAATGAAGATAACTTTAAACTAATCAGAAATACACTCTATACATTGCTAATGTGGTAAATGACTATTCTAGCTGCAAATGTCTGGTTTTTGGTGCAATATCTACATAGGTGTATAGAGGCCCATTTCCAGCAACTATCACTCCAGTGTTCTAATGGTACAATGTGTTTGCTCATTGCGTCAGAAGGCTAATGGATGATTAGAAAACCCTTGTGCAATCATGTTAGGTCTGCAATGCTGTAATTGCTGCAAATGGAGGATTCTTTGACGAAAGCAAAGTTTGAAGGAAAAAATTATTATTTCAAATACAAATCATTATTTCTAACCTTGTCAGTGTCTTGACTATATTTTCTATTCATTTTACAACTCATGGTGGTAAATAAGTGTGACTTTTCATGGAAAACACAAAATAATTGTCTGGGTGACCCCAAACTTTTGAACGGTAGTGTATATATTATATTTTCCCTATTTATTTACCCTTTTTGGAGACTGATGTGATACCTGGAAGATCAGTATGTGTAGTACCATCCTGTATAAAGTCAATAAAAACTTTAATTACAAAAAAAAAAAAGAAATCACTCACAGTGGCTCTAGTTTGTGTAGCGCAGGTTGCCGACCCCTGACCTCCACTAAACCACTCAGCGTCTGCTTGTGATGGCCTCGTGTGTCTGGGAGGAAGTCACAGACACTGTGAGCAGCAAAGAAAGCTTGGAGAGGTAAAGATGTCTTCAGTGAGAAAGAAAAACCGAATGTTTGTCCATTTGATTTATTCAGCCATCATGTATGAACGTGTCTCCCTCCAGCCCGCAGCTGATGGAGAGGTTGCGGGTGTTAATTATATTTAGTCTTGCCTCTCTCAGAAACAACGCCGCGTGGCTGGGTGAGACGCCTGATGGCCGTCACCGTCTGTATCCAACAAAAGACATACACACGGCGCACATACCCGGGAGCCGGCGGCATTACACACGTTAGCGGTAGCACAAACATGTGCAGATGTACACTATACATTACTGTGTTAGGATTTATGCTTCATAAACACACAGAGAAATGATGCAAATCAATACAAACCCATATGGCTGCTGTTCTCCTCCCCCGAAGCACAATTATTCACATATTACACCATCTTACAGCGGTCCAAATCTACCTGGCAGCCCTTCAGGCTGTGTGAGTGTGTCTGGCAGAGCTGCGAGCCAGCCTCGGAGAACAGATGGCCCTCCAGCAGGTAATAATGACCCGAGACAAACTCTTAAATTGATTATGTCTTTGTGAGGGCAGAAATACAAAGTATCATAACCGCTGTGTGCTAGTGTGTGTGTGATGTGAAAGCGATACGGTGAGTCGCCTGAGTTTGAAAATACAGTATGTGTGATGAAAACATGGAGAAAACAAACAAAAAACAAACAAACACCAGGGTGCATCATTGTTGACTCAGTCAGTGTGCACTGAAGCGGTTGGTCACGGCGTCTCTGACATGTACAGCATTGTTGAATATCATCAACTAGGTCATACTGAATAAATCACATTAAAATGTTATTACACAACAGTTAGTTCACACTGAGCAATCTGATTGGATCACAGGGATTTCAGGAGTTACTACTGTATCCCCCAATCACTCTGCTTCAGTGGTCTTCTAAAAATCTTCCAATTCTAGTAACTGTGTAGTATTCCAGGTAAACCATACTCTGTCACCTCATCTTTGCTGCTGTTCATTATCTTCATTATTATCTGCAGCTGCGCCACTACACCACCTGTGCCTCATCAGCTCCTGCCTATAAACAGGAAGGCTTTCCCCCTCTTTGACTGTGGGACTGTTTGACTTCTCTCAACTGCCACCATCAGTAAAGCTCTGGTTCTCCAACCTGGCTGTGCTCTGCTATTTTCTACGTGCCTCCCCTTCATCTTCCCCCTGAAGAAAAACAAGTAAGCCTCACTGTTTTCTGTCCTGTAATACCTCACCTCTCCTCTCTCTCTCTCAGGATTTCTACCTGGACCTCTGCGAAAGCAGATACAAGTTTCTACCTGGCGGATCTGGATATAACTGGAAGGAACGGGATCATCAATTCATCACCTTGTAAGTGTCAAACAGCATAAATGCATAATTATACTCACCTTAAGTCCTTGGGCCCGGGGCACCTCTCCAACCTGCAATAATTTCTGTAAACACCACTCTTATCTGCACCTAAAATGATAAGAAACTATTCAACCTCAAGTTCACATTACCAGTCTAATTTATACTCACCACTTGCTCTCTCTGTCTCCCCAGGGTTGCCAGCACCAGATGATCTACGCGGATGTACCAGTCAGCTCCTTATTTCCAAATCCTTCCTACCTGTTCTATGTGGTAATAGGCTCTTTATTTCATCTGAAGATGCTAAGAAGAAGCAGGGGAAGTGAATGGAAACTAACGCAGAATTGGGCCAAAGCTAGTTCCTAGTTAGCCGCTAACCACTAGCTGCATCAGCTCATCCACTAACAATGGACGGGCCGATGACACAATGGATGAGCTGTGGCATGATTTATCACCTTAATCAGAGACTCATAATGCCTATGTGGTGATAACATAATTGTAAATTTATCTGGGACTCCCTCAGTGCAGCTTTTAACCTAACTAGCAGTTATTAAAACAGCCCAGGTCATGTGGCCACAACACCAGCTCGAAGACCAGGTTTGTATAAGAACAACGACTTCTGCAACATCTAATTTTTTGTACATAAATGTGAGGTGGCTATTATATTCTATACTACGCTCACTGTGGCGCTCAGGAGCAGTTAGCTGGTTGCAATGAGGAGTGACTATTTTCTCAGCAGAGCAAAATAACTGGTTAAACAAAAAAAAATCAGAATGTTTTGTCATCTGTTGCTGTCAGTGAATAATCATGCTTGTGGAAGTGCTGTATAAAAGCAATATTAAACTAGAACTTGTGCAGTATTATGAACATATCAACATGGTGATGTCTTGGCAACAGAGTTACAACTGAATCATCATGGTGTACTCCCTGTCATATAATAGATCAGAACATCAATTCTTACTGAAACTGGACTAGTTTGCCTTACAGAAACTGGACTACATGGGTCAATATACTGTATAGCTATATTTTTCCTCACACATACACACATACAGTGGATATAAAAAGTCTACATACCCCTGTTCAAATGCCACTTTTTTGTGACGTAAAAAAATGAGACCAAGAGAAATCACCAACTGGTCCAGTGGTGTAAAGACAATAATCTCTTTCTGAATGTGGTAAAAACCAAGGAGATTGTGGTCAACTTCAGGAGAGGACACACACAGCACCCCCCTCTGATCATCAATGTTGCAGCTGTGGAGAGGGTGAGCAGCACCAAATTCCTGGGGGTGCACATCTTGAGGACCTCTCCTGGTCCAACAACACCACATCACTGGCCAAGAAGGCTCAAACTCAACTCTATTTCCTCCGTAAACTGAGGAAAACACGAGTCCCACTCCCCATCATGTGTTCATTCTTCAAACTTGCCTCCATTTCATCCGCAAACTGAGGAGAGCACGAGTCCCAGCCCCATCATGTGCTCATTCTACCGGGGCACCATTTAGAGCATCCTCCCCAGCTGCATCACGGTGTGGTACGGAAGCTGCACCGCCTCCTGCTGGAAGACACTACAACGCACAGAGAAAGCACCCAGCAAGATCATCTGTGCCCCCTGCCCCTTCTCTCAGACATCTACCTCACCCGCCTCACCCGCAGAGCCATCAACATTGCAGGCGACACCTCCCACCCCTCCCACTCCCTCTTCAGCCCCCTGCCCCTGGGGAAAAGGTACTGGAGCCTCCGGGCCTGCTCCACAAGACTGCTAAACAGCTTTGTTCTTCAGGCCACGAGAACCCTGAACTCTGTCCACTTACTCCCCGCCCCCCACACCCCGGACAGTAATACACTCACCCGCACAGTAAGTACCTCCGCTGTTGGCACAGAAAGACTGGAACACCAATACTAATACATTTGCTGCTATACGTCTCTGCACTTACTGCAACCATTTGCACAAATGCCATGTCTGCTGCTGTCCGTCTGTCATTGCAGTACTAATCGTGTGCAGTCCTGTCACTGTCTGCACCTACACTACCACACTGAACTTAGTACTACAAGTATTATTGCTCTACTTTCTGTATATAAGATTGCTGGGTCTCATTGTTCATTGCTTATCTTTATTTGCACTATGGGAGTTCTGGGTCTATCTTTTGTCGCCATTTGCACGATGAGTAGCATCATTGTACATAGACTGCTGTTGTTGTTTTTCCAGCCTTATTCCTTTTTTTTTTGTAATGTGCATTCCACTGAAGAGAGAGAGAGAGGAACGCCATTTCAATTCTCCTGTTTGTCCTGTACGTATAGTAGCACTGACAAATAAAATCTTTGAATCTTGAATCATTTCAAAACTTTCCCCAAATAATGTGACCTATAACCTGTACAACCCAATGGAAAAACAAATTGAAATGTTTTAAGGGGAAAAATAAAAACTTACAATAACCTGGCTGCATAAATATGCACACCCTTAAACTAATACTTTGTTGCAGCACCTTTGGCTTTTATTACAGCACTCAGTCTTTTTGGGTAGGCGTCTATCAGCGTGGCACATCTTTATGTGGCAATATTTGTCCACTCTTCTTTGTAAAAATGCTCCAAATCTGTCAGGTTGTGAGGGCATCTCCTGTGCACAGCCCTCTTTGTCAGGACGTGGTTTGGACCCATGGCCTCGCTTTGAGTTATTTTGTATTTTCTGCATTTATTATTTGTTGGATTCTTGATTCTGTTTTCAGTTCCGATTATTATTATGATATTAGTTCAGTCTGGTCATTGTTGTTTTGCTCGTGTCTCCCTGGTTCCCTGTCTGTGTCTTCCTCTGTGTGTGTGTGTTCAGCCCTGCCTCAGCTGGCAGTGATTCGTCTTCCCATCTGTCTCATGCTGTTCTTATTGCTTCCCCATCTACTGTATATGTACTAGTGTTCAATCTGTGTCAATTGTGGTGTCATTAGTGTTTCTGCCAGCCCTCCGTGCGCATTCTGCTCTGGTCTGCTTGGTTCTGTTCTGTTTTCAGCCCATATGCTGCCTTTGATTTGTTCCAGTTTTGTTAATAAACCACTGTTTTTGCACCAGTCTCTTGCCTGCGCCTGAGTCCTCTCTCAAACACGTAGTTGACAGAATGATGCCACCAGTGTTGGACTCAGTAGACGGAAATTTTGGGAGCCTGGTATTGGATGTCAAACAGGCTGCTGCAGCCAGATTTCTCTGAAACTTTGTCTCAGCCTCTTGCAAGAGGCTGAGAGGAATTTTTGCATCTGTGTGTCTTGGACCAGAGATTTCTGCACCTGTGTGTCCTGGGCCAGAAATTTCTGCATTTGTGTGTCTTGGGCCAGAAATTTCTGCATGTGTGTGTCCCGCACCAGAAATTTCTGCATTTGTGTCTCTTGAACCAGAAATTTCTGCGTCTGTGTTCCCTGTGCCAGAAATTTCTGTATTTGTGCTTCCTGAGTCAGAGATTTATGTACCTGTGCCCTCTGTGCCAGAGGTTTCTGTATTTGTGTTCCCTGAGTTCAGAATTTCTGCATCTATGTCCCCTGAGCTGGAAATTTCTACATCTGCATCCCCTGGGCCGAAAATTTTTGCTTGTGGGTCCCGAGCCAGAAGTCTCTGCCTTTGAGGCCCTTGAGTTAAAAACGCCTCTGTTATCTGTGTCTGCAGTGAGGTTTCCTGTGTCAGCCCCTGAGCTTAGAGTTTCTGTAATATTTTCAGTGCATAAGGTTTCTATGTTGCTGCTTAAAACTCCCATGTTGTTGTCTCCAGGGCAAAGGGCTCCTTTGTGGTCTCAAAAGCAAAGGGTCCCAATATTACCTTCTGAGTTTAAAATCCTCAAGTGGTTTTCTTTTGAGCTTGGGGCTCCGATGTTATTTTCTAAGCTTAAGTGTGTTCTATTTTCACTTTCTGAGCTAATTTTTTTGTTGCCACCTCCTGAGATGAACAGGTCCATGTAATCACACCCTGAGTTTAAGATTTCCTTGTTACCATTTCAAGTTAAAACTCCTGAGTTATCTCCTGAGTATGAAGATTCTATGTTGTCATCTCTCGAGCGTAAAGAGTTTGATGCTCCTGAGTCAGCTTTCGAGCAGAGAGCTCCTGTGTTAGCTTCAGATTTGGGAGCTCCTGTATTTGCTCTGGAGCAGAGAGCTCATGTGTTGTTTTCTAAGCCTAAATCTCCGTGTTTCCTTCTGGGGTTAAGGCATCTATGATGTCTCTTGAGTTTAAGTTTTCTGTGTTGTCACCTTCCGAGGTTGACATGTCCGTGTTATGATCTCCTGAGTTTTTAAAGGGTCCATGTTATCTTCTGAGTTTAAAGGGTCTATGTTACCATCTTCTGAGTTTGAAGTTTTTGTGTTGCCTACTCTAGGGCAAGAAGCCCCCATGTTTTCTTTTGAACAAAGTGTCTCGGGGTTATTTTAAGAGCGAAAGGTTCAGTTGTTTTCTCCCGTCTGGTGGCTTGTGGACTTTGGTAGGGCTCCCAATGCATCACTAATAGTTTTTTGAATGCAAAAGATGCAATAGACTTACACAATGGTCCCCTCCGGCATACAACTAGGAACATACCGGTCGCTATGGAGGGTGAGAATATGTATGGGCACATAATCATACCATGTAGGATAACTAAGTAGACGGTTATGCTGTTTCATTCCATCTAGCAACAATGCTCTGCACTGTGTGTGTTTATATATTTGCATATTTATTCCATCTAGCTACAATGCTCAGCACTGGGTGTGTTTATATATTTATATATCTACATATTATTCCATCTAGCTACATTGCTCCGCACTGTGTGTGTTTATATACTTGCATATTTATTCCACCTAGCTGCAATGCTCCGTACTGTGGGTGTTTATATATTTACATATTTATTCCATCTAGCTACAATGCTCTGCACTGTGTGTTCATATATTCATATATTTATTCCATCCAGCTACAATGCTCTGCACTGTGTGTCTGTGTGTGTGTGTATATATATATATATATTTTATAGTAATACGTACATATGTTTATTAGCTGCTCTTGCTTGCTTGTTTTTTTTCTTGCCTTCTGATTGTTGCTCTGAGTGTTGCTATCCCTGTGCTGTTGCAATCCTGGAATTTCCCCGTTGTGGGACTAATAAAGGCTTATCTTATCTTATCTTATCTTATCTTATGTTCACCCCTCTGGGGGCTTATGGATTTGGGTAGACCCCCTGACCCGCCTTGCTCTCCAGTCCACTGGCCCAGGGACTCGGGAAGACCACCCAACCCACCTTGCTCTTTGGTCTGGTGGCCCTGGGACTTTGGCAGGCCACCTGACCCATTTTTGTTTTTGGTTTGTGGTTGTAGACTTTGGTTATGCCCCACAAACTATGTTGTTTGGTTTTGGACTCTGTGGGGAGGGAAAGGATTTGTTTTGCCCCACCTGGCCTGGCACCCCCACCGCCCACCCTGAGAGAGATTTTTTTTTTTTGGTGGGGGGTTGCTGTTATCTTTGGGGTGTTTGGGAGCTGCCCCTTGAGAGGTGGGCAATGTCAGGACGTGGGTTGGACCCACGGCCTCACTGAGTTATTTTGTATTTTCCACACTTATTATTTGTTGGATTCTTGATTCTGTTTTCAGTTCCGATTATTATTATTATGATATTAGTTCAGTCTGGTCACTGTTGTTTTGGTCATGTCTCTCCAGTTGTCTGTGTCTTCCTCTGTTTGTGTGTGTGTGTTCAGCCCCACCCTCCTGTCACTGCCAGCTGCCTCAGCTGTCGGTGATTAATCTTCCCATCTGTCTCGTGTTGTCCTGATTGCTTCCCCATCTATATGTACTAGTGTTCAGACTGTCATGTGTGGCGTCATTAGTGTTTCTGCCTGCCCTCCATGTGCGTTCTGCCCTGTTACCCGTGAGTTCTGCAAGCTTGGTTTGTTCTGTTTTCAACCCATGTTCAGCCTTTGATTTGTTCCAGTTTTGTTAATAAATCACTTCTTTTGCGCCAATCTTCTGCCTGCGCCTGAGTCCTCTCCCAAACACGTACTTGACACTCTTCAGATAACCCCACAGATGTTCGATTGGATTCAGGTCTGGACTCTGGCTGGGCCATTCCAAAACCTTAAAGGGTACCTGTAGTGAATTTTAATCAAAAGCTATTTAAAAGGATCAAATATACTCGTGGTTCCGTCCTGTAATTCTGGTCATGATTCCTTCTAAAATATGCACAAGTTTCAAGTCACTGCTTTGTCAGTCAGTCATTGTCACAGACATGTTGCCTCCTCCATGACCAGCTTCAGCACGGTAGTGATGCACAGTCATTACTTTGTGTGATTGAGTGGGCTGCAGTATAGCAGTCAACAAAGTTTCAACATCAGAATTTTATGTAATTTTTTACCATCACGTACAAGCAAATCTACCCCCATATAATTTACTTACTTACTTACTTACATAATCCTCACTTGGCTACTTAAGTGACCATTGTGGCCAATCGTCTAAAGGCAAGGCGATCTTGGGCTGAGGTGATGAGGTCAGCCAGAGGTCTCATCATTGCAATCTGAGTCATCCAGGACAGTCTGGGATGACCTTGGGGGTGATGCCAGCCCTGGGGGGGGGGGGGGGGGGCGGCAGACGAGTGCTAGCGGAGAGGACCTGCTTGGCCAGTGTCCCGTCTTCCAGCCTGGCCATATGACCGAGGAGCTGCAGCCTCCCTCTTCTGATGATGGTGGAGATGGGGATAGGAAAGCCAGCCCTCCTGTAGACCTCATCGTTTGTGGTGTGGTGGAACCATCGGATGTTATGGAGGTAGGTCCGATGGAATGTATCCAGATGGTGGATGGTTGTGGTGGAAAGGGTCCAGGTCTTGGACCCATAAAGGAGGATGGGGATCACACAGGTGTGAAAGACTCACAACTTTGTCGTCGTGTGGATCTTCCCGCTCTGCCAGACTCTCTGGAGGTGACCAAAAGCACTTCGAGACAGCTGCAGGTGGTGAATAATCTCTGGGTCTGATGAGCAGGAGCTGGTGATCTTAGATCTGAGGTAGACAAAGTCGTTGAAAGTCTCAACCGGCTCGCCTTTGATGGTGATGACTTGTTGTGGTGGTGGTGGCAAGAAGTCTGACAATGACTGGATCTTTGTCTTTGCCCAGCTGATGGTAAGGCTCAGGCGCGATGCTTCCTTTGCAAGCACCTCCAGTGCCTCAGCGATTATGTCTTCATGTGTGGCAAAAAGCATCATGTCATCCGCATAGCACAGGTCTGTGAAGTGGGAATGGAAGTCAACTCTGAGACTGGGGCAGCGTTCCGCTGCGTTCTTTACCCAGTAGTCAACCGCAACATTGAAGAGGTTTGGCGCGGCAACACATTGCATATAATTTAATGAAATAAAATTCTAGTATATTTGATTTATTCAATGTGTTCTGAAGTTACTTGACTAGGAACTTGCCTGTTCATCAGGTCTCCTTCAGCTGCCGGTCCCCAGACGTAACTGCGGATCATGCCATCAATGAAGGCCATTTCCAAGGATGGTTCGTGCAGTATATATCTGTGCAGATTTTGCACTGTTTTCAACTTATATCTCGACCACCGAGCAGTTGCTGAACACGTTTACTCATCCACTGTAAACATGTTACTCGACTGCGGTAAAGAAGGAAATGAATGCACGTCACTTCCGGCCAGCGATGGCTGCTCCCCATTGGTTTTGACTGAACGGTTTTCATGGGATAAAATTATTCAGTATACTGACTGTGGGCGTTGTTTTTACAGCATAAACACATTTTTGGTTTATAAGTAATACCTAAAGCAGGATTAATGTTGTTTTAATGACCAGTACAGGTTTCCTTTAATCTTCTTCTGGTGAAGCCATTCTTTTGTTGATTTGGATGTGTGCTTTGGGTCATTGTCGTGCTGAAAGATGAAGTTCCTCTTCATCTTCAGCTTTCTTGCAGAAGACTGAATGTTTTGTGCCAACACTGACTAGTATTTGGAACTTTTCATAATTCTTGCTCCCTTGACTAAAGCCCCAGTTCCAGCTGAAGAAAAATGGCCCCAAAGCACAATGCTGCCACCACCATGCTTCACTGTAGTTATGGTGTTCTGAGCAGTATTGCGTTTGCGCCAAATATACCTTTTGGAATTATAGCCATTGCTTTGGTTTTGCCAAGGCTTGGTTTCATCAGACCACAACAATTTCCCACATGCGTTTGGGAGATTTCAAATATGTTTTTGCAAAATGTACCCGGGCTTAGATGCTTTCTTAAAATTTATTTATTTTGTGTACTTTATTGATCCCAAGAGGAGAAATTCAGTGCATCCACCTAGATGGATGAAGCAGCCACAGTATGGCGCCATCCCTTCACCATTCACACACAAATTCACACCGAGGGCCACTTTAGAGTCTCCAATTAACCTAACTTGCATGTTTTTGGCCTGTTGGAGGAAACTGGAGTACGGGGGGGGGGGGTAAACCCATGCAGACATCGGGAGAACATGCAAACTCCACACAGAATGGCCACTTATGGTAAGGGTGTGGGATTGAACCACGATGGTCAGGGGTGGAATTGATCCCATGACCTTCTTACTGTGCTGCCACTGTGCTAACCATTGCACTACCGTGCTGCCTTTTCTTCGTAAGATAAGGCTTCCGTCTTGCCACCCTACCCCATAACCCATACATATGAAGGAGATTGTTGTCACATGTACTAAACAGCCAGTACTTGCCAGAAATTCCTGCAGCTCCGTCAATGTTGCTGTTGACCTCTTGGCAGCCTCCCTGACCAGTTTTCTTCTTGTCTTTTCATCAGTTTTGGAGAGACGTCCAGTTCTTGGTAATGCCACTGTTGTGCCATATTTTCTCCACTTGATGATGACGACTGGCTTCACTGTGTTCCATGGAATATTTAATGCCTTGGAAATTCTTTTGTGCCCTTCTCCTGACCGATACCTTTGAACAATGAGATCTCTCTGATGCTTTGGAAGCTCTCTGTGGACCATGGCTTGTGCTGTAAGATGTGACTACAAAAATGTCAGGAAAAGCCTACTAGAACAGCTGAACTTTATTTGGGGTTAATCAGAGGTACTTTAAATGGTGGCTGGTGTGCGCTGACTCCCATTTAACATGAGTTTGAATGTGGTTGGTTAATTCTGAACACAGCCACATCTGCAGTTATAACAGGGTGTGCGTATTTATGCAATCAGGTTATTGTACGTTGTTTTTGTTTTTTTTAATCTTTCCCCTTAATAGAATTCAGTTTGTTTTTCATTTGGGTTGTTCAGGTTATAGGTCATATTAATGGTGAAAAAAGTTTTGAAGTGATTTATCATGATTTTTTTTACATCAGAAAAATCTGCCATTTGAACAGGGGTGTGTAGACTTTTTATATCCACTGTACATATGTATTTGTCTAAATATTTGGGTTTTTTCTTCTAATTTCAAGACTGATGGAAGAAATATTTTGATTCAGCGTCAACTTTGCTTTTAAATTTTTTATTTTTATTTTAGCATCTTTTTTTTTCCTTAACGATCTCACTGACTGAAAAATGGTGTTTGTAGGTTTTAACTGTCTGAAGTGCATGTATTGGTCACATAATTATCCCAAAAATATCAAAACAGTCAATTCTCTTAAACACACACACACACACACACACACACACACACACACACACACACACACACACACACACACACACACACACACACTTTATCTGGTTTTTCTCTCCCAGAAATGTTTTTGGTTCTTCTGGGTAAATCGTATATGTCATGATTTGACAAAGCCAACCCACCTCCGTCCTTGAGACCCGCCCACTGCTCTGTTATTGGCCTAGTTGTCTGTCATGTAGATGGAAAGGGTGCTAAAGGTAGCCTATTGGCCCCTGAGCTATTAGCCCCCCAGCTAACACTGGTACCAGGGGACTCACACCAAGCACGGCTTATATTGTTATTTTCGTCAGATCTTAGTTACCCTGGTAGCCATCCTGTTACCATCGGGTTCACCAGTCCACAGTCAACAATATAGGTTGCATCACTGTGGCCTATCTACCAATAATTTCACCGTGATTCCTAAGCAAATTGCCAGCGTCGGTCATGGCAACTACCTACACCGGGACCACAGGCTGCTGGCTGGAGGCTGCTGGCTCTCATGGCCAGTTCCCCCACCATCCTCCGGGGTTCAGCGCAACTTCACTCCGCTCTCGTGGGCAGCGTCGGGGAGCAGCCACGTGACGGGGCATCCCCCAGCTGGCAGTGAGATCTGAGTGACGTCCTGTAGACCAAGACACTGCCCTTTGACATGCCATGGCTCGGCAGCTTGGCTCGGTGAGCAGCCTCGGGTCCCAGGCCAGGTCAGTTACAGTGATCGGGAGGCCGTCCGGTGCACGGTGGTAGTGAGTTGTTGTGGAATCACGGCAAAATTATCAGGAGATGGTCCAAAGTGATGTGAGATACACCATCGACCGTGGATCAGTGAACCAGCGCTGCTCATCCAAGCTAGAAGGAGGCTAGAAGCTAAAGGCTAGAAGCTAGTCAGCTAATGGCTAACTGATGTAAGAGTAACTGTACTGATTTCAATTTCTGTATATTGTTTTTAAGTATGTGCAAAATAATGCTGTAACTAGAAGACAGATTGGATTTTTGTTGCTGCTGCTCAATGTCTGTATAGTGTGTGGGGGCTAGCCTTTAATTAGCTGCCGCTTCAGCCTTTCTGTCTGCAATGTGGTTTAGCATTTTATGGAAAAAAATAGTTTGATATGATCAGCCAGAAACAAACTCAAATGAATGCACAAATATATAGAAGCACATATAGCATTTATATATGAAACCAGTAAAAAACAGCATCTCATAAAGTAATGACGTAAGTGTGAAATTTTCCAACTGTAAAGTGAATTTACTCCGGGTTGCTTCACCTTGGCCTCTGAAAAAAACAAGCAAATGAAAAGTGGGAACATTGTGTGTGGAAATAAAAGCCGAGCACTTGTCAATAGCTTCATAACTTCCAGGGTGAACTGAGGTAATTTCTTTTGATGCCCTGATGAGACCCTGAGAAGCTTTTGTGTGGACAGAGCGCACACCGAGAATAACAGCTAAATCACGTCTACTGCAGCTGCTCCCAATGAAATCAGGAGGCATCTTCTTTACAGTAACTTTAACCCCCTATGTATTCATCTGCCTGTTTTCCAATGCTATATCACATTATGTGGTGTGTTTGACTGCACAAAGCCCTGCTCCTGAGCTGATTATCCTTATATTGTCCGGACTTCTCTGCTCCTCTGTGCCCGGTGGAGCTGCACACCTGCTCTCTCTGAACCCCACTTTTTTTTCTCGTTAAAAAGAGGGTTTCTTCACATCTGTGCAGAGGGAATTGTAGCCTCTCACTTTAATATTGTCAGGTCTTTACGCTGTGAAGTGCTCTCAGAACGTATAGTGCAGCCCCGGCTCAGGTGGTGGAGCAGGTCGGCCGCTGACTTTTAAGGTTAGCCGTGGTCAGCCCAGGCGTGGTGAAGAGGGGAGTTTTTCCCCTGCGGCTGATTGGTGCACTTCATCATATTTTAAAGGGATTTGCTTTGAAGAAGTGGATTCATAATTTCTCTGACATTAATACATTTTGTTCATATATTAAACATGTCTGATTTTCACATATGGGCTCAAAATGTGCAGAAATAATTGCTGTGATGCATTACGAGGTGACTGCAAAAACACTGATGCTATAAGGCTGCTTTCACACCCACAGGCAGGAGGTGATGTGAGGGGATGCCATCCCCCTCATGAGCGAAAGTGACCCCAAACCAGCCCCCTTGTTAACCTGCCTTCACCTCATCCCCATTCACAGGTGGAAATCAAGGGGGCAACAACCTGTAACAAAATACATTGTCCAGTAAATCTGAAACTTTCTCATAAATTTGAATTTTTTTTCCTATAAATTCATAATTTGTTTGTCAGAGATTTACGTTTTTCTCAAAAAATTTCAGATTTTTTTCTTGTAATTTTGCAACTTTTGTCATAAATTTGGAAGTTTTTACTCATGAATCTGCAGATTTTTCCTCTGTAAATTTGTACAATTTTCTCATAGATTTGGAACTTTTTTCATAGATTTGCAACTTTTTCTCAAGAATTTGCAACTCTTTTCTTGAAAATCTGCAACTCTTTTGTCATAAAGTTTTTAATTTTTTGTCATGAATTAGTATTTTTTTTCCTGTAAATTTGTAATTTTTTTTCTCATAGATTTGAAACTTTTTTCATAGATTTGCAACTTTTTTCTCAAAGTTTTTTCCAAGATGGCTGCCATCGAGCAGACACACAGTCAGGCAGGTCCTGCATATCTACGCCAAAAACCATTTGGTGCCATCAGAAAGCGCCTCTCTTCACAACAATTTCATTTTGTAACTGCGGTCGTCATATGTCTTTTTATGTTCCATATGACTTTGCACGCTGACCAAAAGCCACGATCGTGTCTACCCATCAGCTAAAGGTAGCCTAAACGTCCTGCACACGAGCTTCCTGGACTCAAACCTGATGAGATCACCCATGGATTTAAAGAAATGAGCGCTAACTGGCACAGTCAGCTGTTTTGCTGGGACTTGCACGCCTCACAATTACCCTGCTTCTGGCCAGCGACGTTGAGGTAAATCCCAGTCCTCAACCCCTGCATACCTCCAGCTGTGATGCCGCACAGGTAGATCAACTTCCCCTGCCAGCCCTTTCGCAGCCGCTAGTGTGGCTACAACCACAGCTAACATGGCAACCACCGCAGATACTTTGGCTATCTCAGTTCCCAATGCAACTGCCCACACTACTGCAACAGTTTACTCGGCCACCCCGGGACCCACACACCTACCTGTTTGCACAAATTGGCGACAGTGCGACGGTGAGGCCCCCAGTGGGTGGATGTCTCAGACAATCGGGTCGTCGGTCAGCCATGTACCGGATGCAGTGACAGCGATTCCTCCAATGAGCCCGTGCCCATGGCTACTAACCCAGCAGATGGCCCCGCTTCACAGACTGATGCCTCTGAGTGGCGGCACAGTCATGTCTACTCCCCTGGCGAGTCCCTCGGGGGACACAACAGTGGTGGCTCCTCCAGAGGGTCCATTTGACGGCATGGCGGTGAAGACTTCCCCTATGTGTCCATCTACTGGCATGGATACAATGGCCTTCCTCCCGGTGGGTCCATGTAATGGTGCAGTGGTGGTGACTCCCCCCTCCCAACTTGCCCACGCAACGACACAGCGGCGGCGGCTCCCCCAGCAGCTCCTGGTGGCAATGGGGTGATGATGACTCCCCTGGCAGGACAATGCACTGATGTGGCGATGACCTCCCCTCTGGCGGGCCTAAATGACAATGTGAGACCACGACATCACAACCAGCAGCGAGCTTCTTTGCCTATCCAATCACAGACAGGTAGCAATACAACTGCCCCAATCAGCAGTACAGCCAAATACAGAAACCCCATAATGAAAAAGCACTGGTCATTAAAAATTTTCAGAACATTAAATCATGCAAGAACAATCTTGCAGACCCTGTATTGAAAAAAGGGGTTTTGCTTGTAGGTCATTTAAATGTCTGCAGTATGATATCAAAATGGGAGCAGCTTGAACACTTGCCACGTAACTCTAATATTGATTTCTTTGGCACTGTCTGAAACGTGGTTAACTACCGATTCACCTGAGGCAGCTGTAACATTGCCTGGCTAGAACATCTTCAGAAAAAGTAGGGAACAAGGTGGAGTTTTACTATATGTTAGAGAAAACCTGAAGTGTAACCAGATTATATGGCCCAGTGATGTTAATGTAGAATGTGTTGGCATAGACACCTCCCTCTCTGCTGAAATGATCATAACAGTCATCTGTCTCTACTCCGAATCTTCAGCAACAAACGAGTTCTATGATCACCTTAAAGCTGTCCTCGATTTCGGCAAACACAGAAAAGAAATAGTTTTACTTGGAGACTTCAAGGTAAATTGGAATGACAAGAAGGACAGAAAAAAACCTCAAAATTATTACTGATCATTACAACTTTACCCAACTAACCAAACAATCCACCAGAATCACAAATCACTCACAATCTTTAATTGATCTGGGTTTCACAAATAAACCTGACAGAATCACTAAAACACAGAATCTATTAACTGAAATCTCTGACCATAATGCAATTTTCTTTTGAAAAACTCACAAAGCAACGCATTAACTCACCTTCCATCTCCTCCGATAATCAAATACAAACACTATTCCCAAAAACCAACACCAAAACTTTGAAAAAGCGCTAAAAGATAAACTGGGATAATGTCCCCTCCAGTGAGGATACAGACCTCTGCAGTGAAACACTAATCAGTGACATTAAAGAGGTGATTCTGACCTTCTTCAAGAAAGGGAGCCACAGAAAAAGAAAAAATATTTCTCTTTCATGGCTCACCTCTGATTGTCTTAAATTAACGAAATCTGGGTTAATTATAGACAGGCAAACCTTCACATCAGCAGGAAACAAAGTTACTTCAGAGCTGCATAGGGCCAAAGCTAACTTTTTCATTAACATCAGAGTACTAATGGGAATGGGATAAAGACCTGGCAAAATATTAATAAATGAACTGGTAGACAAAATAAACATGACTCCAAAACCCTAGAGCTAAATATTAATAACCAGCTGATAAAAGACCCTACTTGTCATGAATTGCCCTTCGGGGCAGAGAGGCAAGACCCACACACTGAACTGTGAGTTTGTGATATTTATAGAAAATAAAGTCCACACAGTACTCTAACACAGAATACAAACAAAGAATAAACTTACTGAGGAAGTGCACCAGAGCGAGGCAGGGCTCTGGTGGAGACGAGGAAAAACTCAACAAGACTGCGGTGACAAGAAATGAAAACAACTGCCCTTAAAATAGGGTCAAAAACAATTTACATAATCAATGACAGGTGTGGGTCTCATGAGCGGGCAGGAGGAAACAACAATACACAACTAGGACCAGGTGGGAGCAGTGAGAGGAGCGCAGTGTTATGTCCATAACTTACGATGTCAAGAAGCAGGCAGGAGGTGCAGTTGAACGTAACTTTATTACAATGACCCACAATGATATAGGTGCTCCGTACAGGTCAAGGGGTCGACGACGAAAGAGACAGTGCTCTTCCGCCTTAGCCCTTTATACCCCTGGTGACAGCGGAACCGGAAAGGCGGGGCCGTCACCCCCACAACACCCAGGGTACACTCAACGCCATATTGGTACTCCCCTTCCCCCGTAAAAAAAATGTCAGACACACCAATTAGGCCCTCCCAAATTTAAACCCAACACACACGCTAATTGCAATAACACATCCATCCATCCATCTTCTTCCGCTTAACCCTTTTCGGGTTGTGGGGGGGCTGGAGCCTATCCAGGCATCTTTTGGGCGAAAGGCAGGGTCCACCCTGGACAGATCGCCAGTCCATCACAGGGCCAACACAGAGAGACAGACAACCATTCACTCTCACAGTCATGCCTAAGGACAATTTAGAATCTCATGTTGTCCCGCATGGCATAGTATGCGGCCAGTGAAGCAGACCGCCCGTAAATCTACTAGAGGAAAAGCCCCAGGAAGCAGCTGGCCACCAAGGCTGCCCGGAAAGGTGTTCCGGCCATTGGTGGAGTGAAGAAGCCTCATTATCGCAGTCAAAATCTCAGCTTATGACAGCTAGACTTTGGAAGAATAGCTGCAGGCAGATATTCTCTGGTATCATCTTAAATAAAGCTTCAGCTAAGGATTCCGCTGAAGAAGAAGACCCCAACGCACCAGCATTCATGTGAGCTGACTTCTTTGTTTCATCTGCTGAATAATGAGACGTCTATAGCCCAAGTATGCCATGATTTGTCTCAGGTTTGGAACTAGTTCATCACTCTGATCGGAGCTCTAGAATTAAAGAGAAATAATATTCCTCTTTTCATTAAATTCCATTTTTACTTTCTTAGAGTAACTCAGAATTTCTTTTCATATAATTAGTTTACTTTTCTTCATAAATTTATGTCCAATTTTCTTCGTATTTTTGGTACAGTTAATTCAGTCTTCCATTTTATCACAGTTATAAATTCATACTAAAGTTTCCGTGGTTCCACAAATGTGATTACACTCTGTTGCTCAATAATCAGTTATAAATTGAATGTGATGCTGAATACTTGGTCCTTTCACGTTACCAACAAATCCATTGAATGTAATGTCATTAAATCTGAACCTGATCATTAAATCTGTAAACCGTATATGAAGTTGCTGTTGATTTCTTTTCCCGTGTTTGGTTCTAAATGCCATTCATTGCAAAGATCAAAATCATTCATGCACTGTTTGAAAGTGTCGGTAGCCCGCCATTTTCGATAATTCCCCGATGCACCGAGCCTGTCAATTGCAGGGTTTAATACCAGGTTGAAGTCTCCTATTATGAGTGTAGTGTCCAAGTGCTCAGAAAGAGAAGTGAAAAAAGTGTGAAGATAGGATGGGTCGTCAACATTTGGGCCATAAATGCTTGCAATACATACTGTAGATCCAAATTTTGAACTGAGATTTTTAATATTAAAAATCTACCTTCCGGATCTGTTATGGTATTATTCACAACAAAGCGTATTCCTCTGTTTACCAGTACAGCTACCCCCCCTTTGTTTAGAATTAAAGCCAGCTGAGTACATGTGGGGAAATTCCAGGGAGGTGAGCGCATCTACAGATGACTTAGAAACATGTGTCTCCTGTAATAAGACAAAGTCTGCCTGTAGATCCTTCAGTCAATTAAAAACTTTTAGCCTCTTCTCCCTGGTACCAATTCCACGTATGTTCCACGTGACAAACTTTAATGTGGACATGTTCTCACTAACTGGTTTTGTGTTAAAGGCCAACCATTTGTGCCTATGTGATTATATGCCTGTAACATATGCATGTGTGTGTATATGTATGTTGTGTGTAAAATATATACCTACGCATGTATGTTTGGGTGTGCGCGCATGACGTCTCTGCAAGCATATATAACTTGGGCGCATGTACTTAAAGTTATTTCCTATAAATCAGAAGTATAAAAGAAAACAGACAAAGGTTAGTAAGTGGTGAAAAAATGCAGATAGCATAAAACAACGACCTAACAACTTCAACAAAATTAACTACAGCAGACAAACAACAACCTCAGCAAAAAAGAAAAAAAAAACATTTTGACAAATGTTAACAAATTAAATTGAGATCAAATAAGAGCCCTTCTCACAATCACACTCTTTTTCCACCTGTAGCTAAGAAAACAAAAAAGGCTCTAGAATAACCAGGGCATTATAGTTTCATCCATAAACAGCTTGCCATCTACAGTATAAGATAAGATAAGATAAGATAAGATAAGATAAGATAAGATAAGCCTTTATTAGTCCCACAACGGGGAAATTCCAGGATTGCAACAGCACAGGGATAGCAACACTCAGAGCAACAATCAGAAGGCAAGAAAAAAAACAAGCAAGCAAGAGCAGCTAATAAACATATGTACGTATTACTATAAAATATATATATATACACACACACACAGACACACAGTGCAGAGCATTGTAGCTGGATGGAATAAATATATGAATATATGAACACACAGTGCAGAGCATTGTAGCTAGATGGAATAAATATGTAAATATATAAACACCCACAGTACGGAGCATTGCAGCTAGGTGGAATAAATATGCAAGTATATAAACACACACAGTGCGGAGCAATGTAGCTAGATGGAATAATATGTAGATATATAAATATATAAACACACCCAGTGCTGAGCATTGTAGCTAGATGGAATAAATATGCAAATATATAAACACACACAGTGCAGAGCATTGTTGCTAGATGGAATGAAACAGCATAACCGTCTACTTAGTTATCCTACATGGTATGATTATGTGCCCATACATATTCTCACCCTCCATAGCGACCGGTATGTTCCTAGTTGTATGCCGGAGGGGACCATTGTGTAAGTCTATTGCATCTTTTGCATTCAAAAAACTATTAGTTTGTTACGTCTTTTTGCTATCTCTGCGAGCAGCCCTGCTTAGGTTGTACAGTCTGACAGCCGTTGGTAGGAAGGACCTACGAAACCTCTCGGTTGTGCACCTGGGATGATGTAGTCTGCTGCTAAATGAGCTCCTCAGTGCATTCAGTATGTCCTGCATAGGGTGGAACTCGGACTCCAGCAGAGATGACAAGATAAGATAAGATAAGCCTTTATTAGTCCCACAACGGGGAAATTCCAGGATTGCAACAGCACAGGGATAGCAACACTCAGAGCAACAATCAGAAGGCAAGAAAAAACAAGCAAGCAAGAGCAGCTAATATACATATGTACATATTACTATAAAATATATATATACACACACACACACACAGACACACAGTGCAGAGCATTGTAGCTAGATGGAATAAATATATGAATATATGAACACACAGTGCAGAGCATTGTAGCTAGATGGAATAAATATGTAAATATATAAACACCCACAGTATGGAGCATTGCAGCTAGGTGGAATAAATATGCAAGTATATAAACACACAGTGCGGAGCAATGTAGCTAGATGGAATAATATGTAGATATATAAAAACACAGTGCGGAGCATTGTAGCTAGATGGAATAAATATATAGATATATAAATATAAACACACCCAGTGCAGAGCATTGTAGCTAGATGGAATAAATATGTAAATATATAAACACACACAGTGCAGAGCATTGTTGCTAGGTGGGATGAAACAGCATAACCGTCTATTTAGTTATCCTACATGGTATGATTATGTGCCCATACATATTCTCACCCTCCATAGCGACCGGTATGTTCCTAGTTGTATGCCGGAGAGGACCATTGTGTAAGTCTATTGCATCTTTTGCATTCAAAAAAAAAACAAAAACAAACTATTAGTTTGTTACGTCTTTTTGCTATCTCTGCGAGCAGCCCTGCTTAGGTTGTACAGTCTGACAGCCGTTGGTAGGAAGGACCTACGAAACCTCTCGGTTGTGCACCTGGGATGATGTAGTCTGCTGCTAAATGAGCTCCTCAGTGCATCCAGTATATACAGTCTATCCACAGAAACAATAGCTCGTTTACCTTCTTGAATGTTTTGTTTCCTAATGGAAAAAAGCTTCCTTCTTCTTTTCAAGATTTCCTGTGGAAATTAATCATTTAGACCATAATTGGTGTTTTTCAGCTTTCTGCCCCGCCTCTGTACCAAAATTTTTTGCTTGAAATGCTCAAATTTGGCAACAAGAGGTTTATTCTTGGAATTTTGGACTCAGTGGAAGGTAATTGATTTTGTGACTTCGAAGGATAGTTTCAGTTGCGTTGACATAAATTCATGGACCAGCTGTTCTGGATTTTCATTATTTTTTTCCAACGATTCCAGAAAAAACAAGGTTATCTCTTATGCTGCATGACTGCAAATTGAGAATTGTTTCCTTCATTTTTTGGTTTTCTCTTTCAACAACGCCAAACCACGCGGTTAGTGTGTTTACTGACTTTTTCAAGCTATGGGTGCGGTCGGGGCTACGTCACTTCCGGTTAGTAACACATCGCCGCCATCTTAACTAGGTGAAAACAAACCTGTTACCAAGCCTTGTCTAGTGCAGTGTTTTGACTTTTTGTCATGGCCTGTGACTACATAGAAAAGCTTGATGAGTCAGCCAGGCTACGTTATCAGGAGAAACTGACAGCAAGTGGACTGACAGATTGCCCATACAAGCTACCAGGCAGGAAATGGGTTAATGACCCGACCAGGTGGCCAGATGTGCAGTGGCCGGACGTGTACAGCTACTTGATCGACCCCCCTGGTAAGCATATTTGCTTCGACCCATATTAACATGATAAACCCTCTTACATGTTTTGAATGTTTTTAAGGAAAGGCCCCTATGGGTAACATGAGCAATCCATTAAATATCAGGGCAGCACAGGAGTAATTCTTAAAAGAAATAATTAAATGATCCAGGGATCTTGAAAATCATGAAAATATGGTATATTCTCAAGACCCTGAGTTTCAAGTATTCAACTATTGTTGTCAAATGCAAAGTTGGCCCAACAGGTCTTGTTAAGTAACTGAACAATTAAGGCCACGTGGTTGCCTTTGTCACCTCTTTCATTAATGTCCTGCCCCTTTGTTGCACTATTTACTACAGTCTACAGTTAAATTAGTCAGGCTGACTGCACATAGAGAGGTCTGTATTGTTGGATGAAAACGGAATCAGTCATGCATTTCCACAGACGAAATGTCCGTCTCTGTTTACAATACGATACGGTCGAGTGCAAGCATGATGTTTGTGTCTGTGAACATTCCGTCTTTTGGTGAACTGATACGTAAGAATGTTTACAGTTTTATGAGAAGGTTGCTGTTATGACCCGAGCGCCGGTTCTGATCGCGCTCGGGCTAAGTTATGTCTCGCTGCCGGCCTTGACAGCTGCGGGCTGTATTCTGGCCTCACCGGGCTCTTATTGTGAAAGTGCTCGGTGGGGCTTCCGCCTGTCAACGGTCGGCCAGCTGAGTGTCATTACCGTCGTTAGTGTTTCGCCATTTAAGCCCAGCACTGGCAACGGTAGGACGCAGCAGTGTCAGTCGTTATACGTCTGAGCTACGGATGCCTTGGACTATCATCTACCTTGTCTGCTTGTGGTTGACCGTCGCTTCTCTGGCACCAGTAAGTGAGCTGTTAGCCTTACCCCTTCCGGTGAAAGTAGACCTCTGCGTGTCTTTGCCTCAGCAGCCTGTGTGGCCATTACTTTAACAGCCTTTGCCTGTGTATGACCGTCTCCTCCTAAGGACTCGTAAGAGAGCTGTCTAGCCTTACGCCTCCGGAAGTGTGTAGACTTATGTGTCGTTGCCCCTGCATCTTGTGTTGTTTACTTCTCACCGTAATAAAAACTCACTGTAAACTCACTGGTGACTGTGTGCGTCTTATGGTGGCACCGCGAGGGCCACCGCATGACAGTTGCTGGCATGTAACAATCATCTCATATCAGCAATTGTCAACTCGTCACTCACACTTCACTCCAGCATTTGGAAGTGGTGGCGCTCCATATTATACTGAGCCCATTACTGTATGTTATTGTTGTTACAAGATCGCCGAGTGTCTGCTGATATGTATATACTTTTATTTTATCTGTTTATCTTTTTTCTACTTGTTTTGGTTTTGCTCTTGCTATGAACCCTGAGTTTGAAATAAACGTTTGAATTTTGAATTTGAATTTACAATACAGAGAGGCTTGTGTCGGCGGCTAGCATTTTCAAAACGTGACCCATCCAGTGGCAACTAATTAAACTAACACAATATCACTCAATTACCTGATATAGGACGTGATGAGCTGAATATAATGCACTACGACGGGCTGGACAAGCTTGACTGGGTCACGGCAGCTGCCTGGGACTAGGTCACCACTGAATTGTTTTCACCTAGTACGGCGTTGCCATGTGGGTTGCTAACCGGAAGTAGGCCAAATGCCCGGATGCCCGACTGCGCCCATTGTTTTCCTCTACCAGAGAGACGAGCTGCACCTGACTGTACTCCAGACTCTCCTGTACGCTCTGGAATTATTTATGAAGCAGCTCGACCAACTCCAGTCTACCATCCGTGCTGGTACGTTTATTCTCAATAGAGAAAAGGACGTCACTAACCTCAGTGCCCTCCCATGATTTCTCGGATGGTAAATTTGGAGAATCCACCAGTCTGGGGCACTCGGACATGGAGTTGGAGGAAGCAGGACCGGGAGATACGTTCTCCTCCATGACACACCAGTGACAGTAAAACTCATCTATATAATTCTCAAGTTCCTCCAGCTCCATCGAGAAGATGGCGACGTGAAATACGAATGAACAGATAATCAATTAGCAGATTAATTTCAAAAGAAACGCTACCTGTAGAAAATTCTTGTTCATGCTCGGTCGACGTGAGTCGCCGTTTTAGATTATTGTGCAACCGTCTCGAAACGTCATGCACCCCCCACCCCCCAGCGTTAATTGATCATCTAAATCACGGCTGTCAAACTCATTCCATGGAGGGCCAAGACCCTGCAGGTTTTACTTCCACCCAGTGTCTTCAATAGGTGATTTCACTGAATTTCTTCCCACTGATTGCTGATCAGTGAAAACACCTGCTGATGACACTGGGTGGAAGTAAAACCTGCAGGGTCTTGGCCCTCCATGGAATGAGTTTGACACCCCTGATCTAAATGACAGCTCACCACCTCTACATCTCATGCAATTTGGCTTCTGTGAGCACCATTCAACTAAGAAAGCATTGGCTCTGTTTGTAGAAAAAGTTAAGTACTCGCTGGATAACAATAGTTGTGTTGGAGCTGTATTTTTAGACTTAAAAAGGGCTTTTGATACGGTAAACC
This sequence comes from Pholidichthys leucotaenia, assembly GCA_020510985.1. Lineage (NCBI taxonomy): Eukaryota > Metazoa > Chordata > Actinopteri > Cichliformes > Pholidichthyidae > Pholidichthys > Pholidichthys leucotaenia. The sequence goes on along the minus strand of CM035839.1, from coordinate 9,595,587 downwards.
ACAAAGTATTGCTCTCCAGATTATCTAGTTTTAATTTTTCTCACCAGGCTATAATGTGGATCAAATCATACCTATGCAATAGGAAACAATATATGGTGGTTGATGGTATCAGATCCCCTTATTTAGATTACCCAGTGGGGGTCCTTCAGGGATCCATACTGGGAACTATCTTATTCTCACTTTATATAGATGATCTCCCAGATGTATGTAAAGGTGTTAGTGCTCAGCTGTACATGGATGATGCCATTATTTTTACTACAGCAAAAAATCCTGAAGAAGCTGCAGCTGCACTCTCATCAGCTCTGACACGTTCAGCACTGGCTCAGCAAGACCTGTCGCTCTCTGAATGTAAATAAAACTGTATGTATTTTGTAACCCAGTGTTAAAAACGTAAATAAAATTATAGATATTGATACCGCTTAAAAAAATATTCATTTCACAATGGGAATAAATATTTTGAAGATAAGTGTATAGATAAATATAAGTTTATAAAATATATCCATGATTAGTTGGAAACGTTTCTAAGGAGTTTTGATAAAGTTCCAAATGTTTTTATTTGGTATTTTGAGCAACCAATGGCTGCGCCGTTGTTTGGCAGCGCCAGCCAATGGGTTAAGCGCTCTCTCTCCGGGTCTGGGTATGGCTTGCATTTTTTGGCTCAGTCACGCCAGACGCCGAAAGACTCCGACCAAGAGAGAGAGACGGTCCTTGATGATATGGCAACGCTAACGTGCTAATAGCAGTCTTTGTCTTGGATAAAACTTGAGATTGGTAAGCCTGAACAAACACCTGCAATGAGACATTGCTGTATTAGCAAATTCTAATGCCCCATTTGTTAAATTTTAAGACTTGGATCCAAAGGCTGGAAACGCACGTTAAGCGCGGGAACCCCATGACGCACGTGTCACTTAGCTTGGTAAGTGCCATTTAGTGTGTATGGGAAATGCTAATTGTTAGCTTGAAATGCTAACCGCTGATGCTAATTTTGGCTAGTTTTTTCATCAGAAAAAGGCATTTTTCAAAGCTGTAACGGTTAGCAAAGGTCCCAATTCCCTGGCCATTGATTGCTGTTTGGTGGTGAATGTTGCATCTGTGGTTTAAAGGTGTTTAGGGAAAGATTGTTGTTGTACAACTTAGAATATTTATATTTGAAACCCATGTGATAAGCTTTAGACCATAGCTTATTTGTTGTGTCTGGCCTATTCTGTAGGTCAGGTTTTTTCTTTGGACTGGTTTGACCAGAACGTGGATTCTCCAGATCTGGATGGCGAGCCGAAGCCCGAACCCGATTGACTGGTAAAGGTGATCCAATTGGTCACCTGGGACAGATTCAAAAGGACTGAACATCTTGTAAATATATTTTGGGGTAGTTTATTTTTATTTTTTTTCCTTTCTATTATTGTGACAAGTGCTGTGTTTTTTTTATTAAGTGTACACATCTGTAAATAATACACATTTGTAAAAAAAAAATAAATTATACATCGTTGCAAGTTCCTATACTGCTGTGTATGAGTCATCTGTTACGCCCTCCAGGCTCCTACGAACCTAGGGTCTACCTGACCTGGCCCAATTGTCCCTTCCATCCAGGTAGTACAGTTAAAGGTAACTACACTGCCATAACCCAATACTACCACAAGGGTACTTCATCTAAAGTAAGTAGGTGTTAGGGGTGTTGCAATTTTTTTTTCCAAAACGGCCTACTACTATTACACATTCTAACATTTACATAGAAGGAGAAGAACTAAATGTTGTCAAGGAATTCAAATCCCTGGGTTTGACTTTGGACTCTACACTCTCGTTCAAATTAAATTATTAAAATTTAATATTCACAACTTCAGACAAATTAGGAGGTCACAGACAGAGCTGCTATAATGTTTTTACACTCAATGATCTTTTCACATCTGAGCTATTGTATTAGCAGCTGGTCATTGGCAGGAAAGGCAACCCTCAAACCAATTGAATCGCTTTATAAAAATGCTCTGAAAACGTTAAGATAAAAAGCCTCTGACATACCACCACTGCCATATTCTACCTAGGTACAACCTCCTGTCCTTTGAGAATTTTAAAAACTTTCAAACTGCCTGCTTGATGTATAAAATCCTACATGGTCCTGCTCCGCCCCCCTGAATGAATACATCTAAAACAGAGGAGCAGCACTCATGGTCGGTCCACGAGGGCTTCCTCAAGAGGTACACTACTGTTCAAAAGTTTGGGGTCACCCAGACAATTATTTTGTGTTTTCCATGAAAAGTCACACTTATTTACCACCATGAGTTGTAAAATGAATAAAAAATATAGTCAAGACACTGACAAGGTTAGAAAAAATGATTTGTATTTGAAATAATAATTTTTTCCAGATACTCAACCTGCTCAAAGGAAGGTCAGTTTTATAGCTTCTCTAACCAGCTAAACTGTTTTCAGCTGTGCTAACATGATTGCACAAGGGTTTTCTAATCATCCATTAGCCTTCTGACGCAATGAGCAAACACATTGTACCATTAGAACACTGGAGTGATAGTTGCTGGAAATGGGCCTCTATACACCTATGTAGATATTGCACCAAAAACCAGACATTTGCAGCTAGAATAGTCATTTACCACATTAGCAATGTATATTAGATATTAGAGTGTATTTCTGATTAGTTTAAAGTTATCTTCATTGAAAAAACAGTGCTTTTCTTTCAAAAATAAGGAAATTTCTAAGTGACCCCAAACTTTTGAACGGTAGTGTAATTGTGTGATAACCCTCCGTAAAACCTCTTTTGGTCAAAATGTTTTTTCATTTCATGGTAGAAGTTTATGGAACACCATACCACTTCCTGTCAGGGGAAGCTCCAGCTTTGCCACCTTTAAGAGTGAAGTGAAGGAGTGGCTCCGGTCACCTCAAACCTGTGGACATGTCCAACACCAGTGACTCATGTGGAGTAATTATGTCTTATCAAATTGTTGAACACAAACCAGATTTGTGACCGTCATATGACCGAGGCATGTTTGTGTGTCTGTGATTGTCGGTGTGTACTCATGCTTGTATGCTAATTCACATAACGCCAATAACCCCGTGTACATGGGTTTAACCAAGTATGCAAACCTGGTGCAATTTCATCAGCACACACACATCTGTATGTGCTGAAACATGTGCAACAGAGCCGTGTGCAATCCACTAAGCACTTTAAATTCATGCATCATATAATTCTACAAACGCACTTTGCTAAACTACAAGATGCACCTCAGCACTTTACACTTTAACATCCCCAGTAACACCTTGGTCACTGTGGTACTTTTAACTGGTCTGAGATCAACAATATTCCTCTTATCTTTGTTCGTTTGTTTCTCTTTCTATCAATGTGCAATCCTACTGCTATTGTTATTGTGTTGTTGTTGCTGTGCTGTGTCATCTGTTTTATGCAGCTGGCATTGGCTGGCCAACGGACACAAGATGGAAATTAGCTTCAGTTATAATCGTGTATGATGCATATTTACATGTCTTATGTTCATTAATACGCACTGCCCCTTTTATAAATAAATAAATATTAAGCATTAAAACGTTGCAACATTTTTCTTGTGAATTTGCCACTGGTTTTTTTTCTCATGATTTAGATTTTTTTCCCTATAAATTTGTAACGTTTTCTGATAGATTTGTCACTTTTTTGATGGATTTGCCACTTTTTCTCAAAAACTGCAACTTTTTCTCAAAAAATTGCAACTTTTTCTCAAAAATTTGCAACATTTTCTCCAAAAATTGCAACTTTGTCTCAAAATTTTCAACATTTTCTTGTAAATTTGCTACTTTTGTCATAAAATTATTTTTTTCTCATGATTTAATAATTTTTTTCCTATGTTTGTAAATTCTTTTCTCATAGATTTTGAACTTTTTCATAGATTTGCAACTTTTTTCTCAAAAAAATTCAACTTTTTTCTCAAAAATTTTCTGCTTTTTCCTTGTAATTTTGCAGCTTTTTTGTTAGAAATTTGCAATTAGTTTCTCATGAATTTGCTAATTTTCCCCTGTAAATTTGTATATTTTTCTCATAGATTTGTAAAATTTTTTCTCAAAAAAATAAAATGTTTTTCTTGCAAATTTGCAACTCTTTTGTCATAAATTTAATTTTTTCTCATGAATTAGCATTTTTTTCCCTGTAAATCTGTAAAAAAATTGTGTAGATTTGTGCCTTTTTCATAAAATTGCAACTTTTTTTCTCAAAAATAGACATTTTTCATAAATGTGCAACTTTTTCTAAAAAAAAAATCCTAACATTTTTCTCAAAAACTTGCAACTTTTTACCTGTAAATTTTAAACTTTTTTCTCATAGATCTGCAAGTTTGTTTCTCATAAATTTGTGGTATTTCCCTTGTAAATGTTCAATTTTCTTCTTGTATGTTTATAACGCTCATCTAGATGCTGGTTAATTGTTTTTATTCTGTGCAATTAAATTGTAACATGTGACTTTTTGAAATTTTAAACTGGCATTCTTTTTCATATTTTTTTTTACCTTTATTCTTGCCAATTTGTCCCTAATTTCCATTTGCCTTATGCTAAACTTGTGAATGCCAACCATCCCACTTGTTGAAAGATAACTAATCGTCCACTGAATAAGCCAGTGGAAAAATGAACAATAACTTAATTTTTTTAGTGAGTGTAAAAGAGTCCGGGCTGTTGAACATTTGCTGTGCAGGAGCATGAAAACATGAGCGCTGACACCAAAGCAAAGGTCAAAGAAAAAGGAGAATACGACAGAAAAACGGGGCCGGCTCCAGCCAAACTAATGAAGAGAGGAAACAGAGAAACGGCTAAATGTCAGAATCCCAGTCAGCCCCGAGGCGGCGGATCATTTAGATATGAATGCTTTCCCTGAAGTATTGAGAGCAAAATGAGGCAGACACGCGCAGCAGGCACAGTGCCCTTCCTGCAGGGCCTGTTGGTCACCATTGGCAGGACAATGTGTGCAGTGTCCTATCATGGCCGCCGGCTTGGCAAAAAGAGGGGCAGAATAATGAACAGAGACAGAGACAAAAACACAAATTAGCGCCGAGTGGCACGATAGAGACGACACCTCTGTTAGACTTCAAATGTGGTACGTGTACAAATTTTAGGACAAAAATGGTGCAAATCAGTGCTGAGTGAGTATAAAAGGAAAGTCAAATGTAGCTGCTGGTTTATAGGCAGCAGCTGGTTTGGGAGGAGACGCTTTCCCACGCCCAGCATCATAAACCTTTTATCTGGAGCAGTGGTGGCCTACTGGGTAGGGATGTGGACTGGTGAGCAGAGGGTCGCCGGTTCAATCCTTGGACCAGCAGGGTCAGACGTGGGTGGGACAGATACCGTAGCAGTGCTTGCCCCACCCTCCTTAACCCCACTGTGGTGCTATTGAGCAAGGCCCTGAACCCCAGCTGCTCCAGAGGAGCTGCTCAGTGGCCACAGGTCAGTGTGTGGTTGGACTGGGCAGCTTCCTGCTGTGAGTGTGTAACTGTGAGTGTGAACAGAGCGTCCTTGAGAAAGAGAGGGTTCCCTCTCAACGGAACGACCCTGTATAAATAAAGGCTAAAGAAAAAAAATCAAGTCAGAACTGAATAAAATTTACTTTGAACCATCAATTCCAAAAAAAAGCAACAACCCATAAATCTGCAACTTATTCTAATAAATTTGTGACATTTTTTCTGTAAATTTTCAACTTTTTTCTCATATTTCTGACTTTTTCAACAACAAATTGTGACTTTTTCTGTACATTTTCAAGGTTTTATCATAAATTTGCAAAAAACTTTCCTTTTAAATCTGCTACTTTTTTCCTGTAAATTTACAACCTAATCATAAATTTGTGACATATTCCTCAAAAATTCTTGACTTTTTTCTGTAAATTTCTACTTTCTTATAATAAATCTGCAACTTTTATTCTAATAAATTTGTGACATTTTTCTGTAAATTTTCAACTTTTCATTATAAAATGTTTTTCTTAAAAATGTTTTTCTTTTAAATTTTCTACTTTTTTAGCATAAATTTCCATCTTTATAAATTAAATTTTTCTCAAATTTGCAATATTTTTCTTGCAAATCTTCAACTTTTTTATGTAAATTTTCAACCTCTTGAAACCTCTTAAAACCTCAAATTTTTTTTACACAAAATTTACAACTTTTTCCTGTAAATTTTCAACCTTTTCATCATAAATTTGCAACTTTTTCCTCAAAAATTCGATTTTTTTCTGTAAATTTTTAACTTTCTTATCATACGTCTGCAACTTTCTTCTTAATTTTTTAAAAAGTCTTTTCTCATAAATTTGTTCCTGCAGATTTTCAAGTTTTTAATAATAAATCTTCAGCTTTTTTCCTCATAAATCTACAACTTTTTCCTTAAAATTTCCCTTTTCCTCATAAATTTGCAGCTTTTTTTCTTTTAAATTGTTAACTTTTTTGTAATAAATCTGCAACTTTTTCCAGCATCCACATGAGTGTGGATGCTGGTTAAAAGCATGGTTATTTAGCATAAGGTACAAGCATATAAGTGTAAATTAGGTGCACATTTTCAAGAATAAAGGTGCAAAAATATAATAAAATTTGCCATTTTTTGCCATTTAAAAAAAAAATTACAAGAGAAAAATCACAGATTTTTGACAAAAAAAGTTGCAAATCAATGAGAAAGAAAGCTGCAAATAAAGGTCAAATTATTTGAGAAAAGTCAGAAGAAAAAAGTTGCACATTTACACGAGAAAAATCATAATTTTTTTTGACAAAAATTGCAAATCAATGAGAAAAAAGCTGCAAATACAGCTTGATTTTTTTTTTTTGAGAAAAATGCCATTAATTTACAAGAAAAACACTGCATATTTAAAAGAGAAAAATCATAAATTTCTGATTAAAAAGTTGTAAAATTTGAGAAAAAAAAGTGAAAATTAGCAAAAAAAAAAAAAAAAGAACCAGTCACAAATTCATGGGAAAACATAGCAAATTTAGAGGAAAAAAGTCCAAAAATACAAGAAAGAGAGTTGTTTTATGAGAGATTTTTTTCTTTTGCATTTCTGCTGAGAATTGTTGGCACGGACACGTCAAGGTCGGCACTTCCCACGTGTTTTTATGCTCAGAGGTGCACCATTGAACACCATCCATTTATTACCTCCGCCAAGGAGGTTATGTTTTTGTCAGGGTTTGTCTGTTTGTCTGTCTGTCTGTCTGTTGGTTAGCAAGATAACTCAAAAAGTTTTGGACAGATTTCGATGAAACTTTCAGGCGTTGTTGGAAATGGTACAAGGAAGAACTGATTAAATTTTGGTGGTGATCCGGATCACCGTCCAGAAGAAAAACGCCATTACGGAAAATGCCATTTTCGTGAATAACTACTGAACCACTAATCCTATCATTGTCAATCCAATTGCTAGTCATATGTTTTCGTGGTCAAGGAATCCAAAAACGTACACACAAACACTGTATGGGGAGAACTGTGGCCGCCATTACGGAAAATGCCATTTTCCTGAATAACTACTGAACCACTAATCCTATCATTGTCAATCAAATTGCTAGTCATATGTTTTCGTCGTCAAGGAATCTGAAAACGTACACACAAACACTGTATGGGGGGAACTGTGGCGCTTGGCGGAGGTCTGCGCTCTCCGAGTGCTTTTCTAGTTTTGTCTGTGCTTGTTTTCATCTCTGCCTCGCATCACTTCACTCACACGCTGAAACATTATATCTGCCAGGTACGCCTACCTTCCACGCCACTCATCACCTGCAGGCAGCCTTACACCATTGCACCTCTCATAAGTCAAAAACACGTTTTTAGATCCTCCTGGAGCACAAGCACACGGACTGACACCTTTTACAGCACGGCAACTGTCGGACCTCGGAGCGGAGCATTAACATTAAGATTTAAATACTGTATGTGGTTTTACAGCCGCATGACATCCTCCAACACAGAAGCTACGTCCGCTGGAGAAGTCATGGCAATGAGCGCCACACGATGCAACACAACAGTGGATAACAACAACGTCTGGGCGTCTCTTTGACTCTGCTAGCAAAGCCTTTGGCGTGCCCGACCGTGGCGGCAGCTCCATCAGTACAGGAAGACTAAATCTTTCCTCTTCAAATTAGGGCTGTGTGACATGACCAGAATTTTATATTACAATATAAGTAATCTTATTTGGTGATAATGATATACACTACCGTTCAAAAGTTTGGGGTCACTTAGAAATTTCCTTATTTTTGAAAGAAAAGCACTGTTTTTTTCAATGAAGATAACTTTAAACTAATCAGAAATACACTCTAATATCTAATAGACATTGCTAATGTGGTAAATGACTATTCTAGCTGCAAATGTCTGGTTTTTGGTGCAATATCTACATAGGTGTATAGAGGCCCATTTCCAGCAACTATCACTCCAGTGTTCTAATGGTACAATGTGTTTGCTCATTGCGTCAGAAGGCTAATAGATGATTAGAAAACCCTTGTGCAATCATGTTAGCACAGCTGAAAACAGTTTAGCTGGTTAGAGAAGCTATAAAACTGACCTTCCTTTGAGCAGGTTGAGTATCTGGAAAAAATTATTATTTCAAATACAAATCATTATTTCTAACCTTGTCAATGTCTTGACTATATTTTCTATTCATTTTACAACTCATGGTGGTAAATAAGTGTGACTTTTCATGGAAAACACAAAATAATTGTCTGGGTGACCCCAAACTTTTGAACGGTAGTGTATATCACGGTATATTTTTCTGTAAATTCTATAGTTTATATGTATATAATAACCAATAAAAAAGATCATGTCTTTTTCTTGGGCTCAGTCCGCCAAGGTCTCCGACTTTGACCGCCACCTGATCCACATAGCACCAGACCCCCATGATCCCTCCTGCAGGTGGTGAGCCCACTGGAGGGCGGACCCATGTAACTCCTTCGGGATGAGCCCGGCCGGGTCCCATGGGTGGAAACCCAACCACCAGATGCTAGCCATCGAGCCCCTCCCCCAGGCCTGGCTCCAGGGTGGGGCCCTGGTAACCCCATACTGGGCGGGGTACACTGAATCCTAGTTCTAGTATTTGTCATGAGAGCCTGCTGGATCGTTCTTAGTCTGGCCCTTCACCCAGGACCAGTTTGTCTTGGGTGACCCTATCAGAGGCAAATTTCCCCAGACAGCATAACTTCTGGGATCACAAGGGCACGCAAACCTCACCACCATGATAAGGTGACGATCCATGAGGGGAGGGTGTGCACACCCGAGGGTGTGCTCCAACTTTAGAGGGATCACACTCCTCAGCCTCCCTGGGAAGGTCTATGCCAAGGTACTGGAGAGGAGAGTCCGGCCGTTGGTCGAACCTCAGATTCAGGAGGAGAACTGTGGTTTTCGTCCTGATCGTGGCACATCGGACCAGCTCTTTACCCTCTCAAGAATTCTCGAGGGTTCGTGGGAGTTTACCCAACCAGTTTACATGTGTTTTGTGGACCTAGAGAAGGCATTTGACTGTGTCCCTCGTGGTTTTTCATGGGGGGTGCTTTGGGAGTATGGGGTATTGGGCTTGTTGTTACGAGCTATTCGGTCTCTGTATGACCGTTGTGAGAGTTTGGTTCGTATTGCCAACACTTGATCGGACTCATTCCCAGTGAGAGTTGGACTCTGCCAGGGCTGCCCTTTGTCACCGATCCTGTTCATAATTTTTATGGACAGGATTTCTAGGCGCAGCCAGGGAACGGAGGGTGTCATGCTTGGTGACCACAGGATCTCATCTGTGTTGTTTGCAAATGATGTTGTCCTGCTGGCTTCATCTAGCAATGACCTACAGTTCTTGCTGGGATGGTTTGCCACTGAGTGTGAATCGGCTGGGATGAGAATCAGTACCTCCAAGTCCGAGTCCATGGTCCTCAACCGGAAAAAGGGGGATTGTCCACTCCGGGTTGGGGACAGGCTCCTGCCCCAAGTGGAGGAGTTTAAGTATCTTGGGGTCTTATTCACAAGTGAGGGGAGAATGGAGTGAGAGATTGACAGACAGATCAGAGCAGCATCTGTAGTGATGCGGACGTTGTATCGGTCTGTTGTGGTGAAGAGGGAGCTGAGTTCTAAGGCAAAGCTGTCGATTTACCAGTCAGTCTATGTTCCTACTCTCACCTATGGTCACGAGCTTTGGGTAATGACTGAAAGAACGAGATTGCGGATACAAGCGGCTGAAATGAGCTTTCTCCGTAGGATTGCTGGACTCACCCTCAGAGATAGGGTGAGGAGCTCAGTCATCTGGGAGAGGATCAGAGTAGAACCGCTGCTCCTCCACATTGAAACGAGCCAGCTGAGGTAGTTTGGGCATCTGATCAGGATGCCTCCTGGACGCCTCCCACTTGAGGTGTTTCGGGCACGTCCCACTGGGAGGAGACCCCGGGGCAGACCCAGGACTCGCTGGAGAGACTACGTCTCCCAGCTGGTCTGGGAACATCTTGGTATCCTCTCTGAAGAGCTGGAGCAGGTGGCTGGGGAGAGGGAAGTCTGGGCTTCTCTGCTTGAACTGCTGCCTCCGCGACCCAGACCTCCGGAAAAGTGGTAGAAGATGGATGGATGGATGGATGGATGTCTTTTTCTACATTTTAAATAACATACTGAAAAAAGTCAGTTGTACAAATTCATCTGTCATTAATTTCATGTACCTTTTTCCCTCTTAATTTTGCAGTGTTGTTATAAAATTGCCTTTTAAAGTGCATTCGAGATTACTTCAACTTTATTCATTATTGCTACTTGACTAATTAAAAATGATTAGAAATCAAGTAAGTTACATTAAGTGCCAATTTGTTCCTCCGTCACATTTTAATTAATTTATTATTTATTTAATGTGTATGTGGCCACTGTCACACACTTTTGCAGCTTTAGTAATATTGTTTCAGACAAAATTAAGAAACTCTGCAGTAATTTAAACTAAAGAATTGATGGTCTGATACAATATAATGTTTCCTATTAGCGACAAGTTAGCATCGTCATTTAGCATTTGTTGTTTTATAATTAGAGAGAGACGGTGTTAATGTTACTTAGCGTAAATTAAAACGAGGTTAGAGGACTGTCCTCTCTGACGCAGCACTGTGGGAAACAGTCCCACATCCCTGGCTAACAGAAGTAGCAGTTATATGACCAAAACATTAGCTTGCAGTTAGCTGCTAACCACCAGAACCTAACCACCTGGCTCACTGCGGGGAAGAGGTGGAGCAGTAACAAGTAGAAATGGGGTATGTGTTTCTCAAATCCCGATATAAATTTTTTTTTTTTTTTGTTACTTATTTGTACCCGTAGGTAGACTTGGTTTGCAGTCTGGTGACAAGCCACCGGCTGCTGGTCGCTGCATGCGCGAGCGCCTTAAACCTACATGTTTTTGGTGTGCGGGAGGAAACCGGAGAAATCCCGGAGTAAACCCGCGCAACACGGGGAGAACATGCAAACTCCACACAGCTCACTGTTGGTCGGGGGCTGGGATCGAACCCACGATCTCATGATCCCCGCGGTCCCCCGGCCGAGGGTAAAACTGCGCTGCCACAGTGCTAAACCACTGCGCCACCGTGCAGCCCAAATGATACAGTTTTATATGAAAAGGTAGACGTTGTTTTATTATACAACAGTTAGTTCCGACTGACCAATTTGATTGGACAGTAAGGATTGCTGGAGTTACTATATTGAACGATAATTGCACTCCAACTTCACTGGATATGCATCACTCTGCTTCAAAGGTGTTCATGTAACCATTAATCACTAACAGTAATTTACTATCAACTCTCTGAGAATTTAAGTATTGTTTTGGACACCTTAATTTCCACAGTGAGGCGCTGTTTGTACTACATCCCTGACCTGGAAGTCCCACCCTTTTGGAAAAAAAAAACAAAACCTATTTCCGTCTGCCCGTCATTAAGCTCATTAAGTAATTTCACATTTGTTTAAAAATATAGGCAGTGCTAGAGTTTGATTTATTGTCTCCATTAACAAACCACAATACCTTTGTGGTGATGGACTCTTTGTTTCATCTGAAAATGCCAAGAAAAGCGAGCAAAGTGTGCTAAATCGCTGGCATGCTAACTACTAACTACCGGCTAGTTACTGGTGTTCTTATGACCGGTAGCTATCTCAATCACCTTCATGCCCTCCGCTACGCAGAAGGCATTAGGCCATATCACACCCGCAGTTACTATATAAATTGATACCATACTTCATCTCATGTAATATTGCTTAAAGGTGTGATGACACAATTTTGACTTCATCTAATTATGCATCACATAATTTCAATATGACAAAATATCTGTGCAGTTCTAAGTCAAACACGCTTTTTTTCATGCGAATATCCGACGTTTTCATGAGCGCCACATTGCAAATTGCGTCAGTGGCTGGAAACCCCCCCACCACCACCGGCCATGCTGTGACATCATCGACAGAACACGGCGCTTGGCTTCCCATTGTACACACAGGATGGAAGCAGTAGAAAACATCGACGATGGTTCCAGCACATGTAGTTTGGAATTGGTTTGTGTTGTCCAATCTTCAGACGATTATAGTTCAGAAGAATGGGATGACAATGAAGCATCTGGGGGCATCAGACCTTATAGGTTTGAGCCGTGCCAAGCGGGCATCGTGGCTAGCGAGTCAGACTCAGAGAGTGATGGTGGAGAGGCACACATGACTGCAGCAGCAGCAGCGGCAAACACACGGCAGGGACATACCGAGTGTTATGCTTTTGTTACAGATATTGCAACAAATTATTTGTTCATACATATAATTTATTTAAACCCGATTTTTCAATAAAATCATAGCAGTGTATTCTCTGTGGCTCAGGCATCGGGTTTATTATGTATTATCTTTTCAGTTCTTGTTGTTTTTATATTTTGTACATGTGGTTTATGTGCCGTTTTGACCCAATTTCAGGTGGGCACTGTCCTAGATTCGCCGGTCTGACCACACGCCCTCTCTCTTTGACAGTCAGCTGTTCATGTTTTGTGTGCATCATCTGCCGTGTTGTCAGCCAGCCAATATTGCCAACACTATCACGACGTGTTAGCCACTCCACACAGCTGTGATTTTGTTGCGCCCCTTGAAGCGATGTTGGCCCTAGGGCGCAACCGTGGTTAACACGTCTCCTCTCCATGCATTCGCTGGGCGATGTCAGCCCCAAACGCCAGCTGTAAGTGTTTGCTTATTTTTGTAAGTCTTCACCTTTTTGGGAACTGTTGTCATCAGTCTTATGTTCAATAAATGTGCTGTGGTGAATCCTGCACGTAAATCCATTCATCCTTCCCCTCCTCGTGCGCTCCTTGTCATGACCCTCCGTGCACTGCGTGGGAGGATGAAATAACGAGGATTTACGTGCAGAGTTCACCACAGCATATTTAATACAGAAAGACAGACAATTCCCAAAAAGGTGAAGATGTACAAAAAACACAAACACACTTACTGATGGCATTCAGGGTCTCGCATCACCCAGAGAACGAATGAGAGGAGACATGTTTGCCACAGGTGTGCCCCAGTGCCAACATTGCTTCAAGGATGCACGAGAACCACGGCGAACATGGAGTGACTAACATGTCGTGAGAGTGCTGAAAATACTGGCAGACTAACAGCACAGATGACAATACTTTGGACCAGCAGTGCATGACTGGCAAACGGCCGCGAAGTACACGCACTGCTGGTGATTGTGTGATGAGAAGCACCTGGGCGAGGACCGGGAAAGATGATCAGCGGGAATGGAAATCAGCTGGTGATGAGAGAGGGGACGTGGCCGGACCGGCGAGTGTCAGCATGCGATCACAGAAAGTAGGTCAAAGCAGCCATCTAACAGCTGCCGGCCAGACAGTGGCTAAGGAGAGGAAAGCACACTGAAATACATACTATACGTACATAAACAGCGGCATCTAAACCCACAGAGAGGTCTGGACCGAGCCGGGGGAAAGCAAGCCGGCTCGGCTTCTGACACTGCATCTGCATAGAAGCGCACGAGGAGGCTTATGACAGTTGGAGCTGAAGCATGTGATGTGGTCTTTCACAGCCTGCTGTTTATCTAAGCCTGCCACACAACGCCAAGGCATAGCTATAAAATTAAAACAAGAAACCAGAGAAACTTGAGCTACAAAGCTGCTGGCATTCCAGTCAACAACACCAGCTTCCGTTCTGTCACTGACGTCATGGTGGTGCCGCCTTTCATTTGATGGGCGGCACCACAGTCCAGTCAGCGGCTGCGGTTTTTTGATGGTAACTATGTTATGCAGGCGCGGTTGTAAATATTATATTGATCATCGACAATGACTTTTGGGTTTACACAACATGCTAAAAAATGTCAAAATCATGTCATCAGACCTTTAATCACATCACTGATGTATATTATCATATCACACAGCCCTAATTCAAATATTTATTTATTGTGTTTTTCATCTGCAACCATTAACACATCTTAGCAAGGTCATTGACCTCTGTAAAACACATGAAGAGGAAGAAGACTTTAGCCGTTACTACTGCGTTCATATTGCCACCTACTAACACAGATGAGCCATTACAGGCACCCATGCATAACAGCAGGAAATTATTTACAATTTCTGAACCAATTCAGAAGTGAAATGAGGCAATTTCCTGAGGGCCCCTGAACGTTCTCTCAAGGACACCTAAAGGACTGACACACAATGTTCAAACTAGTGGTGAATTGTGTGATTTGGGATATTTTTTTTTACACTTTGGGAAATAGGAAATTAAAAGTTTTCATGTATTTATTATACAGCACGACCAGTTTCGTCTATTTCTCAATTCTTGGTAAATGTCACAAGCATATTTCTTCTAATCTGGATTTCTGAGCGGTTCTCCACTAAAATAATGTCATCAGCATCACACGGGGCTCATATCTGACTGATCAGCTGATTAAATAACCCCGTGATGATGTGATATTTGGACTCCAACCCACAGCTCTCCAGCTTCCCGTGCCCAGAATTCCCTCCCCAGCGGCCCTCGTCGGGATTTTTCAGGCCTAGTTCAGAGCGCTCAAGTATTCCGAGGATGTGTGTGAAGTGGGCCGCGGGGCTGGGTGTAGAGATATGAGCGGGGGGAGCTGTTTAATAACACTGAAGCAGATGCCGGAGGGATGAGAGGAAGGGTTAATTTCTTCACGCTGCCTCCCATCTCCTGTTTCTGTCTGCTATCACATCCTGGAGTTTCCTGCCTCAGTTCTGTTGCTTCACTCAGCCTGTGGACATCAGAGAGGAGCTGCTGGTTTTTACCTCCACCAAGGAGGTTATGCTTTCATTTTTTATTGGCCTGTTAGCAGGATAAGGCAAAAACTACCGACAGAATTTAAATGAAATTTGGTGGGAATCTGCAGTGGATCCAGCAGTTTCTATTGGAAACTGGTGACAAAACTGAAGCGTTCACGGAAACCTGGAAAAAGACAGAATTGCCCCCCATGTCATCATAACCCTTTCCTTAATCACATTGCATAACTGAATAAAACCAATTTGAAGAACCACTTCTAAGCAGAAATGATTTTTTTTTTTAATTTTCAACTTTTTTCTCAATTTGTATCTTTATTGCTGTAAATCAGGCTGTTAACTTTGATAAGAATACGTTCTTTGCTAACTTGCCTGGTTAAAGAAAGGTTAATGATGATGGAGGTTCCTGTGAGGAACCTTGGAGTTACTTTTGATCAAGATCTGTTATTTAATTCACATAAACTTGTTTCTAAGACTGCTTTCTATCATTTGTGTAATATTGCCAAGATTAGGAGCATCTTGTCTCATAGTGATGCTGAAAAACTAATCCTCACTTTTGTTTGCTCTAGATTAGATTATTGAAACTCTATTATCAGGTTGTCCAAAAACATCTTCAAAAAGTCTTCAGCTCCAAAATGCTGCAGCAAGAGTTTTAACAGGTACTAGAAAGAGAGATCATATCTCTCCAGTTCTGCTCTCCCTTCAATGGCTTCCCATAGAGTTTAGAATTAAGTTTAAAATCCTACTTCTCACTTACAAAGCTCTAAATAATCAGGCCCCTTGTTATTAAAAGATCTGATACAACCCTATTATCCTAACAGAGCACTACGCTCCAAAAACGCAGGATTACTTGTAATACCTAGAATCTCCAAAAGTACAATGGGAGGCAGAGCTTCCAGTTATCAGGCTCCTCTCCTTTGGAACCAGCTGCCAATCTGGATTCGGGAGTCAGACTCAATCTCTGTTTTTAAGAATAGGGTTAAAACCTTCCTTTTTGATATAGCCTATAATTAGGGTGGGATCAGGTGCCCCTGAACCCTCCCTTAGTTATGCTGGTTTAGACAGCCGGGGGACCTCCAACAATGCACTGGGCTTCCCTCCTTTCTTCATTCTCAATGAAATATTTTTGCTGGTCATTAACATCTGTTTGTTCTCTCCCATAGATTGAGTCCCCGTCGTACTGCTTGCTCTCTACATGTCTGTTCTTTTCTTCTTAGACCTGGACTGGGACCAGGAAGCAGAGTCGCAGTCTTACACGCCTCTCTGCAGCTCCTCTTCATCCGCCACCCCTCAGCTTAGCCCCTGTCTTCCCCATCAGGGAATCGTTGTCTGCTCCCTCCAAAGTAAATAAAAATATAATGTATAAGCATCCCAAAGTGATAAAGCAAAATATTGGTAAAACTCAAATTAAACATAAAGCCTCTAAATTGAATGATTTGGCCTCTGTTCCTCCTCATAATTTAAAAATTAAATGTGGTTTATTAAATATTAGGTCTCTAACTCCCAAGTCTCTGTTAGTCCATGATCTGTTAATTGATCATCAGATTGATTTAATTTCCCTTACAGAGACTTGGTTAGGGCAAGAGGATTGTGTTGGTTTAAATGAATCAACTCCCTCTGGTTATTTAAACTGTCAAAATCCCAGAAGTTCTGGTCATGGAGGAGGAGTAGCAACAATTTACCATTCCAAATTACTAGTTAATGTAAAGCAAAAAACATGTTATAATTCCTTTGAGGGCCTGGTCCTCAGTGTTGGGCACTTTAGCAATTTCAGGTTAAACCCAATTTTATTTGCCATAGTTTATCGTCCCCCATCAACCTATTCAGAATTTTTATCCGAATTTGCTGATTTCTTAGCTGATTTAGTGCTGAAATCTGATAGAATAATTATAGTAGGGGACTTTAATATACATGTGGATGTAGATAGTGACTGCCTTAATGTGGCTTTTAATTCAATATTAGACTCGATTGGGTTTTCTCAGAAAGTAGGAAATTCTACTCATTACCTCCACCATACATTGGACCTTGTTCTGACATATGGCGTAGAAATAGAAAATCTTGTAGTGTCTCCTCATAACCCTGTACTGTCAGACCATTGTCTGTTAACCTTTGATTTTACTATTTCTGACTATTTGGCTCCTAAAGAAAAATATTATCACAGTAGATGCCTCTCAGATGATGCTGTTTCCAAATTTATGCAGATTGTTTCCTCTATGCCATGTGTCAACACAACGGAAATAAGCTATAGACAGCTTGCTCCTTCTGTAATTGATAACATGGTGGATAGTGTTTCAGCTTCTCTGCATCAGGCTCTAGACTTGGTGGCCCCCTTAAAAAAGAAAAAGTCTAATCAGAGATTTTTAACTCCTTGGTTCAACACAGAAACTCGTACCTTAAAACAGAAGACTCGTCAATTAGAAAGAAAATGGCGCTC